>CM028352.1:34044728-34697690 GCA_016618105.1 Dendrobium huoshanense | reverse complement strand
GGTTGACCTCATTTTTGTATGAGGTCACTAAGACCCATCCAGAATCCAGATTTAATCCTAGACCCTAGGATCCACTCTAGACCTTAGGATCCTTCTAGATCCAAGACCTTAGAGCCTATTCTAGAGCCTAGGATTCCTTAAATCCTAGATCTTAGAATTCTTCTAGATCTTAGGATCACTCCAACTTCAAATCAATCTCCACCTTGATCAACCTCAATTTTAAATCAATTCCTATATTTAATCCACTCCAATTTCAATTTGATTCCTACCTGTGATCAATTTGAATCTCAAACTCCATCCAATTCAAATCCAAATTAATTCAAACTTCAAATCAAATCCAAACCCAGAATTCAGACTCAAATCCAAACTCTAGAGGCCCTGTCCTAAACACCCTTTTCAGAGATTTTTCAAACATTTCAAAACCCAGTCAAATGATCTCTGATTCAGGGTCTATCACTTGCAAAGTGATAAGACATGTCTCTAGAGGTTACCCTCCAACTTTGAGCTCATTCTGAGGTCTCTAACCCCAGAATCTGAATTAAAATTCAAAGGCTGTAAAACCTTCAAATATTTACAGCCTATGCCACTGAGCCTAACCCCTTTGAGATCTTGACCTTGGAACCCTTATCCAAGCCTCCAATCACTTCCAGACCCTTGATTTTAACCCATTGAGCAGTAAACTGCATTTTTCAGACCCATTTTTGACCATAGTTGACCAATAGGTCAAAATTGACCAAAATACCCCTATGGGGCTCAAATAGGGATTTCAAACCAAATGAGCTCCAAATGGGATGCAACCACCTTTGACAAATTTCAAATGTCATTTCAAATCTTTTGAACCATTTCCAACCCTTGAGTCAACCTGGTTGACCAAGTCAACTGGTTTGACCCAAGAGGCCCTTTAAGGGTCCAAACATGTGTTTTGACCCAAATGACCTCTTTAGGCCATCCAACCAACTTCCTTTAGACTTAAAATATCATTTCAAACCTGTTGAGCCCAAACCCAGACCCTGGGTCAACCTGGTTGACCAAGTCAACCCAGGTTGACCAAACAGGCCCTTAGGGGCTCAAATAGGGATTTTGATCAATTTGACCTCTACAGACCAAGGAACCACCCTCGATGGTCTCCAAATGCCTTTTCAAACCTGTTGAGCCCAAACCCAGACGCGGGTCAACCTGGTTGACCAAGTCAACCCAGGTTGACCAAACAAGCCTTAAGGGTTCAAATAGTGATTTTGACCAAATTGACCCCTCCAAATCCTGGGACCACATCCAGTAGACTCAGAATGACATTCTGAATTTGTTGAATCTATTTCTAGCCCCTGAACCCAACTGGTTGACCAAGTCAACCAGTTTTGGCCTAAAAGCCCATTAAAGGCCCATTAAGCCTCTTGATTCAATTGACATGCATGGCTCTTGGAACCACCCTCCAATCCACCTAATCAACCCACTTAAACTACCTAGGTGAAAATTTCATAACCCTTGATGGGGTTGACTGGTCAACCAGTCAACCCAAGGCTTAAGGGACCATTTGTATGGTCAAACCCTTCAACCCATTGGACCTAGCTCAAGCCACACCCATCCAGCCATTTGAAGAGGTTCCATGACCTGCTCCTGTGACACATCAGCAGCCATTGACCAGTTGACTGGTCAAAATGGTCAACACTCCCTTAAAACCCCTTTCTCATGGTCAAAGCCCTAAAAAGAACCCTTTTCCCCCCATATCACATGCCTAAACTCCCCTTTTTGCTTTATTTCTCTGATTAACCCCTGTTTAAACTGTTCTAAGGGGTTGGTTTAGGCAATTTTAGGCAATGTCTCCTCCACTCATCCCAAGTCCATCCAATGGAAATGAGGCATGTCCAGCCCTTTCCGCAGCCTTCCAGCTTTCCCAGGGACAGGTGGCATTATCTGGAGAGCTTGTGAGTCGATCCCAGCCATCCATTTGGCTTGGGGGCGTTTGAATAGGGGAAAAAGGGCCTAATGCATAACATTCAAACCCTAACCGTCTCTCACTACTCAAGCCCTCTCAAGTCCTGTCCCCTGTTCCATTGAGATCCCCAAACATCTCTCAACACTCTCCCACCGAAATCCCTCCGGTCAAAGGCCTTTTCCGGCGAGATCCCGGTGATCCTAGCTCAAATCCGTTCAAGGGAAGCTAGCAACCAATCCAGGAGCTTTCAAGCCGTGGATTCTTCTACAAAAAGGAGCGTGGACAGTCTACAAGTGCAACAAATCCATAAACGGTTTAATCCGTCCAAAATCAAGGTGAAAAACTCAAACCCTAGTTCTAGGGACACCAGTTTAATTAGCTTTTTATTAAGCTCGTTTTAAGTAAAATAAATTATCCCCCATTGATTCTCTTCACTTAGGGAATCTAAGTTTAAAATTTTAACTCATTTGATTCACTGGATCAAGAGAACGAGTCAAAGAATGGGTTCTAGGGTTCGATTTGCTGGCTGCATGAACTGAGCCCTATCTGGTCCATTGATCTCTCGATCAACGGATCTGATCGCGCCATTCCGCCCGTTGATCAACCGTGTACCCGATCCCGTGGCTCAAGCTGTGGTTCGGCTTGATCCCGGCCGTCCATCCAAAACCGCGGGACGAACTCTCTGCGGTTGGATCTTGGTCAATCGGGTCAGACGGCGGAATCTAATCCCCGCCGTTGAACGATCCAGGCGTTTGATCGAATGGTCCGCAGCGCTCGCTGACGTGGTTAAGTGAAACCGCGTCCCGCGCTCTGCAGCCGACGCGTGGATGACCGCCGCCGTCCATGTGGCATCCCGCCGTCGCCGCGTTTTGGCTGGCCGAACCAAAACGCGCCAGCTGTCCCACTAACAGCCGCCGTTTTAATTAAGCGAGTTTAATTTAAAATTAAGGCTATTTAATTACAGAAACTTTGAAAATTAATTAAAATTTATTTATAAATCCAAAAATTAATCTTAAAATATCAAAATCTTCAGAATTTTAAAACCTTTCAAATGAAATTAAATTTACTTTGAAATACTTAATATATCTTAAATAATTTTGAAATATTTAAAGTTTAGTTTTTTTTTTATTAATAATTAATCAAAATAAGCCAAATTAATAAAAAATTTCAAAATAATTTATTTTGAAACTCATTTCAGATTATAAAAAAAGGGGTATTTTAAAATATAATATTTTAATTAACCCTTTAATATTTAAAAATATTTTAGATTCTTTTTTTTTTTAAAAAAAAAACTATTTAGTTAATTAAATAGTAAATTTATATTTAAATACTAAATTAAATATTGACTAAAATTTAAGCTCTAATTTTAGAGTGTCTTATATAAATTAGAGGATTTCTCAAACTAAAATTATTATTATTCTAATTACCTTATTTTTAAACTATATATTTATATATATATATATATTTATATACTTAAGTATACATATACATTATGACATCTATTTTAAAAATTATATTTACTTAGATAATTAAATCATGAGAAATCCTTTGAGATTTTAAACTTTGATTAAGCATACTTGAACAAAATTAATGGGGAATGATGGTTAATTAATTAGCAATTATTTCAATTGTTCATTGGTTAACCCCTTAACTAGTCAACTTTTATTTTGTTAATTGCATGCTTAAGGTACACACACCACCTAGCCTAGGTTCTCCTAGATCTAAGGACTTGTTTGCTTGCTATTTGTGTATGCATGCCATGTTTATTCAAAGGGTTAGAAGAACTTTGATTTAAACCTATTCAAAACTAGTGACACAATTAAGGACAATAATTAGGAACTTTGAGTAGAAAACTTAGAAAAATTTCAATAATTAGGATTCACTTCCCTTTGAGTTGAAACTTTGAACATTTGAACTTAGTGACACCCTTAGCCCCTAGAGAAATTTTCACTGATTTTTGAGGTCATTAGGTTCCCTAATTAATTTTCTAAGTCTTAAACCCTTAATTAAGCCTTTAAAACTTCTAAAAATTGTAATAAATCCAATTTAAATCCAAAAATTACATATAAACCCTCAAACTGACCAGAATTCAGTCCTTAATCTATGATAATTAAAGCCCCTTGATTTGACAGCAATTTAAACTCTAATTTAATTTTAAGTGAAAATCATTATTTAATTGAGATAATTAATTAATAATAATTAAAAAATCCCAAAATCTCCCAAACACTTGGGATCCCTCCTTAGGTTATTTCTGACCTTTGGAGATGTTTTCAAGAGATTGGGAACTTGTTTGAAGCAAAATCACAAAAGAGGCCTCCTAATTAAGAAATTCCTAAAATTCATTAAAATGCCCAAACTTTGATAATCCATAACTAATTCCAGAAAAATCCAAATCACCCAAACTCACTTGCATTCAATTCCTAATAAGGTCTAATATTTATTAAAAATATTAAATTCCAGAAATTTGCAATATTTTAAAAAGTCAACAAATCGGTCAACTTTAAGTCAAAACTAGTTCAAAACTTCAAACCTTTGTAATAAAATGTAGAAAAATCCGATTTCACGTACTTACCTTCTAACTGATCGTAGTAAGGTCTAGTATTTTAATAAAATACAAACATTCCATAAAATACCTTTAATCAAAAATTCAACTTTTGACACTTTAATTAAACGATTAAAATATTCAAAATTCATAAAGCTCAAATTATTCTAAAACTCCAGAAAATATTGGTTTAATGCTTAAAACATTTAACAAATCCTTTAAAACACAACAACCACCCTAAAGATGAAGTTTATTGGCTGGACTACTCCGGGCTGCGGGGCTAAGTGTCCTAAGGAGGCTGGTTCCTCGAGCCTGGTGGCACAACGCCACGAATGAATTCTAAGGGGTGTTAAATCTTAAAATAGATTAATCTTTAATTATTTAACATTTTAAAATCTCTATTTCAATTACATTAATTTGGTTTATCGGCTGGACTACTCCGGGCTGCGGGGCTAAGTGTCCTAAGGAGGCTGGTTCCTCGAGCCTGGTGGCACAACGCCACGAATCAATTAATGGCAAACTTAAATTAACCAAGCTTTTAAAATCAGTAATTAACTCATTTCTTTATATTAATCCACTTTTTTTATTCTAACCAATTTAAATAACTTAATTAACCCCGATTGCTACTGGGTAACCCAGGCCTACGAGGCTATTAGCTTAGCCCCAAGGAAGGTGAAATAAACTTCACGGCCTCGGTGTGAAACAAAGGTAGCAATCAATTAACTTCTAAAATATGTCTAATTAAAATTCTTAATTCATTAATATTTAAATTTTAATCTAAATCCCCTTTAAGCCTTAACAAACCCAGACTTTTAGACAACTTCAATTAATAACCCACTTTAGGATCTACCCCAGCCACACGACCTTTCTCACACACTTTAGATGATGTGCTAGGACAACCAACTCTAGATCTAGGTTAGGCCGGTGTTTACTTTACTGCTGTGTGCCGGTTTTTCGTAGTTTTCACTGCATGTTGTGGATGAAATTGCTTTGCTGTGTCTGCTTACTTTTTCTGTACTCTGTGGATGGATTGATGTGTTTGGCGACTAGATTACCCTTAGGTTAGGTACGATCTGGATGTTGACACAGTTTTCTGCAGGTGGCCACGCTCATGCAGGGCAATATAAAAAGGGGGCAAATAAAAAAATGCATAAATATTATAAACTCTTTGCACAGGTGCTTCAGCTGCTAAAGCCCCCAAATAAAAGAGCGTGGCCAGTGTGTTTACTTTCTTTTCTGCTCATATACAACTGCTTGGGAATAACTGCTTTTTATATATTAATTGCTTAGGATAACCCTGCAGGTGAGTCTAGATTTTTATTTTGATATCAATGTAATTTGTGTAAGTGTCAAGTGTTGTGAAAGTTGATTTTGAGTTGGGATACATAGATCCAAAGCTTGGATTCCAAAGAGGAAAGGATACCCCTTTAGGGAACACTCCTTTTCCATTTGGAAATCCAAATTTGGATCATACCTCTTCCTTACCCAAAGAGGAAAGAGTGGCCTTCCCCTTAAAAGGGAAGTGCCCTCTTGTCCATTTGGGTAATCCACTACGAAGATTCCAAGAAGATTGAAGAAAAGGAGTCCAAAGAAGAATGAAATTGAAGATTTGAAGATTTGAAGATTGAGAGTATCCCACTCAAAATAACTTGCGTCATTACTAGGTTTAGAATCCGGGTTGTTGTCAGTGGTGCCCGGCCACTTTACTTTCTGTAATATTCTGGTTTGTAATAAGCAAGGCAATTCTGCCTATGGACATTTATTAATTAATTTGTATTTGATTTGATGATTTGATTGCCTTTAGGATTACTTGTTTTTACTAGTTTTTTGGCGATTGCATGCCGCTCTTTGTTTTCGCCTGGATACGTGAGACTCGTGAGGGTGTGAAATTTTTCTACTCATAATTATAAAAGTCTAAAATTTTAGTGAGTCTAAATAACATAGAAAGATAACGAATCTAGGGAATTAGCCGGGGATCGACCCCGGGGTCGCATGCATATTTCTGCATTACTCTTTCCTTGCTTTAGACCCTTCCCCGCCTGCGGGTAGAGTCCGGATAGTCTGACCTATGAGGACGAGGTGCCGGACCTGGGGAAGTCCAGTCTTCTAAAAAATTATTTTATAAGCCTGTTTTTAAAAATTTCAAGCATATTTGATTTGAGGTTGTTAACCAGCACGCATTGCATTAGATAAAAATTAAAGAGTCAAAATTTTAATTTCATAGTCCTTAGCATTTTAGCACCCAACATAAGTCAAAGGGGCCAATTAGGAGAATCTCTAGATGTCGGCCCCAATTCTTCAAAACTTTAATTATAACGTCCCTACCACTCTTTCATAAAAGACCGGATTCATCTCTTTTAAATCGATTAGGTGGTTAGCTGGCTCCCCAATCCAGGCCGGGGTAAGTCCAGATTTGCACTGCATTAGTTAGGATCGGACGACTGTGGTCCAGTGTCCAAAATAGATTTAGGATCCGGGGCAGATCTTTGATTATAAGACCCCAAACTTCGGGAATCTAATCCCAAATTTCTAATAAAATGCTCAACTCTAATTAAATATCATTTCAAGTCCAAAACATAAAGCCCAACACTTAGATTAAGTTGGGACATTTCCGGATGGTTCTGGAATCTCAAAGTGTCTCCTACCTCTCATCCTTTAACTCCGTTAATAACTGCTCAATTTTGATCCATTCCCTTTTGATTTTCCAATAATTCTATTCATACTTTGATATCACTCCTAGAAACTCTAAATAAAATTCTGCCATTATTTTAATCGAGAGTTTTCGTAGGAGATTTTATCTCCCTACGATGTAATTAACTACGAGGGCTTGCGCTCGTAGGAGATTTGGAACCCCACACACACCTGATTTTAAAAAAACTCAATTTCTAAAACTTCATTAGATTTCTTTGGGAAAAGTTAAATAATGATCATCATGGTCGCATTAGAAGAATTATCGTAGAATGGTGTTATTTCCCTTTGGGGAGATACATCCTTCTTCGATAAGGCTTTGGATGTGAATGCGATGATCATGTTTCTTGAATATTGTAATTGGGTACTCAGTTGAACTATACTTTGTCCCCTCGGGGCCATATAAAGTTCTTCTTAGAACCCGATCATAGTATTAAAGATGAGTTTACATAATTCTAAGTCTGAACACCGCTATGAAAGTTTATTTTCATCCTTCGAGGTGATATACTCTTTCTAACGAGTCGATTCGACCTTAGAATTAGAACTTAACCTTAATCTTAAAATCCTCAAAGAAAAACAATATTTTCAAAACATGTTTTCAAAATTCCACCAACAAAAAATGGCACGCCCGGTGGGACAAATCTCTCTCTCCATCTTTAATAATGGCAAAATTTGTTTCATCGGTAGTTTTAACTATCATTTCTTCCGTTGGTCCCTTTGCTCATTTCTTCCTTGGGTGAGTGTGGCCAACATCTAAAATAATAACAAAATACTAAAAGAGAGGTTCCACCTCTAAATTTGGCTTTTCGTTCTGATTTTGACCTTCTGCCCCAGCACAGCCTGTGAGGCGACAGTGTCAAATCAGATCTCTGGATATCCTTTTAATTTTATGGATTTATGGTCGATAAATTTCTCGTTCAACATATAAATCCTTAAAATTGAAAAGAATGCAAATTTTTGATTTCATTCCAAACCTTTTTAGTTTTAACCCCCTCACTTCCCCTTTGACTTCTAAGGGTGGGGAGGGTTAAACTATTCCTTCTTACTTGGGCTTTCTCACAATTCCATAAGCCTTCGGGCAAGGGGAAACTCTGTCCGTTGTGTTTTGGAACCTGTAAGAAAACCCCTTTCAAATTCTCAAAATTTTCAAAAAAAAATATTTCTCAAACTCCAAGTTGTCATGTGTTACCCCATACGATTCCTTCGTGGGCCAACATATGTCATACTTTCAAAATAATAATTAAATACTCTTTTTTTATCACTCTTTTCAAAAAGATCTAATTTCAATCATTTTCTTTAACTTTCAGAAAATTTCAAATGGCTGGCCAACTGATTTTCTCCTTTGACCGAGAGTTGTCTTCGACTGTTAATGACCAAGGGAGCACTGTTATTTTTGGAATGGGATTCAGTACTCTAGAGCTCTCTATGGATGGACACCAGATTGTTAGTTTGGATGCCAGTAAGGAAACTCCCCCAGTAGTTGAGTTAATTGTGGGATCTGCACCCACCTTGCCAGTAGTCAGTGATGATCAGGAACAGTCTGAACCGGTTGTTGAGCCTCCCACTCAAATTAAGTCTGTTTTTGAAGAAGGGTCTAGTTCTGGACTTAGATTCACCACAAAGAATCAAAAGAAGAACTATTTGAGGAGACTTAGAAAGAAAATATCTAAGGCTAAGAGAGTCCTACCCTTTAAGACCTTGGCTCAAGTAGAACCTGAGGCTGTTGAGGAGCTACCTATTCCTGCTTCCTCTCCCCTCCTAAAGGGAAGTCGCTTTTACCCCCTGGCTTCAGCTCAAGGGGAGGAGAGGATAGCTAGGATAGCCCGTTCTCCACCATGCCCGGTCGACTACTCGACCAAGAAAACTCAGAAAGAAAAACATCTTCAAAAGACAAGGACTCTGAGAAATATAATTCATACCTGTGCTGCACAGACTGGTCAGACTAAAGAAGAATATGTGAAACAGTTGAAGGGAGTGATCTCACATCGCTTCCAAAAAGAAGTGCTGAAAGAAGAAGTATCTGAAGCAAAGAATTTAACCCCTCAATTCGTTAGAAAGAATAAGAAGTATGCTAGACAGCCCGCTACTTCAGTACTGGTTGATGGATATCACTGGGTGCCACGCCCTCTGTCCTCTCAAACAGAGGGTATTGTGTTGACTGGGTCCGAGAGAGGCCGCCATCCTACTGGTAGACCCCCGGTACCCCCACATAAACCTGTAAGATTGGCCTCAGTGATTGTCAAACCAAAGGGGGTTGAAGTCCAAAAGTCTGTGGACCTTAAAGGAAAAAGACCTAAATCTCCTGAAAGGAGATATGTGCCAAAGAGAACCAAGTTGGAGAGTCTGCCACCACCTCCTAGAACTTCTAAGTTCATTCTGCAGCTCCAACGAGTTTCAGCCAACCCTACTCCGAGTTCAGTTGAATTGATGGATGTTCAGGCTAGTACTCCAGTTGTTACAGTTGATAGTCCTGCCACAGCCAGTTTGACTCCGGATCCAATAGTCACCGTTCCTGCTACCCCAGTTGATGATCCCCAAAGTTCGAGTGTCATTCCTAGGCCCCTTAGTCAGGTGTCTGAGGACCTTACCTTACCAGATGTGGGAACTATCACCTTACAAGCTCCTACTTCTCCTGAGGAATATGTCCCTCTCCCTGTAGAGGATGCCACTCTTCTGACTACCAGTTCTGGGATAGTCGAAGAGGAGAGAATTGACCAGGATTTAGAAATGGAAGATGAACCAGATACAAAATCTCAACCAGATCCTAATCCAAAACTTACAGAAATCATCGCCCTTATGGATTCTGAAGAGTTGTTTGATATGGCTGAGTATAAAGGATACTTACCCCTTGACCCTAAATCAATTGGGGATAGACCGGTCGAGGAGGTAGTTCAGGAAATAAGAAACAACTTGTTGAACAGAGAAGGAACGGCTTCTTTTGACCCTGATATGGATGATCTCCTTGGAGATGAAGATGATTATGTTGGGGGCATTCATGTGGTTGAAACTAGAGGATCTAATAAAGAAGCTGAGCCCAGCAAGCGCCGATTTGTTAAAGATGATGATCCGCATGCTGTCGAGTCAGAGTCAGATGAGTCTGTGAAAGATAGAGATGAAGAACATATAAAAAACTTGGAGACTCAGCTTGCTAGCATGATGTCACAAGTTAGAGAAATGCAAGAGAAGTTGGACAAATCACAGCAAGAGTCTTTTATGATCCACCAGTCAGCTCGAGAGCTCACAGAAAAGGCCAAAAGGGCAGAACTTAATTCCAGACCTCTCGAGTCACCACCTGTGACTCTCCCTTGTCCAGTAGAGACACCTCCAGTTCACCCTGCAGTTTCCACCATTCCTCCGATCCCACCTCAGAAGGATATCAAGCAGTTAATTGAGGACCAGGTAAGGGAGGCCTTAGCCCATGCTCAAGGAACTGTGTCTATTTCAAAGGGTAGACCCTACCCCGAGGAATATGACTTAGTTCCTTACCCAAAGGGCTTTGTGCCACCAACTTTTAAAGTTTTCACTGGAATTGAAAATCCGAGACAGCATCTGGCCCACTTCCGAGCAAGCTGTTGCAACGCAGGAGGGTCAGATGCTCTACTATTTCGCCAATTTGTAAGTAGTCTATCCGGCATTGCTTTTGAATGGTACGCCGATCTGCCCAACGGTTCAGTAAGAACCTTTAGCGACCTAGAAAACCTCTTTCTTAAGAGATTTTCTGGAGCGCAACAACGCACCACCGTGGGCGATCTCGTGGTTGAAAAGCAAAAGCCGGGAGAGTCTCTAGTTGAGTACATCTTGAGGTGGCGAAACCTCTCGATGAAGTGTGAACCCCAGTTGCAAGAACAACATGCTGTGGAGATTCTGTTGAAGAATATCCACGGTCCTGTTGCTTTTCTCCTGAAGGGTTTCACTATTAAAACTTTTGAGAAACTTCTTAATAAGGCTAGCAATTTGCAGGAAGAGGCTCCTAGGATGCCATTCTTACGAGAGCAGTCTGAAGAAAGGAAGGGTCCAAAACTGGTGAAGACATTTGAAAAGAAAGCTGTGGTCTCAGCAGTAGATAAAGGAAAGAGGCCAGTGATTAGTCAGCCTAGCACTCCACTTCCACCACAGCCGCCTCAGAAGCAGCCCTTTCAGATAGTTCCTCAACATACTAGAGATCCCTCTTTCATCCCTTTTAGAGAGAGATTGGCAAAGCCTTATCCATTTAAAAGGGAGTCAGTTAAGAAGATCTTCAGAAGTCTGTTAAAGAAACCAGATTTTCAGTTGCCAGAGGCTAGAAGGCCTGAGGATGAGAGCAAGAAAGATGATCCCAAGTATTGCCCGTACCACAGGATGCTTAGTCACCCTCTTGAGGACTGCGTTGTGTTCAAAGATTGGCTTGAGAGGAACTACACCCAAGGTAACATCATAATACCTAAGGAATACTTGGTCGATCCAGAAAAGGCTTCAATTAAGACCATTTCAGGTAATCCTTCTAACTCTTCTTGTTTTGTTGAAGATGGTTGGGACATTGCTTTGTCCCGGGCACTTAAAAAGTCGATTAACAAGTCTTTTCGTCTTTCTCAACAGCTGACTACGATAGCCCAGGCCCCGGTGTGGAAAGTTGACCTGGACGCTTCGCAGAAGGATGTTGAGCCACTTCCCTCTCCAGTAGTCTTAGGAACTACTGAGAAAAATGTAAAAGAAGAAAATTTGATTTTGTAGAGAGGAAGTGTGTAGATGAGAGATGTATTAGAATGGCGGATGGTGGTGTTAAAACCCTTTCCCCTCTTTTGTTATCTGACTTTTACTTTGCCCCATCAAAGGCGAAGGGTCAAAAGATGAATAAAAAACATCCTTCTACTTCTGTCTTGATGATTAACCATGAATCTCAAATGCAAATTGATGACTCTCCTGTTTCAAATCAAACTCCTAATGAACCAAATATCGAGGTTAGTCAAACCAACCTCACTGAATCGACTATTCAAGAAGAGGTCGAATGTGAAGCTTTATCAGAAAGTGATTTCCCTCAAATCAATTTTCAAGGAAATCCTATCTTGATAGAACTTTCAGATTCTGACTCGCTTTCAGGAAATGATGATCCAACACCTATGGTGTGTGTAGACACTGCCCTAGTTTGCCCGCCCGAAGACGTCGAGCAGGTGCAACTCCGTGGCGGTAAAGTCTTACCCCCTAGGTTGCCCCCTCAGGATAAAGGCAAGCAACCTTCATTCGAAAATCTAAGTCCGGATTCCCCTCAACAACCAGAATTCCCTTTAATTCCTCCGGGTTTCGAGTCTGTCGTTCCTAAGGTTGATTACAATGTTCTAGCCCACCTTAGGAAGTTGCCAGCAAAATTAAGTATTTATGACGCCCTCCTTCTTTCCAAAGAAATGAGGAGAGTCTCTAATTAAAGCACTTCTCGATCCCGAGATTTGCTTAACACAGTTGGCTGCAACTTCAGAAGGTGAGGCTCTCTACTTCAAAGAGGTCCCTGGGGTTACCTTTTCAGACGAAGATTTACTCTTGGGAACTGCTGACCACAATCGTCCCCTCTACATTACTGTAGATGTGGGAAATTTCAAGTTATCAAGAGTCCTTGTTGATCCGGGTGCATCGGTCAACGTGATGAACATAAAGACCCTTGCTTATCTCAGAGTTGATACTAGCAAGCTTTCAACCGACAGGTTGGTGCTTCGTGGGTTCAACGAGAAGGGCGAGAGAGCTTTAGGTTCGATCACTCTACTCCTGGAAATAGGAGGTTTAAAAACTGAAGCTAAATTTCATATAATTGATTCGACTACGTCCTTTAACGCACTTCTAGGTAGACCTTGGATTCACGAATATAGAATGGTTCCATCTACCCTGCACCAATGCATTAAGTATCAACGAGACGGCATTGAACATGTGATTAAGGGTGATTTGCAACCATTCTCGATTCAAGAAATTGGGATCTACGAAGATGCTGCATATTTCGTACCAAAAGGGTCCTCGTCCCGTTCTAAATTAGAGATCAAATTTGAGGAGAAAATGGTTGGACAAAAATTCAACCAAAAGAAAGAAAAAATAAAAATATCAATCAAGAAATGATTCAATCGAGTAGTGAAGACGACTCTGATATCGTTGTCCTTAGACCTCCAAGCACATTACCTCAAAGAGGTGGGAGGATGGCTTTAAGGGCACGAGGTCGAGGCCGCGCTTCATTAGACAGGAGAGCAGCACCCGTATACATTGATTTGGAATCAGATTCCGATGGTGAACTAGAAAGTCAAGGTGCTGCCCTCTCTCTCGATTATCAAAACATAAATACTCCTCCAAAATTTGATCTCACCTTAGACCAGGACAGTGACCCTGAGGTAGATATTTCAAAAGTTAAAAGTGACGAGCCCGAATTAACAATGTATGAAAAGCTCACTAGAAGGATTGAGGCCCTTTCTCTGACCCCACTGTCGGCAGGCAGGGTTGTAGGGTTGGAAGTCAAAGTGGCCCCCAACTTGGATGGTGAAGTTAAGAAAGTCCAGAAATTCTTTCCTGGCTCCTCCTCCGCAAGGGACGAAGGTGATGTAACCCTTGAGGAGGCAGATTTTAATGAATTAATGGAATTACCTTTCGGCTACTTCCCTGTTTGTGTAAAAAATACTTTTTCTAAAGGTTCTATACCATACCGATGGACTAAGGGTCAAGCTAGATACCACGAGAATATTTGGCGAACAAAAATAAATAAAAATCCAACAAGTGGTATTGGCTTTGGAACAGTTAGTTCATTCGATGATGATGAGTATTGCCTAATGATAACTTACCATCTCGATTCTCCAAATGTCCCTACAGATCCTCCTTGTCCTTTGGATGGACTCTGTTTGGAGACTTTAGACGATCCCGATGATCTTCAAGTTCGGGATGCACCCCCTGAATTTGAAGAGGAAATTAAGTCGACAGTCGATGAGTTGAGAGAAATTAACTTGGGAAACGATGATGACCCCCGTCCGATTTTCATAAGTACTTTGTTGAGCGAGGGTGAAACTCAAGACTTAATCCAGTTGTTATTCGAGTTTAGGGATTGCTTTGCCTGGACATATGACGAAATGCCAGGTTTGCCTGCTGAGGTAGCAGTTCACAAACTTGGAGTTCGGCATGATGCCATCCCTGTTAAACAAGCTCCTCGACGCATGCGCTTAGAGATTGAGCAACAAGTCGTTTCTGAAGTTAAGAAATTGGCAGAAGCCGGATTCATTCGAGAGGAACAATACCCCTCTTGGGTGGCCAGCGTCGTGCCAGTTCGAAAGAAAAATGGTCAGATTCGGATTTGTGTCGACTATAGGGATCTGAATAAGGCATGCCCTAAGGATGAGTTCCCCCTACCAATACCAGAACTCATGGTGGACATTGCCTCCTCACATGCTATTTTCTCCTTCATGGATGGCTCGTCGGGTTATAACCAAATCAAGATGGCCCCTGAAGATGAGAGAAATACGGCGTTCAGAACCCCTATTGGAATCTTTTGTTATAAGGTAATGCCATTCGGCCTAAAGAATGCCGGAGCAACCTACCAACGGGCCATGACCCGTATCTTTGACGACTTAATTCATAATCAAGTTGAATGTTATATTGATGATTTAGTTGTCAAGAGCAAGGTTAAAGAGGCTCACCTGTATGACTTAAGAGTTGTTTTCGAACGGTTGCGCCGCTACGATTTGAAAATGAACCCCTTGAAGTGCGCCTTCGGCGTCGCTTCGGGAAAATTTTTAGGATTCGTAGTGAGGCACCGCGGAATCGAGATAGATCCTGCTAAAATTGAAGCCATCTTAGATATGCCATCCCCTAAGAGCCTTACTCAGTTAAGGTCTCTACAAGGTAGATTGGCATATATAAGGAGGTTTATTTCTAATCTTTCCGGGAGATGTCAACCCTTTTCTGTCCTTGCGAAAAAGGATACTAAATTCGTATGGGGCGAGAAGTGTCAGAATGCTTTTGACGATATCAAACAATACCTTTCTAACCCGCCAGTCTTGGCAGCTCCGATTCCTGGAAAGCCATTAATCCTCTACACCGCAGCTCTAGATGAGTCTTTAGGTGCCCTGTTAGCTCAAGTTAACGACGAAGGAAAAGAGAATGCTCTCTACTACCTTAGTCGAAGACTCCTTCCTACTGAAATTCGATACCCGTCAATTGAGAAGCATTGTCTTGCCTTAGTTTTTGGCAGCTCAGAAACTGAGGCATTACATGCTCTCTCACTCAATCAGTCTGATTTCAAGAGTTAATCCTTTGCAATATCTTATGACCCGACCTACGTTGTCAGGACGTTTAGCTCGTTGGTCTATGATATTGTTGCAATTTGAGATTACTTTCACTCCTCTTCGTGCTGTGAAAGGACAGGCTGTTGCCGACTTTCTGGCAGCACACCCGCTGCCAGCAGATTCTCCTCTGAATGATGACTTACCCGACGAACAAATCATGAGTTTGGGGGAATCTGGCGAGGCCATCTGGGAATTATATTTTGATGGGGCAGCATCCTCCCGTAGGATTGCGACTCAACAATCTGTAATTCCTGGAAAGGCTGGAGTCGGTCTAATTTTTATTACACCAAAAAAAGGAATGATGCATTTTTCCTACCACTTATCGGAGCCTTGCACAAACAACGAAGCTGAATACGAAGCTCTGATAACTGGTTTGGAACTTGCAATTCTAATGGAGATTAAAGAGATTAAGATCTTTGGAGATTCCCAACTGGTTATTAACCAAGTCGCCGGAACTTATAAAGTCTTGAATCCGAATCTCCTAAAATATCACCAGTACACACTTCACTTGTTGGAACAAATCCCCGTTGCTACTTTGTATAGGGTTCCCCGTGGAAGCAATTCTGCGGCGGATGCCCTAGCAAAACTTGCAAAGGAATTTGCATGTCCTGAGGAGGATTCCATCCCTATAGAGATACAGGGTCGTAAGACTCTCTCCCTTATAGATTTGGAACATATTAGTAAGACTCCCCTTCAGATCCTTTCTGCCTCTTCGACGACTGACGAAGAAGGCGATTGGAGACGACCCTTAGTCGATTACCTTAAAGAAGGGAAGCTTCCCCAGGATAAATCACTCTCCAACCAGATTAAGAAACGTGCCCTATCATATGCACTAGTTAACGATCTGTTGTACCGTCGGTCCTTTGATCACATGTGGCTGCGCTGTTTGAACAAGCGAGAAGCCCAGAAAATTGTTAATGAAGTTCATTCAGGACTGTGCGGTGCACATCAATCGGGTCCAAAAATGAAATTAAAGATTAAAAGACTTGGATATTATTGGCCTACAATGATTGACGATTGCATGAATACTGCAAAGCACTGTCATCAATGTCAGGTCCATGGTGTGGTTTTACATCAGCCGCCTAATGTGTTACACCCTACGATAGCCTCGTGGCCCTTCGAGAGTTGGGGCACGGATATCATTGGGCCGATTGACCCTCCCTCTGCGAGAGGTCATCGTTTCATATTAGCAGCGACTGATTACTTTTCAAAATGGGCGGAAGCAATTCCCCTACGAAACGTAACATCACACCATGTCTTAAAATTCTTTCGTGACCATATTGTATATCGATTCGGCGTACCTCGCAGAATCATATCCGATAATGGGTCCGCATTCAAGTCTACAAAAATCAATAGTTTTGTAAGGCGCCATAATATTGATTGGAGATATTCGACGATCTATTACCCTCGGGCGAATGGATTGGCCGAGGCCTTCAACAAAACCTTGGTGCAAATTGTCAAAAAGACCCTTGATGATAACAAACGGCAGTGGGATGAGCGGTTGGTGGAAGCTTTGTGGGCTTATCGTACCACTTATAGAACCCCGACCCAATCCACCCCGTTTGCACTAGTGTATGGATCTGAGGCCGTTCTACCCTTGGAAATACAAATCCCTTCGCTTAGAATTGCAGTTCAGAATCAAATTACCAATGAACAAAATGCAAAACTACGATTGGAAGAACTCGAAGGCCTTGAAGAGCGACGTCTCCAAGCTCAACAAAGTTTAGAGTTGTATAAATCCCGTATGGTTCAAGCCCATGATAAGTTAGTGCGACCTAGGACCTTCCAAGCGGGAGACTTGGTATTGGTCCTTCGGAGGCCTATCTTGGCCCATCGGAAGCTGGGAGGCAAATTTGAACCTACGTGGGAAGGACCCTTCGTTATAGAGACTGTCTACGAAGGAGGCTCGTATCAGTTAGTAGATTGTAAAGGGAACCACCCGATGCTACCTGTCAATGGGCGTTTCCTTAAGAAATACTATGCTTGATGTAGCTCATTTTACCAATTAATAAAATTTCCTTTTCTTGATTTATAACTTGATTCTACCTTTTTTTAAGGTCTCTTTTTTTTTTAACGCTCTTCGCCTTTTCCTTAAGGTTAGGTCCTTCCTTCCCTTAGGATTAGATTCGCTAGTGGTGGAGTACGCCCTCCGTGGCACCACCCTAGCATTTGACCCGGGGATTAGTGGTGGAGTACGCCCTTCGTGGCACCATCCTGATTCCCATTCGCTAGTGATGGAGTACGCCCTTCGTGGCACCATCTTAGTGTGCCAGTTGAGGTCCTCTGTGTGGAGCAAGTTTCCTCCTCACATGACCATTCGCTAGTGATGGAGTACGCCCTCCGTGGCACCACCCTAGCATTTGACCCGGGGATTAGTGGTGGAGTACGCCCTTCGTGGCACCATCCTGATTCCCATTCGCTAGTGATGGAGTACGCCCTTCGTGGCACCATCCTAGTTTGCCAGTTGAGGTCCTCTGTGTGGAGCAAGTTTCCTCCCCACATGACCATTCGCTAGTGATGAAGTACGCCCTCCGTGGCACCACCCTAGCATTTGACCCGGGGATTAGTGGTGGAGTACGCCCTTCGTGGCACCATCCTGATTCCCATTCGCTAGTGATGGAGTACGCCCTTCGTGGCACCATCCTAGTTTGCCAGTTGAGGTCCTCTGTGTGGAGCAAGTTTCCTCCCCACATGACCATTCGCTAATGGTGGAGTACGCCCTCCGTGGCACCACCCTAGCATTTGACCCGGGGATTAGTGGTGGAGTACGCCCTTCGTGGCACCATCCTGATTCCCATTCGCTAGTGATGGAATACGCCCTTCGTGGCACCATCCTAGTTTTCAGTTGATCTGTCTACTGGGAGTAAGTCTTCTATCAGCATCCTATAGACCTAAGGTTGGGTGATGCCCTTCCTTAGACCCAAGGTTAGGTTTTCCCTACCTTGGTTTTACCAGTTTTCCTTATCCAATAGGTGTAAGCCTCCCATTAGCATCCTATAGGCTTGAGATTAGGAGATGATCTCCCTTTCACTCTCAAAATTCTACTTCCATTCGGTCAACGCCAATGTGTGCGGCAGAAGTTCCTTCTGCTACACACATTGGGGGTCCATTTGTTGACCTCATTTTTGTATGAGGCCACTAAGACCCATCCAGAATCCAGATTTAATCCTAGACCCTAGGATCCACTCTAGACCTTAGGATCCTTCTGGATCCAAGACCTTAGAGCCTATTCTAGAGCCTAGGATTCCCTTAAATCCTAGATCTTAGAATTCTTCTAGATCTTAGGATCACTCCAACTTCAAATCAATTTCCACTCTTGATCAACCTCAATTTTAAATCAATTCCTATATTTAATCCATTCCAATTTTAATTTGATTCATACCTATGATCAATTTGAATCTCAAACTCCATCCAATTCAAATCCAAATTAATTCAAACTTAAAATCTATTCCAAACCCAGAATTCAGACTCAAATCCAAACTCTAGAGGCCCTGTCCTAAACACCCTTTTCAGAGATTTTTCAAACATTTCAAAACCCAGTCAAATGATCTCTGATTCAGGATCTATCACTTGCAAAGTGATAAGACATGTCTCTAGAGGTTACCCTCCAACTTTGAGCTCATTCTGAGGTCTCTAACCCCAGAATCTGAAATAAAATTCGAAGGCTGTAAAACCTTCAAATATTTACAGCCTATGCCACTGAGCCTAACCCCTTTGAGATCTTGACCTTGGAACCCTTATCCAAGCCTCCAATCACTTCCAGACCCTTGATTTTAACCCATTGAGCAGGAAACTGCATTTTTCAGACCCATTTTTGACCATAGTTGACCAATAGGTCAAAATTGACCAAAATACCCCAATGGGGCTCAAATAGGGTTTTCAAACCAAATGAGCTCCAAATGGGATGCAACCACCTTTGACAAATTTCAAATGTCATTTCAAATCTTTTGAACCCATTTCCAACCCTTGAGTCAACCTGGTTGACCAAGTCAACTGGTTTGACCCAAGAGGCCCTTTAAGGGTCCAAACATGTGTTTTGACCCAAATGACCTCTTTAGGCCATCCAACCACTTCCTTTGGACTTAAAATATCATTTCAAACCTGTTGAGCCCAAACCCAGACCCTGGGTCAACCTGGTTGACCAAGTCAACCCAGGTTGACCAAACAGTCCCTTAGGGGCTCAAATAGGGATTTTGATCAATTTGACCTCTCCAGACCCAGGAACCACTCTCGATGGTCTCCAAATGCCTTTTCAAACCTGTTGAGCCCAAACCCAGACCCTGGGTCAACCTGGTTGACCAAGTCAACCCAGGTTGACCAAACAAGCCCTTAAGGGTTCAAATAGTGATTTTGACCAAATTGACCCCTCCAAACCCTGGGACCACATCCAGTAGACTCAGAATGACATTCTGAATTTGTTGAATCTATTTCTAGCCCCTGAACCCAACTGGTTGACCAAGTCAACCAGTTTTGGCCTAAAAGCCCATTAAAGGCCCATTAAGCCTTCTTGATTCAATTGACATGCATGGCTCTTGGAACCACCCTCCAATCCACCTAATCAACCCACTTAAACTACCTAGGTGAAAATTTCATAACCCTTGATGGGGTTGACTGGTCAACCAGTCAACCCAAGGCTTAAGGGACCATTTGTATGGTCAAACCCTTCAACCCATTGGACCTAGCTCAAGCCACACCCATCCAGCCATTTGAAGAGGTTCCATGACCTACTCCTGTGACACATCAGCAGCCATTGACCAGTTGACTGGTCAAAATGGTCAACACTCCCTTAAAACCCCTTTCTCATGGTCAAAGCCCTAAAAAGAACCCTTTTCCCCCCCATATCACATGCCTAAACTCCCCTTTTTGCTTTATTTCTCTGATTAACCCCTGTTTAAACTGCTCTAAGGGGTTGGTTTAGGCAATTTTAGGCAATGTCTCCTCCACTCATCCCAAGTCCATCCAATGGAAATGAGGCATGTCCAGCCCTTTCCGCAGCCTTCCAGCTTTCCCAGGGACAGGTGGCATTATCTGGAGAGCTTGTGAGTCGATCCCAGCCATCCATTTGGCTTGGGGGCGTTTGAATAGGGGAAAAAGGGCCTAATGCATAACATTCAAACCCTAACCGTCTCTCACTACTCAAGCCCTCTCAAGTCCTGTCCCCTGTTCCATTGAGATCCCCAAACATCTCTCAACACTCTCCCACCGAAATCCCTCCGGTCAAAGGCCTTTTCCGGCGAGATCCCGGCGATCCTAGCTCAAATCCGTTCAAGGGAAGCTAGCAACCGATCCAGGAGCTTTCAAGCCGTGGATTCTTCTACAAAAAGGAGCGTGGACAGTCTACAAGTGCAACAAATCCATAAACGGTTTAATCCGTCCAAAATCAAGGTGAAAAACTCAAACCCTAGTTCTAGGGACACCAGTTTAATTAGCTTTTTATTAAGCTCATTTTAAGTAAAATAAATTATCCCCCATTGATTCTCTTCACTTAGGGAATCTAAGTTTAAAATTTTAACTCATTTGATTCACTAGATCAAGAGAACGAGTCAAAGAATGGGTTCTAGGGTTCGGTTTGCTGGCTGCATGAACTGAGCCATATCTGGTCCGTTGATCTCTCGATCAACGGATCTGATCGCGCCATTCCGCCCGTTGATCAACCGTGTACCCGATCCCGTGGCTCAAGCTGTGGTTCGGCTTGATCCTGGCCGTCCATCCAAAACCGCGGGACGAACTCTCTGCGGTTGGATCTTGGTCAATCGGGTCAGACGGCGGAATCTAATCCCCGCCGTTGAACGATCCAGGCGTTCGATCGAACGGTCCGCAGCGCTCGCTGACGTGGTTAAGTGAAACCGCGTCCCGCGCTCTGCAGCCGACGCGTGGATGACCGCCGCCGTCCACGTGGCATCCCGCCGTCGTCGCGTTTTGGCTGGCCGAACCAAAACGCGCCAGCTGTCCCACTAACAGCCGCCGTTTTAATTAAGCGAGTTTAATTTAAAATTAAGGCTATTTAATTACAGAAACTTTGAAAATTAATTAAAAATTATTTATAAATCCAAAAATTAATCTTAAAATATCAAAATCTTCAGAATTTTAAAACCTTTCAAATGAAATTAAATTTACTTTGAAATACTTAATATATCTTAAATAATTTTGAAATATTTAAAGTTTAGTTTTTTTTTTTATTAATAATTAATCAAAATAAGCCAAATTAATTAATAATTTCAAAATAATTTATTTTGAAACTCATTTCAGATTATAAAAAAAGGGGTATTTTAAAATATAATATTTTAATTAACCCTTTAATATTTAAAAATATTTTAGATTCTTTTTTTTTTTTTTTTTAAACTATTTAGTTAATTAAATAGTAAATTTATATTTAAATACTAAATTAAATATTGACTAAAATTTAAGCTCTAATTTTAGAGTGTCTTATATAAATTAGAGGATTTCTCAAACTAAAATTATTATTATTCTAATTACCTTATTTTTAAACTATATATTTATATATATATATATATATATATATATATATATATTTATATACTTAAGTATACATATACATTATGACATCTATTTTAAAAATTATATTTACTTAGATAATTAAATCATGAGAAATCCTTTGAGATTTTAAACTTTGATTAAGCATACTTGAACAAAATTAATGGGGAATGATGGTTAATTAATTAGCAATTATTTCAATTGTTCATTGGTTAACCCCTTAACTAGTCAACTTTTATTTTGTTAATTGCATGCTTAAGGTACACACACCACCTAGCCTAGGTTCTCCTAGATCTAAGGACTTGTTTGCTTGCTATTTGTGTATGCATGCCATATTTATTCAAAGGGTTAGAGGAACTTTGATTTAAACCTATTCAAAACTAGTGACACAATTAAGGACAATAATTAGAAACTTTGAGTAGAAAACTTAGAAAAATTTCAATAATTAGGATTCACTTCCCCTTGAGTTGAAACTTTGAACATTTGAACTTAGTGACACCCTTAGCCCCTAGAGAAATTTTCACTGATTTTTGAGGTCATTAGGTTCCCTAATTAATTTTCTAAGTCTTAAACCCTTAATTAAGCCTTTAAAACTTCTAAAAATTGTAATAAATCCAATTTAAATCCAAAAATTACATATAAACCCTCAAACTGACCAGAATTCAGTCCTTAATCTATGATAATTAAAGTACCTTGATTTGACAGCAATTTAAACTCTAATTTAATTTTAAGTGAAAATCATTATTTAATTGAGATAATTAATTAATAATAATTAAAAAATCCCAAAATCTCCCAAACACTTGGGGATCCCTCCTTAGGTTATTTCTGACCTTTGGAGATGTTTTCAAGAGATTGGGAACTTGTTTGAAGCAAAATCACAAAAGAGGCCTCCTAATTAAGAAATTCCTAAAATTCATTAAAATGCCCAAACTTCGATAATCCATAACTAATTCCAGAAAAATCCAAATCACCCAAACTCACTTGCATTCAATTTCTAATAAGGTCTAATATTTATTAAAAATATTAAATTCCAGAAATTTGCAATATTTTAAAAAGTCAACAAATCGGTCGACTTTAAGTCAAAACTAGTTCAAAACTTCAAACCTTTGTAATAAAATGTAGAAAAATCCGATTTCAGCGTACTTACCTTCTAACTGATTGTAATAAGGTCTAGTATTTTAATAAAATACAAACGTTCCATAAAATAACTTTAATCAAAAATTCAACTTTTGACACTTTAATTAAACGATTAAAATATTCAGAATTCATAAAGCTCAAATTATTCTAAAACTCCAGAAAATATTGGTTTAATGCTTAAAACATTTAACAAGTCCTTTAAAACACAACAACCACCCTAAAGATGAAGTTTATTGGCTGGACTACTCCGGGCTGCGGGGCTAAGTGTCCTAAGGAGGCTGGTTCCTCGAGCCTGGTGGCACAACGCCACGAATGAATTCTAAGGGGTGTTAAATCTTAAAATAGATTAATCTTTAATTATTTAACATTTTTAAAATCTCTATTTCAATTACATTAATTTGGTTTATCGGCTGGACTACTCCGGGCTGCGGGGCTAAGTGTCCTAAGGAGGCTGGTTCCTCGAGCCTGGTGGCACAACGCCACGAATCAATTAATGGAAAACATAAATTAACCTAGCTTTTAAAATCAGTAATTAACTCATTTCTTTATATTAATCCACCTTTTTTTTAATTCTAACCAATTTAAATAACTTAATTAACCCCGATTGCTACTAGGTAACCCAGGCCTACGAGGCTATTAGCTTAGCCCCAAGGAAGGTGAAATAAACTTCACGGCCTCGGTGTGAAACAAAGGTAGCAATCAATTAACTTCTAAAATATGTCTAATTAAAATTCTTAATTCATTAATATTTAAATTTTAATCTAAATCCCCTTTTAAGCTTTAACAAACCCAGACTTTTAGACAACTTCAATTAATAACCCACTTTAGGATCTACCCCAGCCACACGACCTTTCTCACACACTTTAGATGATGTGCTAGGACAACCAACTCTAGATCTAGGTTAGGCCGGTGTTTACTTTACTGCTGTGTGCCAGGTTTTTCATAGTTTTCACTGCATGTTGTGGATGAAATTGCTTTGCTGTGTCTGCTTACCTTTTCTGTACTCTGTGGATGGACTGATGTGTTTGGCGACTAGATTACCCTTAGGTTAGGTACGATCTGGATGTTGACACAGTTTTTTGCAGGTGGCCATGCTCATGCAGGGCAATATAAAAAGGGGGCAAATAAAAAAATGCATAAATATTATAAACTCTTTGCACAGGTGCTTCAGCTGCTAAAGCCCCCAAATAAAAGAGCGTGGCCAGTGTGTTTACTTTCTTTTCTGCTCATATACAACTGCTTGGGAATAACTGTTTTTTATATATTAATTGCTTAGGATAACCCTGCAAATGAGTCTAGATTTTTTTTATTTTGATATCAATGTAATTTGTGTAAGTTTCAAGTGTTGTGAAAGTTGATTTTGAGTTGGGATGCATAGATCCAAAGCTTGGATTCCAAAGAGGAAAGGATACCCCTTTAGGGAACATTCCTTTTCCATTTGGAAATCCAAATTTGGATCATACCTCTTCCTTACCCAAAGAGGAAAGAGTGGCCTTCCCCTTTAGAGGGAAGTGCCCTCTTGTCCATTTGGGTAATCCACTACGAAGATTCCAAGAAGATTGAAGAAAAGGAGTCCAAAGAAGAATGAAATTGAAGATTTGAAGATTTGAAGATTGAGAGTATCCCGCTCAAAATAACTTGCGTCATTACTAGGTTTAGAATCCGGGTTGTTGTCAGTGGTGCCCGGCCACTTTACTTTCTGTAATATTCTGGTTTGTAATAAGCAAGGCAATTCTGCCTATGGACATTTATTAATTAATTTGTATTTGATTTGATGATTTGATTGCCTTTAGGATTACATGTTTTTACTAGTTTTTTGGCGATTGCATGCCGCTCTTTGTTTTCGCCTGGATACGTGAGACTCGTGAGGGTGTGAAATTTTTCTACTCATAATTCTAAAAGTCTAAAATTTTAGTGAGTCTAAATAACATAGAAAGATAACGAATCTAGGGAATTAGCCGGGGATCGACCCCGGGGTCGCATGCATTTTTCTGCATTACTCTTTCCTTGCTTTAGACCCTTCCCCGCCTGCGGGTAGAGTCCGGATAGTCTGACCTATGAGGACGAGGTGCCGGACCTGGGGAAGTCCAGTCTTCTAAAAAACTATTTTATAAGCCTGTTTTAAAAATTTCAAGCATATTTGATTTGAGGTTGTTAACCAGCACGCATTGCATTAGATAAAAATTAAAGAGTCAAAATTTTAATTTCATAGTCCTTAGCATTTTAGCACCCAACATAAGTCAAAGGGGTCAATTAGGAGAATTTCTAGATGTCGGCCCCAATTCTTCAAAACTTTAATTATAACGTCCCTACCACTCTTTCATAAAAGACCGGATTCATCACTTTTAAATCGGTTAGGTGGTTAGCTAGCTCCCCAATCTAGGCCGGTGTAAGTCCAGGTTTTGCACTGCATTAGTTAGGATCGGATGATTGTGGTCCAGTGTCCAAAATAGATTTAGGATCCGGGGCAGATCTTTGATTATAAGACCCCAAACTTCGGGAATCTAATCCCAAATTTCTAATAAAATGCTCAACTCTAATTAAATATCATTTCAAGTCCAAAACATAAAGCCCAACACTTAGATTAAGTTGGGACATTTCTGGATGGTTCTGGAATCTCAAAGTGTCCCCTACCTCTCATCCTTTAACTCCGTTAATAACTGCTCAATTTTGATCCATTCCCTTTTGATTTTCCAATAATTCTATTCATACTTTGATATCACTCCTAGAAACTCTAAATAAAATTCTGCCATTATTTTAATCGAGAGTTTTCGTAGGAGATTTTATCTCCCTACGATGTAATTAACTACGAGGGCTTGCGCTCGTAGGAGATTTGGAACCCCACACACACCTGATTTTAAAGAAAACTCAATTTCTAAAACTTCATTAGATTTCTTTGGGAAAAGTTAAATAATGATCATCATGGTCGCATTAGAAGAATTATCGTAGAATGGTGTTATTTCCCTTTGGGGAGATACATCCTTCTTCGATAAGGCTTTGGATGCGAATGCGATGATCATGTTTCTTGAATATTATAATTGGGTACTCAGTTGAACTATACTTTGTCCCCTCGTGGCCATATAAAGTTCTTCTTAGAACCCGATCATAGTATTCAAGATGAGTTTACATAATTCTAAGTTTGAACACCGCTATGAAAGTTTATTTTCATCCTTCGGGGTGATATACTCTTTCTAACGAGTCGATTCGACCTTAGAATTAGAACTTAACCTTAATCTTAAAATCCCCAAAGAAAACCAATATTTTCAAAACATGTTTTCAAAATTCCACCAACAATGGCTAACGATAACCTTGATCAATCGGATCAAGACGAGGTATGCCAACTTTCATATGATGAATTACTGCTTATTTCTGAGAATATTCATGACTCGTATAGGAAACTGAAAAAGATGCATGCTAAACTTAATATTGAATTTAGTTCGTTACAAATTGAGCATGCTAACTTAGTTAATGAAAATTCTGATTTAGATAAAGATCACATGTTGCTTCTTGATGAGTATGATGCATTAAATAAGAAGCATATTGAACTAAGTGAAGCACATGAATCCTTAAAACATCGCATATTGAACTAGATGTAGAGTTTGAAAAATTAACAGCACTTGCATTAGAAGTAGATCATAGTGAGCACTTGCTATTAATAGAAGTTGATGGATTGACAGCTCAAAATAAAACTTTTAGTGAGAGAATAAAAGAACTAGAAAATGAATTTGCATCACTCACATTAAGCCATCCTCGCAAACCCCCAACACTGCATGCATCACAAAACTTTAGAAAGAGGCACCACCACCCACATAGATTAGTAAACCCATTTCCTGGTGTTAGGTGTTTCTCTTGTGGCATGCTAGGTCACATAGCCCACACATGCACAATTCACTGTAGGACACACTTAGTATGGAGACCTAAACTGCATCCATCACAGCATAGCATGTATACATCTCATTCATGCAAGCATAAGGAGGAACCCAAACTCACTTGGGTTCCCAAATCTAATCTTTGAATGAAATTGTAGGGATGCTCTCACAAAAGACCTAGTGAGAGCATGTGGTACCTGGATAGTGGCTGCTCATGACACATGACTGGAGATATGAAGAAGTTCATCCTATTGGAGACCAAAACTAGAGGCAAAGTAACGTTGGGAGACAACACTACCAGGAAGGTGATAGGCTCAGGTATCGTTGGTAATGCTAAGAATTTTTTAATTTAAAATATTTTATTAGTTGATGGTTTAAAGCATAACTTACTTAGCATTAGTCAACTGTGTGACAAAGGTTTTGATGTTAAGTTTTTTACTGATAGATGCCTGATTAGTTTATTTGATGAAATAATTTTAGAAGGAAAACGAATGAACAATGTTTACATGTTAGACCTTGATTGCGTTGATAGCTCAAAATCATTTTGCTTAAAAACAATAGTTGATGACTCGTGGCTATGGCATAGGAGACTATTCCATGCTAGTATGAAAACTCTTAGAAACATCACTCAGAAAAACCTAGTTAGAGGTGTACCTAAGTTAGACTTTACCAAGGATCACTTATGTGATGCTTGTCAACTAGGAAAACAAGTCAAATCTTCCTTTCACTCAATTAGAGATGTGATCATCTCAAGGCCACTAGAAATTCTACACATGGACTTATTTGGACCCGTTAGTACAGTCAGTATAGGTGGAAAGAATTATGGATTTGTGATTGTAGATGACTTCACTAGATTTACTTGGGTAAGATTCTTAGCACACAAAAATGAGTCTTTTGAGAAATTTAAAGTATTCTCCACATGGATTCAACGAAAATTAGGTTGTGAAATATCAACAATCCATAGCGATCATGGTGGAGAGTTTGAAAATGATAGGTTTGAGTCATTCTGTCAAGAGATAGGAATAGAACACAATTTCTCAGCTCCTAGAACACCCCAACAGAATGGCATAGCAGAAAGGAAGAATAGAACTTTGGTAGAAGCTGCTAGGGCAATGTTAGCGGAGTGTACACTTCCTTGATACTTTTGGGCAGAAGCAGTCAACACAGCCTGTTATGTTTTGAACAGAGTAAACATAAGATCGAAGCTAAATAAAACTCCATATGAACTCCTTAAGGGTAGGACACAAAATCTTTCACATTTACATGTCTTTGGGTGTAAGTGCTTCATCTTAAATAATGGTAAATATCCCTTAGGAAAATTTGATCCCAAGTCTGATGAGGGTGTCTTCTTAGGTTATTCATCTGTAGGTAAGGCCTATAGAATTTTTAATAAGAGAACCCTTGTAGTAGAAGAATCCACCCATGTGGTATTTGATGAATCAGATAAGCCCTCAGAATCTAAAATTGAAGATGATGAAATAGAGGCAATTCAAGGAGTAGAGACGATGACCTTAGGAGAAAGGGTCGAACCTTAGGAAGCTTTGCCTAGAGAATGGAGATATTCTTCTAGTCATCCTAAAGAGTTAATTTTAGGAGACCCTTCAGAAGGTGTAAGAACTAGGCATGGACTTAGGAAGGAGGTTAGCCACTCAGCATTCATCTCTATGATAGAACCCACAAGTATAGATCAAGCCTTAGGAGATGAATTTTGGATTCTAGCAATGCAAGAAGAGCTGAACCAATTAACCAGAAATGATGTTTGGGAGTTAGTAAAGAGACATAAAGAACACAGTGTTGTTGAAACAAAATGGGTATTCAAGAATAAGGTGAATGATTCAGGAACAATAATAAGGAATAAAGCAAGGCTAGTAGCTAAGGGGTACAACCAAATTGAGGGGATAGACTTTGAAGAAACCTTTGCCCCGGTTGCTAGACTAGAAGCCATAAGAGTGCTCTTAGCTTTTGCTTGCTTCAAAAACTTTAAGTTATATCAAATGGATGTAAAGAGTGCATTTCTGAACGGGGTAATTAAGGAAGATGTCTACGTTGAGCAACCCCCCGGATTTGAAAGTTCAAAATTTCTAAACCATGTATTTAAATTAAAGAAGGCACTATATGGATTAAAGCAAGCACCTAGAGCATGGTACGAAAGACTTAGCTCATTTCATTTGGATAGAGGATTTAAAAAGGGTAGTGTAGATACTACACTCTTTTTACAAAAGGTCAAAGAAGAAATTCTCATTGTTCAAATATATGTGGACAACATCTTGTTTAGATCTTCGGATAAAAACTTATGCGATGAATTTTCAAAAACAATGAGTAATGAGTTTGAAATGAGCATGATGGGAGAACTTAATTACTTTCTTGGCTTTAGTGTAAAACAAATGGATAATGGAATTTTTCTTAGCCAACAAAGTATATTAAGGATATTTTAAAAAAATATGAAATGGATAGTGCAAAACCCATGAACACCCCAATGAGTTCGACAATCCAATTAGATAAGGATCCTAGTGAAAAATCAGTAGATCATAAAAAATATAGAGGAATGATTGGATCCCATCTTTACCTGACTGCCAGTAGACCGGACATCATGTTTAGTGTGTGCCTATGTGCCCGTTTCCAAGCCGATCCTAAAGAGTCTCACTTAACTGCTGTCAAAAGAATTCTTAGATATCTACTAGGCACCCCAAACTTAGGAATTTGGTATCCCAGACACAGCACTTCCTTTGAAATCCTAGGGTACTCAGATTCTGACTTTGCAGGATGTAGGATAGATAGAAAGAGCACCTCTGGTACCTGCCAATTCATCGGACAATCATTAGTTTCTTGGTCCAGTAGGAAGCAAAACTCAGTAGCACTTTCCACAGCCGAGGCAGAATATATTGCAGTAGGAAGTTGTGTTGCATAAGTGCTATGGTTAAAACAACAAATTCTTGATCTTGGACTACCTGTTGGAACCATCTTGATCATGTGTGACAACACAAGTGCAATTTATATATCTAAGAATCCAATTCAACACTCTCGAACGAAACACATAGATATTAGACATCATTTCATTAGAGATCACGTCGCTAAGGGAGATATAGAACTACATCACATCGCTACAGGAGATCAATTGGTTGACATATTCACAAAACCTTTAGCTTTCGACATGTTTTGCATCCTGAGGACCAGATTAGGTGTCATAGATATAACAGCATAAAAAAAAATTAAAAAAAAATTAAAAAAAAAATTAAAAAATTAAAAATTTTTGTTTTTTTTTGTTTGTTTGGCTGCTCCTGGTCATCACACACTCACCTCACCAAAACTCTGTGTTCACTGTTCATCGTACTGTACGACCTACATCATACTGTACGATATATCTCACTGTCCACAAACAAGCTGATTTCGGCTCTGTTGTTCGTACTGTACGAACTCGATCGTACTGTACGATATTCATCCCGCATAATTGCCTACCGTATTGTACGATATCTCTTTTTCGTACAATACGATCCACGTCAGCAACGAATTGGGACGAATTAAACCTGGTTGGTACGACATTATTGAGTATTGTACTGTACGATACCACCATATCGTATGGTACGATCCACATCAGCACACGGAATAAATGTGAGTTAAAGCTGTTCGGTACGATATTTATTATGTATCGTACTGTACGATACACCTGTTCGTACAGTATGAAACTTTTGGTCAAAAGTCGTACTGAGGCCTCGGGACGATCGAAATTCGCCTGATCGTACTATACGATATATATCGTACTGTACGATTTGACTGCCTTTTTCCCGAAACGAACGGTCAGAACATTGATTGCCTATCGTACTGTACGATTCCAGATCGTACTGTATGATGTCCGAAATTTCCTATAAGTACCCTTACCTAGGCCGTTCTTTTCACTGAAACCTCTCCTCACTCACTTCTTCACTCGTTTTTGTGCCCTATTGCAATGTCTAAGCGAGTTCGGATGACTGCTGGAAGCTCGTCCTCGTCGAGTCACCAACCTGATCGTTTTCTGAATACTGAAAATGAGGAAGCCTACCATCGATATAGAGCCTGCAAAATTTCCCCTTCAAAAATGCTTAATCAGGCTGCTCTCAATTTCGAGGTAACGAGCCTCTTTGCTTCCACCACCTTCCAATTCCTACTCACCCTGGCGTTTCCATATAATTCTGAACTTCTTTTTGAATTCCTCGCCAACCTCACCTACACCGTCGACAACACCACTTTTCACTCCTTTGTTTGTGGCCGCACCGTTGAGATCACTAGAGCCGATATCGCCCAATATATTGGGCTGTCCACTGAAGGACCTATGGTTCGCTCATTTCTTACCGATGAATTTGATTGGAGCGATGTAAATAGAGTCCTTAGGAATACTGCTTTTCATCAACACCAACCTCTTGTTCAATCCTTAACTCGAAATACACGTATAATTCAACATGTTCTTCGAACCTCAATCATACCCAAAGGTGGCGACCGTATCAATCTGACCCCTACCTTGTCCGTCGCTACCTATCTTATTATGTCCAACATTAAGTTGTATGAGGTCGATTTAATTAGCAACTACATTCGCCACATGACTTTTGTTCGTCTACCTACCACCCGACGGAAACAAAATCTAGCTCTTGGTCACCTAATAGGATATATCCTCCACAATAAATATCAATTAGCCTACCCTGGTGAACCCGACATTCTTCCTATATTTTATACGGATGCTTCATTCCGTATTCTCTTTCATTGGGGACATGAGCCTGAAGATCCAGTCTTTGATGACGAAGAAGGAGAAGATGCCCCAACCGCAGCTCCAACTCAACCACGACGCCATACTGCACCCCGAGCACCTGCACTAGCACCAGTGCACCCTAATGATGATTTAGTCGCCCGCTTCGACCAGCTGCAGACTCGTCTCAACATGCATATTCAAGAACAACATCACCAACACGAGACTGATATGCAGTGGTTTGGAGAACGTTTCACTGTAATTGATCACCGCTTCGATGCTCTATTTCAATATTTTCAACCAAATCCACCTCCACCACCACCAAGTCAGGACCCGTCTGCTTAGTTTGTTTATGTTTGCATTGTAGTTTTTTTGTTTTCTTCTTTTGCTTTTTGCTTTTAGTTGCTCCTCCTTTTTGTGCTTTCAAAAGGGGGAGAAGTTTGTTGTACCTTGTTGTGCATATTTTCTAAATGCATTCCTTTTTATTTTGCACTTGCTTTTGGAATTATTTTTTTTCTTGTGTTTACTTTAAAAAAAAATAAAAATATAAAAAAAAAACAAAAAAAATGCTTTTCGTACTCACTTGCAACAAATTATTTGACATCATCAAAAAGGGGGAGATTGTTGCAACCCATGACCCCGAGTTTTAGATTTTGATGATGCCGAATAATGAGTGTTTTGGAACAACCTTTCATTGAATACTATTTTATTTGCTATTGTCCTTGAGTACTAACATTTCAGGAAGATCACAAGTGACTCAGGACAAAAGGAAGACTAAAGAAAGGGTAGATTAGGAGTATGAGTCAAACATTGTATTTTTCTATTTATTTGATTTTAGTTTATTGAGTCTGGCCACAAAATGCATAAGAGTAAGAGAAACCATGCACACACACAGGGGGAGAGTTTGTTTTTAAATGAAAATTGTCATAGAAATTCTTCTCTGTAGATCATACTGTATGATTGTATTTCGTACCGTACGATAAGAGCTATGTGGACGATTCTGTGAATAGATCGTACTGTACGAATATTTTCGTACTGTACGATATGTTCAGATCCAAAACCCTAGCCGTAGTTTAATTTGAGTAAGTGATTTTGCGCCGCTCGTACTGTACGAACTTGTTCGTACTGTACGATTTATTTTTAATACTTACTTAAATTAACCCGTAATTAGTGCATGTAATCCAGGCCTAATTAATTTTTGAACATCGTACTGTACGAACTGGATCGTACCATACGATGAACAGAGACGACATCTGATCGTCCAGACTACCGTCCTGTACGAATAGTGTTTTGTGGATCGTACCGTACGATATTATATCGTACAGTACGAATTGTTTTTGAACTGTTCGTACATCTTCGTACCAGGACGACGTCTGTTTGTACATATCGTACTGTACGATGTTGGATCGTACTGTACGAACAGTAACAGCTACTTTTGAAATCAGAGGTTTTTTTAGCCCGTTTTAGATTTTAATCAAGTCCTTTTTTTAGTAAGAATCACAGAGAGGGTGAACGTGGTTAAATAGGGATTCCAAGGGAGAGATCTCTAGAGAAATTCTTGAGGGTTGAGAGAGGAAGGAGGAGGTGAGCATTGTGAGGGAGAAGAGGTGTGAGGGAGATCACACGGTTGCTCCAAGCTTGCTGCATCTTGCTCCTCCTGTGGCCCTAGAAGGATTTGAGGGAGGATCTCCAAGGGAAAGGCTTGTCTACATCCGTTGCCTCGAGGTTCTCTGCCTTCTCCAGGAGGGAGAAAAACGAGAAGGTTCTCTGCCGTCGCCAGGAGGGCGAAAATAGAGTTTGGCACTCCGCCACGCCGTGTTGGTGAAAGGGAGGTTTGTAAAGGCTTCTCCGCCTTGCCGAGGGGGGCAAAAGAAGAACTATTTTGATAGTGAAAATCCCGGAGCGGAGAACTCCGGGGAGTGGACGTAGGTCATATTTTGACCGAACCATTATTTAAATTCTTGGTGTGTTTTTTCCTTATCGTCGTTTACTTTTTACTTGCATTTAAGTTTCATAACTATTGCATGGTGAAGCTTGTGGAAGAATAATTGTTTAAAATTTTGTTGTAGTATTTCAAAAATAACAAAAAAAAATTAGAACTCTTGTTTAGGGTTATTTTTATTAAGGAAAAGTTTTTCACAATTCACCCCCCCCCCCCTCTTATCATTTAGTAATTTCAGTTTTTTTTTTACCCCATTTAAAATCTCTACATTAACGTACACAGATATCAAAAAATATGTATATGAGTTGCTTTCACACCTCTCTATCCCTCATATAAAACAAAATAAACCTCTCATGCAATCTTATGTACATAAGATATGGCAACATTTGGTGCAGCAGCTGTTTTTTATTCTTTATTTTTTTTGGGAAAAATGGGGGCAAAAGCCTGTATATTAATCATCAAAGGTTACAAGTAAAATATCAAAATTACAAGTAAAAGGCTATACCAGCAGAAAGAAATTTAAATAAAAGAAAAAGGACTCAGTATTAAGGTCTACATCAACATGGCAACAAAGCCATGAAACAAAAAGACCACCAAGCCACCCGAATAGACACTAGTTGCCTAACGCCAAAGCAGAAGGCCCTCCACGCGTCTAAGAATGCAGACCTAGTTGCCGAAAGACCATCCAAGGATGCAAAACTGATGTAGACCGTTAACATCATCGGCCAGCAAAATCTCGAGCAGCAGCCAATCCAGATAACAGAAGAAAATCCTGCCCAGCCAACAATGCCCAGAAGGAAACCACACAGTAGCAAAATTGAGCCAAAACAACCCAAAACGGTTTCCAACAGCAAAAACCAACAGAATTATCCCAGAATATGTGTAAATTTCTCTTGTAAAGTGTTATAAAACTTCCATTTAATAACTTTAGCATGAATGGCAGAAATGATCCCATCCAGCAACTCCGAGTGGCTTTTCCTCACATTAGAGAATCTCCTGCAGTTTATTTCCCTCCAAAGCCAATACACCATAACAGCAATAGTAAGATAACAAAAATTAAATTCAAAATTACAGTAATCTTTGGAAGTACTCAGGAATTCAAAAGCCTGATTGAGATTTGGCCTAAAATAGAAATTCTTCAAAGAAGGCAGCAGGTCAGTGATAAGCTGAAAAGAAAATCACACTCAAAGAACAAGTGAGAATGACATTCCCGGTTATTGACACAAAATGTGCAAGAAGAAGAAACCGGTATGCCCCTAAGTAGTAGAATATCAGCCATTTTAAGCTTTCTATGCATATCCATCCAAGCATAAGAAGCATATCTCAAAGCATACCCTTTGTGCCAAATAAATTTTGTCCAGCCAACATCCTCCAGGTCAGAAAAATAGTGTTTAGAGAAGATCTTGGGAGAGGTAGTAACAACCCCCTCCCAGTTAATCACCAAAGAATTGTTGTCGAGCCCCACTGAAATAACCTTGGAAATAATGTGGTAAGGCATACCAGCCGGCATGTTCCAAGAGTTTTGATTTAAGACATCTTTACACATCAAATGAGAGAAGCTATAAGGACAGTTTAATTTAGAAAGAGCAGTTTTGTTACACCACGGGTCCTAGAAGAAGGAAAGACTGCTATTACAGAGAACATTCAAAGAGATAGAACTTTTAATCTCGACAGCTTTAAGGCAACAAAGTTTCCAAAATTTTGAAGCATATATACGGGGGGGCTTCCAGGGAGATAAAAATTTCTCCTTAAACCATTTGCCAAGGAGATTCTCATTATTATACATCCTAAAGATGAAAGAGCAAGCTAAAATATAATAAAGTGACTCAAAAGTTGGCAAGCCTAAACCACCTTTACGCTTGGGAAGAGCCACAGCCTTCCAAGAAATCAGGTGCATTTTCTTGTCTCTGATGTTACCAAAAAATAAAAATTTGGCAGAAATTTTTCTAATAAACTTGCAACAGGCCTTAGGTATAATACTCCCACGAATCCAGTAGGCAATCATATTCGCAATAGTGAACTTTAAGAACTGAACCCTGCTAGTAAATGAGAGAAATTTAACCTTCCAGCCATCCAAATGGCCCACAATCTTATCCATAAGAGGTTGAAAGTGAGACAGCTTAAGTTTTCCAGTAGAGATAGGAAGACCTAAATAAGTAATGAACTGATCCACCTTAGAAATACCCAAGCAAGCAGCCAATTCCAAAGCCGAATCAGAATTAAAATATTTGGAAAACATAAAACAACTCTTAGCCAGGTTAACATAGAGACCAGAAGCTTTGGAGAAGTAAAGAAATGTGTCATTAAGAGCATGAGTATTCTCCCTAGAAGCCACACCAAACACCAAAAGATCATCAGCATACATCAAGTGATTGCAGGAATAGTTGTGATTAGTAATCCCCCGAAAGGAAGAAAGCTGATTATTGTCTAAACAAAAGGAAAGGCCATCCATGACAATACAGAAAAGCAGGGGAGAGAGGGGGCAGCCCTACCTCAGTCTAGAAGAAGAGGTGAAATAACCTTTCAAAGCCGCATTGACGGAAACAGAAAAGTAGACATCAAAAATACACCCCTTGATCCACTTAATAAAAATCTCCTGGAAACTTTTTTGTATAAGTCTATTAATAAGGAAAGTACGAGAGATGGAGTCAAAAGCTTTCTTTACATCCAGCTTAGCACAAAAGTAATTCTTTTGACTCTTAAATTCTCTAAGAATCTCGGAGGCAAGAATGATATAATCAGAAGAACATATCTTAGAAACAAAACCAGATTGACTGTCATGAATGATGAAGGGCAATATGAGCCTCATTCTATTAGCTATTATCTTAGCAATGATTTTGTAAAACACATTACATAAAGAAATAAGACGATAATCAGAAATAAAATTGGCATGAGTACCCTTGGGGATAAGAGTGATGACAATGGATTTGGCTCCTCTAGGCATAAGCCCAGTGGAGAAGAAATGCTTGATAGCAGTACATAATTTGAAACCAGTAATGAGCCAAGTTTTATGATAAAAGTTGAAAGAAAAACCATCTAGGCTAGGGGCAGAAGAAGCAACCACGGCAAAAACCACATTCTTGATCTCCTCATTAGAAACCTTGGCAATTAAACTAGCCATCACATGAGCAGGAATAGACTTACCAGTTGGAATGTTAAAGGAAGCCTCGAGAGGAGGGGATGGGGCATTAAAAAGAGTCTGAAAGTGATTCACCAAGGCCCTGGCAATGTTAGAATGGGAGGTAAGAAGGCCATAAGGAGTGGCTAGTTCCTTAATCATGTTTCTATTATTCCTCGCTCTAATCTTGGTGTAAAGAAAACCAAGATCATCTTCCCCTTGAGAGAGCCAGTAAGCCTTAGCCCTTTGAGAAATTCAAGATGACCCAGCAATATGAGCAGAAGCTAGTGGATCATTAATATCCTTGAGCTGAAGATTAAGATCCCGATTTAAAGGATCCCTTTGAATATTGGCAAAACAAAGAGCTTGTTGATTTTTAAGTTGAAGGATGTTGTTTGACAGATAAGTGGAGAAACACCAATTCTTATTCCTGATAGCAGATTTAAGAGACTTAAGACTATCATAAAAAGAGGCAATCGGACTTGCGCAAATGGGTCTCTCAAAAGCCAGCAAAAGTTCATTCCAAAAATTATCCAAATTAAGCCAAAATTCTTTAAAATGAAATGATAAACAACCTTCTTGTGGAGAGAGGCAAGAAGAATGATAGGTGCATGGTTCGATCCAGAGTGAGCATCAACTTTGTAATAAGCCAAAGGAAAGAGATCCAAAAAGGAAGTATTTACCAGCATATGATCCAGCTTAATGTGGATCGGATTGTCAAGCCTTTGATTAAACCAAGTGTATAAGATGTTGTAAATCTATTTTCATGACTTATATTTTGATGATTGACAAACACTATTGATTCTCTTGGACTGCTTGTTACTTCTAACTTTTCAAGAATCGAAGATCGGACGAATAAATGAAGCCAGTTCAAGATTGCATAGGTTTAGGGATGAGTCAGTCTGTACTTTGTTTTTTTCTCTTCTTGAGTCTATTTGTAATGATCAAAGAGACTGATGCTAAGCAACCCTACACACACACACTTGAGAGACTTAGAATTTCTATTTTTACCCACATCGATCAGGACGATATTTACATCATGCTGGATGATCAGGCTTAAAACAGAAAACCTAAATAAGGATTCTTAATAAAGGCAGTCATCATTAACAGATTGTCCTGGACGATACGTGTATCAGCCAGGACGATAAGCTCAAAACAGAAAAAAATTGCCGCCATAGACAATTAAGGCATTCTGTATTTTTTAAATAATCGGCCAGGACGATCATTGATCGGCCTGGACGATATTCATAAATTATGCCTTAATTGATCAAGAAATCAAGGGGGTAATTAAGGATGATTGATACGATCATATCATCTTAGACAATCGTAGGATCAGCCAGGATGATATAATCAAAAACCTTAGTCACTTCTAGACGATAAATATCGGCCAGATCAAATTTAGGGCGATGCTCTGGACGATTTATCTCTGATTTGAACTGATCGGCCGAGATGATCGTGCGATCGGCCTGGATGATCAAGCAAATTTTAAATCATCCAGTTTGCATTCAGGGCGATGCTCTGGCCGATCTTCTGAGATTTGTATTGATCGGCCAGGATGATGTCCATATCGGCCTGGACGATATTGTCGGCAACTTGCAATTAATGAGCTCCTTTGAAGCTCTTCTATTTAAGAGCTATTGATCAACATTTTGAATAATCTTTTGCTGCTGCCTTGACCTGAGAAGGTCTTGAGAAGAGAAAGAGAGAGAGGGAGAGAGAGAGGATCTTGTGAGGGGGAGCTTGTGAGGGGATTCATAAGGGTTGCTTCAAGGATTGCTCTACTTCTTCTTCGTCTAGATTTTTTCATTCGTGGAAGGGTTGGTAGAGGTAAGGAGTTAGCATCTGATTGAGGTTCTCTGCCAGCTACAGGAGAAAGCAAAAGGAGATAGGTTCTCTGCCTTGCTGGGGTGGCAAAAAGAGGTTCTTTGTAAAGGCTTCTCTGCCTAGCTATGGGGGCTAAAAGAGAGTCACGATTGTAGTGCAATACTTGGAGGGCGCCTCCGGGGAGTGGACGTAGGTCGAGATGACCGAACCACTTTAAATTTCTGTGTACTTATTTCTTGCCTCCGCACTTTAAATTTCTGCATTTATTTTTCTCGTGGTATGATTTTGGTTTATGAGATTTTTACTTCTTTGTGAAAAGAATTTTTAAAATACCAATTCACCCCCCCCCACCTCTTGGTTAGCTTGGGACAGTTCTATAGGGCTTAACATCCCTAACGAACTTTCAAGTGGTATCAGACCGGGATTCAAAAATTTTAAGTTTGAAAACTTTTTGATTTTGATCCATGACTAACCTTGGGAATCGTAACACTACGGAAGGGTATTTTATTACCCGACCTCCCCTGTTCGATAACCTACCTTTTGATTTCTAAAAAACCCGCATGTCAACATTTTTACAATATATTGATTATCGCATGTGGATGCTTATCAAAGAAGGTCATTTGCCACCTTCTCGTGAAATTAATGGTGTTAAAACTGAAGTTGCTTTTACTGAATGGACTTTTGATGAACAAGATTTAGCTCAATTGAATGCAAAATGTTTGAACTGTTGTTTCTGTGCTTTAAAATCTGAGGATTACATGCGTGTCTCCACTTGTAAAACGGGTAAAGAAATTTGGGACAAATTGTGTATCACCTATGAAGGCACTAATGAAGTTAAATAATCCCGTTTGAATATTCTCTTGTATGACTACGAACTTTTTTGCATGAAACCTCATGAATCAATTTCTGACATGTATAAAAGGTTTACTCAGATTGTTACTTCACTGTATGCATTAGGAAAAGAACTTTTAAATTATGAAAAAGTAAACAAGGTTTTGAGATGCTTGCCTTCGTCATATGATGCTAAAATCACTGCAATCATTGAATCTAAGGATTTGAACACTTATTTTATTGATAACTTACTTGGCTTACTCATTGCTTACGAGCAAGGGGTGAATCAAAGAAATCTTGATGCAGGTGAGAAGAAGGAGAAAACAGTTGCACTAAAGGCGCAAAAAATAGATTATGAATCTTCTGGGTCTGAAAGTGATGAAGTTGCCTTCATCACAAGGCAATTCAAAAGCTTTCTAAGGAAGAAGTAAAAGCATCATTGGAGAAAAGGTAAGGATCATAAATACTCTAAAGGATCTTCTGATATTATTTGTTATGAATGTAGGAAGCCTAGACATTTAAAAGCCGATTGTCCTACACTTCAAGATCACTCGAGCAAAGAAAAGGAAAAGGGTGAGGAGAAACCTAAGTTTAGGAAGGACAAGAAGAGAGTCCAAAAGGTGTTCTGGGCAGAATTTGGTACTGATTCCTTTGAGACTGAACCAGAGGAAGAGACTACAAACCTGTGCTTAATGGGGGAAGATTATCTTGAGAAAAGTGATGAAAAAGAGGTATGTGAACCAACCTATGAAGAATTGTTTGAGATTTATGAGAAAATCCATGCATCATACAAAAAATTAAGAGGACTCATGCTAACTTAAAATTGAAACTTGTAAATTTGCAAAAAGAGTATGAAGTTATACTTAAAGATCATTCAACGATTGATTCTAATCACATGGCTCTTCTTGATGAATTTGATGATTTGAACAAAAAGCATACATAATTAATTAATGAGCATGATGCATTAAAAGTTTCACACACATCACTTGAATCTGATTTAAAGAAATCTAAAAAGAAAGAAAGAAACTTGAGAATTGAGAATGATGTTTTAAAAAACACAAAATTGAGGATTAAAAATGAATTAGATACACTTAAGGGAAATTGGAAGACTTCCACTTTGAATCCAAAGCCAAAACCTAGGAAGAGGCATTATAACTCAAATCATTTAAAAAATCCTTTTTCTGGAGTTAGATGTTTTTCTTGTGGCATGCTAGGACACATCTCACACACTTGCACTGTTCACCATAGTACACATTGGGTGTGGAGACCTAAGATACATGATTCACAGCATACCACACCTGCATTGTATTCTACCTTTCCTAAGAAGGGACCCAAACTAGGTTGGGTTCCTAAATCTGTTTGTTGTTGAGTTTTGCAGGTGTGCTCTCACCAAAGACCTCGTGGGAGCATATGATAATTGGACACATGGAGGCTCGCAGCTCAAAATTGCTTAAACTTGCTGCTTTATAATTTCTTGAAATATTTTTTTTCTTATTAGTTTTGTGTTATTTTTATTGTGTGCTTGCTTTTTGTTATTCTAGATTACTTTGTTGTCGTTTTTGTTTTTTTTTTGTTTGGTTTCCTATATAATTATTTTTCAAGCTTTTAAATTTTGGAGTTTTAGAGATTATGTTTAGCATTTCAAAATCGGTTAAAGGGAGGAATAACGTTGATAATTTCCCACCTTTTGACCTTGTTTAGTGGTATAATTTTCTTCTCTAAATAAAAGTCTAACTCATTTTAGCCAATGATTTTTTAAACTAAGATTCCTTTTATCTTGCTACAAAAATCTATCTTGTGCATAATATCCAAAGTTCTTATATATCTCTCAAGTTATTTGAGATCTTGCCTTTGCACTGATTATATGATTTTTAGTTCTGTTTTGTTGGTAGTTCTTCCCTATGTTAGAGAGAGTTCTCCTATTCTCTAATATCTAGAAGATATACTCACAACTAAGAACTTCTTTGAAGAGTTTGTAAAAGATAATTGAGCTTGCAAAAGATAAAAAGGAAAAGAGGCAAAGACGCCAAAATTGAAATAAAAAGTATATACACAAATGTGTATCAAAAATTAAAAGATGCTCAAAGATCCAATCAAAGATTCAAGAGGCATAAAATGAGCCCACTAAAAAGCAAGCTATCCTCTCTTTTCAAAACTTTTAAAACTTAGAAGAACTATGTGTTATGTGAGATTTTCAAAGGCTTGATTTCAAATTCCATGATTGAGAAAAATTACTTTAACATATTATTTATGACATATTGTCTTTTGTAAACAAGTTTTGAATGGATCTTCTTTTTATCATATTTAGTTATTCTGAGTTAGGCCTTTATTTTTCAAAACACAATTTATACCCTAAAGGATGTCCGATCTAGGGTTAACAAAATCAGATATTCTACCTTCTTCTGATTGAAATTTGTTAACCTATTGATCTCTTGAAACTCTAAAGTTTAAATTATTTAAGAAATACTCATATGAATTGCTTGATAAAACAAAAAAAAATTGGCTTCTTTTCAAATTGTTTGTTTTTAGCTTTTTATTGCTGTTCTTTTTCTTTTTTTCTATTTTGCTTTTGTTTTATTTTTTAGGGCTTTGATCATCACCATTATTTAATATTTTTTCAAAATCTAGTCACATCATCCTGGCCGATACTTTTATCGTCCTGGATGATAGGGCAAATTCTCCTCAAATTTCCATCTGCTGAATTTTTCTGTGCTTGCTATAATTCTTAGTCCTGGATGATACTTTATCATCCTGGATGATTTGATCGAACTCTGTTGCAATCATAATGATAGTCCTGGCCGATAACCTATTTTGTCATGGCTGATGCATTTTATGGTCATCGTCCTGGCCGATACACTAGATCGTCCTAGACGATCCACGTGTCAGCACATTTAAATCCTTAAAATCAGCCCCGGACGATCCATTATTGGACAATCGTCCTGGCCGATCCACTTTTAATCCTGGACGATACACGTGGCACAGATTTAAAACATTTTAACTTCGGCCGGTATGATCAATTATTGTGCATCATCTTGGACGATACACCTAATCGGCCCGGACGATCTGTTTTTTCAACGGTCGTCCAGATTGACTCCTCGGGATGATCGCCTGTGTCTAATCATCCTGGCCGATATCTGATCGGCCCGGATGATCAGACCGTCTTTTTGACCAATCGACCTGTACGCAATTATTGTGCCATATCGTCCTGGACGATATGGCTATTTCTTTAAATTCTGGCTATTCCAGCCATGATTTTCACTTCACATCCCTTCTCCTCTTTTTTTTTCTTGCTAACTCCTTTCTATGGCTAGTGGGAAACGTGCTTGACAAACTTCTAGGAGTTCCTCGAGGGCCACTCTGGACCCTCGATTCCGGGAGGCAGAGGATCAAGTAGCTTACCGTCGCTACAAAGAGTGTGGCATTACCCTTTCCAAAACAATCAATCCTGCACACCTCTCGTATCTAGTAATGGATCTCTTTGTTTCATACTCACCCTCGCTGTCCCTTTTTCTTCTGAACTCCTGCTAGAATTTTATGCAAATCTTCGCATAAATTCTACTTTTACAGCTCTGACCTCCTATGTGAATCGACGCCCGGTCGAGATCATATATCAGGACTGTGCGGAGCTTTTACAGTTATCCACCACGGGGATAAGCTGCACATAATTGTTACAGATCCTGATTTTGATAGGTCCACGACAAACCATTTTCTTCGCCAAACCAACACACCCTTTCATGTTGGAGAGACTAGCTCTTTAGTCAAAGATGCTAGGACAATCCAACATGTCCTTCGCACCTCCATAATTCTAAAAGATGGGGACCGAATCCACATCACTCCTCTACTTTTCTTGACTACCATTTTCATTATGGCCCGGAGAGAATTTAATGCCACTGATATACTCTTTCACTACATTGATCATTTAATAACTATTCGCGATCCTGGCCATAGGAGGAAACCCAACCTTACTTTAGGACATCTCATAGCCTACATTCTTGAAACCAAATATAATCTTTAATATCCTGCTCGTCACGACCTTCAGCCTCCTTGCTACTCAAATAATTCTTTCACTATCCTTTATAGTACTCGTCTCCACCCAGGAGACGGGGAAGGTCGGGGGGCTGAGGAGGAGGAGGCTCCCGTTCCTGATCCTGTTCCTCTCCACTAGCACTCACCATTTGATCAGTTGATAGAAAGGTTTGATCGATGGGAGACCCACTTTGACACTTACGTTGCTGCATAGGAGCAGCAACATTCTGAGGACATTGCCCGCTACGAGCAGCACCCACTACAAAAAAAAACAAGTTTTAAGGACATACATATTAAGGCATTTTTAATAAACTGCCTTAATAAATATTTATTAAGACATACTCTTTTCCCGCTAATTAGTAGAAATTTGGCGCGAGAGTTAAGATGTCGGCAAAAGATTTTTTTTCCTAATTAAAAAGAGTTTGCGAACACGTGGATAGTTATTAAAAGTATTAAGCATCTCGCGCGCCCCTAGCTTATTTCATCCCCCGCGCGCGCTTCTTATATTTCATCATGATTTTCTTCTTCTTATTTCATTTGCCTCCTCGATTAATCCATCGTCTTTGTTCGTTCGCCGCCTCCATCACGATTTGTTTGCCTCTTTGATCGCTGCCGCAAAATCCACAAAGGCGACTGTGCATCAGGTAAAATGCTTTTAATCGGCTTTAATCGTTTGAATGTCGAATGCCCACTATTTAGGGTTCCATACAATTTCATTCTTTCTTCTTTTGATTTGTAGGGTTTTTTGAGGTTCTCCTAATTTTTGAAAGACCTACCGAAGGCCGACTTTGAGACATCGGTAAAAACCCAATTTTTCCGTTAATCATCCAGACGTTGGTATGATTTTAGTTCCCTTCATTTTTCTTGTTTGATTCATTGCATTACTTTTTTTTTCCCTGATGCTTTGCCATGCTCAATGTTAATATTGAGCCAACAATTACCTTACAATCAAATTTTGTTCTGTAACAACTAATGTTTTTTTCCCCGCAGGGCTTTGCTCAGAATCTTCATCACGGATGAAGATTTATGCTCTAGATTCACACTTCTGATAAATTATATATCTAAATAGACTTTTGAATTTCATATTTTCTTAAAAGGTGTTATCATACATAAATAAATGGTATGTCTATGTAGTCTAATTTTTTAAAGAAAGTTATTTTTATGATTTTGTTAGTCAAGAAACAAAAACATAATTATATGTTGTATTGTTAGAAGTAGAGAAAAATTTGATAGATACTTCATTAGCAGTTATGTCTTATATATTATGTTCAATTGGTTTATCAAATTTGGTATGAATGATTTGCTAAATCCTAAAAATAGTTATAAATTAGAATTTTATATGATGTTTAGGTTCGAAACTTACCCTCATGCTCAAATTTAGTTTCATACTCAAATTTTATCTTTTGCTCAACTTTATGTTTTTATTTATAAATATGTCCTAGTATAAACTCTGATATAGAATCATATTGTAATTATAATTTTTTTCGCATGTAATATATAATTTAAAGAATATTTATGAACTTTTATTTTTTCAAAACTTAAAGATTTTTCATACTAGATACTTGTATTAATATGAGATTGATATGCCTTATATGAGATTCAACTTTTTTTATTTCTTAGGAATGTTAAGCTCTACTAAAGTAGTTCTAAAATTAGAATTATGCTATTTCTTAAAATTTTAAGCTATGTATAAACTCTTATTTATCGTGTTTTGTGAATTTAATTTTAATTCATGCTTGATTTTTTTGCTTAAGATCTTTAGGAAGCATGTATTGATTTCATAATAATATATAGTCAAATAATATTTGACTAAAAGATCTTTAAACTTTATAAAATATTTAACCATGCTAGAGTCGCATTGTGTGAAGTTCTTAAATTGATTATGCAATTGATTTCTTTAATCAATGAATGTCATATTTTTCCTTAAGTTTATGCATATTAGCTCTAGCTACTTTTATTATAACAACAACACGTAGCCAAAAGTATTAAGCAAAATTCAACTCTCTGGGAATCAAATGTCATGTTTTTCAGAAGTTATACGTCAAATTTGAAAATATCTCATGATATCTCCCATCTAAAGTGGTATATAAATACATGTAATAGTCATGTTGAAATTATCTAAGATCATTGGTATATTGATTTTGATTAAACTGCATCATTTTGTTGTGTCGTTATTTATTCCTGATATTATATTATCCTGCATCTAAAATACTATATATAACATTAAACTCTGATGTCAAATTTGACATAGAAAGCCTTATGACCTAGGATTTCTCAAGCAAATCTAATATGAGATGTGGAAAATAGTCTTGTAAAGATATAAAATTCTTAGGGCTCATACTCATAAATTTTGATAGGTATTTAGTATTTACTACTTTTGTTGAAAATTAAAAATAGGAAGAAAATCATTTTAGATGATAACTCAATAGCCTTTTGGTAGAGAATGCTTAGTAATTTAGAACAAAAAAAACACAATGAATTGAAATTCACATACTCACTTAAACTAAGATTATATTGTATCAAATTTGAGTATAATCAATCTCAGAACCAAATCCTATAACAAAATTTATAGCATTGAAAAAAATCAAAAAGAAATAACTTTACAAAATCAAACTTCACATTTGTACAAGGTGAATGGTTCTTTAAAAAATCTTAGTGTATAACTTGATCATCAAGTTGACTCATGAAAGTATAAAGAAAAACACTTTGATCTAAGCTTTATTCAAACTACTTCATTGAACTCTGGAAAATCACAAAACCCTTATTTATAATTGTAATATTCTCTTTGGAACACCAAGCTATTTATCAAAATAGTACCAATTTCATTAACTAAAGAAGCCATATAATGCTTCCCACAAAAGTCATTGAATACTACAAAGGAGTAAAAGATTGTAAGAAAACAATTCCCAAAATTAGAGAAAGGCCTTAAATACCATAAACTGCAACCGTTAATCACACACAAGATATGAAAAAGTTTTAAATTAATACACATAATGCAAAGAAAAATGAAAGTAATGGAGACATGAAGTTTAAAAGAACCCAAGACACTATGTGATCAATGGATGAATCATCAACAAGTTGATAATTTTTGGTGAGAAATGGGGTAATAATTTATTTTTGAGATTTTATAGAGACCACCATCTCCCTACATTTTCCCACAAGCATAGTCGTAGGTTTAAAAGCGAGAAGAGAGCAATGTTCTTATTTCTCATTACAACTTTTCTACTAACAATCCCATCAAATATTCTCCCTTTTTACTTCCGTCTCATTCAATGAATCTACAGCATAAATCTTCATCACAGACTAATGTCAATACCCGCCAAGGGGCGTTGCCCCCTTGGACCCCCGACCATTTAATAATTCAGAAGACCAAATTTGAGAATTTGCATTTGACTAAAACTTGATATTTAAATGGAATGTATTCATTTCGTGCTAATACACATAATGCAAGGAAAAATGGAAGTAATGGAAACTTGAAGTTTAAAAAAACCCAAGACACTATGTGATCAATGGATGGATCATCAACAAGTTGATAAGTTTTGGTGAGAAATAGGAAAGAATTTATTTTTGAGACTTTATAGAGACCACCATCTCCCTATATTTTCCTACAAGCAAAGCCGTAGGATTAAAAGCGATAAGAGAGCAATGTTCTTATTTCTCCTCTCAGCCTGTGGTGCCAACTTCTACTCACAGTCCCCTCAAATATTCTCTCTTTTTACTTCTGTATCACTCAAAATAAATTCACTACAAAAATCAATTTACCAAAATTTACTACCAATGTTATCATATAAGATTTTATTTTCATATTAAGATTTTTTTTACTCCTTGCTTAATCACTTGTTTATTTATAATTACAAATCAAAGAGTGTACTTCAAACCTTTTGAATATGTATCAACTAGTTCTCATTTTTTCTAATATTCATTTCTCCTTTGCTATATGAAGGTTCTGATATGAAAATGGATAGAAGTTGGATGTATTGTTTAAGGAGTAATGCAGTTTTTAAAAGAGGAGTTAAAGACTTTCTAAATTTTGCATTCAGTAATGAAAGTTCAAGTGGAATGATATTATGCGCATGTACAGATTATGGAAATGGCATTTGTAGGACAAGAGATGAGGTTGAAGCTTATTTGCTTTGGAGAGGATTCAAACCTGGATATTACAATTGGACTGCTCATGGAGAAAATTCATTTAGAAATGACATTGGATCACATTCCATCAATGTTGATGATGCTAATGATGACATGGAAGGGCTATTAAATGATGCATTTGGATTTGAAAGTAATACTGTAGATGAAAGGGAAAAAATTAATAAACCAAATGCGGATGCTGCAAAGTTTTATAAGTTGAAAAGTGACTCACAACAAGAATTATTTCCCGAATGTAAAAAGTTTTCAAAACTTGATCTTCTTGTTAGGCTACTTCAACTTAAATGCCTTGGTAATTGGACTCAAAAATCATTTACTATGTTGCTTGACTTGTTAAGGGAAGCAATTGAAGATATTCATCTACCAAAGTCTTTTTACGAGACAAAGAAGATTATTCAGGATTTGGGCTTAAGTTATAAAAAATATGATGCATGTCGTAATGATTGCATTTTATATTGGGGCCCCCATGAATTTAAGAATGAATGTGATATTTGTAATGAGTCAAGATGGGTTGCAGAAGATAACACTTCAAAAGATATATCAAGTAAAAAAAAAGAAAAAGGTTGCTGGAAAAGTCATGTGGCACTTCCCATTAACATCAAGATTGCAGAGATTATTCATGTCATCTAAGACTGCATCATATATGATATGGCATAAAGAAGATCGCATAAAAGATGGTTGCAAGAGGCATTCGGCTGACACTCCAGCTTGGCAACACTTAGACTACCAAGATACAAATTTTGCTGCAGATCCTCGAAATGTACGATTGGGTTTAGCATCAGATGGATTTAATCCATTTAGGACAATGACTTCAACTCACAGTACTTGGCCTGTTGTATTGATGTCATATAATTTTCCACCTAACATGTGTATGAAATCACAATACATGATGCTTTCTTTGCTTATTCCTGGGCCAACTCAACCTGGAAATGATATTGATGTTTATTTACAACCACTTGTGGCTGAGTTAAAAGAGTTATGGGAAATTGGTGTGCAGACCTACGATGCATGTTCTAAGAAGAATGTTCAAATGCGAGCTGCATTATTATGGACTATAAATGATTTTCCATGTTATGCTAACTTATCAGGTTATAGTACAAAAGGGAAGTTTCCATGCCCTATTTGTCAGAAGAGTACATGTTATGAGTGGTTACATTTCAGTCGTAAAATATGTTATATGGGACATCGGAGGTTCTTAGATCACGATCATCCTTATAGAAAAGATAAACGGTCTTTTAATGGTTGTGAAGAACATGAGACAATACCAACACCAATTAATGGATCCAAAGTTGATATGTTAAGAAGTATAAATGTGAAGTTTGGCAAGAAAACACCTGCTAATCCTAATATGCCTTCTAATTGGAAGAAGTTTAGTATATTTTTCAAGTTGCCGTATTGGGAAAAAAATCTTTTACGCCATAACTTAGATGTTATGCATATTGAAAAGAATGTATGTGATAAGATTTTGGGTACGTTGTTGCATCTTGATGGAAAGACAAAAGATCATTTGAATGCATGTAAAGACATGGAAAAAATGGGGATACGCCCTACATTGCACCCTACTTGTACATCATCTGGACATACTTATTTACCTGCAGCATGCTTTACAATGAACAAAAAAGAAAAAGAAATTTTCTGTAAATTAATAGAAGGTTACAAGGAAGCCTTCAAAAAAATGGAAAAACAAGTTCAAGAACAAGGTGAGGTAATTGCTAAAATGAAGTTGGATATGCAACATACACAACAAGCTACTAATAACACCCCATTAAGAGCTACTCAATAGTCTCAAAATGGTTATGTACACTCTTTCAATAATAATGCTCATATTCAAGTAAGCAAACTATTTACTTATGAACTTATAGAGCCATATTTTAATCTTTCAAATTTTGTTACAAACTTTTGTTAGATCTTATAAACTTCATATATATAGGTTGGAACTAAAGTTGCAGTCAAAAGTGTTGTTGATTCTACTAAAACTGTGGCAATTGGATATATTCAAAGTATGGATCCTACACATATGGTTGGTAACTATCCATTAGGCCAAAATTGGTGTTCAGTTCATATAAACATTCCTGTGAATTGGGAAGAACACTTGATTAGACCGTACAGTACTTTAACAACAATTGGACAGGCAATTGGAACTTCTGTTGCATGGCCTCAAGCTTTAGTAAGTATTTTTTATTTTTAAATAATATTAAAGTTTTATTTAATTAATCAAATTACTTATATTTGTGTAATTAATTTTATTCAGGTTGTTCGTGAAGACGATTGATATATAAGAAGAATTATAAATTTCTGAAGAGTCTACTTGGATTTGAACAATCTTACATATACTATATTTTATGTTTACATGTTGATAGAATTTGGTTATATGGTTATGACTTTGGAAACCATTTGACCATTTGGGCAGGTGTACTTAAGCTTTTTCCACACTGTGCATGGACCTCAAATTTATGCCATGTACATCATCGTAGCAGTTTTATATTATTCTTTTCCCATTTAAAGTTCAATTCTGAATTGGTGCCCAATTGCAGCTCTTATAATACGCTGCATTTTGCCAGTATTAGGTTTATATTAATTCTGGCGCTTCAGAAGTAGAAAGAAACTCTGGAGCTATATATATATATATATATATATATATTGCTTAATGCTGGTGATGTTGTCTTACTATATAATTAGTTTGCTTAGAAGAAGTAAACAAACATTTTTAAAGATTCAGTTGGAATGAAAATATACTTATAAATTTCAAATTGTATTTCCTGATTTCAGATTTTAGATTCCAATTTTTCTTTTTGGCTACAAGCAGAATTGGATGACAATGAAGTGTCGAAATAGAGATTTGAAGACTTAGGCTACTATATATTGTGTAAAGAAATAGCCCTCATGATAAGGGCTATTTTTTGGATTTCATGTAATGTTTTGTTATGATATTTATTGTAATAAATTGATTATGTACATATATGAAGCTTGAAGTAGCCTTTTTTTAAGGTGAAAAATTTATGTAATATTAGATTTATGAATTTATAAAATAAATTTTTTATTTGAAGAAAAATATCTTATGTAAGTTCTCGTATGTATATGAGATTTTTAGAAATTTGATTGGAGATTAATTATTTGCAAATGAAATATTATGAGTCAGCATAATTAATTGATAATTGAATATAATTTATATTAGATACAACATATATTGAGGCATAAAATAATGTCATTTTATAAAAATTATTTTATTAAATTAAAGTGTTGGGAAATCATATATCTTAGGGCAACTTAAATATGCCTTATTATGAAACATATTTCATCAAATAAATGTGTTAGAAAAGTTAACCTATTATGACACATTATATTTGTCATATTTATTAAAAAATTCCATCATATAAACATGTTGGAAAAGTTGGTCTATTAGGACATCTTATAAGTGTTGTTAAAGAGATTATGTCATCAAAATTATATGTCATAAAAGTTTAGTTGTTAGGGCACAAAAAGATGTCCTTAACCCTATGCGAATGGCCACCTAAGTGACACCATTGTTTGATGCCTTAATATATCATGTGCCCTAATAGATACATAATAGGGCACTTTAATATGCCCTAATAGCCATTATTTTTTGTAGTGACCACACAGAAGATTTAGCCTGTTTTCATAGCTATATTACTCACCAGCAGTAGCAGCATGACCAGGACATCGCCTAGTTCAATGCTCAGTTTACTTCGCTTGCCAGCTACTTTCAGCAGCCACCTCCACAACCTCCATCTGATGATCAGGGTCCCTCGTTTTTCTAGTCTGTGTTTTTTGTTGTATGTTTTATGTTCTCTGTAGTTTGTCTTGTAGTTTGTTTTAGTTTCTGTTGTGTTGTTTTCTTTTTCCTTTGTGTGTCTAGGACCCTCTTTTTGTGATGACAAAAGAGGGAGTAGGTTGTGGTAGGAAAAGTTGATATGCTTATAATTTTGAAATTTTAATGAACTGCTATTTATTTCTAAGTTTTTCTTACTCGTGTTTGCCATCATCAAAAAGGGGGAGATTGTTGCAAATCTATTTTCATGACTTATGTTTTGATGACTAACAAACACTATTGATTCTCTTGGACTGCCTGTTACTTCTAACTTTTCAGGAATCAAAGATTGGACGAACAAACGAAGCCAGTTCAAGAATGCGTAGGTTTAGGGATGAGTCAGTCTGTACTTTATTTTTTTCTCTTCTTGAGTCTATTTGTAATGTTCAAAGAGACTGATGCTAAGCAACCCTACACACACACACTTGAGAGACTTATAATTTCTATTTTTATCCACATCGGCCAGGACGATATTTACATCGTGCTGGATGATCAGGCTTAAAACAGAAAACCTAAATAAGGATTCTTAATTAAGGAAGCCGTCATTAACAGATCGTCCTGGACGATAAGCTCAAAAAAGCAAGAAATTGCCACCATAAACAATTAAGGCATTATGTATTTTTTAAATAATCGGTCAGGACGATCATTGATCGGCCTGGACGATATTCACAAACTATGCCTTAATTGATCAGGAAATCAAGGGAGTAATTAAGGATGATTGATACGATCATATCATTCTGGACAATCGCAGGATCGGCCATGACGATATAGTCAAAAACCTTAGTCACTTCTGGACGACAAATAACGGCCAGATCAAATTCATGGCAATGCTCTGGACGATTTTCCTCTGATTTGAACTGATCGGCCGGGACGATCGTGCGATCAGCCTGGATGATCAAGCCAATTTTAAGTTATCCAGTTTGCATTCAGGGCGATGCTCTGGCCGATCTTCTGAAAGTTGTACTAATCAGCCAGGACGATATTGTCGACAACTTGCAATTAATGAGCTCCTTTGAAGCTCTTCTATTTAAGAGCTCTTGTTCAACATTTTGAATAATCTTTTGCTGCTGCCTTGACCTTAGAAGGCCTTGAGGAGAGAAAGAGAGAGAGGGAGAGAGAGAGAGAGAGAGGATCTTGTGAGGGGGAGCTTGTGAGGGGATTCACAAGGGTTGCTTCAAGGATCGCTCTGCTTCTTCTTCGTCTAGAGTTTCTCGTCCATGGAAGGGTCGGTAGAGATAAGGAGTCAGCATCTGATTGAGGTTCTCTTCCAGCTTCAAGAGGAAGCAAAAGGAGATAGGTTCTCTGCCTTGCCGGGGTGGCAAAAAGAGGTTCTTTATAAAGGCTTCTCCGCCTAGCTGTGGGGGCTAAATGAGAGTCATGATTGTAGTGCAATACTCGGAGGGTGCCTCCGGGGAGTGGACGTAGGTCGCGTTGACCGAACCACTATAAATTTCCGTGTTCTTATTTCTTGCTTCCGCACTTTAAATTTCTGCATTTATTTTTCTCGTGGTGTGATTTTGGTTTATGAGATTTTTACTTCTTTGTGAAAATAATTTTTTAAATACCAATTCCCCCCCCCCCCCCCTCTTGGTTAGCTTGGGCCAGTTCTATAGGGCTTAACATCCCTAACGAACTTTCATAAGAGCCCCACAGATTTCAGGTCTTGCAAACCAAAGTCAAAAATGAAAGAGTTAAACTCTCCCACTCTAGCATTCGAAGAAAGAATCCCACCTGCCTTCTCATGGTCAAATCTATAATAATTGAAATCTCCCATGATGACCCACGGAGAGTCAATGGAAGAGGAAAGGTCCAATAAAGAGTTCCACAAAAACTTCCTGTCTTCCACATTATTAAAACCATAAATAACAGTAAGATGAAACGGAGGTAAACAGCCCGCATTAACAGTGCCATGAATGATCTGAGAAGAGATAAAGGAGGGAAAAAAGTCTAAAGAAGAAGAGTCCCACTTCACCCAGATGCGCCCTGGAGAAGAAACCTCAAATTTGTTGCAACATTTCTCATTAGGAAACAGAGAATGAGTAAAATTAAACCACGGGTCAGCAGCAGATTCAGAATGAACTTTAGCCTCAAGAATACAGAGCAGCTTGAGATTAAAAACAGCAATGAGATCCTTACACATCTTCACTTTGACAGGGTTATTAAACCCTCTGACGTTCCAAGCCGCGATAGGGGGAAGGGACATTGTTTATTTATGGGGCTTGGCCTTCTTGGCTGACTTCGCTTTGGCTTTTTTAGGAGGGAAGGTATTTTTGGATGTGGAAGAGGAAGGCTTAATCTTCGAAGAATTAAGAGTGAGCACCTCATCAGTTCTCGAAGAAGAAGAGAGCTCTTCTTCAATCGGGTCATCTCCGGTAGTTTCTTCTTCAGGAATGACAGAATTATCAACAGGCAAAGCCTGGAAGCTATTGCTCAGGAGGACCTGGGTAGGCAACAAGAGGGATTTGGGCAAAGTTTGGTTAGCTGAGGAGGTTTTAGCTTGAGGGAGGTTCAGATTGGGAAAAATGATGGTTTTACCAGCAACCGAGACATCAATGGACTGAATGGCAGAAGGTTCTGAGGTAGGAGGAAGAGGAGTTGGATTAGGAATGGTAGTTAAAGCAGGACTAACCTCTTTAACCAGAGATGAGCTGGCAGCCCAAGCGTTGGGCGCCCAGCTTTTGCTTCTACCCCGAAGAGCCAGTTTCTGTGGGATAGAGGGTTTAGGATTAGGATTTTTTGGCATAGGGCAAAAGAGTGAATGAGAGATCCACAGCCTTCACACCTAACAGGTTTCCAGTCATAAACCACCTTCAAAGACATATCTATCCCATCAATTTCTAAAGGGATCTCTTCAACTAAAATAGCATTTTTATCAACTTCATTTCAGACTCTCGCAAATGTTAGCCTCGTTCTCTTAGCCGTCAAAGTGTCCACATAAAGCGGTATACCAATAAAACTAGCAATTTTGGAAATACCAGCCGGAGTCCAAAGAGCAAGGGGGAGATTAAGGATTTTAATCCACATCGGAATAGCAGCCGACTCATCACACTTAGGTTGAAACTTCGGATCCCACTTCTGTAAGATGAAAGGCTTACCGAGCAAGAACTAAGGGCCTCCAACAGAAACCATGTCATAGTCTTCCACTGCAGTGAACTGCAGAAGAAAGAAGTCATCAGCAAGAGACAGAAGAGAAAGGTCGCCTTTAAGCTTCCATGATTTCTCCATGGCCAACCGTAAATGCTCATAGTAAGGTCTCGGACCGAGAGAGTAGCCCGCAAGAGATAAATTCCAAAGAGACTTCCCTTCCGACAGATCCTTCAAAGCAAAGGAAAGTTTTTTCTCCGGCTTGGAGTAGGACATCGGCCAGACATCCCTGGACGGAGGAAGCGCGACAAGAATAGTCGCGTAGGTGGAGGGAGGAGGTAAGGCTGGAGTCCTAAGGAGGGAGGAGCCTTGAAGGGAAGGAAAATCAAGCGGAGAGAGAGCCATCCCGGCCAAAGGCCAGGAGAGCTGCTCGAAAAAAGAACACCGCCAAGGTAGAAAACCCTAGCAGAGGAAAAAACCCTTCGCCAGCCACAAATCTAACTCATCGCATTAACAGGTTGACCTGACTCAACCCCAGCAGCTGTTACAGTAACTCTAGTTTTATATGCTCTTTTTAATCAAATTTTCGAATGGTTTTCGGATTGTGGTTTGGAAGAATTACTCATTTCAGTGGATTCGTTGATGTTCGTTGCCTGTTGGACGACCCTGCTGCTGCTTTTGCTCCATTAATTTTTGAGGTGCATGTAAATTTTGTCTCTCTTACAGGTTGCCTTGGTGATTTTCTTAAAGGACTATGATGAATGCTGATTTTTCAGCTACCCCTTGGACGGTCGATTGGCAACCAGGGGTATTGTTCTGGCCAGACCCGCTCGACAATCAGACCCAATTCATGTACATTGGCAGAACAGCCTGAGTCCTTATTGACTTTTGAGCCATTTTGTTCTTCCTTCTCTGTTGGGTATTTTTGTTTCTTTTAGAACTCCTCATCTCCTTTTTTTTCAGATTTGGAGTTATATTTTCTATTTTTTACTTTACTTATAATCTTTTTTGATATATGAATGGGCTATGCACCAAATTTCCCAACCAAAAAAAAATGGCAACTAATGATTTAATTTTGCATAAAGAAGGAGCAAATGTTCAGACTCAGCTTCCAAGAAGAATAAGAAAGGGACTCTAGAGCAGCTCCCTCCTCGGAAAGATAGAGCAGAAGACTAACGCTTCTCAAGGCAAAGAAGGCTAAAGCTCCCCCGGGATTTTTTTCTAACCCACGGAGATAGAGTCCAAGGCTTCCTCCCTCTGGTCGTGAGAGATCCCCAGCTAAAGCCTCCCTCACCCTTTGGCTTATCCCGATGCCGATGACCCTTGGAAGCTGCTCGACTCCTCGAGTCGAATCTGAGCCCAGGCCGGCTAATGGCAGCTCACCAACCTCGCCTCCGACACAGCTCTTACACTCAACACTGAGCTCAGATCCTGTCAGTTAGGTTCTCCAGCCACCCACACTTTCTACCAGACCAAATCGAAGAAGAAACGTAAGCAAGGAGGAATTCCACAGATCGATGCCGAACAAATTTACGGATGCAAATGAATGACAAGAAGGTATATTGTCTTAGTTCCTTCCTCCTATAAAAACAAATTCAGTCTATTTGCAGAGGACTCTTAACTGAGCTAGTTACTTTCTCTTGAATATGGGAAAGGCTTTTGGTAGATTTCATGAAAACCTTTCACATTTTTTTTTTAAAATTTTAGGACTATCAACTTCTCATTATTCTTTCATACAAATATGAAGACTAAATTGTCTCAGGTAGAAACATGTGTTTGTAACCCGAAAGTTGTAATGGTACAAGTCTCTTTGATCTGTGATTGACTATAGATAGAGAAGTTAATTGTATCAAGATTGATATTTATAATTTATTTGGAATGGCATAGTATTGATTCTTTGACTAAAAAAAAAGGAACTAGCAAATTTTGTTGTCTTATGGAAATGATTATATTTGGTGCTGCCATATAGATTCTTGTTCAGCAAATAATTTCTATTTTCATTATACTTTAAACATTTGTCAAGCTTTGCCTCTCGTTCAATCACTAAGGTAAGAGAAATATGTATATATGCCTTGGCCACACCTCTTTGCTCCTCATATATCTTCAAAGTTTTGTTTTTCTATTGTTTCACTTGCTTAGGGTATGAAGGCTTATGTTAAATGTATGAATTGATATAAATGTTGGATATATGAATTTACTGGATTATTATTTTCTAATTGAAATAAAATAAATCTGCTGGCTTTGTGTTTGTTAACTTCAAGACTTATGATCAAGACACTTGCTTATCATTATTATTATTATTTTCAGTTCATTAATGCATATATTCTTCCAATAGCTTCCCTGACATGCTTTTCAATTCCATTCTTCCTCTTTAAAATGCATAGAGATATTGTAAAACTCAGTTGTAAACGTTCTATACCGATTGGATTAATGAATAGAATAGGATGATTCCTCACTCCATATTTTATTAATCATGCGTTGAAAATAATACTCATTACTATTGATGTATAAATGACACCGACTTGCATGAGTAAAAAAACAAAAAGTAAGGAATTACATACATGTGCTTAATATCAATGAATTTCATCACCATTAGAAAGTCATTTTGCATATCTTATAAATGAAATTTTGTAATTATGTGAATGAAAGCATATTTTATAATTCATGCAGTTTAAAGCTTATGTCAATGGTAAAATAAAATGGGTCCTTATAGTATCCTCTATTAAGATAACTATTATTTTCATCCCAATACAATCAAATACTTTTTTTGTAGGAATTCGAAAAGATTCATTTGTATATCTTTGAAATCATTAGCAACGATACTTTCGTTCTTTTATTTTTTTACTATCATTATTTTTTTATTATTATTATGTAGCTTATCGGTTAGTTGAGATTGGTGGAAATAATAACTTTAATAGAAGTTGATTTTTTTTTTTTTTTTTATTCTTCATATAAATTTCCCTATCTTTTTTTTTTTTTTAATGTAAAGATCTAAAAAATATATATAATAATAATTTCAAGATAACTCGTAATTTGTTCCACATGACTTACAAATAATTAGAGTGTTCATATGTAAATATATTCAAACTTTTTCATTAGTTGATTTTAGAGAAAATTCTCGAATATATCCATGCTTCTTTACACATCAAATTATGGTTGATCAACACAAAATGAAAGACTATGTTGGACAAGTTGTACTCTTTTATATCTCATTAGCGTATGTTTAATTATGAAAGGTTTATGAAGAATTGTTAGAAGGCTTAATGCAAATGCAAACATCATGTGTAACATCGTATGATGCACCCATACATTCATGCTAGGAACATAAGTTTGTAAAATTAAAAATTTTGAGTTCGTACAAATGAATTGGTATACTAAAAAAATAGAGAATGTTCTATACAATTGTATGTTGTCCTTTTATGTTTAGCAGAGCATGTTATTGTTAGTTATCAATTGCATAAGGATATCAGGCATCGTTCTTTATGTTATTTTTATTTGTTAATATATAACCTGTATGAAGTGTTTGCAGTAATACAAATGTTTGATTTCTTTGATTAGTATGAAGTTAAATATACCACAATTCATGTGATTAAAAATTGCCTTAAAAACAATTTCACTTAATGGTTTCGTGGGTTTCAAAATAGTGTATGATTGAAGTTACTTCATTTAATTTCTCATGTTATGTTTATATGTATAATAACTTTCAAATGTCATTTCTCGTTTCATTTGTATATCAGTTTGAACATATAAATGCATGAATTTCTGACACCTTGTTCTCTCTTTGCATTGCTTGCGAGGTGCATTTGGGAAATCAATGAGAAGGGACCTTTTGGAGTTGCTGTGATGAAGGAGCATACATAAACAAATCAGTCGCCCCCATTCATTCATGTGGGGGTACTACGGGCGGAACCCCCAGGTCATAGCCCCTGGTGCTGTAGGTCTTCATAAAACTTAGTAAGCTTTTAAGGGCCCTTCATGGTTGTACGCTCCCTACCTTTTAGGACCCTGTAAAAATTCATTTATAACTAGGATTGTTTTCTTTTATTTTAGATACCTAAACCCTTTCATATATGCGTAAGTCCAAAAGGGTTAGAAATAAAACTGTTTTTAATCCCATAACTTTAGTGACACCTAAGGACACAAATTAAGGACCGAGTCTTAGATAACATAGACTTAGGATGCATTGATATAAAAGTTTTTTTATTTTCATGTATCTATCCTTTAAGGAGCATGCAAGTCAGTGACCTGGACCTTGAGCAATGATTATCCTCAAATTAATTCATAATGTTCTACACATGTATCATTCTACATATCAATCTCAACATACATATAGCATCATGCATTATGGTCACTTGCTCATGTTGTTTACTTATTTACATTCTCTTCTTACATACCTGAAATAAAATTTAAAAATTATAAATCCAAGATTACCTTAAATTAATTATTGCTTAATTATATTTCTCTTTGAATGGTGCCTACTCTCATTTTCCCTTTCTTTTGCTTGTCTGTGTTTTGCGAGGTGCTTTTTGGAGAGCAAAGGAGAAGGATCCTTTGGAGTTGCTGTGACGAATGAGCCTACTTACATAAATCAGTCGCCCCCATTCATTCTAGTGGGGGTGCTACGGGCTGAACCACCGGGTCATAGCCCCCGATGTAGTAAGTTCTCTTAAAACTTAGAAAGCCTTTAGAGACCCTTCATGATTGTACGCTCCCCACCCTTTAGGACCCTGTAAAACTTTATTTTATAATTAGGATTGTTTTGTTTTATTTTAGATCCCAAACCCTTTCACATGTACGAAAGTCCTAAGGGTTAGAAAGACTCCTTTTAGTCCTACAACTTTAGTGACACCTAAGGATAAAAATTAAGTACTAAGTCTTAGATAACATAGACTAAGGTTGCATGCTCCCTATAGGATAGAGACATCAAAACAAAAACTTAGTGACACATTTTCCTAGGTTTAGTTTTCCTTTATCCATTAATAATCAACCAATCATTTATAATCTAACTCTTAAAATGTATTAAAAATATTTAATTCTTAATTAAGTTATAATTAACATATATAATCATTAAATTACAAACCTAAGATATACACCTAAATCAAATCTAATAAATCTAATAATAAACTCATATCTAATCTAAAGTTAAAAGAGATAGACTAAAATTAGGAAATCAAACTTAAAGCTAAAATTCATTAGGATAAAAGACTCCTAAATATCAAACTTTAGAATAATCTTTAAAATCAATCAACAAACTTGATTAATAAAATGCTTAATTCACCTTTTCTTTTTCTTTTTATAACAAACTAAAATAATTTAATAAAATTGGTAGTCACTGGGTAACCTAGACTTACGATGCTATTAAGTTAGCCACAATGAGGGTGAAATAAAACCTCACGGCCTCGGTGTGAAACAAATATGGTAATCAATCAAATACTAAAATAAAAATTCTAAAATCAATCCTAAAATAATAATATTTAAACAATAATTAATATATCTCTTTTTCCCTTTAACAAATCAAATGCAAGCAACTATAATTAAATCATCCAACATAGGACACACCAAAACCACACAGCCTACACATACTTAGACTTGTTTGTTAGGACACGACTTCTAGTGTTAGGATATGTCGGTATTTTCTCTTCTCTCTGTCTTTGTGTTGTGACGCTTTGCATGTGACCTCTGTGTTGTTTGTTTTGCTACTTGCTTTAGTTTTCTGTGATGATTACTAGTTCTTTTTCTACACTGTGAGCGATAGAGTACCCATAGGCTAGGATTGCTCTTTATACTGATGATGTCTTCCTGCAGGTGGCCGTGCTCACACAGTGCTAAAGGGGGCTAAATTTTATAATAATAATTTATAATTACTTTAGGTGCTTCAGCTGCTTAGCCCCCAATATAAGAGTATGGCCAAGTGTGATTGATGTTGAGCAATTTTATTTCATATATATAACCTCTTGGATGATTTTGATTATAACTGTTTTGGATAACTCTGCAGAAGAGTCTAGACATTTTTTTTTCATGGTGTAATTCATTTAGTGTCAAGAGTTATGAAAATTGTTAAAACAAGACATTTTAAATGCAAAGGGGTCCAAAGGGAAAGAAATCTCTTATAGAGAATTTCCTTTTTCATTTGGGCATCTTTTTGGAGGACACCCTACAAGAACCTAAAGGAAAGAAGAAATGATCCATAGACAAATCAAGAAAGCGAAGGTGAAAGATTAAGAGATTAAAATACCTTATTTTAAAATTTGCGTCATTCCTTAGGAGTAGAACCCGGATTATTGTCGGTGGAGATCGGCCACCACTAATTTTCTGTACTTTGTGATGTATATTGTATGACACTTGCCATGGACTCTGGACACTCTTTTTTGTGGTTTTTGTTGTGATGTTGTGTTTACTTTGTTTGTGCATTAGAACTGTATGCTTTTTCTTAGGTTTCTTAAATTGCTTTGTTTGGATGTGGCTCAGACGGAGTTAACGTTAGGCTCTTTAGGATATTAAATTTCCTATAAAGTTAAAATATATTTATGCAAGATAAAAAGTGAACATATGATTAAAAATCAACCAATTTAAAAAAAAAAAATTAATGCATGACTTATTTAATGGGGAACTTTTTAAAATTATAATAAGTAAGTCTTGCTCACTTCGTAGTGACTATTGGCCAATCCTAATTGACCATGCCCTCACATGCATAGCATTGAAGCATATATATTTTTTCTTTTGCAACATAAAGGGATAGTTCACTTTGCATAAGCATAGTATCATTCATAGTCGGGTTTGATACCCATTTCCTTTTCTGTGCCTCCCACCACTCTTGCATTTGAATAATACTAGACAAAATGAGTTTAATACGCTAGGTGGAGTTTATCTGGTACCCCTTTCAGAGTAGGGTAATAAATCTAGGGCCGGGCTACTTAGATCCCTTGTGGGATTTAAGCTGTAAGTCTCCTCAGTGTGTCTCTTTTCATCTTTGATGAATTTCGAATCTATCACTTCTATTAGGATAGTAATCTGATCTTTGATCTTTTAAACTCAAAATCTTAATCATATCTTTATTCATTTGAAAAAGTTTAATCATCACTAAGGACAAAAAGAAGAGTTTATCCTCTTTGGAATAAAACTTAGGAATTTTCTCTGTGCATCAAATTAAGAAGAAAATAACACAACACCCTTAATCAAGAGTTTTTCTGGGTCAAGGCTTAAGATGTAATTAACTACGGGGGCTTATGCCCGTAGGAAACTGATCCCCACATCAAATAAACCCCATTCGAGCTGATGTATCAAATGGGAGAAATCTCATGAAATTTTGGGTTATATATATTATTATCCATTGAGGAGTGTAGGTAAAAGCCACTATTCTCCATAGCTAATCGTATGTATAACTCCATCTGCTCTTCTATTGGCCTGCTTGTGTCGAGTGTAAAGGCCTACGATCGTTTTGTTCTACGGGATAGTGCGGTCGTACCCTTTACATTCAAACCCCATGAGCAGAATCCTTTTGGAGACCCACAGCTGGCATTGGAGGTGCTATACGTGACATCAAAGGGAGGTTCTTAATGGCTTTTGGTAAAAAAATGCATTCATTGGGACATTTACTATTTGGAGCTTCTAGCTATAAAGTCATTGAAAGAAATGATTAAAGATTGGATGTTCAAATACAAGGGAGCAATCATTGAAGGTGACAATGCAAATGTAATAAGAAGGCTCCATAAGGCAAGGATTGATGACTTCAAGGAAGAAGAAGACTTTGATTTCTTTAAAGAGTTTAATTATGTCTTTTTTTTTTTCTTTTGTTGATAGAGGTACTAACAAGCTAGCTGATATGTGTGCTAAGTATGCTATGGCTAGCAATTTCATTTGGGAAGAACTGTGCTTGAATAAGATTCCTCCTTCATTTGTGAATTTATTTAAGGAGGAATAAACATTGTAGTTGTTTCTTTTTCTTTTCCGTTGCTATTAATGCATTTATTGCTCTTTTCAAAAAAAAAAAAATCCCCACTTCATATAGAAACCCACATCTATTCTTCCAAGAAGTCCAAGAATATATGAACTATTATTCTTAGAACCCAAAAATAACTTGTTAAAAATCCTCTCCATGCATATATAAGGTGTCATAGTCGTCTTGATAGCAAGAAAAATATAAATAGGTAAAGAGTAAAGACTAACCTTGCACCAAATGAAAGAAAATTGAAAGCCTAAGAAGATAATTTATTTGAATAGAAGAAAAAATATCAAAAAAAAAAGATGAGACCTTTTCTTACCATTAAATTAAGGGGTCTCCAAATACTTAATAGGGAGATATTTAGAAATAAAACCACATTTATGATGAATAACATTAATTCTACATTAGTTTACAATTTTGGCAGAATTGAAATAATGCTTATCTTTATTAATACTCAAGCTACTAATTTTTTGGAACTGGACAAGAAATTTAAAGAAGATATTGAGTATGTTTAAGGAACCATTGGAGAAAATAATAAAATCATAAACAAAGCTAAGAAGAGTTTTGTGGAAACAAACAAAACTATGATAATAAAGCTTGTGATGAATATAATAGAGATCAAACCCTTAGATAAATATTTAACCATAATAATGAATAATGCATGAGAAACAGGATCACCATTTCTTATACCTTGAGAGGATTAGAGAAACCATGACTTTTACCATTAATGATCATAGAGAAAAAAAATTTTAATACTATTCTTAATAAGCATAATAGAATTTGAATTAAGACCAAAAATAGAAAAAAATATTGTAAAGAAAGTTCTAATTAAGGTTGTTATTAGGGCTGTCAATATATGACACAACCCGAAAACCCGACACGAACCCGACCCGAGAAATTCGGGTTAGGGTCAAACCGAACCCGAGACGGGTCAGGTTCGGGTTCAGGATTTTGATCCGTATGCAATTTCGGGTCGGGTTCGGGTCAACTCGGATAACCCAAAAATTTCCCGTTTTGACCCGGGTTCAGGATGTTTGCACAACTGGCTAGTCACGCTCACCGCTCCTGCGGTCGTGCCCGGTGCCCCCTTGCCAAGTAATTTAAAGTACAAGAAGTATGAAAGAGCTGTAGAACAGTGGGGAACCCTCTCTGCAGAAAGTAGGCCGGAGTCTCTAAACAAGAAAAGGCTCCCCGAACGTGCAAGTGAACCCAGACATACAAGTACTACCACGATAAAGCTTAATCCTGCACATTCAAAGAGCTGGCCTCAGAAGTAGTCCGTAAAACTCTGTACACTCTAGCAACGAAAGCAGGAGCACGAGAAAGCCTCTGTCCCTCCGACATCTAACTGGCTGCTAAGAGGATGCTACATCTCAAAGACTCTGTCCTCAGCAGAAGTATGAAAGTGTTGAGCCAAAGTGCTAAAACCCTGCTAGCAGTAAGTCCCAGTCGACACCTGGTAAAGCTGAAGAAATAAAATTAGTAGAAGGAAAGGGCTCAGTAGTCTCCTCTGTCAACGAAGTGCCATGCTGTAAACCAAAGTCAAACAGATCGTGTAGTGATGCAGCGGCTGGAAACAAGAACCTCTCCTGAAAGAAACTACGGATCCAAAGGTCCGCAGTCATGGCAGCCCGGCCACGCCTTGACAAACGTAACTCCCGGTACGTCCGTCTGTAGTGCTGGAGAAGTGCAGGGTAAACGACCGGCAGTGCCAACCTGCCTCTCCTATCGCCGCTTACTAAAGGAACTCGACGAAATAACTGCTCATCTAGAGGTACACACTCCTCGAAACTGTATCCAAAAGTGGGAAACCCGGAAACTGCCTGTAAGTCCGAAAGGGTAACTGTGAGCTCCTCTGCTCCAACCCAGCAAGTGATACGACCGACGTCCCAAAACTCAACCAAACCTCGGGCCAAAGAAGTTGTAAGACGCCCGTAGTCGAACAACGAGACATACACTGCCTTGTAGATCCCAGCTGCCCGGAGAGTCTCCCTATGTGCCTGAAGTACGTAGCGAGCCCAGTAAACATAGCCGCTGATGGGGCTCTGGATCCGTCCAACTACTGAGTCCCTTGGCCAATCTAGAGGGGGTGACGACTGTAGCTGACGGTGGCTAAGTAGACTCGACTGTCCAACTGGCTCGAGCGTGTTCGCTGCTAGCACTAGAATGTCACAGGTACCCCAGCCAAACTGCGCCAAAGAACTCTCTAACGGGTGGTACTCTCCATACTGCAGTCTGAGACTATTGACCCACCTCTCTGGATTCTCAAATTCAACAAAACTCTGAAGAAGCTCTGGGAGTAGGGGGAAGCGGGCAAAGAAGTCGTGAAAAATGTCCCACCCTCGCAGCATATCTTGGTGCTGCTCTAGTCTGTCACGAACGTCAACACTACCCTGAGGGTCCTCCCTATCAATCGCCTCCCAGATGGAGGCCTCACTAGGCTCACCTAGGGACAAATCATCAGGTCTCTGCCAACAAAACATTCCCTACATAGGGAAGATAAGAAGAATTGTCAAAGAGCAGAAATGATAATAAAAAATAAGGGAAGCTACTGAAAAATGTCAACTGACATACAACAAATGTGATTCGCTCTGGGCGCATACCACATTTGTTGGGGGCATTTGTTGACCTCTACAACCAACCCAATAATCTTAAATTTGATAAAGAGAATTCAGCTTGAATATGAATTTACCTTGGGTTTTGTTATGCACTGGTGGAAGAAGCAATCAAATGGGGAAAGCCAAGCTCCTATTAATGAAGTTGATTTGTACAGAAACATTTCTCTTCCATCTATAGTAAGCCATGGTGGTATGGGAAGGACAACTCTCTTGCAACATATTTATGTAGATGAAATGGCAGAGGAATTTGATCTAAAAATGTGGGTTTGTATTTCCAACAATTATAATATGGAAAAGAGTTATTGCAGATATGTTGAAATCTCTTAAGAAGGAGAGGCATCGTTTAAAGACACTTGAGGCATTTCAATATAGTCTTCAGGCTGAGATCATGTCCAAAAAGTTCTTACTTGTGCTAGATGACATTTGGGAGGATGATGAGAAGAAGATAAAAATAAATGAGAAAATGCGCTCGCCCCTCTGTCTTTTGAAAGTTTGGAAAGTAAAATTTTGGTAACAACTCGAACGGACTCGGTTGTATTAATGTTTGCAAAGGTAATAAAAAAAGAAGAGGAAATAGTTAAATGAGCAAGCTTAGAGAGGGATGAGTGATTGCAGATCCTCAACTCTCATGCATTTGCTGCTAAAAAGGAACTCTTCGGATGATCAAAAAAATTTTAATTAAGAGTCATTATTGAAGAGAGTTTATAAAAAATAAAGTTTAAAAGAAAAGGGGTCTTAAAATCTCCATTGGCAGCTGAAGTCATTGGTAGTGTTATGAATGACAAATTGAATGAAAGGCATTGGAGGACAGGTCTAGAAAGTAATTTATTGGTTAAGAATCAAACTTCTTCAAAATATGAAGAATGCCGAAGAAGCTTGCAGTGCCAAATTATGTGTCGAGAGTCGAAATTTCATTAATTCAGAGAACATTCTAATTTCGCCAAGAACGTGCTCGTTGACCTTCGACTATCAACATGTCTACGAAATTTGATCATAAAGACATACATGTGTACAAGGTCTACAATATGGAGGAACAATGTCAATCCGAGCCTCAATTTAGAGAAAATTAAATTGACAAGTTGTGGGGAGTACAAAGGTTCTTCCTTCTTTTTAGAGGCCAGAAATAAAAATGACTCGAAGGCATCAAAGGATTGGCTCGAGGCAGGGATAACTACCAAAGATGGATACTTGTTTCCTTATTCAATTAAATTGGAGCTATTTTGCTGCTCATAGTCGAGGGACAATTCAAAATTTTATTCCCCTCGAGACAGCAACGATATTTGGCTACTCAAATATTTCGTCGTTTAATCGTCTAGCTAATGAAATGGCAAGACGTGTAGCATTATGATATTTGATGGTTACATATTGCCTCAATCTAATATAAAATAAAATTTCTCGAGCAAATGGAAACCACAAACAATTGCCACCTCACGCTCGGTGATCTCATTTTGAGCAATCCTTCAATGTTGCTAATGGACAAATAATCATGACATGGCAGAGATTTTGCTTTTAAATTTAATGAAATCAAGCAAAATAAAAATAAAAGAGAAGAAGTCATATGAAACTACAAATCAGCATTAAGTGCATACCTCAGACTGTCAAAGTTCTGAGAAAAATCTCTGATAAAATCCGCAAATCCCACTGAAACAAATCCTCGGTGAGAGTTACTGGCCTCGTTTCAAATGCAAAGCCTCGTCTTTAAATTGAAAGGAAATGTGATCTTCAGCGGGTAGCTACGCACAGATTTCTAATTACGAACCTCTTCTCTACTACAGTCCCTCCGTTGCTAAGGCCGACTCCCACACTTCCCTACTGATTTCTACCCAGCTCCTCCCATCACCTTCTGTTCCTCCCACAACTCCACGCCAAAATACCTCTAAGCTGCAGCGCCAACTCCTCACAACCATCACCCTTCCTCCTTGTCCAACTCCCTCAACCTGCTGCTAACCACTCACAACTTCAGTTCTCTGTTTCACGACCTCTACGCTCCTAACTCCCATTCATTTATAAGAACTCTTCACTCACCCGTGAACCTAGGACATCTCCTTTAGCTTTAAGTTAAAGTTAAAGCTTCTGGCACCCACGTGAGAGCTTTCTCAAAGTTCTATACCTCTTCCATCATAGCTTTGCATAAGAACCATCTCACATAACTTTTTTTTTTATTATTATTATTTTAGCTAACAGTAAATAAACCCACTCATATAACTGTCCTCTTTTAGCTTTACTGTTTTTCTTCTTTAAAAAAAAAAAAAAATAATGAAGTTTGATTTTTTTTTTTTTGTTCTAACATATTTCTTTTTAAAAAAAAAAATAGTTATTTGTTTTGTTTGTGCCTTTTATTAAGTTTTTTGGTTGACGTTTGTTGCATAAATATTTATATGCTAGTTTATGTGTTTTCTTATGTACATATATACCGCATGAATTTTTTTTTTTTAATCGAAAAAAAGGGGAAATAGAGGTACAAGGCAACAACAATTTTTTTTTTTATTTACTTCACTTCGTCTCTAGTGATGATTGCTAGTAGTAGAGTGTTAACGTTAACCTTTTGTTCATAAGAATGGCAAATAAAAGTGCATCATTCAGTTTTCTGCTTGTGATAATGGCTATCGTTATTTAATGAAGTTAGTTAGTTTTAATTATTATATTTGATTGTATAACTATTATTATTACAAACGCATCTAAAAAAAAAGTCAAAGTATATAAATAAAATACAGTGAGATTTCCTTGCTCTGGTTTGCATTGTAGTTAACATAGTTTGTTTATTAACTATATAAACTACAGTTAAATTAGTTAATTTTTATTATCTATTTGCACTATAGGGATTTAGTTAATTTTATTAACTATTTAAACTATATTTAATTTAGTTAACTCATTAACTATTTAAACTACAATTAAAATAATTAATTTTATTAACTATTTCCATTATAGACATTTAGTTAATTTATTAGCTTTTAAACAATAGTTAATATAGTTGATTTCACTAAATATTTAAACTATAATTTAATTAATGTCATTAGTAAATTATGCTTTTTTGTGATATATTCATGTTGTATATTTATCTTGCTTTTTTTTATTATCGTCGTCGCCACCAATGTTGCAAAGGTATAAAAATTCATAAGCTCAAAACCTTAAACTTGATAGCTCATTTCGGAGTTTGTGGCGCACCGAAAAATTTTCCATACACGCCTTTATTGTTCGTGGTGGGATAGGACCCCGGTGTGGCGCCTACGACGAGATGGGAAATCACCTTAAGGTTCATTTCGGCATTCGCGGCGCACCGTAAAACCGCCTATACACGCCTTTATTGCGCGTGGTGGGATGGGACCCCGGTGCGGCGCCTACGGTGAAATGGAGTCATTTATAAGTACCCTCATGCGAGGCGAAAGCAAACTGTGTCTTTTCTTTATTGTTATTTTTTATGCAGGTGCACTCGAAGACCCCATACACGCCTTTATTGCGCGTGGTGGGAGGAAAGTACACGGCCGCGGTGTCCTCGTCCGAGGGCACCTACCATATGCGCCTTTATTGTGCGTGGTGGAAATGCTATTCTCCCAAATTTCCCCTAAACGGGGGAGACGCCGAGAGGCTGTCAAAATTTTGTCTGAAAAAGACAAGGACTTTGACACTTTTTGGACAACATGGGACATAAGAACTTAGACTCTAACATGACTTGACTAATTTGAATAAAAATTTGATCAAATAAAGAGTAATAAGACTCATCATTGCAATAAAGACTCAAATGAAGGTTAAATAATGACATTTGAAATTTATTGAAGTTGAATATAAGAGGACAACATTGAATTGAACTTCATATAAGTGTGATAATTGCAATCAAATATCAATTGATCCAAATGATGAATTTATAAAGGATTTGTGATCTCTACAAGCATTGAATGATAAGTGTCAATCATAATTATTCAAGCAAGGATCAATTGAACAAATACAAGAGATATCAATCTTGAACATGAGTTGAACAATATCTTGTGGAGTTTGAAATATTTGAACAAACAACTCTCTTATAACATGCTTATGAAAATGAAAGGATAAATGAATGACAATCATCTCAAGTCAAAAAATTAAAAAAAAAAAGAGATTATGAAAGGCATGACTTGATTTCAAAGTCACTACATGAGGATCCTAAAGCATGATGTAGCTTGTAATATTGGGCATCTCCTAAGTGACATTTAATTGGCCAAGAATGAGGCATATCATGAATATAAGCCATGTATCTCAATCATGTTCTTAAATAATTGAAACTAATTGAATAAGTGACACATTCATAAACGAGTTGTGAAGAAACTATGATTGGTGAAAACTAGTGCCAAATATGGTGTCAAGCTCATCATACATGTTGCAATCTATTCTGCAATTATAACTTGACTTCCAAATAATAAAAGATTGTGGAGAATATGGCTTAATAATAAAGCTATGGTATGAGGGGATCCTTATGATTGTGATAGTTCTTTTGCAATGGTGGACATGATAGATCCCTAAGCAACAATCAATATGAGTGTAACAAACAAAGTAGAAAAAGAAATATGCAAGTTTTACATACATGGGCTCATATAATGAATCCTTACAAGCAACAAAGCTAAAAGGGATACTTTGGAAAGAAGAATGAAGAGCATGCAATAAGTAAAAATACACTTTGCTCAATGGTAGGAGTGATATGATTACAAAACACAAACTCCTACAGGTCACTATGTGGGACTTATTACACAATGAGCAAGATGTTGTTTGAGAGCAATCATAAAAGAAGTACAACAAATGCAAACTCCTTCAAGTTGTTGTAGAAGACCCTTCTTATACACAATACACTATCTACAGACAAATATACAAGAACTGTGATAAATGCAAAAGCCCTTATATACAACAAAATATCTGTAACACATATGATATCTCTATGAAGACAAATATATATGTCACATGCCACCCCTCTGTAGATGCATACAAACTACAGTAAATGCAGTATCCTGTAGTCAACTTCAGTTTAAGGATGAATACATATCTACCTCCAGCAGTAGTGGCTGTATTATAAAGTCCAGAATCACAGCAGAATGCATAAAGACTACAAGTTCCTACGAGCTACTACAACCCAATGCTAGAGATTAGTTAGTGCACTACGATCCACCTGCAGAAAGCAATAGTAGTGTACGACAGTCCACCTGTATAAAGTAGCGAATAAGTCTATTTAGGAACTGCTATGCCACGCCACCGAATCCGCAATTTCTATGCAAGCAGATAGAAGGCGTCTACAAATACTTTCAAAGTACCCCCATACATACACAATAGTTTGTACACCTAGGTACACTAAAAGAGGTAAAAGCAATCATAAAACCAGCATGGGCCCCGACGAGCGTGTCATAGAAATACACGTGACGTCTAGGGATGCTGAGCGGGTTATCAAATTTCGAACCCGATCTTCCTAAGAAGATAAAAGGACTGGACATGGTTCAATTATAAAATGCTTCCAAACACCCGCATGGGGCCGGCGAGCGTGTTATTGGTACACACGTGACATCTAGGGATGTTGCACGGGTTGACAAGTGAATTCAGGTTTGAAATCAATCATTTTATACAGGTCAATAGAAGTCGATAATGTTCGAACCAACAAACAAATATATGGTTGTGGTGACCATTATATTTGTCTTAATATATTCATATTAGACCTTCAATGCCTATAATAATGAGAATTCACTATCAAGGGCATAAAACCTACGAAACACGATCCTCGATCAATAGCTTGATCGAGTTGACAGGGTTCAATCAACAAAAGAGAAATGATCCCAAACACCCCGATGCTGGCCATGTTGAATGCAAATCTCAACTGGATGGGTCCATTCCAAATATTTTTCAAATTCCATTCCAAATATCCAAGAATCCAAAAAAAACTTAAAATCCAAAAATATTTAAAAATTGAAATCCAACTATCGAACACTTAAAGCAAAATCCATCCACCCTTCGTAACAGTTTGTTGGGGTGGACAAATTAAAATTTACTTCAGCTCACATAAAGCCAAATGCCGAGTCGAAAATATTACTAGGATCTATTCTCAAAATGTTTTCTGTCAGCAAGGACAAGGTATGTGTCCTCTAACCGGTGTTTTTGCCGCCAAATGGCACCACATGATAAACGGTTATGACCCGGGGCCCTCTTAACCGAGTGGTTTTGCTGCCAAATGGCACCACGAAATACCGGTTATGGCTAGAGCCAATACGCTCCTTAATGGTGTTAAATCCTTGAGATATGAATCAATAGGATATGATCGATAGGGCACAAAGCCCTTTGTTAGCTAAGGTGGATTCAAACTTGTCCCCTTAGGCAAATATCCAACCCAGGTCTACAAGGTACCCTTGGACGAAGCAACCCATGGCTGCCGACAAGGATCCTTCTGTCAGGTTGGGTCGATTACCTCCTCTGACTAAGTAAACCAGGGACCACGATGGCCCGGGACGATGGAACCATGGGATCTTGATCGGGTCTATCATCCATTCCCCCACCATCCGCTTTAAGTGTGAGATGGTGCAATTTCAAGTTTTAAATATCAAACCTTTCCAAATTCAAACCTGATTTCTAAATCTAACCTATGATGCTACTATATGCCAGATAACACGTATTCTCTACGTATATGATTGATGACTGGCCTTAATCGAAAGTTCTCTCTCGTGATCAGGAGGGGTAATTAATTATAGGGGCTTGCGCCTATCGGAGACCAGAACGCAGATCATAAAGTCCTCGCAAAATGAGGGCGAAATCTCTGGGCAGTGTCTTATCTACAAACCCATCCGCCCTTCCAAAATTTACCTCGGAACTTATTCAGTTAAAACTCCCTCGCCAAAATAAAAAAAATGCGAGCGGATGTCGAGGCCGAATTTTCGGAGCCCACATGATGGTAATTTCTTCAATATTGTTATTGGATAGCTTATTATTTTTAGGACTTCTCTTCATAGTCAATCTTTATCCTCCAATTCATAAAATTCTACCATTGGTTCTTTCTATCTTAATTTTTGTGGTACTTTTATTGATTAATCATAGGACTCCGCTGTTGTCTATGGGAGCCTTCAAACTGGATCTTCATTATCTTGAAACTTCCATATTTCTAACATATTTAAACTAATTATAGTGCTATACTGCCAACATTTAGTCTTCTTCGAATGGATAATCAAATTCATTTATGATCAACCTTTCTTAGTTTTTTATTTTTTTTAATCTAATCAATCCAGAATCTTCCCATAATCATCTTTGCCTAGTGTTTCTTCTTCATTCCATTATTTCAATCCAAGCCTTTGTGGTGTAATTCTTATTTTTAGAGTCATTTAGGTGTTGACCTCCTTTTCGGCATCGGTCACTCACACTGTCTTGTCTTGCCTTTTGTAGATTGATCCACCTTCTTGTATGTTGCATCACTTTGTGTTTGGTGAAGGGTCAACTTGTGTATTTTGCATCGGCTCGTCAAGACGAATTCAACGAGTCCTTTGGCGCTTGAATCGGACACCGTTTGTTGTGTGTCGAGGAGAGAGAATGCTAGGGAGCACTTTGTAATGACTTGATTAATTAAAAAAAAGTATATAATTAAAAAAAAAAATCTGAATGGGATTATCCTCAAAATACTAAACTAAGTATATACATGTAATAATAATATTATTAATATATAATAAAATAATATAACTTTTGTGAGGTTAAGTTTAATAAAATGAATTGTGTCATTAAATAGAAATTTTATTGTCCACTTTATTATAATAATTGCACCTTCTTTGATCCAATGGTTAAGATGAAGGAGGAGATAATAATGATAACTTTGGAGTGATCTTTGCATCAGCTTTTTGCAGAGAAAAGAAAAAGATATGCAGGTTTTCCATAAAAAAGGCATATGCATTAGGCTTATTTGGACTATTGGAGCTACTGAGCAGATTCAATTTAAGCCCTCTGATTAAGAGTTTTCTAAGAGATGGCCATTCGATTCCGACAAGGGGGACGGATTTTTTTTTAAAGACACAACCCTCATCCACGCACATCAGCCTGCCATAGCTTGTTCTCCCTCTAAATTCCATGACCCGCTATTCTCTCCCTCCCTTCAGTTTCGGCCTCTCTCCACCGCCGTGTCCTCAATGCCATCCGGCCACCTCGACCACCTGCTGCTTGTCTCACCTACAACCAACTGAGAGGAATGCATATCCATGAGCTTTACTCGAGGATAAAACTGTAGATGCTTCAAGTAAAGGTCAGCAAAAAGGATGATGATAGATTCAAACTGTGCTTGAGATTTCATCCAGGTGGAGCTCGTACTTATTACTTTGTTAGATCATTTGCTTATTATTTAATATGAAATTTCTGTGTGGATTTATGTAAATATCTACAACTCTTCCTAAATGTGTATAGAGTTGGAAACTTGGTTCCAAATCTTGATTGGCATATTATTATTATTATTATTATTATTATTATTTAACTGCCTTTTTATTTAGTCAACTAATTAGTTCAACTAGTTGTGTACAAACACTTTCAGTGGATATTTATTTAATCTAATTGTTAAAGCTGTTTGTCTTCCCCTATGTAAATAATGAGCTGTTTTCTTTACTGTCATACAGATTTCATATTTGTTTTTATGTTTGATTCATGTTTGTATTGATAACTATCTCAAGAGATATTTGACGTTGTCATATATATATATATATATATATATATATGATGCTTTCATTGACTTGATGATTTTGGATTTGGATGTTTATCATATTCATTTTTTTTTTATCAAATGCTATTTGTAAATGATTGCTAATGATATCGTTCAATAGTGTTCAGATTAATGGAATTATTTTTGGATACTATAACATTTTCAGAATTAATACAAATATGATTTAATGATTATATATATATATATATATATATATATATATATATATATATATATATATATATATATATATATATATATATATATATATATATATATATTTCAGGATATAATCAAATGCATGCATATTAATGAAGCTATTTAATATATATGTTATTATTATGTCGATCCACTAAATGATCTGACTGTATATCTATATTGAAATAGTTGAATGGAAGTAAACTTTAATGATATATTCATCATCTTTTGAAGAGTAAAATTCCATTATATTTAAGTATGATTGATATAATTACTCGTTTTGACTTTGAATTTAATTCCTCTTTTATATCAAGTGCATTTTCATCTAATTTATTGAGTTATTATGAGTTTAGCCAAGTTAAAAAAAATGTATAATTATCTCTCTTTCAAAATTTTACTGCTCTGAATTTTCTTTAATATATATATATATATATATATATATATATATATATATATATATATATATATATATATATATATATATATATATATATATATATATATATATATATATATATATTCAAACAAAAAAAATCATTTAATGTTCAAAATAATATTCAGATTTAGTTATTTATAGAAAATTTATGAGTTGTATTGTTTAAGTTAGAAGTTTGCACATCCTAGAATTTTCCTTAAATTCTTCCTGATCGAGGTTGAATAAGAATATGAAATTGTTGATGATAAATTTGAAAGTAATATATTGAAATTTTCGTTTGACTTATCCTGATTGAAGACAAATAAAATTTATAGTTATTCTTGTTAAACTTAATAAAAAAAAGAAGATAAAATATTGTAACTTGCTCTTAGATTTATCCTTTTTGGGGTTGAATAAAAATTGAAATTATTCATCATAGAATTGAAATTAGCATTGCAAAATTTTCTTGCTAATTATCCTGATTGAGGACTCATTCAAATGGAACTTTTATCTATTACTTTATTAGATCAATTGCTAATTATCTTTTATAAAGTTATGTACATGTTCATAAAGTTTCTTATTTATGTCTTGAGCAGGAAATTTGAATTCAAATCCTAATTGCCATATCATATTTTGTATGCATAGTTATACTCAAATATCATCACAAATTTCATTTGTATAACAATTAAAAAAATCAAGATATATTAAACTAACATATTCTCTCTCTTTTGTGTTTTAATAGCCAGACATTGAATATACATACATATATATACATACATATATATATATATATATATATATATATATATATATATATATATATATATATATATATATATATATATATATATATATATATATATATATATATATATATATATATATAGAAGTTTTATTAGTGAATGCTATTGTGTTTATTGAATTTTGATTAAAATTGAGATGGTTGCACGTCTTTTAGTTTTTCATATCATGTCTATGTATATGATTATTCTCAAATGCTATCTTGGATTTTACATGCATATGAATTTAGATATTAAAATACATGAAATTCTGACACCGTTTTCTTTCGCCATTATCTACGAGGTACATTTGGTGCTAATGGAACTGCTGTGACGAAGGAGCCTACAAAAATTAAGGATTTAGTCTTAGAAAATATAGACTTATGATGCATGCTCCTTATAGGATAGAGACATTGAAATAAAAACTTAGTGACACGCTTTCTTATGTTTTGTTTTCCTTAATCCACTAATAATCAACCAACCAATCTTAATCTAATTCTTAAAATCTATTAAAATAATTAATTCTTAATCAAGTTATTATTAACATTCATAATCATTAAACTATAAACCTAAGACATGCACCTAAAATCAAATTTAACTGATCTAATAATTAACTCCTAACCAATCTAAAGTTTAAAAAAAGATGTAGAGTTAATTAGGAGATCAAATCTTAAATTAAAATTCATTAGGATAAAAGACTTTTAAATAACAAACTTTAGACTAATCTTTAAAATCAATCAATAAACTTGATTAATAAAATGCTTAATGCATATTTTTTTCTTTTATTTTCATAACAAAATAAAATAATATAACAAAGTTAATTATCACTGGGTAACCCAGTCTTACGAGGCTATTAAGTTAGCCCTAAAGAGGGTGAAATAAACCTCACGGCCTCGGTGTGAAACAAAGGTGATAATTAATCAAAATATTAAAAATAAAGTATTTAAAATTAATCTTAAAATACTAAGATTTGAACTTCAATTAAAATCTCTTTTGCCCCTTTCAACAAATAAAATGCAAGTAACTTTTATTAAACTTACCTACGTAAGACCTACCAAAATCACACAACCTACACACACTTAGATTAGTTTGCTAGGACACGACTACTAGCGTTAGGTTAGGTCGATGTCTTGCTTTTTTTTTCTATACTGTGTTGTGATGACTTGCATGTGACCTGTGTGCTGGTTGTTTTTGATATTTGTGTTAGCTTTTTGTGACACTTTTCTGTGACATTTTGTAGTTTTCTTTCTGCACTGTTGTTGTGAACGGTAGAATACCCATAGGTTATGAACGCTTTTTATACTGATATTGTCTTCTTGCAGATGGCTGTGCTCACACAGTGCTAAAAGGGGGCTAAAATTCATAATAAAAAAATATAACTGCTTTAGGTGCTTCAGCTGCTTAGCGCCCCCAAATAATTAGAGCACAGTCAAGTGTGATTTATTTTGAGCATTTTTATATATATAACTGCTTGGATGAATTTTACTTTATTATACTGCTTAGGATAACCCTGCAGGAGAGTATAGATTTTCTTTTTCTTCTCTGATGTAATGTATTTGATAGTAAACAATATGAAAATCGTTAAAACAATGCATTTTATATGTTAAGGGGTCCAAAGGGAAAAGAAAACCTCTTATAGGGAGTTTCCTTTTTCATTTGGGCATCATTTTGGAGCATTCACTACATAGAGCCCTAAGGACTGAAGATGATCCATAGACGAATTAAGGAAGTGAAGATGAAAACTGGATATATAAAATGCCTTGTTTTATGATTTGCGTCATTTCCGGGTTGTTGTCGGTGGGGCCCGACCACCATTACTTTTCTATACTTTGTGATGTAATATTGCATGACACTTGCAATGGACTTTGGAGACTCTATTTTATTGGCTTATTGTGTTTACTTTGTTTGCGCATTAGAACTGCATGCTTTTTCCTAGGTTTTTTTAAATTGCTTTGTTTGGGTGTGGCTTGGACGGAGTCAACGTTAGGCTCTTCAGGATGTTAAATTTTCTATAAAGTTAAAATTTATTTAAGCAACATAAAAAGTGAATATAGGATTAAAATCAACCAATTTTTCTAAAAATTAATGCATGATTCCTTTAAAGGGGGCCACTTTTTTAAATTACAATTAATAAGCCTTGCTCACTTTATAGTGACTATTGGCCAGTCCTGATTGACTTTACCTACACATGCATAGCCTTGAGTTAGCATATAAATTTCTTTTTTATAACATAGAAGGATAGTTCACTTTGCATAAGCATAGTACCATTCATGGTTGGGTTTAATACCCATTTCCTTTTTATACCTCCATCCACTCTTACATTTGCATAAGACTGGATGACATGGATTTGATATGCTAGGTGGAGTTAGCTGGTACCCCTTTTCGAGCAGGGTAGTAAATCCAGGTCGGGGCTACTTAGATCCCTTGTGAGATTTAAGCCATAAGTCCCCTCAGTATCTTTTCATTTCTGATGTGTTTTGAACATGTCTCCTAGGATAGGAATATAATCTTTGATCTTCTAAACTCAAAATCTTAATTACATCTTTATTCATTTAAAAGTTTAATAATCGCTAAGGATAAAGAGAAGAGTTTATTTTCTTTGGAGTAGAACTTAGGAATTTTCTATGTGCAACAAATTAAGAAGAGAATAATATAACATCCTTAATCGAGAGTTTTCCTAGGTCAAGGCCTAGGATTTAATTAACTACAAGGGCTTGCGCCCATAGAAAATCGATCCCCACAATCAAATAAACTCCATTCGAGCTGATGTATCGAATGGAGGAAATCTCGTTAGTTTGATTAGGTTATATATATTATTATCCATCGAGGTGTGTAGGTGAAAGACACTATCCTCCATGATTAACTGTATATATAATCTCATCTGCTCTTCCATTGGCCTGCTTGTGTCGATTGTAAAGGCCTACGATCGTTTTGTCCTACGAGATAGTGCGGTCGTACCCTTTGCATTCAAATCCCACGAGCGGAGTCCTTCCGGAGACCCACATTAGGTTTCGTGTTATCTTAGCCAACACGATTTCCTCTTAAATTTTTACTCTGTTATTGCTCAATGACTTTAGCATCCATTCCATACTATAGATTGATGTTATTTTTCTTATTCTCATGTGTCCTTTCACTATTAGTCACTCCTTTCTTTCATGGTCATCAATTCAATGTCAATTCTTTCTCTCGTGGATTTGCTCTTGTGAAGGACGCCACACTACCTCTCCTCTTCCTGCCACTACACTTTCTCCTTGAACATCTCAATTTATGTTTTTCCTACCAATCTCTTATATTCATATCCATCCATTCACTCCTTTAATTATGTCTTCTTCATCATCTTCTTCTTCTTTTCCATTAATCCTATATTTTTTACCGATCCTCTTTAGCAACATCCACTCAATTTTAATTCTAGGTGCCACCAAATATTCTTACTAGCATCGAACTCTCACCCTACTTCTTGAAGTCTTCCCTAGGTCAACCTACATGATGTAATGCCCAATAATCAAATTCGTTTGTTCCTTCTCTTTTTGGTAAAGGGGAGAAAATATATGTTTCATTATGTTTTAATAGATTCTTCTACTTGTGTTACTTTATTTTCTTCTTTTTATTTATTATTATCTTTTTTAAATCAAAAAATAATAATAAATAAATAAAATAATACAAATTTGAAATTTAGAACCCCTATTTTTTTAAATCTGTCACCTAGTAAGGGGAAGCTTAGGAGAAAAAAATATTTATTTTACCTATCAACCAACATTATTTGACATTATGAAAAATGGAGAGATTGTTACAATCAAGGACGCCTAGCCTTCTGTTTCATTAATGACAAATATTATTGATTAAATTGTTACTTTTCTCACTAAATATTTAGAGATTTATTTTATCGTTGAACACTAACATTGCAGGTAAGACATACACTGTTCAAAGCTACTAAAAGCTTAAGAATAGGTAGAATAAGATTGTCAAGCAACAAAGTCTATAATTTTATTTTTCTTTATTTTCTATTTCTTAAGTCTAGTTACATAAGATTGTATGCAATTGGGTGACAATACACACACACAAGGGGACTCATATAAATTTTAAAAGTTAAAATTTTTTGTACTAATCATATTGTATGACTTATAATTGTAGTGTATGATCAATATATAAGTAGGGGATTAATGGCTAATAGAAAAATTAGTTTCTATGAAATAATTATATTGTGCGATCATGATCGTACTATATAATTTTTACGATATGAAAACACTAGCCACCAGATTAATTTAAGAAACATTTTGAAATTTAATATTTGAACTGATTGAACTATATGAACATTTGAATGCTTGCTAGAATTAACACACATAATTAGTAAATAAAATAATAGTTTAATTGATGATAGACAATTATATTATATGACATAGATCTTACCAAATGATTAACAGAAAAAAAAATTGTTCGTCCCAAAGATCGTACCAAACAAGACTATGATTTATTGAACTATTTATACCAAATGATTTTCATATTATACTGGACAACTTACTCAAAATCAACTAATCACACTATATGATGAGAGCAATATGGGATTATTAGCAGAGACAATTTTCAATATTCCGAGGAATAGTTCAATGTAAAAAGAGGAAATTAAACATATTCTACGATGATCTCTGGATCATATTGTACGATCTGTTCATAAAAATTGAACAGTTCATTTGAATGACTATTAACATCTTACTGGACAAGACTAGTTTTGAACTTATCAAATTATACAAACTCCGATTATACTTTATGAATTATAATAGCTAACTTATTTTTTTAGGCTTTCTTAAAGGCCATTAATTAAATATGTTCTAAAGATTCTATTTGAATAGAGGAGACGATTATGTGACTACTAAAGAGACTCGGAGAGAGAAGCTTTTACGAAATCTAGGTTTTAAGAGGAATGAGAAGTTGAGGTTGAGCTTGATGGAGTGTGAGGGGATCACATGATTGCTCTGGGCTAGCTATACCCTTGCTCTTCCTATGGAGTTGGTGAGTCTTTAGAAGCTTTCTAAGGAGAGAGTCTTCAAGTAAAGTACTCAAGGTACTTTTCCTTCTTCAGGAGGGAGAAAAAGAAGCTAATGTACTCTACATTCTCTAGGAGGGAGAAAAAGGTGTTGATATTCTTTGCCTTCTCTAGGATGGAGAAAAATGAGTTTAGGTCTTCTTCTATCATCAGGAGGGTGACATAGCATTTAGCTCTCTACCACATCAGGTTTGGTGAAATTGAGTCTATAGGGGCTTCTTCATCTTACTGTGGGAATAAAAGGAGAGTAACTTTGTTTTAGTGCAAATTCTTAGAGCGAACGAATCTGTGGTCTAGACATAGGTCAAGGTTGACTGAACCACTATAAAAATCTCTGGTGTGTTTTGTTCACACTTTTTATATTTCTTGGATTTTATGATTGTTATAACTACTTAGGAAAATTGATGATTTTTGCCTCTTTTCATAAATAAAAAAGCATTGTAGAGAAATTAATATTTTTAATAAACTTTTTCGCTTACATAATCAATTTGAATTTGGTATTTCTAATTTCAAAAAATTATTTCAAAAATAATGTCATCGCCTTTTTGGAGTTAAAAAAACCTTTTTAAACTACAAATTCACCTACCTCTTGGTGAGCCCCAAGATTGTTCATTACGGTTTAACAACTTTCATGAACTGTCTCTATGAATATTTTTTTGTATTAAATAAAAATATATGTTAGATAAAATAAAGAATAGATATGAAAAAACAAACAAACTTATACTGATATAAAACATATCAAAATAACTTATTTTACTTTAGTTCCACTTATTATTAATTATGTAACAATTAGTATTTTTCTTCTAGGCTTCTCTCATAAATAGCTAATGTATTTCATGGGTAGAAAGTTTAATCTTTTTTATATACTATTTCCATTTTCTCCCTTATTTATAGTATGATGATTTTTATCATAGTGTCAATTCTAGGGTTTAGTTCTGCTTTCATTTACGATAAAGTTTTCCTCTCGTTTTTGTCAGATTTTATGATCCCTCTGCGTGGATTTATAGTCTGTTAGCTCTTTGGAGATTACGGCCTCCTATGTTGAATACGAACAATTATTACATCCTCTGACCAGACGCAGAGGAACGTTCGATCGGAGGCCAAATCCCGCCAAAAAATAAGTTGTACCGAGCAAATTCTGAGCAATACCAAACAATAATGAGGAATACCATCATTTGAAGACCCAATACCAAGTTATACCGAGCTAATCCGAGAAATACCGAGTTATATAAAAGTTGTGCCGAGTTTTTCCTAGAAAAACTCGGTACAACTTGGTATTTCTCGCTACACCTCGGTATAACTCGGTATTGGTCTTCAAAGAGCGGTATTCCTCGTTAATATGAAATAATACCTATTTGTACCAAGCAAATAACTAGTTTTTTGGCAGGATTTTGCCTCCAACCGGACATTCCTCTACGTCCTTACACCGGACGTAATAAAAGTTCATTGAATACATGGGAAATTTCTTTAGCAATTATCTCTAGTATGAATAACGGTTTTATTGTCCTTAATGGGTAAGGTAACAATCTGGCTACATGATACTTTAAATATGTGCTATCTGGTAGCTTTTATTTTAATAATCTTGCTTTATCGTTCACTCACTCAATTTTTAAAGGTGTGTCGATAGTGTTGATTTTGAAAGAAAAAATTGTTAAACTTGTTTCTCCTTTTCTATTTACATTAGTTGGGACATTTTGTTGTGTAGGCTGAATCTTGATTATATACGTGTTTTGTTTAAAAGTTTGAATATCCCAGGTTTGTTTTTAATTGTCCTATTGGATGTGCAACATGAAACCATTCAACTCGTGAAGGATATGGACCATATTAGGGTTTTTACTGGGCAATCTTACCATATTAAAACCTTCCATATGTCTCTTTTTTAATGGATTCCATTTTTTGATAATGAGGAAGAATCCCAAATAGTTCTGATTTGAATTTCTTTCCCTAATTTATGTTTAAATTTTTTTAATTATCATGTGTTGCATGCTATGGGTTTTTTGTAGATCACTTCAAATTTACCTAGCGATGGCCTCCAGGACGAGGCCTTGTATAGATCATATTCATCTTGAAGTGAATAAAACTAAAAAGCATTCGAAGAAATTTTAGTTAAGGTCGAAATCTCGAGTATATGTAGGAAGTTATATTTGAAAAAGTCCTAGGATTTTGCAATCATTGTAAGTTTTATTGTCATATTATTAGCAATTATTTTGTTTACCAAATACATGTGGAGCCACTATCTCATGGTAATGTTAGTAACAAAATTCAATCAGATCTCATGGTTTCTTCTTCTAGTAATAACTATAAGGTGGACGAGTCGTCTAATGTTATATTACATGCTAATATGGTTACTCCTAATGCGATAGATAATATTATAGGAATTATTAAATTTAGATTGATGATATTAATGAAGATGTGGAGAAACCTAATCTTATTATTTTTGTTAACTCTATAATACATAACAATCGTATAGAGAATCAAAATCCATTGCCTAATCCATCTCTTTAGTTGATTAAAAAAGAAATTGAGAATGAATCAAATGATTTTACTCTGGATGCTTTTTGGTTCATGAGAAATGATGCTTGGTGAGGAGGGCAAAATTGATCCTAAGTCTAGTAATATTTTTGCTACTATGGAACCTAAGACTTCTTATTTTAACACTGCTTCTTCTGAATGTAGTGGTTTTAACATTAAGGATGATGATGGTTTTAATAAGGTAGGCAATAAGAAACATAAATATAGCAAAAATGCTTCTTTACCCACTCCTCATTCTACTGGAGCTCAGACTTTTTTAAAATATATTAATTGTTAATGCTCTTATTTAGAATGTGAGGGGTGTGGGGGTTTTGATTCTAGAGATAGAGTTAGAAACATGTGTGGGATGCTTAATGGCACTGTTTTGGTTTTAATTGAACCACTTATTTCTTATTCTAAATTAGTATGTATGGGTAATCATCTTGGTTTTAATATGAGTTTTATTAATTGCACGAATAAAATTTATTTATTTTTAGAATAGGCATATAAGTGTTAACTTTATTTCTGATTACCCCCAAGTGCTTCATACTAAAATTTCATTTTATTAATTTAACTATTATGGTTCCTTTATTTATATTTCTTAATCTATTTTTGGTAGGATGAGCCTTTGGAATCAGTTTTATATTTCTCTCTAAGTTCCACTACGGGAAAATCACAAATTACCGGCGGTAATTCTACCGGTAAAAAAACCACAAGAATTACTAGTGGTTAAACCAGCTGTTTGACCGCCAGTTATAACAAGTGGTTTACCCGGCACTTTTTAATAATAAACCGTCAAAAATGTCAGCAGTAAAATTACTACCGAATTGACTGCCAATTTTATATTTTTGTGTCACCCATTTTAAATGTTTTTCCCGCAGTCCAACCTGTTAGAAAAACTTTGGAAATTGACCTTAAATTGGCCAAACATGCCCTTCCTCTTCATTTGGTCGAGTATTCAATTTTCCTCCATACACTGCTCGCACTTGCCTCCGACTGCATCCGCAGGACTCCAGCCACCGACATCGTAACTCTGGCCTCCGATCATTGTTTGGACAATATTTACTTGGCTGACTCTTCTGCTGATAATTTACATCTTCTTAATAAAGCTAAAATTGATTTGTATCAGTTGTAGAAGAAAAAAGAAGGCTTTTAGAGATAAACCACAACATCTAAATTTTTTTTGGAAGGGTGATAAGAATTTTGAATTCTTTCATGGTATTGCTAATAAAAAAAACACTACTACTAATATTTATTTTGATACTAAATAGTTGATTACGATGTTACGGGTTGATTATTTTATAATTATTTTTAATAATAATTTTAGCCATGGTCTTATTTGTAATCCTCTCATAATTTTTAACTAATTAATGAAGATGATAACAAATTTCTTATTCAGAGCCCCTCTAAAAAAGAGATTTTTGATCCCATTAAATGGATGAATTCTGACTCTATTGCTAGTCTTGATGGTTTCACTACTATGTTTTTTTTTTTTTAAATCTTGGGAAATCATTAAAGTGTTGTGATGGCTTCTATTAGAGTTTTTTTTTTCTAATGGGTCTCCTTATCCTAAATTTTTTCTCTTCTTATAACATTATTTTGATTCCTAAAAATGAGGATACTAACTTTTGGGTGGATTTAAGACCTATAAGTCTTTGTTCTTTCTTAAATAAATTAAACTTTGAGATCATTATCAAAAGATTAGGTTTTATGCTTCCTAAAATTATCTATCTTGGTCAAATAGGGTTTTTTAAAGGCCATGGCTTTTTTGATAATGTGCTTCTTTTTCTAAAGAAATTATTCATGATGTTAATGTTAAATTGAAGGGGAGAAATGCTATTTTTAAACTTGAAATTACTAATACTTATAACAACTAGGCCTGTCAAAACCGGGTCACGGGTCGGGTTTGGGTTCAACCCGAAACTGACCCGGGTCTAAACGGGTCAACCCGAACCCGACCCGCTTCGGGTCCGGGTCGACCCGACATGACCCGTATGACAAAAAAAATTAAGATCAGTTTTTTTTTTTAATTTAAAATTGAAATATACACCATTAACCATTCAATTAATTTAAAAGCAATTTTTGAAGTTACAAAGCTCAAAACATTTATAATTTCGCAATTTACATATCATTTAGTCATAGTCTCATAGACATTTCACATTTACAAAATTACAAATATGTATATAATCACTGTTTTTTATTTTACAACATGTCAATATCTAATAATTAATTGTTCTTAACTTCTTGTCATCTTGATTCTTGAAATGCTTCTTCGGTTCTTCCTTCTATTACAGACTTACAGTCTTACTTCTGCAGTTCTGCCTTCATTCTTCTAACTTCAAGTCCTCAAGTAAGGAACTTCAAGCCTTCAAAGTTCAACTGTTGAAGCCTTTGGCTTCAACTAAGTAATCACGGCTCAGTGATGCATTCATGCATACAACATAAGTATAGAAATAGAACAACTATAAGTCTGTATTAAAACAAATTAAATATCAAGATATGATTAAAAACTTCAATATGATGTTCATTGCTCAGATTAAATCTTCCAAATCTGTAATCTCCTAATGAGGTGTAAGTTCAATCAACATTAGCATATTACCATCCAAGGAGACAAATTATACTTTGCATTAAGCTAGACAAGCTAGTATCTATTCATTTATATATGTAGTATATGCTCATTATACTTGAATAATGAATACAATATAAAAAATGTCTCCTGGTTGTAATAGCATTTATTCTGAAACTATTCCCACGATAATTTTGGAAGATTGATCATCATCGCTTCATCACTTCAAACAATGATAAATAATATTTGACTGTAATCAAAAGTGGCAGTAGCAAACATATCAATGCTGCCAAATGCCAATGCATCAGCAAATAGCCAAATACAATAAACAAATAAAATGCATCAGAACTTTAGAAGAAGCTCAGCCTTTAAATAGCCAAACAGGCAATAGGCAACATAAATAATTAAGTCCACCCCGAAACAGAACATATCATAAATTCAAAATAACCAGCAGGCCAGCACCAGCAGGATACCCGAAAGCAAAGACACCAAAATAACAATGAAGGCATGAAGCAGCACATGCTGCAAAAGTTTACATACATCAGACTATCAGAGGCTTCACAGCAGCTGCAGCCAGAAGGGTACCAGAGGTCCAGAAATAGAAAGTAAACAACCAAATAAGGTTCATATACTATAAAGTTTCAAGTTCTTAATGAAATACAACACAAATTCATTGTTTAAACTTTAAAGTTTCATATAATAGAACTTTCTCCAGCTTCTCTCTCAAGTTCATTTACTGTTAAAGTAAGGATATCTTCAGTCACAACTTCAAGTTCAGGATCATGTGTAACTGCAAGAATCCAAGAAATAATAATATGTTTTTAATAATTTATTTCTTAATTACTAAAGAAAGTGCACATATATAAGTAAAAGTTTAAAAAAACTGCACCCTTATCCCCGTATAGCCAATCCTTTGAACAGACCAAAGCCTCAACGATATCATGTTTGAGTGCACTCCGATATTGATCGAGGATTCGCCCACTATTACTAAAAGCACTTTCAGAGGCAACAGTTGATATAGAAATACACAAAACATCACGTGCCATAGCAGAAACTTCAGGAAATCTATATTGGTTGCCTTTCCAAAAATGTAAGATATCTATCTCAATTTTTTGATATATTTTTGGTTCATCAAGATACATCTCCAATTCTGATTTCTTTGGCATTTCCACCTCCTCTTCAAAGGAATCAAAATCCTATTTTGGAATGTAAGAATTAAACATTTGTTCACCAAAATGGAAATATGTAACTCAAAGTTTGTTAAAGAAAAAGTTATACCTGTAGAAATTGAGACTGAATTACAGTGGAAGAAGAACGACTTGTGCATTTAGTAGGTCGTCTTTCACTTACATTTGTTGGAACATTGACACAATTACTTGTATAATTCGAGAATAATGAGAACAAACTGTCTCTCACCTTTTTAATCTCAAAAACATAATCACCCACATATAACCTCTTATAGCACCATTCTACAAATGTGAATTTATATCTCGGATCAAGAATAACTGCTATTGCAAGAATGAAACTAAAATCAGACCAATACTTTTCAAATTTTACAATCATCCTTCTGCACATTTGTTTTATGTAACCAGGGCCCTCGATCAATTCATGTTTCAATGAAGCATAAGCTGTAGATATGCATGGAAAATATAGATTTGCCGTTGGATACTTCGTGCCAGAGATAATACACGTTATATCATAAAAAGGTTTCAAGAATGTTGAAATATTCTGCACTCTCTCCCATTCTGAGTTTCCTTGACATGATTTGTAGTTGGAGTCACCCAACTCCAAATGTTGGATAGCCCTACGGTAATAGAGACACTTTCTAACATTATGAAAGTGGAGTTCCACCTTGTAGGAACATCTTGTCTTAGGCCTCTTTTCGATTCCAAGTAACTTTGTTTCACATAATCCAAAATTTTTTGTTTCCTTGCTTGAGAACCCTTGACTTATTTTATGCTCTCTCTGATTTTTGAGATTGAAGCATCAATCTCCTTGATTCCCTCTTGGACAATAAGATTAACAATATGAGCAGTGCATCTAATATGGAAAAACGGACCATCACATAGCAAAGCTCTTCTCAAATTTAACTGATTTCTCAAGTAGTCAACACATACATTGTTTGCGGAAGCGTTGTCTAAGGTAATACTGAAAAGTTTAGATTCTATTTTCCATTCAAGAAAAAGAGACTACAATTTCTCAAATAATGCTATCCCTTCATGGGGTGGTGGCAGAAAAGAAAAACTAATTATTCTTTTGTGTAAATGCCACTCGTTGTCAATATAATGCACAGTCAAACAAATAAAGCCATCGATGTTTATGGATGTCCAAAGGTCAGATGTAACACAAACTCTTCTAGGGCACTTACTTAATTTGAATTGCATATTACAAAGCTCTTTATTGAATAATTTCTTGCAATCATTCCTTGCTATATTTCTAGAAAACATTTGAACATCCCGACGAAGATAGGTCATAAGTGATCGAACACCTAACCATTCAACACATTGGAAGGGAAAATCATGCATAATTATGCAAGTAGTAAATAAATCACGAAATTCTGCATTGTCAAACTTATGATCAGTCATAGAAATAGATGAAGTAGAACCAGTTTATAATATAAGCTGACCTATATCACATAAATCTCTTTTCTTGCAATTTTGCAAGTGTCTCCTTAAGTTACCAGTGCCATTTTTACTATCACATAAGTATTGAGCACCACATCTTTTACATTTACACCTTTGTTTACCATCTGTAGGATTAGGTAACATCTCAAAATGACCCCATACCTTGGAAGTCATCCTTCTTCATTTCTTAATTACAACTGAGCCATCATCACATGCATCATCAAATGCCTCTAGGCCCTCTACCACATTATCTTCAATGTGAACTTCATCATTTTCTTGAATATAATTTTTGGGAAGTGTGTTTGAATCTTCCATCTATTGCAAAAATTGTAACCAATTATACAAATGAAAAGTGAAAAAGTACCTAAAAAAATATCCAAGCAACTAAAGAATCAAGTTGCATATAGCCCACTAACAATAGCCAACAGGCAACAAGCCATTGACAAATGACAAATATTAGAATTGCATATAGCATTATAGCCCACTTCCAACAGCCAACATGTAACAGGAAAGATGCAACATAGAATTCCAATTTCTAATATCTCGTAAGTTATAAGTCATAACGCTGATACCATCATAACAGGATTAACAACCATAAGGCCCACAAGGCCACAACAAGTCACTAAGTTAGCAAGCAAAATAATACATATTGCCAATTTGCCATAGCAGATAATCAAAGAAAGCCAAAGCAACTGGTACCAAAAAGTCAGAATTTTTAAAACCCTAACTCCCTAAAGCTTAATTTCAACACAAATCTGATTATGATTTCATAATAAGATTATAACTATATCTTAATTCTTAAGATAAAAATCCCTTAAAACTGAATAGATTAAAGCACAAAATGTGAAGCCCTAATTGATATTTCAAATCCACAAGCCCACGACAGCATCAATTTGGAAGGAAGAAGCGAAGAACCAAATAACTCACAAATACCACTCTAATTTCTAGTAGTAGCACTGCCTCAGTAACAAAAAAACAAAAACAAAAAAGGAAAACTCATAACTTCATAAGTCACAAAGAATCAAAGAAAACCGAAAGAAAGTTAACCAAAAAATCAAACCAATGAGACGATGAGCCGATGAGTCAATGACTAAGAGTCGAAGAGCTGCAGAGGAGGAAATCTTCGCGAAATCAAGCAGCCCTACTACCCAGTGCTATAGCTTAGAGGATGTTTCTCACTTTCTCGCTCGAAGAGAGACGAACGACGAATATTTTGTCTCAGGCCGATTCGCCTTAGTTCACCTGCCAGGCACTATTACCTTGCCACCCCACCAGAGAGGTACAGTTCTAGTTGACAGAGTTGATCATAGAGGTAGACGTACACTACTGCTCCGTAGTCAGAGTTTGGCGGTTGCTGAGTACTTTATCAGCATGCGCCCTGGCTGGTTGTGTCACCGTTAGGGTGGCTTTGTGATGTTGGAGGGCTATCAGCCCAACAGGGTGGCCAGGCAATTTGGGTTTTCACAGGCTACGGCCTACGACGGGTGGGTACTCCTCCCAGGGGTTACAAAAGTACTACACATGGGGACAGTTCCGTCAGAGACTCATTTTTACGTTGCCGCTATGACTTGGGCGTACTTACTGAGGCTGGGGACATGTTCTAGTTTTCTTTTGGCCCAGCTGTCCGCTCAGACGGCTGTTAGTTACACTAGATTGTCATGAGTACGGTTGTCTATCGGACCTACTCTAGAGCACGGTGCTAGGAGGTACGAGCGTTAGGTACGAGAGCTTGGTTCGTCGAGGGGACGTAGGTCCCATCAGAGTCTTCTAGAGGTTTCTGGTGACAGAGGTACTACCCTATCCCTTCTTCTCTTTTCTTCTTGTCAGCATTTTAGTTTGATAGACATTTGGTCATTTAATATGCGTTTACTCGGTGCAGAGACACATACTGAAGCTCGTACCACCTTTACAGACGTTGTTCCTTCTTCTACCAGAGTTCCAGATGTGGCACTTCAGCACCTGCACCACCTCAGGCAGAGACTTCCCGGTCTTCCTGCCGGCGGGCTAGTTCTTAGCTTGTTACCTCTTCCAAGAGGTCCGTAGACGCTCGCCCCTCTCCTAGGGACCTTGGGGAGAGTACACATGAGCCAGGAGGTCAGACTTCACGGGATATAGTACACTAGACCCTTTTGCCGACTTCTCTTTCCCAGTAGACCCCTACGGGTCATTCTGGCCTGGCGAGTCTTCTGCTGCTGGTGTCGCCTCACTTACGGAGTTCTTTGGAGGGCCTCTACACACACTGTCGCTGTTAGGCTTGGTGCCCACGGAGTTCTCTTTCTTCCCTGAGGGCCACCCGACTGACCTTACAGGCCCTTCTCTTATCCCTGTCAGCTACTCGACTAACCTTGTAGGACCTTCTTCTGCACCAGCCAGTTACCCAGTCGACCTTGCGGGTCCCTCTTCGACTAAAGCCAGTTACTCGGCCGACTCTGCGGGTCCCTCTTTAGATCCAGCCAGCAAACCGGTCGACTTTGTAGGTCACTCCACAGGCACACATTTATTATAAGTCAATTTATTTAAAATATATTATTATATTATTTTCTCTATATTAATTACTTCTAATCTTTTATACAGTTCATGTGGAATATGATTACACTTTGAAGACTATCGGCCATGTTCCTCTACCTCCGACCTCCATGTCTGTTGAGATGTGTAATGATTTGGTGCAGCCTCTGAGGACGTTAGTTTTCAGCATTGACTCAAGGTCTCCAGATACTTGGCACAACTTTTCTTCTACTGCCAATTATCTCCTTGGCCTACTTTCCAAGTATGGGGTGAGCACTACTGAGTTAGTTTTTTAGGAGGCGGTGTGCCACGAGGTATAGTCCTACATCCGGCAACTGAGCTCCCTCTTGATCACCCGGTCTACAATTACACTTCCAGAGATAGAGGAGATGGTTGTCAGCTGCAGAGCGAGGGCTGATAGCACTCACGACCTAAAAGACAGTAGTGCAGAGGCTCTCAGGAGACACCGTTAGAGTTCTTTTGACATGACTCAGGAGGAAGACGGGGTGACAACTCGTATGCGAAACATTTGGAGGGATTTTACGCAGGAGATGTCCCGAAGGCTTCACAGACAGGAGAGACATAGCCGACGGGATCATCACATTAGGAGGGAGGAGCAGCATCATAGATCTTTGAAGCAGGAGGTACTGGAGGTAGATGCTTCGCTAGCACGGGCAGTGGAAAAGTTTCAGATTGCTCAGTTAGAGTTTCAGACCTTGGCTGGGATCTCTGACAGGCTAGAGAAGTTACGGGCTCGCCTTTGCTGATACGTCCTTGTTCGTTGTTGTTTTGGTCTGTACTTCTTGTAGCATCTTGAGTCTCCATGCACTTATACCTCATGATGATTATTAAACATATATGGAGGATTTTTTTCAGTGTTTCTTCTTTTTTTGTACTTTGAGCTGTGTTGAGCTGTGTCCTGGAATTGTACTATGAGTTTGAATTTTAGACTTGTGTTGTTGGTACCACAGGGAATTTTAAATATTTATTTGGAGATCTCGGCACGCAGCGCGATGTCGATCCAAATAAATATTTAAAATGCACCCAGTCTTTGAGGATAGTTGTGAGCAATGTCGCTTCAGCTTGTAGTTGGAATCAGTAGCCATTAGATTTAGCTTAAATTCCAAAAAATTTGGCTCTTTCTGTCATATGCTTTGTGCGATGGACCTGACAAAAGATTTGTGGGTTCTTGGATTCAGTTGATATTACCAAATGTGAGTAGTATCTTAATCCTTAATCACTTGAGAAGACTTTTAATATGAGTCACTTGAGTTCATCAGATTAGGAGAGCTAGGATTTAGTAGCTCTTTGTCCTCTAGTTGCTGAAATGGGGTCTCTCTACTGCGGCCTTTCTTATGACGTGTTGAGTAGACAGAATTGCCAGTGGACTGGCCTTATTTGAGCGTGTTAGATCCGATCTTTTACTCTCACTCAGGCTTCAGACTCGAGCCATGGGAAATATGCTCCACAATACTGAATCTTCTAAAGTTAGTAGATTTGAAGTCATCCTTCGTGGCTGAAAACATAGAATCTACACATATTTGGTAGGTGTTCGGGACTCCTCTTTTCCATTGAAATTTTGATTCTTCGATCAGTTAGGAGAATTTTGTAAACTACGATTCTTAGAACTCGTTAAGTTAAATTAGCCTTCGTTATTCCTGCAGTCCCTACTAATGGGTTGACGAAGTGGGGGTTCCGCTACTACGGCCTTTCTTATGGCGTATTGAGTAGACAGAGCTACCAGCGATCTGGCTGTATTTGGGCGTATTAGATCCGGCCTTTTACACCCATTCGAACCTTAAGCTTCATGCTGTTGAAAAACTTCAAGCTTTTCTAGCTCGATTTGTTGGAGCGTATATTCACTAAAATCTTCTTTTTTGACTTTTGAAATTTTAGTACACTTTGAAGGAGAGATGTCCCAAACTTTAGGCAAAATTACCCAGATGTACACTGATAATAGAAGTTATCACATCCTGATTTAAAGGAATGTTCATAGTCGATGATTTTAAATATTTATTCGGGGATCTCGGCACGCAGCGCGATGTCGACCCGAATAAATATTTAAAAATCCCCCTGTTTATTTTTTACAAAATTGACATTCCAGAGTTTTAAATATTTATTCAAGGATCTCGACATGCAGCACGATGTTGACCCAAATAAAAATTTAAAATGCCCCTAGTTTTTTTTTTTTGTAAATTGACATTCCGAAGTTTTAAATATTTATTCAGGGATCTCGGCACGATACACGATGTCGACCCGAATAATATTTAAAATGCCCCCTTTTTTTGCAAAATTGACATTCCGGAGTTTTAAATATTTATTCGGGGATCTCAGCATGCAGCGCGATGTAGACCCGAATAAATATTTAAAATTCCCCCAGTTTTTTTTTTACAAAATTGACATTCCGAAGTTTTAAATATTTATTCGGGGATCTCGACACGCAGCGCGATGTCGACCCGAATAAATATTTAAAATGACTCCAATTTTTTTTATTTTGCAAAATTGACATTCCGGAGTTTTAAATATTTATTCAGGGATCTCGGCATGCAGCGTGATGTTGACCAAAAAAATATTTAAAATGCCCTCAAAATTTTTTTTACAAAATTGATATTTCGGAGTTTTAAATATTTATTCGGGGATATCGGCATGCAGCACGATGTCGACCCGAATAAATATTTAAAATGCCCTCAATTTTTTTTTGCAAAATTGACATTACAACAACAACAACAAGCCTTTATCCCACTACATGGGGTCGGCTACATGAATCCTTTTTCTCCATTGTGTCCTATTAAAAGTCAAATTCTCGTTTAAATCTAATAAAGAAAGGTCATTCCTAATATTTTCTAGCCAAGTCTTTTTAGGTCTATCTCTACCTTTCCTAACATAAGTCAAATCTAATACCTCTACTCTCCTAACCGGGTCATTAGAAGGCCGCCGTTTTATGTGACCAAACCATCTAAGGCTACTCTCTCTAATCTTATCTTCTACTGGAGCTACTCCAACCTTTTCACGTATATGCTCATTTTGTATCTTATCTCTAAGGGTAAAGCAACTCATCCACCTGAGCATCCTCATCTCTGCCACACTTAACTTAGTATTATGCTTCTATTTTAATGGCCAAAATTCGGCACCATAAAGCATTGCATGCCTCACTACCATCTTATAGAATTTTCCCTTAAGTTTGATGGGTACATTTCTATCACATAACAAGCCCGATGCATTCCTCCACTTCAACCATCCAACTTGAATTCTGCTGATAATATCTCCATCTATTTCACCATCACTCTGAACAATAGATCCAAGATATCTAAAACGTGTACTCTTATTAATGACTTGATTTCCCAAAGTCACAATCCCCTCACTAGGTCTATTACTACTAAAATTACACTGCATATATTCCATTTTAGATCTACTCAAGCAAAAACCTTTAGACTCTAAGGTTGACCTCCATAATTCAAGTTTACCTTCAACTCCCTCTCTAGTCTTATCAACAAGAAGAATTTCAAAAAAGCATACACCAAGGTACATCCTCTTGCAAATGTCTAGTGAGGACATCCATGACTAATGCAAAAAGATATGGGCTTAAGGCTGATCCTTGATGTAACCCAACTGAAATAGAGAAATACTTGGTCCGTCCACCTTGTGTTTGACACAAGTAATAGCTCCTGCATACATATCTTTAATGATTTGAATATAAGCATTATTGACTCCTTTCTTTTCAAGAACTCTCTATAGCACTTCTCTTGGAACTTTATCATATGCTTTTTCTAAATCAATAAATATCATATGTAGATCATCCTTATTTTCTCTATATTTCTCCATCAAACCTCTTAATAAATATATGGCTTCCATAGTCGACCTACCCAGCATGAATCCAATTTGATTTTGAGAAGCATTAGTATCACGCCGCAACCTATGCTTCATAACTCGCTCCCATTGTTTTAAAATATGACACATTAACTTAATACCTCTAGAGTTTTAAATATTTATTTGGGGATCTCGGCACGCAGCGCGATGTCGACCCGAATAATTATTTAAAATGCCCCAATTTTTTTTTCTTTTTTTTTGCAAAATTGACATTCCGGAGTTTTAAATATTTATTCGGGGATTTCAGCATGCAGCGCGATGTCTACCCGAATAAATATTTAAAATGCCCACATCTTTTTTTTGAAATGCATTCTTGTGTCACAAGAGAATTTTAAAATATATATGTTATATATATGCTAGTGGGCATTTGTTAGATACACAACAAAATTTTAAATATATGTTGATTCCTATGCATGATACTTTTTCAAGTATCGGCCGTTAATTAGGGGCATAGGCCTTTGACCCTCCAGGTTAATCAATTTATAAGCTCCTCCTTGGTACACCTTCTCAATGACGAATGGGCCTTCCCAATTGAACACAAATTTTCCATCAATTTTTCAGTGTAGGATGATTGTCCTTCTTAGCACCAGGATCAATTCTCCTTCTTGAAATGCTCGATGATGTACCATCTGGTCAAACTTCGTCATCCTTGCCCGATAGATCTCCAGGTTCTGTTGAGCTTGTAGTCTGACTTCATCGAGCGCATCGAGTTCTTCTGTTCTCAATCGGGCATTTTGCTCCTGAGTTAGATCATACTTGATAGCTACACGGAGTGACGGTAGCTCAATTTCTAATGGCAATACAGCTTCCACCCCAAACACTAGTGAGTAGGGAGTGGCTTTAGTCGGCATCTTGTAAGTAGTACGATACGCCCATAGCCTCCATCATCTCTATGTGCCACTCTCTTTTATTTTTATGAGGATTTTCTTTAATAGTTTCACCAACGTCTTATTAATAAGACGTTGATAGCTACAATCGGGCATTTTGCTCCTGAGTTAGATCATACTTGATGTTGACCTCATTTTTGTATGAGATCACTAAGGACCCATCCAGACTCCAGATCAATCTAAACTCTAGGATCCTTCTAGATTCCAAACTTTAAGATCTATTCAAACCTTAGGATCTACCTAGATCTTAGGTCAATCAAGCCAAATCCCAGGTCCAAAGGTTTTGTCCTAAAGGTCTTTTCCATTGAAATTTCAAACACTTTGAAACCCAGTTAAATGACCTCCGATTCAGAGTCTGTCAAGTGCATACTGATGGGACATGTATCTGGAGGAAACCCTTGAAATTTGAGCCCATTCTGAGGTCTCTAACCTCAGAAACTTAATTAAAATCCATAGGCTGTAAAACCTTCAAATATTTACAGCCTATGCCACTGGACTTGCCATTAAGAAGATTCTGACCTTAGAGCCTCCTCCGAAGCCTCTGATCACTTTCAAACATTTAATCTTGACATATTGAACATTAAACTGTATTTTGGTTGACCCACTTTGACCCCTAGTTGACCAGGGGTCAAAATCACCAAAATACCCTTTAGCGGCTCAAACATCGATTTCAAACCAAAAGACCTCCGAATTGCTTGGAACCACTTCCAGCAAGTTTCAAATATCAAATTAAACATGTTCGACCCAAACCCAGACCCTGGGTCAGCCTGGTTGACCAAGTCAACCTAAGTTGACCAAATAGGCCCTTAAGGGTCAAAATGGGCATTTTGATCAATTTGATATTTCTAGACCTTAGGACCACCTCTAACAGATTCAAAACATCAAATCAAATCTATCGAGCTTTGACCCACCCCTTGGGTCAACCTAGTTGACCAAGTCAACCTAGGTTGACTCAAGTACCCCTTAAGTGTTTAAATGGGTCATTCCAACTCATTTAACTATTTAAAACCATTCAAGCACTCAAACTCTCTGTAATTTACGATTCAAGCTTAATCAAATTTGTTTGGAGCCCAACCTTGGTCAATTTGACCAAGTCAATCCTTTTTTACTTGATCAAGCCCATAGAAAACCCTTCATATCCAATCAAGTTTCAACCCATGGTTTTATACTCCCTCCAAACAACTCCCAAACATTTGGAATTGACACTTGGCTGCCACCTTAGCAGTCAACATGGTCAGTTGACCAGTCAACACTTGGTCAACAAACCTCTAAATTCCCAAATGGTTTGATTCAAGTTAGCCCATTCCCCATCAAATCATTCAAGCAGGTCCCAAGCTCCTTCCTATGCCACCTCAGTAATCCATATGGCATTGGACCAGTCAAACACTCAAATCATGGGTTAAGAGGGGTCAAATCTGGTCAAAACCCTTCTTAAACTTAATTTGCTTTAATACAAACCACTCCAGCTCATTCCAGCAGCTTTAAATCACTCTAAAAGCTTCCTAGGGTTTACTCCAGCCTTTGGATCTAAATCCAATGGCCCCAAATCATTCCATGTGCTCAAGTGGGGACCAAGAGAGGCTTTCCACCTCACTATCCTTCTCCCAGCCTTTCCAACTGCTCCAGGCCACGTGGAAGCATCCTAGCATGCCCTCTAGTCGATTAGGACCGTCCATTCAAGCTGGAGAGGTTTGAATAGGGAAAACCCTAGGAATTGAGCCGTCATTCTCACTTGAGCACTCTCTCTCCACACTCAAACTCTCCAAACGATATCACTTTTCGTTTTGGCTCTAGGGACCTTCCTCTACATTTCTCCACCCAAAACCCGGCGGTTTGCGGCGGCCGGCGGTGAGATTCCGGCCAAACCGAGCTTAAAGACCGTCCCAGGTTGATAGCTCGAGATCCAGACCTCTTCAGCCCTTGGAGTCTTCTGGAGAAATGATCTAGGACGATCAACAAGTTCAACGAGCCCTAAAGCATCAAAATGCGTCAATCCAATCGAGGTAAAATTGAAACCCTAGTTTAATACACTTAGCTTTAATTAGCTTTTGAATAAGCCATTTTAATACCTTCATAATATATCCCCATTAATGCTCTTCATTAGGGTAATCTAAATTTAAAATTTCAAATCATTTGCTTCAGTAAATTGAAAGAACGAGTCGTTTTATTTGATCCGGACTTTGGGCTCGGGACGTGCATGATCTGCACGTTTTCGAGGCCGTTGATCACGCGATCAACGGCCCAGATCAAGCTATTTCATGGCATTTTCGAACCAGGCTTTTGATCCAATGGCATTTCTCTGGTCCGGCCGCATCTGGGCCCTTGATTCAGAGCCGCGGGATCGAGATCCCGCCGTCTGATCTCTCCCCGCGAGATCAGATAGCGTGATTTGATCTGAGTCGTCCATTCCATCATATGGGGATCCGACGGCTGTTAGCAATTGTTGACTGGTTTGAGTGAAACCGCGTGGACCCAGCACCGCCGCCACGCGTTTGATCCAACGCCCGCCACCTGTCTCAATGATTGGCTGCCGGTTTAATTAAAGGGTTTTATTTAAAATTAAAACCTTTTAATTACCAGAAACTTCAAAAAATTATTAAAAATTAAATACTTTTCAAAAAATTAAGTATTATATATCAAACTGCTCGGATTTTCAAGGCCTTTAATTTAAAAATAAAATGGATTTAAAATATTCTATATATTTTAAATAATTTTAAATATTAATTATTTGGTTATTTTAATTATTATTTAATTAAAATAAATCCAAATATTCCAAAATTTTATTTTCAAATTAATTTAAATAAGTCAGAGATCTCTCAAAGTTATTTTAAAACATTTTGATAATATTTTTATTTATTTAATTTTAAAATCTATATTTAAGTACATATATATATATATATATATATATATATATATATATATATATATATATATATATATATATATATATATATATACTTATGTTTTTTTTAAAATCTATTTTAAAATTTATATGTATTTAAATCTTTAAGGGCTTTGAGAGATCCACCTTGAAACTTTAAATATGGATTAAGCTTGAATGAATAGGTTTAATGGGGATGATTAGTGAGTAATTACTTTAATTACTTACTAATTAAATTGTTAATTATTCAAATTTATTGTCTTTTGCATGTATAGGGAGCACACACTTGCACCTAGTCTTAGGGCTCTCCTAGATCTAGGGTTTGAATGTGAATGTGATGCTTGCATCTATGTATGTTAGTCCAAGGGTTAGAGAATACAATTGATTTAAACCTAATTAACCTAGTGACATCGTTAAGGACAAGAATTAAGGGCATGTTTAGAAAACTTAGAGAAATCCTAGGAATTAGGATATACATTATTTGAACATGAAATTTGAACCACTTGAACATAGTGACATCTATAACCCTTAGAGAAATCTTTACTGGTTTTGGAAATCATTAAGATCCTTAATTAGCCTAATTGAGTTTAAACCCTTAATTAAGCCTTAGAACTTCCAAAAAAATGTAATAAATCAAATTTAAATCTAAAAAATATGTGTAACCCCTCTAACTGACCAGAATTCAATCCTTAACTCATGAAAATTAAAATCCCTTTGAATTGACAGCAAATTAAATTTTAATTTAATTTTAAGTGAAATTCAATATTTAATTCATATAATTAATTAATAATTATTAAAAATTCCAAAAACTTCCCAAACACTTGGGAATCTCTCCTTAGGTCATTCCTGACCTTTGGAGCTGATTTCAAGGAGTTGAGATCTCATTTGGAGCAAAAGCACAAAAAGGGCCTTTAATTAAGCAATTTTCAAAATTCATTAAATACCTAAACTTCAAACTTTCATAACTAATTCCAGAAAAATCAAAATTGAACAAACTCACTTGCATTCAACTCCTAATAAGGTATAATATTTACTAAAATATTAAATTCCAGAAAACTGTAATATTTCAAAAAGTCAACAAATCGGTCAAATCTTGGTCAAAACTAGTTCAAAACTTCAAACCTTCGTAACTAAATCTAGAAAAATCCAATTTCAACATACTTACCTTCTAACTGATCGTAGTGAGGTCTAGTATTTTAATAAAATGTTAACTTTCCAGAAAACACTATTAATTAAAAAGTCAATTTTTGACCCTTTAATTAAGTGATTAAAATATTCATAAAAATCAATAAAACTCAAAATCACCTCTAAAACTCCAGAAATTTCTAATTAACCCTTAAAATCAGTAATCAACCAACCTTAATTAAAATTCATTAACTTTCAAATTTTAATCAAATCAAATCACTTAATTATATCGGGTACCACTAGGTAACCCAGGCCTACGAGGCTATTAACTTAGCCCCAATGAAGGTGAAATAAACTTCACGGCCTCGGTGTGAAACAAAGGTGGTATTCAACAAATAATTAATAATCAATTTTAAAATTAACTTCAAGCCATTAATACTTAAACTCAAATTTAAATCCCTTAAGCCTTTCAACCAACCAGAACCTTAAGCAACTTCGATCTAATGATCTTATTTAGGATATATCCAAACCACACGACCTACCTCACACACTATAGATGGTTTGCTAGGACAACCAACTCTAGTTTTAGGCTAGGCCGGTGTTTACTTTTCTGTTGTGTGATGGGTTTTTCGAGTTTTCATTGCATGCTGTTTGCTAGTTTGGAATTGATTGATTGTTTATTTATTTACTACAATCTGTTGAGCACTTTAAATTTCAAATATATTAATTGCTTGAGATTCATATATCAACTGCTTGAGATCAAATATTAACTGCTTGGGACTGTATATACAACTGTTGATTATTAGGATAATCCTGTAGGATCGAGTCTAGATTTTTCATTTTGCTTAATGTAAATTTGATTTGATATGGTTGTAAGTATTCAAAGTGATTTGAGTTTGGAATATTGATATCCAACTTGAATTCCAAAGAGGAGAAGACATCCCTAAAGGGGAGAGTCTTCGTCCATTTGGAAGATCAAGTTTGGATACTCTTCAAATATCCAAAGAGGAAATATAATACCCCGATCAAGGGGGAGTTTCTTTTCATTTGGATATCCGGACCCGACGATCCAAGAAGCAGCAGAAGGACGAAGAAGTGGATAACGAGAAGACCCATTCTCAAAGTCACTTGAGTCTTAGGATTAAAATCCGGGTTGTAGTCAGTGGTGCCCGGCCACTTTAATTTTTCTGCAAAATTCTGTGATGTAATAATAAAGGGCACTTGCCTACGGACATTCAATTTGATATATTTAATTTGATTGATTTATTTAAATTGATTGCGCATTAGAGATACCTGCTTTTCTAGTCTTTTTACCTGCGTGCCGATTTTGATTTGACCTGGAATTCGATCGTAGGCTCTTAAAGACTTAATAAAAATTTTTCTACTTAAATCAAATTAAAAATATTTAGGCTCACATAGAAACTCTAACGAATTTAAGAAGTAAGCCCGGGATCGCCGGAAGTTTTCATTTCATAGCATTCATTCAAATTCAAACTTTTAATTGAGTCGATTAGCATGCATCATATTAGCAACTAATTAAAAAAAATCTTTAAATCTTTAATTACATTAGCTTAAGCATCAAACCCAACATAAGTTTAAGGGGCCAATCAGGATCCGCTCTAGATGTCGGCCCCGTTCTCAAAAACTTTTCTTAAACAACGTCCCTACCACTCAACATGAAAAGACCGGACACATGATTTTAAATCGTTAGGTGGTTTAGCTGGCTCCCCAATCCAGGCCGGGGTAACTCCAGATTTGCACTGCACTAGCTAGGTTTGGGTCACTTTTTCAGTACCCAATTTAGACTTAGGTTCTGAGGCAAGCTCGGGCTACAAGAACTCAACCTCCGGGAATTGAATCCCAAATTTCTAATAAAATTGACCATTCAAATTAAAAATCTCTTTCAATCAAATTCAAGCCCAACACTTAGGATAGGCTGGGGCATTTCTGAATTGTTTCAGAATCTCAAGTGCCTTCTACCTTTTTTCCTTTGACTTCAGAAATAAGTGTTCAACATTGAACCAATCCCTATTGAAAATTCCTACACTTTTTCTCCTTTGATATCGATCTTTGAAAATCTAAATAAAATTTACACCGCTATTTTAATCGAGAGTATTCATAGGAAATTCTTATTTCCTATGATGTAATTAACTACGAGGGCTTGCGCTCGTAGGAGATTTAGAAACCCAGACCTGATTTTTTTAAAATCAACTTTTTCAAAATTCCTAATTAATTTTCTTTGGGAAAAATCAAAATTTCAACGATCGTTACCTCCATTTTTAAACGATCAATAGTGATTGATAACTTCTTTCCTCGGAGAGTTATATCAATTTATATTGTGATTTTGATTATGAAATTAACGATCACTTATCCAAATTATTATAGTTAAACAATAGATTGAATGTCATTTTGATCTTTCGAGATCATATGTCATTTCCCTTTGAGTTTGACTACGATAATTCAGATGAATTTAAAATTCTAAAATTTGAACCCATTAGGGAACAATATGATCACCTCTCGAGGTGATATATTGTTCATAATGATGTGTTCAATTTTAAAATTCAAAATTAAATATTTCTCAAAGAAAATTAAATATTTTCCAAAACTATACATACAAATATATATATTTTTTTAATCAAAACACTTGATAGCTACACGGAGTGACGGTAGCTCAATTTCTAATGGCAATACAGCTTCCACCCCAAACACTAGTGAGTAGGGAGTGGCTTTAGTCGGCATCTTGTAAGTAGTACGATACGCCCATAGCCTCCATCATCTATGTGTGCCACTCTCTTTTATTTTTTATGAGGATTTTCTTTAATAGTTTCACCAACGTCTTATTAAAGGCCTCTGCCAAGCCATTGGCCCTTAGATTGTATATCGATGAATACCGCCAATCAATCTTGTGTCGTTCGACGAATTTGAATATTTTAGTGCTCTTGAATGCTGTGAATTTGTCTGAAATCACACGACGTGGTACACCAAATCTGTAGATGATATTATGGGTGAAGAAGTTAATCACATGCTCAGATGTGAGTTCTTTGAAGGGAGCTACTTCTACCCACATAGAAAAATAATATGTTGCTGCCAATATGAAACGGTGTCCAACCGATGATGGTGGATCTATCGGAACAATTATATCTATGCCTCAGCATTCGAATGGCCAAGATGCTATCGTCGGGTGTAGTGGATTTGGTGGCTGATGAATAACATCACTGTGAATCTGACACTCATGACACTTCTTAGCATGGTTAATGCAATCCGTCACCCTTGTTGGCCAATAGTAACCCATCATCTTGATTTTAGCGGCCATTTTAGGACCTGACTGATGTGAACCACAAAGTCCTTCGTGAACTTTTGCTACTACTTTATCAGCTTCCTTGGTCCCTAGGCACCTTAGCCACATCTGGTCAAGAGCCCGTCGATACAACATGTCATTTACAAATGCATACTGCAGTGCCCTTTTTTGAATTTGTAAGGCCATAGACTTTTCTATCGGGAGTTTATTTTCTTTGAAGTAGCCAATGAATGGCTGCCTCCAATCATTTTCGACTTCAATATCTAAATAATACCACCACAATTCGGAAGTTTGACTAGTTTTGCGTCTCTTTGCCACATGATATTCTTCCGGATAATTTTTCATAACAATCTAATGGAGGGGTTGAGGCTCAACTGAAATTATATCCTGCTTGCCTGAATTTAATATCTCTTCTTCCATTGGGAATTGTAATAGAGCATGCTCCAAGATTTGACGATTATAAACCCCGGTGAATATATGCTCCTCTTCATTGGTATTTGCCATCTCCTTGGCCAATTTGGCTAAACAATCTGCTTTGCCATTCTGCCCTCGATGAACTTGAGCTAATTCAATATTTGGCAACTGTTTCAGGAGCTCAAGGGTTTGCCAGTGATAATGAGCCAACTCAAGCTTACAAATCTTATAAACTCCTAGGACTTGATTTATTAAAAGTTGAGAGTCGCAAAAAATTTGGAGATTTTGGATTCTGACATCAATTATGATCTCCAGTCCCACAATTAAAGCTTCATACTCAGCTTTATTGTTGGTCCGGGATTCAGTTAGACTAAATAAAAATCTCATTATGCCTACATCTGGTGCTATAAAAATAAGCCCGACGCCATCTTGTGCCCTAGCAAGATTTGGAGGTCAAGCAGGTTTAATCGATGATGCTCCGTCGAAATACATCTCTCATTTTAATCAACTTATATGATTTATTTATCTAGCAGATCATCATTAAGTGGGGAGTCTGTCGGGATAGGATATGCGGCGAGAAAATCTGCTAATGCTTAGTCTTTTACAGCCTTTTTCGGTAGGTATGTGATATTAAACTGTAATAAGAATACTGCCCACTTGGCCAGGCGACCTGTCAATGCTGGTCTTGTCATCAAGAACTTCAGCGGATCGATATTTGATATTAGTATGTTTTTTTGAGACAGCATGTAGTGAAAAAGTTTTTGAACTTCAAAAATCAACCATAGGAAATGCTTCTCAATTGGAGAATAGCGGATATATGCTCCAATCAACCTCCTACTGATGTAAGAAAGTACATTTTCTTTTCCTTCTTCATTATACTGGGCCAATAATGCTCTAAGGGACTCTTCTAATGCTGCCGTATACAATATAAGAGGCTTCCCCGGGATTGGCGCAGTGAGAATGGGCGGATTCAACAAGTATCTTTTGATGTTGTCAAACGCTTTCTGACACTCAGTATCCCATCTGAAGCGAACATCTTTTTTCATAAGCTTAGAAAATGGCTGGCACCTACCCGACAAATTTGATATAAATCGTCGAATAAAAGCCAGTTGCCCTTGCAAGGAGCGGAGTTGTCGCAGGTTCCTTGAGGGTGACATCTTTGTGATTGCTTTAATTTTATTGGGGTCAATCTCTATACCTCGATGACGAACAACATACCCCAAGAATTTTCCGGAGGAGACCCCAAAAGCACATTTGAGAGGATTCATCTTCAGATCAATCTTTTTGATTTTCTCAAATACAATTCTGAGATCTTTTAAGTGATCTTTTCGGCTAAGACTTTTAACAACAAGGCCATCTACATAGCACTTTAACTTTTGATGTATCAAATCATCAAATAAATGAGTCATCGTCTGTTGGTAGGTGGCACCAGCATTTTTCAGGCCAAAGGGCATGATCGTGTAGCAAAATATGCTGATGAGCGTTCTAAATGTTGTATGCTTCTCATCTTCAGGTGCCATCTTGATCTGGTTGTAGCCCAACGATCCATCCATAAATGAGAACATATCAAATTTTGATGTACTGTCTACCAAGAGTTCAGACACAGGAAACAAAAAGTCATCTTTTGGGCACGTCTTATTGAGGTCCCGGAAGTCGATGCAAATATGAATTTGACCATTCTTCTTCTTTACCGGTACAATATTGGCAATCCAGTCAGCAAATTTTTCTTCTTGGATGAAGCCTTCCTCTATGAGCTTCTTGGTTTCAACAATCACCTGTTCTTCTATCTCCAATCTCATTATTCTTGGAGCTTGATTAACAGGCACCGCCTCATGCTTGATGACCAACCTGTGAACTGCCACATCAGGGGATAAGCCTGGCATCTTAGCATATGTCCAGGCAAATCAATCCCTGAATTCACAAAGCAGCTTTTTCATTTCTTCCACTTGGTCTTCTGGTAGTAAGGAGCTAATGAAGGTCAGGCGAGGGTCCTCCTCAGTCCCCAAATTTATCTTCCTTAACTCATCCATAGTGGCTGCTTGTCCACCATCTTCAAGTTCTTCAGGTGCAGGCTCAGCTTCTACTGGTTGATCATCATAATCGTTAGCTTCATAAATCTCTTTAGCACCATCATCACCAGATTCAATTTCCCTGTATGTAATGGTACGACACGTCTCCCATTGGGAATGTCTTTGCACAACAAATCCGAGACCTCTTTTAGCAAAAATATCTTTTCTTCGTAACATATGGGGATTTCTTTGATACTAAAGCTTCAAGCAAAGGTGAAGTTATTGTTTAGGGGTGCGAATTCTGACTTGTTTTTACAACATCCTCCGAACAATTTCAGTAATAAATCTGGGCATTCTTGTAGGCACTAACTCTCTACGGTCAGTGGGCCTGTAGAGTTAATCTCGATTCTCTTCATCTCCACGCTCTCCAGATTTGTAAAATAGGGTTCTCAATCCACCCCTATTTCTTCGAGGAGGAACATAAAATATTATGAGTTCCTCGATATTATGCACCTCTCGATGGATAATTTCCTTAAAATGTTGAGGGGAATGCACGTGACTACACATTCATTATCTGAAATTGAGAGATTATCTATCCTCTTTGAAAGTACATGTTGCACATTATTCATGTAGATAGACTCATAGTCATAGTCATCATCTGAATATCTTGCCTTCTTTTTCCCCAAAGCTGTTGATTAGCTTATTTCCTGATATTTAATTGTGATGGCATCATCTTCATCTTTATCGCTCCCTAGACGAGGCACATATTTTCTTGATTTATGAGTGATTGCTGCTTTGGAAAGAGTCGGCGTTGTCTTCTTTCTTCTCACTTGCTTCTTCTCATTATCTTATTTGGATCGCTTTGCAGCCGTTAGGTTTGATGCCTTTGTCTCAAGAGGACTTGACGGCTTTGATTTTTTGGAGATGAAATATCTTGCATCTTCATAATTTTTTACCTCATGAACTACAAAAGGCAGAATATCACCGGAGATTCTGAACTCCTCTCTATCTCTGATATACTTCATATATTGATGCATTGTTGATGGTACAATACCATAATCATGCAACCACGGGCGACCCAGAAGCGCCTTAAATGAGGTGTTCGCATCAATCACATGGAATTTGGCCTCGGTATGGAGTTCCCCAATTACTAGAGGGAGCATGAATGATCCAAGGGTCTTTTATCCCTTTTCATTAAAGTCGTGCACCATCAATTTGTCTTGCCCAAGGTGCTGCACATCGAGACAAATTGATCTCAGAGCTTTTAAGCTCATAAGGTTGATAGAATACCCGGGATCTATCAAAATTCGACTGATTATCATCCCGTCATTTTTTGCAGTGACATATAAAGGCCGATTATGGTCTGTCGTTCCGAGCATCATGTCCTCCTCAGCATAAGTAATGATTGGCTCATTCCGAGCTTGCAAGACTTCAGTCAAGTTACGTTCTGCAAAATAAGCCTCATATCTTTCGGGGTCCCTAAAAGCCTAAATCAGGGTCTCCCGAAGATCTTTGGACATCACTAGAGCATCGTATATGCTAAGCTGTGCTAGGATTTTTCTCAAATGGGATAGGATATTGTAATATACCCCTTTAGCTGGAGTTTCCATTTTCTTGAAATTTTTGAGAATGATATCTTCATTAACAACAATCTCTTTCCCTTTGTCTTTATCAAGGATTCCTTTCTTTTGTGGAGACGGTAGTGTTTTACCACTCCTCAGTTACACTTGGGCAATTTCTTTCTACTCGGACTCATTTAACGGTGCATTATCTTCATAATTGATCATTGCCTCATTTGGAGATTTGTCTCTTGATTCAGAGCTGCTGCCCAAATTCACCTGTTCTATCTGCGAAGTGATATCAGGCTCTGATTCATCATCTTCTAGAAAATACAAATCCTCTTGTACACTGTAATCCATTGGTGATACCATCATACAGGACTCAGAGGGTGCTTCTTCTTCCTTTTTGGCCCGAGTTATCGGTGTTGTTTATATATCTCGATAAGTTTCAACGGGAAGTGTATCTTCATCAGCTTCTTTTTCTTCTTCAATTTTGAGTTCTGCCATAAAATCAGCAAGCTTAATGGGGCGTCTGACAGTCTAATAGTATTTATCTAAACTATCGATAACCCTTTGGGTTGTTGTCTTTTTCTCCCTAGCCTTCTTCAATTTGGTATTCTTCTTTGAGGATTCACCTTCCCAGACTTCGAAGTGCCAGCTTGGTTAAGGAGTTGCTTAGAATTGGATGCTCGCATTGCCGTTAGTGCTTTGAGATCTATCACTGGCTCTATGAGAGACTTCCACTTCACACCCGAAACACCCTCAAGCTACTTCAGCATCTTCACTATTTTCTTGGAGACTACAGTCTCCCACCGTTCTTCTTGAATCACTTTCTTTCCTTTTCTTCTTTCTTCAACCAAGGGTATGGAGGAAGTCGTAACTACCCAGGTTGATTCTTTTCTGGGATTAATCAACACATTATTTGATAATGTGAGCTCTGCCTTTCTGTATTTCCTTTCAACCCAATCCTTGAAGATATAGTAATCTTCAATGGGATGGCCCAACACTCGGTGTTACGAACAGTAGTTTGGGTTATTAGTTTCATTCAACTCCTCTGACCTCTTGCACTCCGGCAGTTCTAGGCCTGCTTTTAATGCCCTTCGAAATAACTTTGCGACACTCTCTCTTTTGAATGGGTATTCTTTATTCATTTTATCTTTGAGAGATGGGAATGTTTTATCACCGGTTCCCATTGCTTGCCTCGGACGTTCCCCTCCACTTTGAAAAATTTGTGGTGTTTCAGATCTATGGCTTATGATTTTGATGATAGCAAACATTCTTTTTCTCTATGACTGCTTTTTACTAACATTTCAGGTTCACACGATAGGACTTCAATTTGGAATCATCCCAACATTGGGTAGACTAGGTCTGAGTCAGTTTGTACAATTTTTCCTTTTTTGAGTCTATTTTATTTGTTGTGGCTCCTGATACTTTATAACGTATAAGAGTTTATGACTGTTCCCTAGAGTTTATTATTTTTGATAACATCGTCCTGGACGATATTTATATCGGCCGGGATGATCTGTTCAAAAGCAGAAACCCTAATTAGTGTATCCTCATTAAAGCATCCATCATTATGCAAAACACATCATCCTTGACGATTTTATATCGGCCATTATGATAGGCTCAATTTAGAAAAAATCTGCCGCCAGATCTACTTAAGAAATTCTTATTTTTGGATATCAGTCTGGTGGATCGACCTGGACTATAAAATATCGGCCAAGACGATCCAGGACAATTTTTCTAAAATTTCTTTGGCAATTTTGGAAAGCAATTAATTATGATTTCATCCATGCCGATCGCAAGATCGTTCAGGACGATTAGACATCGTCCAGTTTCATTTCAAGGCGATATTCATGACGATTTTCCTCATATTTGAGCTAATAGGCCAGGACGATATTTATATCAACGATAATGTCAGCAACTTGCATTAATGAGCTCATTTTTTAGCTCTTCTATTTAAGCTATGACATGACACTTTGTAAGTGTCTTTGGCTACCATTGTAGCTTCGTTCTTATGGGGGAAACTTGAAGAGAGAGCTTGAAAGGGAGAGGAAATGGTGGAGTTTGAGAGGAAGAATATCCTGTGAGGGGGGGAACTCAAGAGAGTGTGGAGTGGATTCAACACGGTTGCTCCGGCGAACTCACACATTAGTACCATCAGATTCAAGACTAGTCTCGAGGTAAGTTCACCAAAGAAGAAGATCTATTTGGTGTCAAAGGACCCGGCGACTCCGCCGCACTAGGGAAGGTGGAAGTGATTTTGTAAGGGCTTCTCCGCTTAGCTGTGGGGGCTAAAGGAGAGACACTTGTTTAGTGCAATACTTGGAGGGTGCCTCCAAGGAGTGGATGTAGGTCAAGGTTTGACCGAACCACTATAAATCTGGTGTATTCTTTTCTTATTATTACTTCCGCATTTAATTTCTGCATTTGGTTTTTATTGTGGTGATATTAGTTTTGATTTGTGTTTTGATTTAAAGATTCTTCTTTTCCAATTCACCTCTCTCTTTATTAGCCTTGAGCTAGTTCATAAGGGCTTAACATCACTAACGAACTTTCTAGTGCAATTAGAGCACTTTCAAGTGGTATCAGAGCCGTTTTCAAAAATAAGTTTTTAAAAGTTTTTGAATTTCGATCCATGGCTAATTTTTTAAATCATACTATTACGAAAGGTTATTCGATCACCAGACCACCTTTATTTGAAAATATGTCATTTGATTTTTGGAAAACTCGCATGTCTATTTTTTTGCAATTGATTGATTTTTACATGTGGCATATGATTTTAACTGGTTATTCATCACCATCACGTATTATTAATGGAGTTAAAACTGATATTCCTTTTAATCAATGGAATATGGAAGAACAAGTAAATGCTCAATTGATTGCAAAATATTTAAACTGCTTTTTCTGTGCTTTAAATTCTGAAGATTTTATGTTAGTATTCACGTGCACTACTGGTAAGGAAGTTTAGGATAAACTATACACCATATACGAAGGCACTAGTGAAATCAAGCAATCCAAGTTGAATTTATTAATGCATGATTTTGAACTATTTTCCATGAAATATTATGAGACGATCTTAGACATGTACACTAGGTTCATTCAAATTGTAACATCATTGTATGCCTCAGGAAAGAGTTTTCAAATTTTGAAAAAGTCAATATAATTCTTCGTTGTTTACTTGAAAAATTTGATACCAAAGTTGTTATAATTTGTGAATCAAAAGATTTGAATGATTATTCTATTGATAATTTTATTGGCTCACTCATTGCCTATGAGCAAGATTTGGGTCAAAGACTTTTGGATGAAGGTGAAATGATTGTTTTAAAAATTGAAGATACAGAAAAAGATTGCTTAGTTGGTGATGAATGCAATGACTTGTCAATCAAATCATAAAGCTCACCAAAGCATAAGCAAAAGTGGAAAAAAGATAAAATTGGTAAGTATGTCTATATTTCTTCTGACGTTATTTGCTTTCGATGCAGGAAGCCTGGACATATGAAAAATCAATGTCCTAATTTAAGAATTCTTCTTACGAAAGAAAAGGGCAAGGCGAAGCAAAATTTAAACTGGGGAAATAATGAAAGGTAAAAAATCTCATGGGCAGATCTGGTTTCTGAAGCATCGGACCAAGAGAGAGATAATGGTTAAAAGCCTTTCGTGTTTTTGTGTTGTCAATCCAATTCTACTAAGTTTTTAATTAAAACCAAGAGGTAACTTTCTCATTTTAAGAATATTTGTTTTTCACTAGATGAGGGAATATTTTTTGTCTTTTGGTCGTTTTGTTTTTGTTTGTGCATCCTCTCTTTTTGATAATGTCAAAGGGGGAGAACATATTATTGAATTTTTGTACTGTTATCCTGTTTGTATCTTGTTTTTAAAAAATTAAAAACAACAAAAATATTTTTATATCCCCTATTTTTTTATAAGGGTTTATTCTAGTGAGGGGGAGATTAGGAGAAATTATTATTTTTTTTTAAATTCAAATTGTAATATTTGTCATCATCAAAAAGGGGGAGATTATTGCGGATCTATGGCTTATGATTTTGATGATATCAAATATTCTTTTTCTCTATGACTGCTTTCTACTAACATTTTAGGTTCACACGTTTGGACTGTAATTTGGAATCAGCTCAAGATTGGGTAGACTAGGTCTGAGTCAGTTTGTATACTTTTTCCTTTCTTGAGTCTATTTTATTTGTTGTGGCTCCTGATGCTTTGTAACGTATAAGAGTTTCTGGCTGTTCCTTAGAGGTTACTATTTTTGATAACATCATCCTAGACGATATTTATATCGGCTGGGACGATCTGTTCAAAAGCAGAAACTCTAATTAGGGCATCCTCTTTAAATCAGTCGTCATTATGCAAAACACATCGTCCTGGACAATTTTGTATCGGCTAGGACGATAGGTTCAATTCAGAAAAAATTTGCCGCCAGATCTACTTAAGAAATTCTTATTTTTTGATATCGGGCTGGCGGATCGGCCTGGACTATAAAATATCGGTCAGGACGATCCAGGACAATTTTTCGAAAATATCTCTGGTAATTTTGGAAAGCAATTAATGGTGATTTTGTCCGGGCCAATCGCAAGATCGTCCAGGACGATTAGACATCGTCCAGTTTCATTTCAGGGCGATATTCAGGATGATTTTCCTCATATTTGAGCTAATCGCCCAGGATGATATTTATATCATCTTGGATGATAATGTCGGCAACTTGCATTAATGAGCTCGTTTTTTAGCTATTCTATTTTAGCTATGACATGACACTTTGTAAGTATCATTGGCAACCATTGTAGCTTCATTCTAGTGGGGGAAATTTGAAGAGAGAGCTTGAAAGGGAGAGAGGAAAGGGTGGAGTTTGAGAGGGAGAAGATCCTGTGAGGGGGGAACTCAAGAAAGTGTGGAGGGAATTCCACACGGTTGCTCCGACGAACTCGCACCTTAGTACCATCGGATTCAAGACTTGTCTCGAGGTAAGTTCACCAAAGAAGAAGATCTCTTTGGTGTCAAAGGACCCCGGCAACTCCGCCGCACCGGGGAAGATGGATGTGATTTTTTAAGGGCTTCTCCGCCTAGCTGTGGGAGCTAAAGGAGAGACACTTGTTTAGTGCAATACTTGGATGATGCCTCCAAGGAGTGGATGTAGGTAAAGGTTTGACCGAACCACTATAAATCTGGTGTGTTCTTTTCTTATTATTGCTTACGCATTTAATTTCCATTTTTTGTTTTTATTGTGGTGATATTGGTTTTGGTTTGTGTTCTGATTTAAAGATTCTTCTTTTCTAATTCATCTCTCTCTTTATTAGCCTTGGACCATTTCATAAGGGCTTAACATCCCTAACAAACTTTCTAGTGCCATTAGAGCACTTTCACGTGGCCTATCATTTCCCTCGAGTATCAGCTTCGGTTGGGGGTTAGGGTTGTAGACTTATTTTGGCTTTTCTTCATACTGCATTAGTTGTTTGCCTTTATCTACATTATAAACCCCTTGTTTCCCCCTATTCGGCCTAAGAGAGGATTCAAAGTAAGTTTTACTCCTTCTAGTCTCTGAGGTTTTGGGCTTCTAGGGCTTATCAGAGTTGCCCTCTGATCTTGACAAGTTTAGCTTTTCAAATTTAGCAACTATATCCAACAAGTCTTGAAAAGTAGTGATTGTAGCCATACATAAGAAGGGTTGCATCTTATCATCAATGTTTCCCATTAATAGTTGCACGACATGTTCTTCTTCAAGTTGCTGCTCACATTTCATGCTTAAATTATGCCAGCGAGTTATGTATTTCGATACTGACTCCTCTCTCTTTCGCTTATCTAAAGCGAGATCGACGATCGTGATCTTCTTGATTGCACTAGCGAATCTCTTCATAAATATGGCCTCCAATTATGCAAAAGTCTTTATAGAGTCATTTGGCAACTCGGCATACCATTTGAATGCAGTTGTTGTCAAACTGTTAACGAACTGCTAGAAGAATAAGGCATCATTTCCCCCCATATTCTCACAAGTGGCCTTAAACTGCGCCAAGTGTTGTCGGAGATTATTAGTGCCATTAAAGGTATTGAATTTTGGGACCGAACACCTTTTTGGGTAAGGCACTTGGTCGTATTCAGTGGGATACGGATGACCCTTGCCAACCAATTTTTCTGCTTAATCAATGGCTATGATAGTCTTGATCCGCTCTGTAATTATCCCTTCAAGTTATGCAGCCGTTACAGGCTCGGAGGTGCTGGCAATATTTTGAGTAGGCTGACGACTTATATTCTGAGCCTCATGAATGTGCTCAGGAGTGCCTCGTACTCCTGAGACTTGAGGCATTTGATAATTCGGAGGATCAGCTGGAGGATTAGGCAGGGTGCCACCGGCAGCCATTATTTGCATCATCTGCATCATTGCTGTCATTTGGGTCATCATCTTAGTAATCTTTTCATTTAGTTGAGAAATCTCCCTATTCTTGGCCCTCATATGTCGCCTCATCTGTCTCCTCATGTCAGCGAGCATGGTGCCTTGGTCATCAAAGGGATTCTCCTCAACGTATTCTATTTCTTGCTCTCTAGGGGAGTTATCACCTCTGCCAGCAATAGAACCAGTCTTTTGTTGGCATACTTGCCTGGGTTGTGGCTGCCAATTGACATCATCTTCTCCATCGTCGTGGTAGACTTCCTCGATAGCACGTGTATGTCTTACCATGTAGACGACTTCGAGATTCATAATATCCTCTATTTCATCCTCCAGGTTTTCTTCCATAAATTCATCAATATTGTCATCAAAATTCTCTTCTATATTTTCTTCAAGATTCTTTTTTATATTTTCTTCTAGATTTTCTTCCCGTTCGATATTCCTCTCCTTCTTTCATGTATTCTTCTCCTTCCCTTTTAGCTTCTAGTACCTGGATCTCCGAGTGACGACGCCACTGGATCTCTGGTTCTTGATCAGGCAAGAAGACTTCTTCGACCAATGGGCTACGATCGAAGTTAGTCTCTTCTTTCGGAGGAGATGGAGGACGACGGGATCCCTTGGAAGATTCTCCAAGGTGTCAACCATCGGGAGGGACGTCATTGTAGGTCTTCTTTTGGACCCATCTTTGATGTTGTTTATAGGTTTTGGTGAATCTCCAAGAAGCCATACCGGTTGTCACACCTAGATTTATTTCTCTTCTTCTTTCTTCTTCTTTACAAGGCTTTGGCCTCCAGATTTGCTTTCCCTTCCACCGTGACCTTTCGGCGGCGGATCCCTGAACTTGAGGTTCAGGTGTCACACCCTGATGCTCACCGCGAGGAGCTTGTCATCGATATCTTCCTCATTCAGCCATCGTAGCAGATGATAGTCTTTCCCTCAGAGGGGTTCTCCTGGCCTCAATAACTATCAGCCTCTGAAACTCCTTCTTCATTAATCCCCTCTCCTTGACTGTTTTCAGCACTCGATGTACTCGAGCAGAGAGACGTTCAGGTTCTCTAGTCTTTTAAGGGGTCGGTGCTTGTGGTCGATTCTCCCAGAATGTCTGTTTGAGCTCACCATAAGAGCTATTTATTTTCACCCACTTAAGGTTGGTAAACCTATTTTGGGTGGGGATATTGGCCTCATTCTCTTGAGTTGGAAGGTTTGATGGGTGCACAGACACTGATTGCTGCTGAGCTCGGAGCTCAACATTCAGCTTTCTCCTCTTCCTCCTTGTTAGTTTCCCTCCAAATGAGGAAACTTCAGCATTATTCTTCCCGTGTATGGGTAACCTGTTTGACAGAGCAGTGGTGTTTGCAGTCACCACAGAAATCCTTCTTCCATCCACAACTCTCTCGGTGGCCGGGGCTTCTGACTGTGACAGTTGTTCAAACACAGAAATCCTCTTATGAGGATTTGTAGCAGAAGGTCATTATGCTGGCAGATTCACACGACCAGTAGGAGCTTTAGCAATATTAAGTCTTCTAGTAAACCTCTCAGCATTCATGCCATTCACAGGATTGGCAGCACTCCTTGCAGCGATTGCCGGGAAATCAACGCTACCAAATTGGATGGTAGCTCTGGCATTTCCAGTGTTGATCAGAGAGTTTGCCAACTGAATACTGGCTCCACCGCCTAGTTGAATAGTAAAAGGAGTTTTTTATAGATCCATCTGGATAGATGAATGGCAAGGGTTAGTAATCAGAATCTGATACATCACCCCACACTTTCAAAATGCTGAGACTTACACAGAACAAAAGATAAAAGCAGATAATCATTAGCAAGCAATAAAAAGTAATATAAATTTAAAGCACTGCTGATTAAGATATCTCAATAAACATATGAATGATCTCACAAAAATGTTTTAAATTTTTGATCCGCTAAATGATCAATTTAGAATATTCAAAATTTTAAATACAGATTGACATGGCTGCTACTATAGCATTGATACGACTAGCCAAAGATGAAAAGAGAAACAATTCCTCAGCGGAGTCGCCAGAAATCTGTGGGCTCCAAAAATTCAGCCCCGGCCGATGGGTTTTAACTGAATAAGTTCCAAGGTAAATTTTGAAAGGGCAGATGGGTTTGTAGATAAGACACCACCCAGAGATTTCACTCTCATTTTGCGAGGACTTTATGATCTGAGTTCTGGTTTCCTATAGGTGCAAGCCCCTATAGTTAATTACTCTTCTCGATCATGAGAGAGAACTTTCGATTAAGGCTAGTCATCAATCAAATACGTAGAGAATACGTGTTATCTGGCATATAGTAGAAGCATAGGTTAGATTTAGAAATCAGGTTTGAATTTAGAAAGGTTTGATATTTAAAACTTGAAATTGCACCATCTCACACTTAAATCAGATGGTGGAGGAATGGATGATAGACCCAATCAATATCCCATGGTTCCGTCATCCCGGACCATCGTGGTCCTTGGTCTACTTAGTCAGAGGAGGTAGTCGACCCAACCTAACAGAAGGATCCTTATCGGTAGCCATGGGTTGCTTCGTCTAAGGGTACTTTGTAGACCTAGGTTGGATATTTGCCTAAGGGGACAAGTTTGAATCCACCTTAGCTTACAGAGGGCTTTGTGCCCTATCGATCATATCATATTGATTCATATATTAAGGATTTAACACCATTAAGGAGCATATTGGCTTTGGCCATAATCGGTATTTCGTGGTGCCATTTGGCAGCAAAATCACTCGGTTTAGAGGGCCTCAGGTCATAACCGTTTATCCTGCGGTACCATTTAGCAGCAAAATTGTCGGTTAGAGGACACGTACCACATCCTTACTAACAGAAGACTTTTTGAGAATGGATCCTAGTAATATTTTTGACTAGGCATTTGGCTCTATGTGAGCTGAAGTAAATTTTAATTTGTCCACCTCAGCAAACTGTTACGGAGGGTGGATGGATTTTACTTTAAGTGTTCGATAGTTGGATTTCAATTTTTAAATATTTTTGGGATTTTAGGATTTTAAGATTTTTTTTGGATTTTTGGATATTTAGAACGTCATTTGAAAAATATTTAGAATGGACTCCGGTTGAGATTTGCATTCAACACGGCCATCATCGGGGTGTTTGGGGTCATTTCTCTTTTGTTGATTGAACCCTATCAACTCGACCAAGCTATTGATCGAGGATCGGGTTTCATAGGATTTATGCCCTTGATAGTGAATTCTCATTTTTATATGCCTTGAAAGCCTAATATGAATGTATTAAGACAAATATGACGATCACCACAACCATGTATTTGTTTGTTGGTTCGAACATTGTCGACTTCTATTGACCCATATAGAAGGATCGATTTCGAACCTGAATTTACTTGTCAACCCGCGCAGCATCCCAGACGTCACGTGTGTACTAATAACACGCTCGCCGGGGCTCATGCGGGTGTTTGGGGGCATTTTATGATTGAACCCTATCCACTCCTTTTATCTTCTTAGGAGGATCGAGTTCAAAATTTGATAACCTGCTCAGCATCTCTAGACGTCACGTGTATTTCTATAACACGCTCGCCGGGGCCCATACAGGTTTTGTGATTTCTTTTACCCCTTTTAGATTACCTATGTGTATATAAATTACTGTGTACGTGCGGGGGTACTTTGAAAGTATTTGTAGACGCCTTCTGTCCGCTTGCAAAGAAATTGCAGATTTTGTGGCGTGACATAGCAGTTCCTAAATAGACTTGTTCGCTACTTTGTACAGGTGGACTATCGTGCACTACTGTTTCTTTCTGCAGGTGGATCGTAGCGCACTAACTAATCTCCTACATTGGGTTGTAGAAGCTCGTAGGAACTTGTAGTCTTTATGCATTCTGCTGTGATTCTGATCTTTATGATACAGCCACTACTGTTGGAGGTAGATGTATTCATCCTTAAACTGAAGTTGACTACAGGATACTGCATTTATTGTAGTTTGAATGCATCTACACAGGGGTGGCATGTGACATGTACATTTGTCTTCGTAGAGAGATCATATGTGTTGCAGATCTTTTGTTGTATATAAGGGCTTTTGCATTTATCATAGTTCTTGTATATTTGTCTATAGATAGTGTATTGTGTATAAGAAGGGTCTTCTACAACAACTTGAAGGAGTTTGCATTTGTTGTAGTTCTTTTATGATTGCTCTCAAACAACATATTGCTCATTGTGTAACAAGTCCCACATAGTGACCTGTAGGAGTTCGTGTTTTGTAATCATATCACTCCTACCATTGAGCAAAGTTTATTTTTACTTATTGCATGCTCTTCATTCTTCTTTCCAAAGTATCCCTTTTAGCTTTGTTGCTTGTAAGGATTCATTATATGAGCCCATGTATGTAAAACTTGCATATTTCTTTTTCTACTTTATTTGCTATACTCATATTGATTGTTCCTTAGGGATCTATCATGTCCACCATTGCAAAAGGACTATCACAATCCAAAGAATCCCCTCATACCATAGCTTTCTTATTAAGCCATATTCTCCACAATCTTTTATTATTTGGAAGTCAAGTTATAATTGCAGAATAGATTGCAACATGTATGATAAGCTTGTCATCATATTTGGCACTAGTTTTCACCAATCATAGTTTCTTCACATCTCGTTTATGAATGTGTCACTTATTCAATTAGTTTCAATCACTTAAGAACATGATTGAGATATATTGCTTATATTCATGATATGCCTCATTCTTGGCCAATTAAATGTCACTTAGGAGATGCCCAATATTACAAGCTACATCATGCTTTTAGGATCCTCATGTAGTGACTTTGAAATCAAGTCATGCCTTTCATAATCTCTTTTTTTTTTTTTTTTGACTTGAGATGATTGTCATTCCTTTATCCTTTCATTTTCATAAGCATGTTATAAGAGAGTTGTTTGTTCAAATATTTCAAACTCCACATGATATTGTTCAACTCATGTTCAAGATTGATATCTCTTGTATTTGTTCAACTGATCCTTGCTTGAATAATTATGATTGACACTTATCATTCAATGCTTGTAAAGATCACAAATCCTTCATAAATTCATCATTTGGATCAATTGATATTTGATTGCAATTATCACACATATATGAAGTTCAATTCAATGTTGTCCTCTTATATTCAACTTCAATAAATTTCAAATGTCATTATTTAACCTTCATTTGAGTCACATTTTATTGCAATGATGAGTCTTATTACTCTTTATTTGATCAAATTTTTATTCAAATTAGTCAATTCATTTTTGAGTCTAAGTTCTTATGTCCCATGTTGTCCAAAAAGTGTCAAAGTCTTTGTCTTTTTTAGACAAAATTTCGGCAGCCTCCCGACGTCTCTCCCGATTAGGAAAAATTTTGAGAGACTAGCCTTCCCACCACGCGCAATAAAGGCGTGTATGGTAGGTGCCCTCGGACGAGGACACCGCGGCCGTGTACTTTCCTCCCACCACGCGCAATAAAGGCGTGTATGGGGTCTTCGAGTGCACCTACATAAAAAATAACAATAAAGAAAAAACACAGTTTGCTTTCCCCTCGCTCGAGGGTACTTATAAATGACTCCATTTCACCGTAGGCGCCGCACCGGGGTTCCATCCCACCATGCGTAATAAATGCGTGTATAGGCGGATTTCTGGTGCGCCGCGGATGCCAAAATGGACCTTAAGGTGATTTCCCATCTCGTCGTAGGCGCCGCACCGGGGTCCCATCCCACCACGCACAATAAAGGCCTGTATGGGCGGTTTTCCGGTGCGCAACAAACTCCGAAATGAGCTATCAAGTTTAAGGTTTTGAGCTTATGAATTTTTATACCTTTGCAACATTGGTGGCGACGACGATAATAAAAAAAAGCAAGATAAATATACAACATGAATATATCACAAAAATGCATAATTTACTATTGACATTAATTAAATTATAGTTTAAATAGTTAGTGAAATCAACTATATTAACTATAGTTTAAAGATAATAAATTAACTAAATCTCTATAATGGAAACAGTTAATAAAATTAACTATTTTAACTGTAGTTTAAATAGTTAATGAGTTAACTAAATTAACTATAGTTTTAATAGTTAATAAAATTAACTAAATCTTTATAGTGCAAATAGTTAATAAAAATTAACTAATTTAACTGTAGTTTATGTAGTTAATAAACTAACTAAGTTAACTACAATGCAAACCAGAGCATGGAAATCTCACTGTATTTTAGTTATATACTTTGACTTTTTTTTTAGATGCGTTTGTAACAATAATAGTTATAGAATCAAATATAATAATTAAAACTAACTAACTTCATTAAATAACGATAGCCATTATCACAAGCAGAAAATTGAATGATGCACTTTTATTTTCCATTCTTATGAACAAAAGGTTAACGTTAACACTCTACTACTAGCAATCATCACTAGAGACGAAGTGAAGTAAATTAAAAAAAAATAAAATTATTGTTGCTGCCTTGTACCTCCATTTCCCTTTTTTTCGATAAAAAAAAAAACTTCATGCGGTATATATATACATAAGAAAACACATAAACTAGCATATAAATATTTATGCAACAAACGTCAACCAAAAAACTATCTTATAGGGATGGGGAATGCGTGTCGTTTTGAGGCGAAGTTTCTACACCACCGATCGGGAAATGATGTTCTCTGTGCACCCACTATCGACGAGTAAATCACAGACACTACCACAAATCGTGCAGCGGGTACGGAAGATGGCATGCCTTTGAGACGCGCCCGCCTGGCAAGGTGGTATTAAAAGCTTTTCCATGACGCAAGCGATTGGTTCACCCTCATCGGCTTGGAGATCCTCAAAATCTTGCTCATTCACCTGCTCGGCATCATGGTCTTCATCACCTTGTTCCCCTTTAAGTAGTTGCACTTGTTGCTGATTGGGACAGTCATTTGACTTGTGTCCCGGTTGGAAGCAGCGATAGCATTTCAGCATTACCGATTTTGCATATGGGTTATTGTCCCTTGCGGGAGTCTTCTGACGATTGTAAAGAGGTGGTTTAGGCTCAACGCCTAGGATCCCAGGCCCTCCCAAGGAAGGCGTTGTGGCCTTGTTCCCGCCAACTGCAGGTGATTTGTGCACATCCCCGCTAGGCTCCGCAGCGTATCTCCGAGCAATGTTACTTCTCGAGTGGCGGTTATGCTGGATCTCAGCTTTGAGGGCATAGTTGACCACTTATGAAAGCGTCCAAACTGAATTTAGTTCAACTTTATCATGTATAGCTTCCTTAAGGCCTCCGATGTATCGTGCCACCAGCTGTGTCTCGGATTCATTCAATTTATTCCGGGCGCTCAAACGGTAAAATTCCTCCGTGTATTCACTAACAGTCCGAGTGCCTTGAATGCAATGTTGATATTGCACATACAACATCTGTTCAAAATCAGTGGGCAAGAAGTGTCCCCTCAACAACCGTTTCATCCGGTACCAACTAGAGACGTTCCCATTTCCCTCTCGCCGCCTGAACTGTAGGAGCTGCATCCACCACGCTCCCGCCCCGCCTTTGAGGCAACACGCAACGTACTTGACCTGCTTCTCCGGTGCTATCTCCATGTAATCGAAGAATGCTTCGACAGCATGCTCCCAGTCCAAATAGTCTTCGATGTGAAAGCGTCCGTCGAAGAAGGGAATGTCCAGTTTGATGCGGAATTCTCCAGGTTGTCGTTGCAGTGGAGGGTATCGGCGAGGCTGTTCATAATAATTTGGTCTATCTTCCTCCGCCGAGTCAGATACTTCCAATTGTGTCTGCACGCCTTCTTCGTCGTCTGAATCCGATACAATCGGAACAGTGATATGTGAACGTCGGCCATGATTCGAATGCAGTACAGGTGTGGTTGCGGATGCAACTGGTCTTCCCATTGCCGCGGGAGGTTGATTCGTTCTCAGGGATCGAATCTCGGTCCTCATTTCCGTTGAGAATCGAAAGAACTCTGTAGTAAGTGTCTCCATCTGGCGAGCCATACTGTTCTGGGCCGTCCATAAGGCCTCCAGACTTCGATCCTCATCAACCGCACTTCGTTTGCTTCCTTCTGCCATGGGATTTGCAACCGAGCTCTGATACCAATTGGTGTGAAAACCGGAGCAAACCTGCACAAACAGTAAACAGGAAAGAAGAACAGGGAAAGAAGGAGAAGAACAGAGCAGGAAGGGGATAGGTGGAAAGTTTCAGCTTTCTGTATTCAATTCTAAAAAGGCCTCTCTCTACCAACCAATACATAAGTAATATTCTAATGAATGAAAAATAGAAAAAGAAATACTATGCTGAGCTGGCCACTACTTGGCAGAAAGGTAATAACTAACTAAAGCTGCAGAGGAGTGGAGGCTTCGGTTAAGTAATGATGGAGTGGATATCCTAGTACCATGATACGCCACATCAGGAATAGAGGTAAGCTCAAGTGGCGTGGAGGGTGAGGAACGGCTGAGGTCAGACGAGTGGAGGAGAATGATCTGACCGAGGTGGAATCATTTGTGAACTTGGGTTCCATGGTCTGCTGTGAGGGTGATCGACAGAGGAAGTTGTTGGCATAGCTTGAGAGATCGGCTGCAAGCTTCGGGATTTGGCGAGATCTAGTCGGCACAGTGGAGTGGTTTGCGAGCAAGGGAGGATGAGGTCTGCCATTTGACGGTTAGAGCTGAAGGATTCGACAACTGGATGTTGGAAGGTACAAGTAGGGGTCGGAGGCATGCGAAGTCGATCGTGGCTTACGAATAGCGAGTTCGACATAATGAGGAAGGATTATGTGGATTGTGGTTAGCTGGAGGCGAGAGTCAGGCGAGGGGAAGCTTGTGGTGGGAAGAAACGTGTGTTCAAAATGGAGAAGAAGCTGAAGGCTTCATTCCATCGGCATATTAACGAGGAGCGCGGAAATATGATCGTGGCAAAGGAATTTACACGAAGTGATCGCTTTGTCAGCCACAAATACAGTGATTTCGCAGGATTTACAGGGAACCTTCGGCTGTTACGAGGTATGCAGGGTTTCTAGTGGGATTTATGGTGATGATGTAGATGGTGTCGATCTGTAGTTAAGCATTTTTTTTTCTTTTATTTTATTTGGCTTTGAGTATAGGTCAACAAGAAAGTGAAAATAATTCCAAAGGTTCAATATCAGTTTTATTTTTTTCACAAGAAAAAAAAATATCAGTTATATTAACAAATTGCAATCATTTGACCACATAATAAATTTTTCATTGAATATTCACAGTGTAGGAAATATTAATCAACATACAATTCATAATATTAAAGAGAAAATATCTTTGTTAAAAATACTCAAGAGCTTTTTCTAAAACTTATGTACATTAAGATTTTGTTTGGGACGGCTTTCTTTCTGCTTCTTAAATTAACTTTTTAATAAAAAATAATTTTTTTTTACTAAAAAGTTGCTTTAAGAAGCAGAAGAAAGTCGCCCAAAATGAAGCCTAAATGGTCCAATTATAGAGTTTTTAGTAGTTTTCACAATAGGCATATAAGTTGAATAAAATTATAATGCCTCTGAGTGTCATGAATGATCAGGCTTCTTGTGCTCTCTCTTTTGCACTCTATTTATGCTTTTAAGCAAGTTGGATCTATATTTCTATATTGAAAATCCGAAGTATAATCCCAGAAAAAATCTTAACATTGAAAGCTATATTAGTTAAGAAAGTGAAAATAATTCCAAGTGTTCAATATCAGATATATTTCTTTCACAACAATCAAACAAGAAGCATAATAAAATTAACATAACACCCAACAAGCTAACCACACAAAGAAATAGGACTATGATAGTAAATCATCATTAATAACACGTAGTAAATATCTATTCATCTACGGGCAACGCCATTTCCCATTGCCAGATTTAGTACAGCATCGCGAAGGATTGAAAACTATGTTCTGGTTACAACCATAACCTCCTCCATGTTGTGGACGACAGCATTCAGCCTTGGTAAGGCCTATAAGAAGCGTCAGAAGAAAGAGAACCATCACACAAATCTTGAGCATATTCATTTCCTATAAAACTAAGCAAAAGATCTGAGAAGAGAAGCAAGTTTGGGTGATTGGTAAGAACTAAAGGTTCTGGCTTTTATAGGTGAAAAGGCATACCTGTTAACATATCATGTGTTGAACAGTTCTTAAATTCTTTTATATTGTTAACAGTCATTGTTGAGCTTTTATGACTGGGCGAGTATAAAAGCAAAAAGGACCAAGTAAGAAAAATTTTATAATAATCATGATGTGACGCCAATGATTTAAAAGAAATATAAAATAAAAGATAATTTTTTGAAGAATTCCTCATAAAATTTTGGGAGAAAATTAAGATCTTAAAGAAATATTTGAAATTAAGATATAAATATGAAGGAGATGCGTAGAGATCAAAAGTGATTTTATCGATTTCTTAAAATGAAATTATCATTCTCTAAAATATTTTTTAATTTATAAGCAACCAAACGAACTCTTAAGAGAAGTATTATTTATTTGGGCAATTAATGCCTACATAGACCAATCAGAATGAGCCACATCATCTCTTCACTTGGTACAGTGGCTCAGTACTGCTTGATACCGCTCAGTATCGCAGCTCAGTACTGCTATCATGGTGCATTTTAGTTGATCTCCAGACGGCGTTCTGCGTCCGGCCTCCACACAAAATAATTTCTCTAAGAGAAGAGGTTTAATTTATGTAGTGAGTTAATTGTTCAGGGAATATATATATATATATATATATATATATATATATATATATATATATATATATATATATATATATATATATATATATATATATATATATATATGAATGAACGATCTAGCTAAAAAAAAGGCCAAAACATATTTGATGAATCTATGAATGTCGAATATCTTCGGTGAATGTTCTCAACTTTTTGTTTATTTTAGAAATGTTCATAGAATTGACTTATATTAAAAAAGGTAAAGGAATATCTAAACATATTTGGATAGAAAATACTAGTAATGGCATTTCTTTACTATAAGTAGAAGAGAATTTGACACTTAAAAGGACACAATGGAGAAAAATGATTCATATAACCGACACCACATAATGGGATAAAGGCTTGTTGTCATTGTATCCTTGCAAAAAATTAACAGGAAATTCTAACATGATTTTTTCTATAAAATAAAGATTTTTAAATAAATAAATCATGTATCAATCACCCACATTCAATTGAACTTTTCCCTAAACGACACAAATTAGATATTCTCAATGTGAGAAAAATTAAAGGTCAATTTGGCAGCTTAATAGTCTGAACAAGTTTTACTATGACAGCGTCCTTAACCCTTTCTTAGGTTTAAAAAAAAAAAAAAAAAATCCTACAACCCTTAAAATGCAAAGAAAAAAAAAAAGAAATTTTAAAAATTTTACATATGATATTTCATTTCAAAGTAATTAAAAATTATTAAATTTACTTTAAAAAATGAACAAATATAAACTTGTATTAATAAATCCCTACTTAATTACATATATATAACTTTGTGGAATCATTTCTAATGGAATAAGAAAAAAAAATCCGTAAGTATTAAAATGTTTTCGCTTGAAATACATTTTTTTTTATATGTCCAAAGAAAATAGTTTGAGAGTTTATGAATGCTCCCATAAGCTATTTGTCTCGGGATGATTTGTTCTTGAATTCAACAGGTTCTGAAACTGAGACAGTAAAGTCTTGCCTAAGTTCTCTTTATGCATGAAAAATCATTAATAATGAAGTACAAACCAATATAAATATAAAAATGAATATAGCCTGCAAAAACAAATAAGTAGAGAATAGGAAAGGCAATTAAATATTAGAATAATTAAAAAAGCACCCGGATAAAAAATCCTTAAACCCAAAGTAACCAAAAGGATACAAGCTGACCAAAAGATAAGATGCAAGAGGACCATAATACACTCAGCCAACAACTAGGTATTGCAACTTGAGCTAAGAAGTGTATGTCTTTGATGATAACAAACATTACTGATTGCATTTTTGTGCTTTGTACTATGTATTTTCTTTTGTGTGTACTAATATTTTAGGAATGACATGCACCAGTTAATGAAGATTAAGGGCTCAAGATTACGTAGAATAAGATTTACTGAAATAGTGTAAAATTCATTTATGTATTTTTCAATTTTTTGAGTCAATTCCTGTAAAGGTGTATTCTAGCCTACTGATCGTTCATACACACACTCATGGGAATGTGATAGAGAGAAAAATTAGAAGAGTATTTTTCTGAACTAATCATAATATATGAGAGGTATCTTATTGTACGATCAGCTGCTCAAAAAATCATTAAAATAGATAATTATGTAATTAAACCTATTTGAACAAATTGTACTGGACGATCAGTTAAAATCATGATCGTAGTCATCAATCATAATTTAGGCAATATTTTGAAAATAAAAACTATATACTAATTGTATGGTATGATAGGTACTGAATAGTATGATGTAATTATATCTTGCCTAAGTTAATATTATATTTAGGGATCAAATTTATATTAATTGGTCTAGTAGGACTAAACTGTACGATTGGACAAATCGTACTGTACAAATCAATCTTTGCATAGGATAATATTTTATCGTAGCCAATTGTGCAGGATGATAATCCAAATTGATTGTACTAATCATGTTGGATGATGATCATATCGTACTTGACGACCAACTCAATCAATTGAACTAACTGTACAGCTCTTTAGTCTTCGTACAGTACTAATAAAGATATTTTCAAATGATCGTACCATACTATCAGGGATAAAATTGTACAATCAGAATCGACATATTTGAGTTCTTAAGGATTCTTGAAGCCCTCTATTTAAGTTTTCTCATAAGACTTTGTATGAGTATTTTTTTCATTAAATGAGTTCTTTCTTTCAAGAAAGCTTGAAGAGAGAGCCTAGAGCTTGGGAGAGAAAGGGTTGAGTCTGTGAGAGAGGGAGGTCTTGTGGGTTTCAAGGGATTGTGAGAGGGAGTTTTACACGGTTACTCTAGTGAACCTGCACTTGAGTTCCTCCATGTGTCAAGGTTTGTTTTGATGGAAGTTTTAAGAAGAAGACCTCTTTATTGATAAAGGACCCAACTACTCTGTAATACTAGGGAAGGTGAAAGAGATTCCAAGGTTCTTTGCCATCACTAGTAGGGTGAAAAGGATTATGGTCTTCTATCACACCTGGTTGGTGGAAGAGGTTTCGTAAGGGATTTTCCGCCTAGCTGTGGTGGCTAAAGAGGAGACACTATAGTGATAATAGAATACCCGAAGAGGAGGACTATGAGGAATGGACATATGTCATTGTTTGACCAAATACAATTATGGTGCCATTTGTATACTATATTAATAGCTTATTAAATACCCTTTTAAATTGTCTTGATCTGACATGAATCGCGACGCAAATGTGTGTTTAAGATTTCCAAAATTTTAATCATGACTATATGATCTCCAATTTTGCAGGATGATCTCTAGATTGTCCTGGATGATAATATTGGTTTGTTGCAATTAAGAGCTAAGAAAGAAACTCTTCCATGTTTGAGGTAACACATAATTTTATACATGATGGAAGATGGGATGTAACAAATCTGAAGCTAGTTTTTGGTCCATAATTGGTTGAGCTGATTTGCTCTGTTCTGGAGGAATGGACATATGTCATTATTTGACCAATCCACTAAAAATCTCAGGTGTGTTTATTTTGAATTTCTACTTTTGCATTTAACTTTTTCTACACTATTTTTTGTCAAAAATGCTTAGTAAGAATATGTGATTAATGTTTTGTTATGATGATTAGAATATAATCATCATCATTGTAACTATTTATAGTTTAATCAGCTTGCACTTCAAAGTGAAAGTATTGATTTCGTATTAGTGTGCTAAGGGACAAGTTCACTTAGGCATAACATCCATATCAAACTTTTAATAAGTATAGCAAGAAAATCAGGGATACCACTAGAACATCATAGGAACACAATAGAACCTAAATCAAAAGAGGCACATGACAACCAGACAGGGAAAACAGAAGTGGTCCAAATAGCAACTCGACACCTGATGAAAAAAAAAAATAGAACCAGGACAACCACCACCAAAACACATCATCAGAAGGCCCACAGAAAAGATAAATCCAAGACAAAGAAACAACCATAATAAACCCAAACTAACAGAAAGACATCTAGACTGTAGAGGCAACCAAATCCAAACATCCAGGATTTAGGAAGAATAACTTGTTAACGCACACAACATGGATAAGAAAATAAAAAAGGAAATGTTAAATAAAATCAATTAATAAATAAAGCTCATAAGTGTAGTATCTAGAACCAGTCCTAAAAAAATTTTAGATAACAACCATCCATATAATCAATGAAACGGATTGACAAAAGTAAACAATTCCCAAACTAACCAATTTTCCAAGCTACCGCTATCTACCAAAAAATCACTATCACACACTAGAGAAATTAAAATAAAAGACTTGTTGCAATAATACTAATAATTATGGAGTACCCACACCCCAAAATTCCCATACCAAGTCAACCAAACATCCAACCCGTAGAATCGACTACCATTTGGAAAATGTAAAAATAGGTTGTAAGTTGCCAAAAAAACTCAACTCGTAATAGAATCCACTTGCAATCATAGTAAAGTTCAACCCACTCAAAGCATTCATCAAACTAGAATAGAATGAAGGATAGTCAAAAATATTCCAAAGGGGAAATACCAGAATGGGAATAGACTTCATGGCACTAAAAACCAACAAGATCATAAAAACCAAGAAATAAGCCAACACTTCACTAAAACAAAGAAAGGAAGAACATGAAGAGGATGGACCAAAATAAGAGAAAGCAAATAAGACACAAAACAAACAACACCAAAGGCAAAGCAATTAAATTCTCAAGTAAGGCAATAAAACTCTGTCCAAATTTATCATCCCCCTCAAAGGCTAAGGTAATGATAAATGGGAGAAATCATGGAAACAATCGAATTGGCACCAAAATTTAGCAAGCTAGTCAGCACAATAGTTACCTTCATAAGAAAAATGAGTAATCCAATACTTAAACATACAAAGCATCTGGTGAGAAGATAAAAATATTTAGGATTCCTAGAAGCAATACCATTATTAAAATGTAATGAAATAATTGCATCAACCTTCACCAAAATATATTTAGTGACATTTAGATGTTTAGAAAACAATTGAAGAACTTTGTTTTTAACTTTAGAAATAATGCACTTGAGGTTTATCTTAATTTTTTTATGTTTATAATCATTCCTTCCATCTAAAGGAACTTGAACTAAGCATAGGAATCAAATTAGTGATGTAACCTTTACTAGAGAAAACCAAGCTTGCAAGATAGAGGAAATATCACTATCATTGTTGAAATTATAAATGTCAAACATATCATTAAAATACCTCCACACTTTAATGGCTATAACAACATGATTCAAAGATTCATTCTGGTGGCGACATTTATATTTAGAAGGAATATAAAAACTTTTTCATCAAGAGAACATCAATATGAAGAATTTTATGTAGAATTCTTCAAACTAAAATAGAATAAGGTATAAGGATGTTATTATGCCAAATTGTAGAAAATAGAGAAGCTTTGCAATGAATACGTCTAATGAAAATAGAGAAGCTTTGCAATGAATAGGTCTAATAGAATTAAAAACATTTTTAAAAACAAAGTTACTAGAAATTGATAACTTAAACAAAATATCATTCTCATGATACATCTGCAAAGGAATCCACTTAATTTTATCCACTAAATTATCATGAAAAAAATCCTTTAATTTATTAACATTCCAATTTTTATTATCAATGAAACTATTCACTTAATATAAGCAATAGAATGAGAGTATAAATAATTATCAATATAATAAGGCCTCATACAATTATTTTTTCAAAAGAAAATATGACCATTACCAATACCCCATTGAATAAATATCTCGTCTTCCCACTTAGTGGTGCAAAGCCTTTTCCACACTCGAGAATCAGACCTTATTGTTGCATAAAAGAGGTTGCTTACCTTAGTAGTACTTTTTTCATGAATTTAGCCGACAAACTTTTAATGGATCTAAAAAAAAAAACATAGTTTATGAGAAAAAACATGAGCCATATCCACAATACTTTTATACCCAATCCCCCCTTCATATATAACAACACATCTATTCTTCCAAGAATAAATGAACTGTTATTCTTAGAACCCCAAAATAAATTGTTAAAATGTCTCTCCATGCATATATAAAGTGTCATTGTAGGCTTGATAGCATGAAAAATATAAATAGGTAAAGAGTAAAGCTTGATTTTAATAAAGACTAATCTCGCACCAAAAGAAAGAAAATTGAAAGCCCAAGAGGATAATTTATTTGAATAGAAGCAAAAATATCTTAAAAAAGATGAGACCTTTTCTTACCTTTAAATTAAGGGGTCCCTGAATACTTAATAGAGAGATATTTAGAAATAAAACCACATTTATGATCAATAACATTAATTCTACATTAGTTTATAATTTTAGTAGTAATGAAACAACTCATATCTGTATTAATATTCAAGCTACTAATTTTTTGGAACTGCACAAGAAATTTAAAGAAGATATTGAGTATATTTAAGGAACCATTAGAGAAAATAATAAAATCATAAGCAAATATAAGATGAGTTTTTTAGATACAACCAATACTATGATAATAAAGCTTGGGATGTGATAATAGTGATCAACCATACCCCTAGATAAATATTTAACCATAATAATGAATAGTGCAACCGAAATAGGGTCACCTTTTCTTATACCTTGAGAGGATTTGAAGAAACCATGACTTTTACCATTGATGATCACAGAGAAAAAAAAATTAATACTATTCTTATTAAGCATAATAGAATTTGAATTAAAACCAAAAATAGAAAAAAAAAATTTAAAGAAACATCTAATTAATGTTATTATACGCATTAGTAATTTCAAGTTTAAAAATAGCATTTCACCCTTCAATTTAGCATTAGCATCATGGATAATCACTTTAGCAAAAGAAGCACATTATCAAAAATTCCATGGCCTTTAACAAACCCTATTTGATAAGGAGAGATAATTTTAGGAAGCATAAAAGCCAATCTTCCCATAATGATCTTAAAGTTTAATTTATTTAAGAAAGAACAAAGACTTATAGGTCTGAAATCCACCCAAAAGTTAGTAACCTCATTTTTAGTTTAGGAAACAAAATACTGTTATAAGATGAGAAAAAACTTAGGATAAGGAGACTAATTAAGAAAATTCTCTAATAGCGGCCATCACAACTACTTTAATGATTTCCCAATATTTTTTATTATTTTTTTTAAATTTAGTAATGAAACCATAAAGACCAACAACATAGTCAGAATTCATCCCTTTCATGGTATCCAAATCTCGTTTTTAGAGGGGCTCTAAATAAGAAATTTTTTATCATCTTCATTAATTAACTTACAAATATTGAGAGGATTATAAATAAGACGAAGGCTAAAATTATTATTAAAAATAATTATAAAATAATCAACCCCTAACATAGTAGTCAAATATTCATCATCAAAATAAATACTAGTAGGAGTAGTGATTTTTTTTATTACCCTCCAAAAAAATTTAGATGTTATGTTTTATCTCTAAAAGGTTTTTTTTTTCTCCTGCAATTGATACAAATTAATTTCAGTTTTATTAAGAAGATGCAAATTATCAGAAGAAGAGTCATTCAAGTAAATATTGTCCAAACAATTAACATTCTTTTCAACCTCCATAATTTTGGAAAAAATATTTCTGAAACACATTTGTTTCACCAACTCAGCTTCTATTTTAACCGTTTAGTTTTAGACTATGATATGCTCATACCATAATTGTTATCATTATGAAACACAGGATAATGTCAATTACTTTCAAAAATCTTAAAGAAAGATTCATCTAAAAGCCACATGTTTTGAAATCTGAAAGCAAGCGATATAAAAACCTTGTGGAGATTAACACTAAGTAAAAGATGAGAGCGATCAGACATAATTCTACTCAAATGCTCAACATGAGTCATGAGATAATAAATAATCTGAATATTGTTAAAAAGGATGCAATCAAGTCTTTCACGCATGGTAGATCTATTCCAAGTAAAGGTGCCACAGAGTAACTAATATCAGGCAAATTACAATCTATAATCATATTACTAAAATATTTCATTTCTTAAGGATTAGGAGAGTTGCCCCAATCCTTTCAGCAGCATTATAAATCATATTAAAATCACTACCAACAAGTCAGAATACATTAGAACACCACAAGAAAATTGTCAATTACCTTTAACTTTTTTTGGCGGATAATATAAATTGCGGCGATCAGTTTCCAATGACTTTTCGACGGCCATCACATCCAGTAAGTTTTTGCAATCATAGAGTCGGTGATCGCTTGCTAATTATCGCCTTCTTATAAAATTTTACCTTAAGTTTGAAGGATTTTCTATCACACAACAAGCCTGATGCATTCCTCCAGTTCAACCATCCAAATAGAATTATACTAATAATATCCAAATCTATTTCACCACAATCACTCTGAACAACATACCCAAAATATCTAAAATGTATACTCTTATTAATGACTTATGCTCAAACTCACAATCTGCCCAATATATCTATTACTATAAAAATTACACTTCATATATTCAGTTATAGATATACTCAAACAAAAATCTTTAGACTCTAAGGTTGACATCTTCAATTCAAGTTTACCTTCAACTCCCTCTGTGGTCTTATCAACAAGAAGAATATCATCAGTAAAAAGCATACACCAAGGTACAACTTCTAGCAAATGTCTAGTAACAACATCCATGATTGAAGCAACAAGATATAAGTTAATGTTGATCCTTGGTGTAATCCATATGAAATAGGTAAATACTTAGTCAAAACACCTTTTGTTTGAGCACAAGTAACAACTTCTGCATACATATCCTTAATGACTTGAATATGACCATTATTAACTCTTTCTTTTCTCGAACTCTCCATTGCACTTCTCATAGAACTTTAGCATATGCTTTCTATAAATCAATAAATATCATATGTAGGTCCTCATTATTCTCTCTATGTTATAAAAAAATATGGGCTTAAGGTTAATCCTTTATGTAATTAAACTGAAATATAAAAATACTTGATCAAACTATCTAGATTTTCTTTTCTAGAACTCTCCATAGCATTTCTCTTAGGAATTTACTGTATGTAGTATCTAAATCAATAAATATCAAATGTATATCCTTATTATTCTCTCAAAATAACCATCCATGACTAAACACACAAAAAATAAAAAAACAAAAAGAACCTTCAGGCAAGCTGGACAGAGGGCATCAAACATGCAGACCAAGGGCATCGATGGGCAAAGTGCGAGTGTGATCGACGGCCAGAGTGAGGGCGTCATCGGCTTCCAGAGTTACATCGTCGATGGATGGAGTCTTGTGGATGCAGTCGGTGGCAAGCACGAGTGGCATCTGAAGGAAAAATAAATAAGCAACCAATTGAGGAGAAGGGCATGTTTGGCCAATTTAAGGTTGGCGCTTATCCGGTAGTTTGGATTGCAAAAAAAAAAAAACTCTTAAAATTGGTGACGCAAAAATACAAATTTGGCGGCCTATTCGGTGGTAATTTTATCGCTGACAGTTCTGGTGATTTATTATTAAAAACCACCAGGTAAAACTATCGATCACACCACATGTATAATCGCTAGTAATTTGTGATTTTTTCATAGTGGAACTTAGAGAGAAATATAAAACGGATTCCAAAGGCTCACCCTACCAAAATGAGAATAAGAAATATAAATAAAGGAACCATAACAGTTAAATTAATAAAATATAATTTTAGTATGAAGCACTTGGGGGTAATCAGAAATAAGGTTAACACTATATCCAAATAAATTCAAATTTTATTCGTGCAATTAACAAAACTGATATTAAAACCAAGATGACTACCCATAGAGGCTAATTTAGAAGAAAAAAATAAGTGGTTCAATTAAAACCAAAACAGTGCTATTAAGCATCTCGCACATGTTTCTAACTCTATCTCTAGAATAGAACCCCCCACACCCCTCACATTCTAAATAAGAGCATTAACCATTAATATATTTTAAAAAGTTTGAGCTCCAATATAATGAGTGGGAAAAGGAGCATTCTTGCTATATTTATATTTCTTCTTGCCTACTTAATTAAAACCATCATCCTCCTTAATGTTATCACCACTACCTTCAAGAGAAGACAATGAAGAAGCAGTGTTAACATTAGAAATCTTGTGTTCCAAAGTAGCAAAAATATTACTAGAGTTAGGAGCAATTTCTCCCTCCTCACCAAGCTTCATTTCTCATGAAGCAAAAAGCATCCAGAGTGAAATCATTTATTTCATTCTCAATTTGGTTTTACTTAACTAAAGAGAAGGATTGGGCTTTGGATTCTAATTCTCTATAGGATTTTATGCATTATAGAGTTAACTAAAAAAATAAGAACAAGTTTCTCCACATCTTCATTAATATCATCATTCTAAATTTTTTAATTCCTATAAAATTATCTATTGCATTACGAGTAACCATATTAGCATATAATACAACATAAGACTCCTCTTCCACCTTAGAGTTATTAGTAGAAGATTGAAACCATGGGATCCGATTGTAATTTTGCAATAACATTACCATGAGATAGTGGCTCCATAGGTATTTGGAAAACAAAAATAATTGCTCATAGTATTATAATAAAACTTACAGTGATTATAAAAATCTGGGACATTTTCAAATATAACTTCCTACATATACTTGAGAGATTCCAACTTTAACTGAAATTTCTTCGGATGCATTTTAGTTATATGCACTTCAAGAAGAATATGAGTCGTACATGGCCTCATCCTAGAGGCCATCGCTACATACATTTGAAGCGGTGTACAAAAAATGGAACCCATAGCATACAACACATGATAATTAAAAAATTTAAACATAAATTAGTGGAAGAAATTCAAATCAGAACTATTTGGGATTCTTTCTTATTATCAAAAAATGTCATCCATTAAAGAAGGCACATATGAAAGGTTTTAATATAGTAAGATTATCTATTAAAAACCCTAATGTAGTCCATATCATTGATGAATTGAATGGCTTCATGATGCACATCCAATATGACAATGAAAAACAAACTTGGGATATTTAGACTTCCAAAGAAAACACATATAGAATCAAGATTCCGCCTACACATAACAAATGTCCCAACTAATGTAAACAAAAAAGGAGAAGCAAGTTTAACAACTTCTTTCGAAATCAAAACTATCTACACATCTTTAAAAAATTGAGTGAGTGAACGATAAAGCAAGATTATTAAAATAAGAGCTACAAGATACCACATATTTAAAGTATCATTTAGCCAGATTGTTACCTTACCCATTAAAGCCAATAAAACCATTATTCATACCAAAGATAGTAGCTAAAGAAGTTTCCCATGTATTCGACACAGGAGGCCCTAATCACTAAAGAGCACGTAGATTGTAGATCCACGTATATGGATCATAAAATCTTGACAAAAATGAGAAGAAAACTTTACCGGAAGTGAAAGCCAAAGTAAACCCTAGAATCAACACTGTCATAAAAATCATCATACTATAATTGAGAGAGAAAATGGAAAGAGTATATAAAAAAGATTATCCTTTCTACCCTTGAAATACACTAGCTATTTCTGAGAGAAGCTTAGAAGAAAAGTACTATTTGTTACATAATGAATAGTAAGTGGAACAAAGTTAAATAAGTTTTTTTGATATGTTTTATATTAGTTCAAGTTTATTTTTATCATATCTGTTCTTGATTTCATCTAACATATATTTTTAGTCAATACAAAAAAAATATTCATAGTGAAAGTTCATGAAGGTCGTTAATCCTTAATTAACAGGCCCGAGGATCACCAAGAGGGGGTTGAATTTGTTGTTTTAAAAAGTTTTCTTAACTCCAAAACATTAGTAGTTAAGAGAGAGAAACAGTCGTTAAAGAGAGAAACAGCAGGAAATTTTTGAATTTTCAATTCGTGGGTTTTCAGCTACCATCGTCGCCGGCTCTTGGCGATGACGGAGGGCGGCCGCCGATCTTCGGTCGGCGCGTCTACCTTTATTGATCATTTGGAAGGACACATCAAGGTTATAGAGGAATCGATAATTCATTCTGGTGAAGAAATAGCTCGAGCCAGAACTTCTACTGGACCGCTAATTATCAGAGAGGTTTATGATTCACCTTTGAAGAAGAATACTAATTTTGTTATTGGAAAAGGTAAAGGTATTATTCATCATTCTGATGATAATACTCCAAAGAATCTCAGTGTTGATTTGATCCGGGGTAATAACGACGTTGAAGCTTCTTCATCTAATGTGAAGATTTTTGTTAATAAATTTAGTTGTTCAAATGCAATCTCTGACCTTTGGCTAGAGATAAATGCAAATAAACAAAATATTATTAACAATCCTTCTCAGTTAAATGATAAGCTTCCTTCTTATTGTTCCCCTGATTTGTCGAAGAAGAGTTTTGTGCAAGCAGTACTTGGTGAGAAGATTACAGGTGAAGATGTGGCAAATTCAGATCTTGGTGGTAAAGAGAAGATTCCTAATGCTTGGAAGAAGACACAGCACATCAAAATCAACTATGATTTGAAATCTACACCCATTACTGATGATGGGGTTGCTGTTATTATGAACTCACATCTTGAAGACGTTAATTCTCATGTGTTAAGGAACTCTCTGGTTATCAAAACTCTTGGTAGCAATATTCCATTCCCTATCTGTAGCAGGGAGCTCCGTAAACAATGGTCCAGATTTGGGAAATTTCATCTTACAACCTTGGGCCTTGATTGGATCCTTTGTTCTTTTTACAATCCAGAAGCTGTGGAAGAAATACTAGAAGGAGGCCCCTGGTTTATTGGAGGAAATATAATTGGTTTGGATAAATGGTCCCCCAATTTCTCCCCTGAATCTCTTAAGGGTCTTACAGCACCTATTTGGATTCGCTTACCGTGCTTACCTCTTCACTGTTGGGACGAACAAAATATCTGTAGAATTTCATCTATGATAGGAGCTCTTTTATATATAGATGGAAATTCATTTAAATGGAGTAAGAGAGAATATGCTCGTGTCTGCGTTCGCATTGATCTTTATAAAAAATTACCAAAAGGAGTATGGATTGAAGGAAATCATGGTAGATCATTCCAAAGAGTTGAATTTGAGAAGATTTCTTCTCTTTGTTTTCATTGTGGTAAGATTGGTCATTTGAAGAGCAAATGTCCTTCTTCAATTACTCCTGCTCATATTTCTAATGATTTTATAAAAATCAAAATCGAGAAGCAGCTAGTTCCAAAGACCAAGATGAATTAGGTTCTTGGATTCAGGTGAAATTCAAGAAAAATAAAGTTCTTAGGAAATATGTTCCTAAATAGATATAATCAATTCAAAATGATACTCCAGCCTTGGTTCATTCAGTAATAGAAGAAGGAGAAATCGTAGATGCTCAAAATAATGCTGAAATCCAGAATTCTGTTACTGCTATAAAGAATAGTTACAAAATTCTGGACTGTCATATGGAAGGTTTGGGGATGAACAAGTCTAATTCTATATCAGACATTTCAGAAGGGGAGGGTTGCTTGCGAACTCAAGTATATCCTAAGGGATTACTTGCGAACTCAGGTATTCCCTATCATAAATCTGCTGTAAAAGCTCAAGAAGAAATCATTATCCAGAATGTGGAGAAGGTTGATTTGTTTCATATCATCAATTCAACTGAAATGTTAAAAAATAATGATTTGATAAGTGATCATGTTGAGAATAAAAACATGTTCTCCTTACTCCATAATGTGAATGAAAAGGAAAATGTATCATCTACCAAAGATGATACTTTGATTTCTTTTGAAGAAGGACAGGAGAATTTAATTTCTAGAACAGACGTCTCAGGAATTAATGTAATTCCAAATTCTGTTTCTGTTAAGGACAATACCACTCTTTCTATAGGTATTGAAGATATCAATGAAGGTATTACCAATCCAGTTACAGCTAAAACTCCAGCTATTATCAAATTCAAACTTTAGAAGGAATTGAAATCTTTGGGTAATGTCAATTTACCATCAAAGCTCAGGAAAAGAGAAATAATCAAAAGGAAAAGTAGTGGATCTTTTCCCACTTCTAATCCAAAATGAGTTCATTTATTTTCTGGAATTGTAGGGGGGCAAGAAAAGTTGAATCCTCCCGGTATCTGAAGGAGTTTATAAAAGAAAATGATATTATCTTTGTTGGTCTCATTGAGACCAAAATTTCTTCTATAGATTCTTTGGAGTTTAAAAGAGTTATAGGAGACAATTGGGATTTTCATTTATTTCCAGCAAGAGGTTTATCTGGTGGAATTATAATATGTTGGAGGTCGGACTTGGCTAATTTTTCTGTTATGGAAGATTCAAATCAGCTAGTGGTGGGAAAACTTAACATTACAAATAAAAATTCTTGGATCATAGCCACAATTTATGGTAGTAATGATTGGTGTGAAAGAAGATCTCTTTGGAACAAATTGGAGAAATTTAAATCAGCTAAACTTCCCATGGTTATGGGAGGAGACTTCAATTGCATCTTATCTCAAAATGATAAAAAAGGAGGAAAAAAATTCTCTTTGTCTCAAGGAGCGCAAGACATGCTCTCATTTATGAGAGAATGTGATTTTCATGACACTAGACTCATTGGTCCCAATTACACTTGGTGTAATAACAAAACAAGGAAAGCTCGAATCTTAGAGAGATTGGATCATTGATTACTTAACTGCATAGCGTTAAATCACCTGAAATTTGCAGTTGTTAAACATCTTGCTCGTATTGCATCTGACCATTGTCCCATTATGTTAAGAATTTCTTCTCCACCTTCTCATCATAATTTTAATATGAGATTTGAAGATACTTTGCTTTCTTACCTGGCTTCTCATTCGGTAGTTTGGTTTGCTTGGAACAAACTTGCGGGAGGCAATGCAGATACTATTTTGAACCATAAATTCAGAAGATCCTTAAAAGCCCTATTTTTCTGGAATAAGGCTAAGCATAAAAATTTATCAGAATTGAAGAATAATTTAAAAAAGGAAATTTTGGAGCTTCAAGAAGAAGAATCATCAACTGCAGTTTTTTCTGATCAGAAAACTGAACTGCTAAGATCCAAGGTAGTAGATCCTGCTCAGTGGATAATTGGCCTCCTTGTTCTAAAACCATTGATGAAGCTAACTATATTTTCCTTGGCCGTGAATTTACTAAAGAAGAATTGGAAACAGTGGCTAAAAATCTGGGTTCTAACAAAGCTCAGGATAGAGATGGTATTTCATATTCCTTTATCAAAGCTTATTGGCATATTATCCATAATGATATGTGGAATGCTATTAATCAATTCTTCAAGAAGGGTTCTATGTGCATGGATTGGAAACATACTAATGTGGTTCTTATTCCTAATGTAAATAATCATATTTTACCTACCAATTTCAGGCCCATTAGCTTATGTAATTCAATATACAAAATTATGGCCAGCATGTTACTAAATAGAATGGGTAATCAAGATGATTTTAGAAGTTCAATATGCTTTTGTCAATGGTAGACTTATGTCAGAACAAATCCTTCTTGCTCAAGAACGTTTTCATAAATTTAGATTTTCCAAACCTAAAAAGGAATTTGTTTCTATTAAAGTGGATATGGAGCAACCGTATGATAGCATGTTTTGGCCTACTCTTAAACCAACTATATGAATCTATTAGAGATTTTACATATGGATCTTTTTAGACCAGTTGAAACTATGAGTCTATGAGGGAAAGTATACGGATTTGTGATTGTGGATGATTACTCAAGATTCACATGGGTTAGATTTCTATTTCATAAGAGTGAATCATTTGAGGAATTTAGAAACTTTTTGACTTGGATTCAAAGAAAACTTGGGTGTAAAATTATTTCTATACAAAGTGATCATGGAGGAGAATTTGAAAATGAGAAATTTGAGGAATTTTGTAATGTGTTGTCCTACTCTTAAACATGTGCTTCATTGGTTTGGTTTCCAAAAAAAATTTCATATCTTATTATGGAAAGTATTATGAATATGAAATTCTCAATTTTTATCAATGGAAATTATTCAAGTTGGATTGAGTCTAAATATGGTTTTAGACAAGGTTGTCCACTCTCACCCTATATCTTTATCATGTGCTCCCAACTTTTATCTGAAGAATTCACTAGGAAAGGTAGCAATATTGGGATAAATGCTCCTTTGATATCACACCTTATGTATGCAGATGACATAATCATCTTCTCAGAGGCTAATAAGAAGTGCTTGAAGACTATTTCAGCAATCTTGAAGAATTATTGCATGTGGACTGGTCAAGCTATAAACACAGGCAAGTCATCCATGCTTTTTAGTAAAGCCATATCTAAAAGTTCTATTAAAAATCTTTCTAGAATGTTGAACTTTAAAGTTAAGAAAGAACTAGATTTTCTTGGTACTAAGATTGTCTTAAGAAGGCTAATCAAATCAGATTTCAATTATCTAATTGATAAAGCTGTTTCAAAATTGAATATGTGGGGAAACAAGTTCATTTCACTTGCAGGGAAGATTGTTTTGTTAAATGCTTCTTTCCTTTCGTTACCAGTTTTTGTATCTACCATATCTCTTGTTCCTTTGAGTGTTTTGAAAAAGATAGATAAGATGTGCAGAAATTTTATATGGAATAAAAGAGATGGGAGCTTTGGTATACATTTTGTTGCTTGGGATATTTTGTACAAACCAAAGAACAAATGTGGTAGAGGGGTGCATTCGGTTCTGAATAGAATTGGTCCTTTAAGAGCCAAGTTGGCTCTTAATTTTATTTCTAATCCTTCTTCTCTATTGAATAAGACTCTATCTGCAAAATATGGGAATGATCTTTGGGAAGATGGAAATAGATTTTATTCCTCTTCTTCATGGAGAATTATTTTAAATGGAGCAAAATATCTTTACCCTCTTTTAAGATGGAAGGTTTGCAATGGACAATATGTGAATACTATGAATGATATATGGATTTTGGATAAATGCTTGAATAAGTGGCCTACCTTTACATCTATCATGGATCATCATTGCTGTAATCTTTCAGCTTTTATCAATAATAGGGAATGGAATGTTGAATGCTTAAAGAAACATTTTTGTCCGCAACATATCAATTTAATCAGACAAGTTCCGATCCATTCTAATACTTATTGTGACAGTTTGGAATTCATTTCTAAATGCTTAGGTAAAACAGTTGCAGCTCTTACTTTTGAAAAAACAAGAGAACATGATTTGGATACGTTAAAATGGAACTGGACAAAGAAGCTAAAACTCAGACCCCAAGTTGAATTATTTTGGTGGAGACTTTGTAGCAATACTTTACCTTCTAATTGTTTTCTTCATCATAGAGGTATAATTGTAGATAAAGAATGTCCAAGACTTTGTCAATCCATTGAAGACACGGAGCATATTGACGTTAAATGCAATATTATCAAAAAAGTCTGTAATAAGTTGAATAAGTGGAATTTTTAGTTGCCTTCATTTAATTCTTTGGATGTTTGTATAAATGCTTTAAGGAAACTTTCGGTGCAGAATCCTATAATGGGGAATTTATATTGTTCAATGATTTTTTTCTGTTGGAAAAGCAGAAATAAAATTACTCATGGTGGCAATGAAGACAGCTTCTCCTTCTTAGCTACTAATGCTTTAGATTTTGCATTTGGATCATTCCGTGATAAACCAGTTTGGGATAACTAGGAAGCTAAACAACACCTCTCAGTGCTGGAAATGAAAGCTTGGCTTCCTCTACCTCCTGGCTAGATCAAATGCATTGTGGATGCTTCTTTATCCAATAATTATGTTGCCAGTATTGGAGGTGTCTTCAGAGATGAAAAGGGAAGGTTTTATAGAGCATTTGGTTACAATATTAATCACTGGGACATTGCTCAAGTTGAAGTTCTCTCTATTGTATCATTGAGAAGGTATGTCCAAGATTGGATGCTTGATGCTAAAGGAATTATGATAGAAGGTGATAATCATAATGTTATTTTATTATTCCAAAGGGCTTTTCATAATAAGTCTACTTCTGAAGAATTTCTAAACCCAAAGGATTTAGATTTTCTTAAAGATTTTAAACAAGTTGTTTTTTCGTTTGCTAGAAGAGATTGTATTAAGTTAGCCAATGTATGTGCTAACCTTGCTATTAGTTGAGATTTCTTTTGGAAGGATCTGAATGATAGTAGTATTTCTCCTTCTTTTATTAATGTTTTGAACGAGGAATTTATTTGTTCTTAGTTGCTTTAATAAAATTTTGCTCTTTGCATTTTCTCAAAAAAAAAAAAAAAAAAACTCCAAAATATCAATGACATTATTTTTTAAATACTTTTATGAAATTAGAAATACCAAATTCAACTTGATTGTGGAAGCGAAAGAGTTTATTAAAAATAATAATTTCTCTACAATGATTTATGATTTATGAAAAGAGGAAAAAAACATCCATTTTCCTAAGCATTTGTAACAATCATAAAATGGAAGAAATCTAAAAAGTGTGAAAAATATGCAATAGAGATTTTTATAGTGGTTCAGTCAACCTTGACCTACGTCCACACCTTATATTTCTTCACTCTAAGAATTTACACTAAAACAAAGTGACTCTCCTTTTGTTCCCATAGCAAGATGAAGAAGCCCATATAAATTGACTTTCACCAAACCTGATGTGGTGGAGAGCTAGACACTATATCACCCTCCCAATGATAGCAGCACACCTAAACTCATTTTTCTCCATCATAGAGAAACCAAAGAAATTCAACACTTTTTTTTCCCTCCTGAAGAAGGCAAACTACCTCAGCTCCATTTTCTCCCTCCTAAAGAAGCAAAAGTACCTTGAGGATTTTACTTGAAGAGACTCTCCTTTGAAAGCTTCCAAAGACTCACCAAATCCATAGGATGAGCAAGGGTGTTGCTAGCCCAGAGCAATCGTATGATCCCCTCACACTTCTCCTCACTCTCAACCTCACCTTTTCCTTCCTCTCAAAACCTAGATTACTCGAAAGCTTCTCTCTCCAAGTCTCTTCAGTTGTCACACAATCCTCTCCTCTATTCAAAGAGAATCTTTAAAACATGTTTTAAGTAACAGGCTTCAAGAAAAAACCCTAAAAAATTAAGTAAGCTGTCACAATTCATACAGTACAATCAGAGTTCGTATAATATGATCAGTTCAAAACTAGTTCGATTTAGTAGGACGTGAATAGTCATTAAAAGGAAATGTTTAAATTTTATGAACAGATCATACAGTAATATCCAAAGATTATCCAATATGATCTATTTAATTTCCTCTTTTTATATGGAACTATTCTAGGGATGATTAAAAATTATCTCTGCTAATCATCCCATATTGCTCTTATCATACAATGCGGTTAGTTGATTTTGAGTATGTTGTCCAGTATACTATGAATATCATTTCGTACGAATAGTTCAATAAATCATAGTTTTGTTTGGTACGATCAAATTTTTTTTCTATTAATCATTTGGTATGATCTAAATCGTACAATATGATTGTATGTCATTAATTAAACAATAATTTTATTGTCTTATTATGTGGGTTAATTTTAACAAGAATTCAAATGTTTATATAGTACTATTAGTTCAAAAATTAAATTATAAAATCTTTCTTAAATTAATCTAGCGGTTAGTGTTTTCATATCATAAAAAATTATACGGTACGATCATGATCATGCAGTATAATAATTTTATAGAAATTAATTTTTCACATAGTTTTTAAACTCCTTCTTTATATATTGATCATACACTACAATTATAAGCCATACAATATGATTAGTACAAAAAAAATCAACTTTTAAAATTTATATCACTCCCCCTGTATGTGTACAATCACCCAATTGGATACAATCTTATGTAACTAGACATAAAAAATAGAAAATAAATAAAAATAAAATAACAAACTTTGTTACTTAACAATCTTATTCTACCCATTCTTGAGCTTTTAGTAGCCTTGATTAGTGTACGTCTTACCTACAATATTAGTGCTTACTGATAAAAGAAATATCAAAATATTTAGTGAGAAAAGTAATAATTTAATCAATAATATTTATCATCAATGAAATAGAAGGCTATGGATCCTGGATTGTAACAATCTCTCCATTTTTAATGTTGTCAAATAATGTTGGTTTATAGGCCAAATAAATATTCTTTTCTCCTAAGCTCCCCCTCACTAAGTGACAGATTTTAAAAATTATGGGTTATAAATTTCAAAATTTTATTATTATTTTTCTAATTAAAAAGATAATAATAATAATAAAAAAATAAAGTAACACAAGTACAAGATTCTATTAAAACATAACGAAACATATATTTTCTCCCCTTTTTGACAATACCAAAAAGAGAAGGAATAAATAAATAAGGAAAATAGTATATGAAAAAATAGTAAGACAAAATAGACGAACACTACATGTAAGACGGGTACTGATCTGGTGGTGGTGGTGGGTTGAAGGAATTGATGGATGGAGGCAAAGTGATTATCAATCAAGAAAAATATTTTTCCAAATCATCTCATTCCATCCTTGTGCTATTGTTGTTATTGAATGTGATAATCGAGCTAGGTTTCTAACCATTTGAGCCATTGAATTATGTCATCATGAGGGTATGTAGGATAGGAATGTACAAGTGGTGTTATTCATGGCAGTAGAGGTCTACCTGTAGAAGTAGCTGTTACAACCCATGACCCCGAGTTTGAGATTTTGATGATGCCAAATAATGAGTGTTTTGGAATAACCTTTCATTGAATACTATTTTATTTGCTATTGTCCTTGAGTACTAACATTTCAGGAAGATCACAAGTGACTCAGGCGAAAGGAAGACTAAAGAAAGGGTAGATTAGGAGTATGAGTCAAACATTGTATTTTTCTATTTATTTTATTTTATTTTATTGAGTCTGGCCACAAAATGCATAAGAGTAAGAGCAACCATGCACACACACAGGGGGAGAGTTTGTTTTTAAATGAAAATTATCATAGAAATTCTTCTCTGTAGATCGTACTGTACGATGTTATTTCGTACCCTACGATCAGAGCTATGTGGACGATTCTGTGAATAGATCGTACTGTATGAATATTTTCGTACTGTACGATATGTTCAGATCCAAAACCCTAACCGTAGTTTAATTTGAGTAAGTGATTTTGCGCCGCTCGTACTGTACGAACGTGTTCGTACTGTACGATCTATTTTTAATACTTACTTAAATTAACCCGTAATTAGTGCATGTAATCCAGGCCTAATTAATTTTTGAACATCGTACTGTACGAACTTGATCGTACCATACGATGAACAAAGACGAAGTATGATCGTTCCGGAAATCGTCCTGTACGAATAATATTTTGTGGATCGTACCGTACGATATTATATCGTACAGTACGAATTGTTTTTGAACTGTTCGTACATCTTCGTACCAGGACAACGTCTGTTTGTACATATCGTACTGTACGATGTTGCATCGTACTGTATGAACAGTAACGACTACTTTTGAAATCAGAGGTTTTTGGAGCCTGTTTTTAGATGTCAATCAAGTCCTTTTTGAGTAAGAATCACAGAGGGGGTGAACGTGGTTAGAGAGGGATTCCAAGGGAGAGAGCTCTAGAGAAATTCTTGAGGGTTGAGAGAGGAAGGAGGAGGTGAGCGTTGTGAGGGAGAAGAGGTGTGAGGGAGATCACACGGTTGCTCCAAGCTTGCTGCATCTTGCTCCTCCTGTGGCCCTAGAAGGATTTGAGCAAGGATCTCCAAGGGAAAGGCTCGTCTACATCCGTTACCTCGAGGTTCTCTGCCTTCTCCAGGAGGGAGAAAAACGAGAAGGTTCTCTGCCGTCGCCAGGAGGGCGAAAATAGAGTTTGGCACTCCGCCATGCCGTGTTGGTGAAAGGGAGGTTTGTAAAGGCTTCTCCGCCTTCCCGAGGGGGGCAAAAGGAGAACTATTTTGATAGTGAAAATTCCGGAGCGGAGGACTCCGGGGAGTGGACGTAGGTCATATTTTGACCGAACCACTATAAAAATTCTTGGTGTGTTTTTTCCTTATTGTCGTTTACTTTTTACTTGCATTTAATTTTCATAACTATTGCATGGTGAAACTTGTGGAAAAAAATTTTGTTTAAAATTTTGTTGTAGTATTTCAAAAATAACAAAAAAAATTAGAACTCTTGATTAGGGTTATTTTTATTAAGGAAAAGATTTTCACAATTCACCCCCCCTCTTGTCATTTAGTAATTTCAGCAGCTTCCCCTTCTTCATCAAATTCTGGATTGGCGATCTCTTTCCCATGATGGAAAATGATACGAAAAGAGGCATCCATGTAGAAAATAAGAACTTTATCAGGTTGAGCAGGATAATTGATTTGGTATTTTTTGTCTAGGATATATCATATGATATGTCCTAAGGCAACATTTCATTTTCTTCACGTACTGGATGTCCAATATGAGTCATATTTTATAAATAATCAAGAATCATTTGTGCTTCATCAAATTGGACTTGCTGGATGATACAATTATTCTGATTTAAAGTTTGGACAAGTAGTTGGAGTTGGTTTATGGGCAAATTCCTAATGATCAGGTTGACAAAAGTTAAGTCAAAGTCATTTGAGATAAGGGATTATAGATGAGATCCTTCAGTATAAAAACCTATATGGTCTGCTAAATCAACCATGGTGATTTTTACGTGTTGTTGACAAACAAAGGAAGTTATGTTAGATGTTTCCAAATTTTAACTATGGTTGCCTAAGAACTCATAAAGAAGTTCATAGTTGTAGGAAAACGTTAGTGTAAGGAACAATTAAAGAGTGGTGGAGGCAAAGAGGTTCATCACCTCACAGTTCAGGCTTGGTTGATTTAACATTAGAGAAGAGGTGATTTTTGCCTATTTATACTCATGGTAGGCATCTTAATCCCTTACAAAAAGGAAATAATAATGAAAATGATAAGAAGAGGAGGACCTCCCCTGAGTTATTCTGCTGCATTTGCTTCCACTAGCCATTGAACAGGAAGGTTAGAGGGTATGCATTTGAGGATGTAGTAAGTTAACTGAATTGAATCATTCAAAGCCTTCTTATTTATAGATTTTAGGCCAATTATATAGTACAATTGAGGTTCTTAAAGTATGATCTGGGAAGTTAATTCATCTGGATGACTTGTTAGAAAAACTTGTCAAATTATATAGTACAATCAGGTATCATATTGGATGATGTCAAGGAATTATGTTTGTCTCGAGGGGTCATCGGTACATCATTTGATGAATAGTATTTTACAGTATTAATAGGTGTTCGTATAGCATGAAATGTAATTATTATCATACCATTCAAATTGAATTCATCCAAATCTAGTTTGACACGTGTATCGTATAATACGAAGCGAGTTATCATAGAATATGATTGGTAATAATTTTGTACCAAATAAATTAAACTTATCAATGGTTATTGACACATAGATCGTACAATATATGATCGAGGTTTGTATATTATGATGTACGTGTTGAGATTGTTGCCATTTAGCTCTTCGATTGATTAGATTCTTACAACATATATGTTTTTTATTTATTCCAAATATTATTGTTTTAATTACAGTTTCTCATAACATATTTTTAAACTGTTCATCCGGGATGATATAATATTTGTATGGACGATGTCTAGAGTACAAAAATATGGGGAACATTTTCATCTAGATGAATTTGTAAAATTTTTGAACTATTCATCTAGGATGATCTGGACTTCGTACAGATGACGTCCAGATTATAAAATTGGTGGGAACATTTTCATCTAGATGAATGAGAATTTTTTTATAATTATTTATACGGTATGATTGGCATATCATACTGTACAATATGCTTGTACAAAAATAGTACGTATAGGATCGTACCAAATAATTTTGAACTATTCATCCAGGATGAACATCGATCGTGGATGGTCAAAATTGAATATTTTAGTTTTCATGATGGTTTTTCATGTCTTTCATATTAAAGGTCCATAGAAACTGATAGAAAGAGTGATTATTCTTCATGATTTTTCAAGAGTAAGTGAAAGAGTGTTTGTAAGAGAGTGTTTGAGAGAGATTTCTTACAAATGGAGTGTGAAGGGATCACACGAATACTCAAAGGTAAGAATCTTTTTTGGTTTTTTGTTTATTACTCTTCATTCCCTCTTTCTAGTTGCTCGAGAGAAGATCTTTGAAGAAGATTCGGTACTCTACCAATAATTTGAGGGTGTGAAAGGACAATGGTTCTCTGCTGATACTTGGATAGTGAGAAAGGACAACAATTTTCTGCTAACACTTGGAGAGTGTGAAAAGATGATGATTCTCTGCTGATACTTGGAGAGTGTGAAATGATGACGATTCTTTATTGCATCAGGGATTGGTGGAGGAGAGGAATTATAAAGGCTTCTCCACCTTACTATGGGGGCAAAAGGAGCGTCACTTTGGTAATAATGCAATACCTAAAGAGGGAGTCTTCAGAGAGTGGATATAGGTCATGTTTGACTGAACCACTATAAATGTTTGTGTCATTTTATTTTCTACATTTTTATTTTCTATAATTTTATTATTGTGGTTGAAAATCTTATTTCAAAAAGATAATCAAATTTGGAAATTTGTTAAATTAATTTTCTATTTAAAAAAAAAAATCTAAGAAATTTTTTAAATTACTAATTCACCCCCCTTTTTAGTTAGCCTTGGACAATTACATAGGTTTAACAACCTACACATAATCAACAAGTGGTATCGGCACTTTGTTTCAAAACTATAAGTTTAGACTACTTTTTGAAAATGATAATGGCTATTTTTGGAAATCGAAACACACCTGAAGGGGATTTGATCACTAGACCTCCGTTATTTGATAATATCCCTTTTGATTTTTGGAAAATACTTATGTCTACATTTCTTCAATCACTAGGCTATTATGTGTGGATTTTAGTTCAGGAAGGGTATACTAGGATAAGTAGACTTATAGATGACATTAAAGTTAAAACACCTTTTGCTGACTGGACTGTAGAAGAAAATGACTTAGCAGAACTAAATACAAAATATTTAAATAAAATTTTTTGTGCTCTTAAGTCTGAAGATTGCATGCGGGTTTTTACTTACAAAAGTAAAAAATGACAAATGAGATAGGCTTTTTATTATATACGAAGGGACTTATGAGGTGAAGAAATCTAGATTAAATATCCTGTTATATAATTATGAATTATTTCACATGAAACCTAATGAATCCATTTCTAACATGTACATAAGATTCACTCAAATAATTTCTTCTTTTCATGCATTAGTAAGGGACTAACAAATGCTAAAATGGTTAATAAAATTCTTCGTTGTTTGCCTACTGCTTATGATGTTAAAATAATTATTATTAAAGATTCTATGGACTTAATTATTTATTTTGTTGATAATCTTCTAGGATCGCCAATTCCTTATGAGTAAGGAGTGACTCAAAGTAAGATTGATATAGGAAAATAGCGAAAGGAGAAGAACATAGCACTGAAAGTGGATGACTTTTAGAGCGATCAGTCACAACCTGAGGATAAGGATGATATTGCCTTAATGACAAGATAATTAAGGAGTTTTTTTAAAAGGAAGCAAATGAGACATCAACAATTGAATAAAGGTAAGTTCCATTAAAATGTTAAGGTTTTCAATATTGTGATTTGTTATGAATGCAAGAAACCTGGACATATAAAAATTAATTGCCCTAATCTTAAAGCCACTCCTAGCAAGGAGAAGGTAGAGGAGAAAACAAATGTGTAGAAGAAAAAAAAGTGATTTCAGAGAGCTTTCTAGGCAAAGTCAACTTCAAATTTATCAAAAATAGAAAAGGAAGAAGAAGTCACCAACTTGTGCTTAATGGCCGATAATCTTGATCATTCAGATCAAGAAGAGGTACACTATCATACAAGACCTCGTGAGAGCATTTAGTACCTAGACAATGGTTACTCAAAGTAAATGATTGGAGACACTATATAATTCATATTGCTAGAAGCCATGAATTGAGGCAACGTTACCCTAGGAGATAATACCACTAAGAAAGTGATTGACATAGGTATGATCAGAAACTTGAATAACTTTGTCATTGAGAATGTTCTACTTGTAGAAGGCTTAAAGCATAATTTGTTAAGTATTAGTCAGCTATATAATAAGGGTTATAGCATTAAAGTTTTTCTCACTAGTTGTATATTAAGCTTAAATGAAAATGATGTATTGTATGAAACTATGTTAAATAAACAATATGCTAGATTTGAACTCCTAATGCTTTTTGTTTAAAAATAATTTCTGATGAATCTTGGTTATAACATAGGCGACTTTGTCATGCTAATATGAAAAACCTTAGGAAAATTATCCAAAAGGAACTTGTTAGAGGTATACCAAAATTAGACTTTATTAAGGATCACCTTTGTGATGCATGTCAACTAGGAAAATAGGTGAAGTCCTCATTTCATTTCACTAAGGATCTTAGAACTAGCAAACCTTTAGAAATATTTCATATGGATCTTTTTTGACTAGTTAGCACTGTAAGTCTAGGAGGAAAGGTATACGAATTTGGGATAATTAATGATTTCTAAAGATTCACACGAGTTAAATTTTTATTTCATAAGAGTGAATCATTTGAGAAATTTAAGACTTTTTGATATGGATTCAGAAGAAACTGGGTTGTGAAATTTTAACAATTCAAAGTGATCACAGAGGTGAATTAGAAAATAAAAAATTTGAGAAATTTATAAGGAAAAAGGGATTGATAATAATTTTTTTGCACCAAGGACCCCTCGGTAGAATGGGACAGTCAAAAGAAAGAACATAACATTAATTGAAGTTGCTAGAGCCATGTTGGTAGAATATTCACTTCCTAAATATTTTTGGGCTGAAGCGATTAGTACAACATATTATATTCTTAAATAGGGTGAACATTAAATCAAAATTAAATAAAATACCCAATGATCTTCTTAAGGGAAGAACACCTAACTTATCACATTTGCATTTTTTTAGATGTACAATGTTCATACATAATAATGAAAATCTTCTTTAGAAAAATTTGATCCAAAATTATATGAAGGATTTTTTTTTTGGACACTTTTGAGTTGGAAAATCATATAAAGTATTTTAAAAAAGAACTTTGGTAGTTGAGGAGACCGCACATTTCATATTTAATGAATATGACATTTTGGAAGAGTCAAGTTTAGAAGAGGATGATTTAGAAAATAACTCCCAAAGGATTGAGAAAATTAATTTGGAAGAAAATTTGGAGATAGAAAATCCTTTGCCAAGAGAATTGAAATTTTCCAAAAATCACCCTAAGGAATTAATTCTAAGTAATCCTAGTGAGGGTGTTAGGACTAGGCATAGACTTAGGAAAGAGGTTAATCATTCTGCCTTGATTGAACCCACAAATGTTAATCAAATATTTTCAGATGAATTTTGAATTTTGGCCATATAAGAAGAGTTGAATCAATTTATAAGGAATGATATTTAGGAACTGATTTAGAGGCCAAAAGATAAAAGTATAGTTGGAACTAAGTGGGTATTTAAAAACAAAAAGAATGTTTCAGGAGTCTTGGTTAGAAATAAGGCTAGATTGGTGGCTAAGGGGTAATTAAATTGAAGAGATTGATTTCAAGGAGATATTTTCCCCTGTAGCAAGACTTGAAGTAATTAGGGTTTTATTAGCCTGTACCTATTTTAGAGGATTTAAGTTATTTCAAATGGATATTAAAAGTGCCTTTTTGAATGGGGTGATACAAGAGGATGTTTATATTGAACAATCTCTAGGTTTTGAAAGTTCTAAATTCCCTATTCATGTGTATAAATTAAAAAAGGCATTGTATGGATTGAAATAGGCTCCTAGGGCTTTGTATTAGAGGTTAAGCACTTTTCTATTAGAAAGATCTTTTATAAAATGAAGTGTAGACACCACTCTCTTTTTGAAGAAATTAGAAGATGATATACTTATTTTTCAGATATATATTGATGATATCATTTTTGGATTTACTAATAAAAATCTTTTGTGATGATTTTTCAAAAATAATGAGTAGTGAATTTGAGATGAGTTTAATGAGAAACTTAAGTTTTTTTTATAGGTTTTAGCAATAAGCAAATTGAGGAGAGAATATTTCTTTATCAGTCAAACTATGTTAAGGACATCCTTAAGAAGTATGAAATAGATAATGCTAAACCAATAAGTACACCAATAAGTTCCTCAATTTAGTTGGATAAGGACCCAAAGAGAAAATATATTGATCAAAAGAAATTTAGAGAAATTATTAAATCTTTTACTTTATTTGACAGCTACCAGACCAAATATTATGTTTAGTATTTTTTTCTGCTAGATTTCAATCAGATCCAAAAGAATCACATTTGATAGTAGTAAAATATTTTTTGAGATATCTTTTGGGAACTCAAAACTTAGAAATTTGGTATCATAAGTACAGCTCTTCATTTGAAATAGTTGGATATTCTGATTCAGATTTTGTTGGTTGTAGGGTTGATCGAAAGAGTATATATGAAACTTGTCAATTTATAGAAAATTCTTTAGTTTCTTATTCTAGTAGAAAATATAGTCCCATAACCCTATATACTGTTGAAATTGAATATATTGACTTAGCAAGTTATATGGTACAAGTTCTTTGGTTGAAATAATAGTTAATTGATGTACGATTTAGAATAGGCACAAATCTAATTTATTGTGATAATACTAGAGCCATTTGTATTTTAAAGAATCCTATTCAACCTTCTAAAACTAAACATATAGACATAAGACATCATTTTATTAGGGATCATGTAGTCAAATGAGAAATTGAATTGAATCATGTTTCAACTAAAAAATAACTTGCATATATTTTATAAAACCACTAGCCTTTGATATTTTTAGCACCTTAAGAACAAGATTACGTGTGATTGATCTTAATGCTTAGATAAAATCTTCTACAAACTTGATATGTCTTTTATGTGTGTTTTATTTTGTTTTTATTTTGTGTCTTCGCTTTTATTTTTGTTGTGTGTGATTTTTTGTTTTGTGTATTTTTTTGGTTAAGACATAATTTAAAGTTGACTGAATTTGAGAAAATTTTTTTGATTTTTTTTTAAAGTGTTTTGTTCATACTGTATGAAATATTTTCATACTATATGAATTCTGTAGCACCTATTTGAAAATAGGAGTTAAAAATGTGAAACCTCATTTTGGGTTTTGTACTGTACGATGTTGCCATCAGCCGAAAAGTTTATTAGGGTTTCATCTATTCGAATGTGGATAATTTTACTGGATAGATTTGGTTATTATTTCTGAACTTCCCAAATGAATTGTGTTTTCATCTGTATGATTAGTATGATTTCATATGTACGAATGGGGATGGTATTAATGGGTAGATTAAGTTATTATTGAATTTCATTATGGACAAATTCATTTTCATTTGTATGATCTCTATGGGGGACGAACCTAACTACCTTTAAAATGATCTTAAATTTTCTAATCATCCCGGACGAACACATGTTCGTTTATACAATCATATAGTCAAAAAGCCTGCATGAAAGGACTCCTTGGAAATAACGTTTTATGAAAAATTGTTTCACCTTTGGTAGTTTTTGTTCGTACGTACTAAATAAACATTCATTTGTATGATCCAAATTTTGTACATTACGATATGCTAATTTATTTAAATATAAGGACACTAAAAAATGTTTTTCATTCACTTTCATCTTCACTTCAAAACTCTTTAGAGCCTGTGTCTAAAAAATGCCAAGTTTTAGCAAGCATCTTAGAGGTTCCAAAGGTTAATCTTCTTCTACTTCTACTGATTCTGACTTCTTATCTAAGAAGTAAGAAGATGCTTTCTATAGTTTCATTGTTACTAAAATTACCCCATCTCGATTTCTAATCCAAGATGATCTTCATTTTTTATTAATGCCACTTTTTGCTTCCACACAACTATCATTCATTTTGACCCTCATATATAGATATCACAAAGAAACCTTTCAATATTTCTTATCCATTATGAGAGTAAGTGAGGATCAGTCTAGGATAAATTCATTTATCCAAAGGCGACACATAGAAATTACAAAAGCAAACTTAGGCAACTACCTATATTTAAGAATCAAGGGGGTTAGAGCTCATACCTTGAAATTTAGATCTGATTATGACTGGACTAAGATTAATAAAGTTCTTAGAGGTGTCACCTCAATAAATCATCTATCTCAAGTCTATACTTTAAATCAGAATGCTATGGTTATCCAGCATGTTTTAAGAACCTCTGTGATGAAAGTTTGATGGGATGTTAAGCCCTATGAACTTAGTCCCAAAGCTAACAAAGAGAGGTGAATTGGATAATAAAAAGGATTCTTTAAACAAAGAAATAAAATCACAAACCAAATTACCACAAAGAAAACCAAGTGCGGAATTAATAAAGAAAGAACACACCGGATTTATAGTGGTTCGGTCAAACCTTGACCTACGTCCACTCCTTGGAGGCACCCTCCAAGTATTGCACTAACACAAGTGTCTCTCCTTTAGCCCCCACAGCTAGGCGGAGAAGCCCTTACACAATCACTTCCACCTCTCCCGGTGCAGCGGAGTTGCCGAGTCCTTTGACACCAAAGAGACTTCTTCTTTGGTGAACTTACCTCGAGACAAGCCTTGAATCCGATGGTACTAAGGTGCGAGTTCGCCGGAGCAACCGTGTGGAATCCCCTCCACACTCCCTTGAGTCCCCCCTCACAGGATCTTCTCCCTCTCTCAAACTCCACCCTTTCCTCTCTCCCTTTCAAGCTCTCTCTTCAAGTTTCCCCCACAAGAACAAAGCTACAATGGCTGCCAAAGACACTTACAAAGTGCCTTGTCATAGCTTAAATAGAAGCTCTCAAAACGAGCTCATTAATGTAAGTTGCCGACATTATCGTCCAGGACGATAGACATATCGTCCTGGCCGATCAGTACAAATTAAGCTCATTAGCCCGGGACGATTTGAGACGATCAGAAGAAAATTGGTTACATCGTCCAGGCCGATCTTACGATCGTCCTGGCCGATAAGTTTAAAACCAATTTCAATCGTCCTGATCATAGCCCTGAATACAAGCTGTCCGATGAAGATCGTCCAGGCCATCGTCCTGGCCGATCATTCGATCGTCCCGGATGATGTGATCGTATCAATGAACCATTAATGCTTTCCAAAGATACCAGATCAGTTTTAGGCATGATTGAGTTAGATCGTCCTGGACGATAATAATATCGTCCGGGCCGATTTCCTAAAATAAAGAATTCCTAAACTGATTATGGCGTCTGATTCTTTCTGAATTGAGATTATCGTCCTAGCCGATACAGGTATCGTCCAAGCCGATCTGTTGACGGCTGCCTTAATGAGGATGCCCTAAATAGGGTTTCTGATTTTGGACAGATCGTTCAGGACGATATAAATATCGTCCCGACCGATATTACCAAAAATAGAAAACTTATAGGGAACAACAGGAGATCTTCTAAATTACAATCCAACTGGTCCCACACCAAATACAACAGACTCAAGAAAGGAAAAAAGATTACAAACTGACTCAGACCTCAGACCTAGTCTACCCAATCTTGAGCTGATTCCAAATTGCAGTCCGATCGTGGGAACCTGAAACGTTAACACATAAGGCAATCATAGAGAAATAAGAAATGTTTGCTATCATCAAAATTATAGATCCGCAACAATCTCCCCCTTTTTGATGATGGCAAAACATTTCAATTTAAATTTTCATAAAAGTAAATCCTCCTAATCTCCCCCTCACTAGAATAAATCCTTTTAAAAAAAAATAGGGGAGATGAAAATATTTTTGTTGTTTTAAAATTTTTGAAAAGAAAAAAGATACAACGTTCTCCCCCTTTGACATTATCAAAATGAGAGGAGGCACAAACAAAAAACAAAATGAACAAAAAACATTCCCTGATCAAGTGAAAAAAAAAAACAAATGTTCTTAAAATGAGAAAGTTACCTCTGGGTTTTAATCAAAAAAAAAACTTAGTAGAATTGGATTGACAACACATAGCCCAGTAAAGGTTAGAAAATCAAGAATTGATAATCCAAACTCAAGTTCTTTAAAAAAGCTCAAAAACTTTTTAATTCAATATCTAAATCAAGGAATAAATTAGATAAAGAAACAGTAATTTTTCAAAACTCCTTTCATAAAATATATCTAATAGAAGATTAATGCACGATTTGTTGAATCATGAATCAAGATTTTCAAACTCAAGCATCGAAAAATCAAGGGTTTTCTTAAGCTTTAAGAAGTATAAGAATGGTAAGCATTAAATTTTAGTGGGCTCATTTTATGCCTCTTGACAATTGGTTAGCGCACTGCGCATCTTTTGATACACTTTGTGTATTCAATATTTTTCAATTTTGACGCTTTGCGCTTCTTTTATTTTTGGCATCATTGGCCAATTTTTTTTTTTTTTTTGATTATGCTACCTTTATGAAATCTTAAATACCAAAAGTAAACCCATACTATTGATAAAGTGAATTTCTTGATTAAGAAAATTTTGAATTAGATTCAACAACTTGCAAAAGATTCCTATGCGATAAATAAAATATAGGGAGATAAAAAATTTAGTTTCAAAAATCAATTTAAAAGATGAAAATGATTTTAAATCAAAAGTAGAAAAACCTCTTTTAGGAAACAGAGATTGAAAGTCAAAAACATGATTTTCCTTCCTTTGATTGTTTTTAGAGAAGTCAATCACAACTTACTAAAGATTTCAAGAAAAATTAGGAAGTAAATTTTTCATTTCTAGAAAAGTGAATGTGTGTGTAGATCAGAGAAAAATTTTTACGAAAAAAAAAAATTTCAAAGAATAAACAAAAAATGCAAAATAAAAATGAAAAAACATAAAAACAAAAACACAACAAAAAAGAAACACAAAAACACAACACAAAAAAAATACGAAAGGCTCTTAACCATTATCTCTCTCCTGGTCCGATGCTTCAGAGACCAGATCTGCCCATGAGATTTTTTGCCTTTCATTATTTCCCCAGTTTAAATTTAACTTCGCCTTACCCTTTTCTTTTGCAGGGAGAATTCTTAAATTAGGGCACTCATTTTTCATATGTCCAGGTTTCCTGCATCTAAAACAAATAACGTCAGAGGAAATATGGACATCCTTACCACTTTTACCTTTCTTCCACTTTTGCTTATGCATTGGTGAGCTTTGTGATTTGCTTGACAATTCATTGTTATCGTCACCAACTAAGCTTCCTCTTTCCGTATCTTCGGCTTTTAGAACGATCGTCTCACCTGCATCCAAAAGTCTTTGACTCAACCCTTGCTCGTAGGCAATGAGTGAGCCAATCAAATTATCAATAGAATAATCATTCAAATCTTTAGACTCACAAATAGCAACAACTTTGGAATCAAATTTATCCAGTAGACATAAAAGAATTTTGTTAACTTTTTCAAAATTTGAAAAATCTTTTCCTAAGGCATGCAATGATGTAGTAATTTGAATGAACCTTGTATACATGTCTAAAATTGTTTCAAAAGGTTTCATAGAAAACATTTTAAAATCATGCATTAAAATATTCAACTTGGATTGCTTGATTTCACTAGTTCCTTCGTATAAGGTGTGCAATTTATCCCAAACTTCCTTACCGGTAGTGCACGTGGAGATTAACATAAAATCATCAGAACTTAAAGCACAGAAAAAACAGTTTAAAGACTTTGCATTTAATTGAGCATCCATTCGTTCATCCCTATTCCATTGATTAAAAGGAATATCAGTTTTAATTCCATTAACAATACGTGATGGTGATGAATAACCAGTTAAAATCATATGCCACATACGAAAATCAATCGATTGCAAAAAAGTAGACATGCGAATTTTCCAAAAGTCAAATGTAATATTTTCAAACAATGGTGGTCTAGTGATTGAATATCCTTCCGCAAAAGTACGATTAGCCATGGATCAAAATTCAAAAGCTTTTAAAAACTTATTTTATGAAAGCTGCTCTGATACCACTTGAAAGTTCGATGGGATGTTAAGCCCTATGAACTTAGTCCCAAAGCTAACAAAGAGAGGTGAATTGGATAATAAAAAGGATTCTTTAAACAAAGAAATAAAATCACAAACCAAATCACCACAAAGAAAACCAAGTGCGGAAATTAAAGTGCGGAATTAATAAAGAAAGAACACACCGGATTTATAGTGGTTCGGTCAAACCTTGACCTACGTCCACTCCTTGGAGGCACCCTCCAAGTATTGCACTAACACAAGTGTCTCTCCTTTAGCCCCCACAGCTAGGCGGAGAAGCCCTTACACAATCACTTCCACCTCTCCCGGTGCGGCGGAGTTGCCGGGTCCTTTGACACCAAAGAGACTTCTTCTTTGGTGAACTTACCTCGAGACAAGCCTTGAATCCGATGGTACTAAGGTGCGAGTTCGCCGGAGCAACCGTGTGGAATCCCCTCCACACTCCCTTGAGTCCCCCCTCACAGGATCTTCTCCCTCTCTCAAACTCCACCCTTTCCTCTCTCCCTTTCAAGCTCTCTCTTCAAGTTTCCCCCACAAGAACGAAGCTACAATGGCTGCCAAAGACACTTACAAAGTGCCTTGTCATAGCTTAAATAGAAGCTCTCAAAACGAGCTCATTAATGTAAGTTGCCGACATTATCGTCCAGGACGATAGACATATCGTCCTGGCCGATCAGTACAAATTAAGCTCATTAGCCCAGGACGATTTGAGACGATCAGAAGAAAATTGGTTACATCGTCCAGGCCGATCTTACGATCGTCCTGGCCGATAAGTTTAAACCCGATTTCAATCGTCCTGATCATAGCCCTGAATACAAGCTGTCCGATGAAGATCGTCCAGGCCATTGTCCTGGCCGATCATTCGATCGTCCCGGATGATGTGATCGTATCAATCAACCATTAATGCTTTCCAAAGATACCAGATCAATTTTAGGCATGATTGAGTTAGATCGTCCTGGACGATAATAATATCGTCCGGGCCAATTTCCTAAAACAAAGAATTCCTAAACTGATTATGGCGGCTGATTCTTTCTGAATTGAGATTATCGTCTTGGCCGATACAGGTATCGTCCAGGCCGATCTGTTGACGGCTGCCTTAATGAGGATGCCCTAAATAGGGTTTCTGATTTTGGACAGATCGTCCAGGACGATATAAATATCGTCCCGGCCAATATTACCAAAAATAGAAAACTTATAGGGAACAACAGGAGATCTTCTAAATTACAATCCAACTGGTCCCACACCAAATACAACAGACTCAAGAAAGGAAAAAAGATTACAAACTGACTCAGACCTAGTCTACCCAATCTTGAGCTGATTCCAAATTGCAGTCCGATCGTGGGAACCTGAAACGTTAGCACATAAGGCAATCATAGAGAAATAAGAAATGTTTGCTATCATCAAAATTATAGATCCGCAACATGTGATTCTAAAAGCTAATTATAGAGTGAATATGACTCCACTTCTCTCCACTATCACATATCTTATTATGACTCAAAAACCTATTGATGAAGCCCAACTTATTATGTACTACCTTTACAACCTTTCTAAGATTGGTCAACTTCATCATAAAAAGAAAAATGATTGTGTCCTTAGGACATCTTGTTGCCTATATTATTGAAAAGAAGTATAATATGATTCACCCTAATCCTCCAACTGAACTCCCAATTTATTTCACCGATGCTGCTTTTTGGTCTGTATTAGGGAGGAATGAGAGTTCAAGTGAGGATACAAAGGGAGAAGGGAGAGCACCCGCACTGCTTAGGGACCTGATCAGAATTACTTTCACGAGATGGTCCACCGATTTGATTGGATGGAGACTCATTTTGATCAACACTTTGATCAAATTTAGACTCATCTAAACCTTCATGATGCATGATACCAAGAAGATATGGGATGGATCTGAGATCAGCTTGACTCGGTGAAGACAAATGTAGCTATGATGAATAGCTATTTTTTAATGTTCAATCAGCTACCTCCTCTAGATCAGGGACCCTCTAAGTTTTAGATGTACTTCTTTGTTGTTGTCTCTACTAGTCTGATATCTGTTATTTTTCTTTGCTTATGTTGTGATGATGTCACTTTATGTATTTGTTGAAGTATTTATTTTAGTGTTATGTTGCTTTAGTTCTGAGTTTTTAAATGTTTTTTATTGATATTTACGAGCTGTTTGTATCCATCTTTTTAGTTGATATCAATAAAAGACGTCATGGTTTGAGAATTTGTTGTTTTTTTTATTTTTGAAATGAGAGGATGTTTATATCAAAAACCATTTTTAGTTGGTCAAAAATGTGTTATACATTAACTTACATTATAAAATTAATTTCATTATGAAATCTAATTTTTCAAAATTTTAAATTAATTCATAACTCAATTAAGTTAAGCATATCAACCTCATGTTCTTTTTAGGCGAACAAAAATGTGAATATTTTTATTGCAATCTTGATGTCTTATTATTTTTATTTCTTTTTAAAATAATAATAATAATTATTATTAGAGAAATTTGATTTTAGATTATTATATTTGGAAAGATAAAATAAAAAGTTGTCTAAGATATGAACAATGAGTACAAAAATTGAAATATGTTCAATGATTCACAAAATAAAAGTGGCACAAAATTAGCCCAAATAAAAAAGGATGCACAAAGTGTGCCATAAATATTTGATAAGATGCAGAATGTTGCCAATTGAAGTTGTATTATTTTTTCCTCTATCATTTAATCTTTAATTCAAATCAATAAAATTTTCAATTATATTATATATTGAAAATTGAAATTAACTAATCTTCATTTCATCACTTTTGTAATAATCATCCTTATCTTAATGTCTAACATGCATCATGATTTTGATTAACTTTTCTTAGCTATGTTGTTCTTTAATTCAAAATTTTTGAATCCTTCTTTTTCATATTATATAATTAACTTTGTTCTTGCAACTATAGTACAATCACGTTCAAGATCAATTCTTATGATTTATGGTATGACATTTTTTAATTTTAAATTTCTTCTTCCCTTTTTGTTGTTGTCAAAAGGGGGCGTAATAATATTTTTTATGTTTGTGTTTATGTCGTGTTGCTTTGTGTTTATGTTTTTAGTGTGTTTGGGTTTTGTTGTGCCTACTTGTGTTTTATTTTAATTGTGTTTTTGTTCTTGTCCTTTGTTATTTGTATTTATATATTGTTGTGTTTTGAAAAATTAAAATTTTTAATTAAAAATTGTGCTCTTCATGGAAATTCCCTATATTAAGTACTATTCATTTATTTAGTGGGAGCTAAGAAGAAATTTAGGGTATAAAGGTTAACTCAAATAATAATTATTTTGCCATCATGAAAAGGTAAAGATTATTGAGATTGTTGTCATTTAGTTCTTTGATTGTTTAAATTCTTGCAACATATATATTTTTTGATGATTCCAAATATTATTATTTTAATTATAAATTCTTCTAACATATTTTGGATGTATTATTTTTTATATTTGTGCGTTCTAACATTTCAAAAAAATCATTCTCTAGATTATTGAAGACTTCAAATAAGAATAGATTAGGGTTCATTATAAATGGAGTTTGTATTTTTTATTTTTTCGAGTCTAAGAGTATGATTTTAATTGTGTAACTGTGCACACATACACACTAGGGGAGTATTTTAAATTTGTAAATTTTTTAAACTAATCGTACTATATGAATTTACTTCGTACGGGATAATTTGTTTAGTTATTTCCTCCAGCGAGCATTTAATCAAAACTTGGGCAGAAAAATTTCTAAGTATTGTTCATGCTGTACGAAGTTGGCTTTGTAGAGACGACGTCCATAGTACAAAAATATGGGAAACATTTTTGTTCACATGAACATGTAAAAGTTTTGAACTATTCATCCGAGATGATATGACATTCATACAGACAAAGTCTAGAGTACAAAAATGTGGGGAAAATTTTCGTCCGGACGAACGTGTAAAATTTTTGAACTATTCATCCGAAATGATCTAAACTTTCTATAGATAATTTCCAGAGTACAAAAATATTGGGAACTTTTTTGTCTAGATGAATGAGAATTTTTTATAACTATTCATACGATACGATTGGCATATCATGATCTGGACTTTGTATAACAACCAGTTTTGTCCTCAAGATGCTAAAGGTGTCATATGCAAGGGGTTATGTGAAGATGTGTGCCAATTGATCTCATGTAGCTCTATGATTCAATTATATATTTCCTGTGGCTACATGATCTCTTATAAAGTAATGCCTAATGCATGCATGCATTGTACAGGAGTGTTGAATTAGATTTTTAGATATGTAAATAATGCTAATGTTGTCACACATAATTTTAATGGTTCATACTAGTAGTCCAAGATCTAAGAGTGGTTGCTTTAGCCATAAGAATTGAGCAATATAGCTCCATACTAATATATATTCTACCACAGTTGGGGAAAAGGATATTGAGTTTTGTTTTCTACTGGATTAGGAAAATAAAGATTGTTCAATGAATTGGCAGGTTCCAAAAGTACTTTTTTAATCTACCATACCTCTTGCAAAATCAGAATCCGAATATCTTTTTTTTTGAAAAGAAGTGATATATCTAGGATACCTATTCCTATGTTTGGAGTGACTAACATGTCTCTAAAGATTCTCTTAAAAACCGTCATGTTGGATTCTTTTGGATCAGCCTAAAATCTAGTAAAAAGAAAAACACTAAAAATAATCTTCAGTCTACTAGCAATTAAGTAAATGATCCATTTATTCTCCTATACTTTTTTTGATCTACTAAATTTCCATTTGGGTCATTATCTAATTGAATAGTAGAGCTCATGGGAGTGTTTATAGCCTTTGCATTATCCATTTCATATTTTTCAAAAATATCCTTGAAGTAATTATATTGGCTAAGGAAGGTTCATTATCCATCCATTTTACATTAAATCCAAGAAAGTTTCTTAGCTTTTTGATCATACTCATCTTAATTTTTCTACTCATTATGTTTGAAAATTAATCAAAAAGGTTTCTATTTGAGGATCCAAATAAGATGTAATTAACATAAATTTGAATAATAAGTAAGTCATCTCCATCTTCCTTTAGGAAGAGGGTGGTGTCAACATTACACTTAATAAATCATCTGTATAAATGGATTGTGCTCAGCCTTTTATGCCAAGATCTAGGTGCTTGCTTTAACCTATATAAGGCCTTCTTCAATTTGAATACATGATTTGGGAATTATAAATTTTCAAAACTATGGGTTAGTTCAACATGAATATCTGATTAAATCACCCCTTTTAGGAAGACACTCTTAACATCTATTTGATACAGCTTAAAACCCTTAAAGGAAGTAGAGGCTATTAGCGCTGTAATGGTTTCTTTTCTAGCTACAGGGGAAAATATTTTCTCAAAATCTATTCCTTCAATCTGGTTATACATGGGAAAACATGCTTAAGTAAAGAGATTTAAGAAACCCTTTAAAAATAATTAAGCTATCACTTTTTATATAGTACTATTGGAGTTCATATAGTACGATCAGTTAAAAACTAGTCCTGTGCAATACAATGTGAACAATCATTCAAATGAACTGTTCAAATTTTACGAACACATCGTATAGTACGGTTCAGAGATCTTCTAGTATGATTTGTTTAATTTCCTCTATTCATATGGAATGATTCAAAAGATGACTAAAAATCATTTATGTTTATCATCCCATACTCCTCGTATCGCACAATATCGTTAGTTAAATTCAAGTAAGATGTCCAGTACGATATAAATATCATACAGTACAAATAGTTCAATAAATCATGGTTTCATTTAGTATGATATTTAGGATGATCAAATTTCATCCCTGTTAATTTTTTGGTATGATCTTTATTATATAATTTAATCGATTATAATTAATTAAATCATGGTTTGATTGAATAATTATGGGGGTTAATTTTAAAAATATTTTAAATATTCATACAATAAGATTTTAATCATATAGTACGATTAGTTCAAAAATTAAATTTCAAAATCTTGCTTAAATTAATCTGGTGGCTAGGGTTTTCATATCAAAATGAATGTACGATAAGATCACGATCGTACAGTACATTTAGTTTACAAAAACAAAATTTTCAGTTAGCCGTTAAGCCCATTCTTTATTTATTGATCATACAATATGATTTTAACTTGTACAGTATGACTAGTGCAAAACATTTTAACTTTTAAAATTCATATCACTCCTCTTCTGTGTGTGTGCATAGTCACCCAATTGCATACACTCTTATGTGGCCAAACTCAAGAAATAAATAATATAGAAAAATAAAATTACAAACTTTATTACTTGACATTCATAATCTATCAATTCTTAAGCTTTTAATATCCTTGTCTAATGTATGTCTTACCTGTAATGTTAGTGCTCACCAACAAAAATATATCTAAATATTTAGTAAGAAAAGTAACAATTCAATCAATAAAGTTTTTCATTATCAAAATCACAGACTAGATATCATGGATTGCAATAAATAGATTTTTATAATTTATAAATTTAAGAGGAAAAAATGGGTATAGGCACATAACCATTTTTATTTATTAGATATGTGTGATTTTTCATGAATGTAGATCCTAAAGTAATAGTATTAATACAATGTTTGACTTTGAAATTTAACTATATTAATTAATAGTTAAGTTGTATTGAATAATATAAGTGATGTACGAAACCAATGACACAAAATAAAATAAAATCTAATGTAAGAAGCATAAGAAGGAAACCAACTCACAAATCTTGAGCATATTCATTTGTAAGTATTTAAAAAGAAGATATGAGAAGAGAAGCAAGTTTGGTAGATTTATATGACATGAGAGAGAGAGAGAGAGAGAGAGAGAGAGAGAGAGAGAGAGAGAGAGAGAGAGAGAGAGAGAGAGAGAGAGAGAGAGAGAGAGAGAGAGGGAGAGAGAGAAGTCCTATAAAGAGAAATTTACATATGGAGACTAATCATGAGTAATTATGGTGTTCTTTTATCCTGTTGAATATGTAAGGGGACACCTTCAAGTGCTTAGTTTTTAGTACAAAATTTTACATTAATAGTGATATGTGACAAAGAGTCAATGGATACCAACATAAAAATAGAAATTATACTAATAATGAAAACAAAAATTTTAATGCTAAAGTACCTTTTGATGACTATTGAGAGATCTTGATTAAACTTACGTACCATGCTTTATATTTATTGTTAAGATAAGGATCAACTTAGTGATATGAAATCTCAGGAAATGACATTTGTGCATATAAAAAAATTTTAGCATATTTGAATATTTTGATCAAGCAAATGATAGTAAGAGCAAAAAGTTATGCTTTTCACAAAGGATGCTTTTGCTAGAAGGAGTCTAGCAATTGAAGGGCTTAAGCTGTAGGTTGAAGAAAAATCCATTTAAAAAATGTTTGCAAAAAATAAATCATAGTGAGAAAAGATGATCTTATAAAATTGGCAAACTCCTAAATGAGAAAATGCTATCCAAATAGGAATAACAGATGATTCATTTGAATATTCCAAATTTGGAGACTACTTAGAAAATCTCTATAATAACCTTCGATCAACATAATTTATTTTAGGAAGAGTGTTATATAATCTTTTATTCATGAAGAACTCATTTTCTCAAGCTTAAGGTTAATTTATGAAACTAAGAAATTTCTTTAAAAAACTTCATTGCTTGTAATAAGGATCTAATCATGTGATGGAATAGCCTATTGAGTAAGAACTTCCTCGATAATGAAAATTTTAACAATTATAACCTGTAAAAAAAAATATCATGATAAAAAATTATAGTTTTATTATGGATATAAGATGTTGGAATGGGCTATCAATTTGGTGTAAAATCTAATGATGCAGAAATGCTACTTAGCAAGGAAACCCCATGTTTGACATAAACTACATTAGCAAAATAGTCTTGAGTAGTAGGAAGAGGCATAGCCACCTGAAGGCCAACATCGATAAAGATAGGCAAAGCCATTCATGTGTAATAACTCAAAAATTTTAAATGATTTTTCTTAATTGAAAATTTTGAATATCAACGTAATGCCTTGTTGAAGAAGGAAGAAAGAGGAAGGAGAGAGAAGGTTGATCAGAGCTTTTTTTTCTACAATTTTGTTCAGATATTTCTTCTATTTATTGTAAGTAACTGAAATATCATTTTAGTTTTAAATGATTTTGAGTTTGACGTGTTTCTTCCCTCCAAAATCGATAAAATATATATTTTCTCCAAACTTATCAAGTTTTTACCAAATATTTTTTGGTATAATAAATTTGAATAGTGTGAACATTTTGATAGTAACATCACTGAGTTTCATTGAGTAGAAATAAAGTAATGGATTTTTCTAAAGTTATATATGTTATATAAATATTTTTGTATTGAACAAAATTAACTATTTTGTATTGAATTTTGATTATCACATCTATATATGCAAGAAAGGCTGGCTATTAACACTATAAAATGGGTTAGCTATTAAAACATAATACGTTGGATAGGAGGGTAACCAATGAGCTTTAATTTATATATGGTTTGTGGTGTTATCCCTGATGTAGCCTATAACAAATGTCCAAATTATGTTGACAGGAAAAGGGTGATGACTCATAATGAATTTTTAAAATCACCTATAATAATAATGATAAAAGATGAAAGATAATGATACAATGATATAAAAAATAAACAAACGAAATGATGAAAACACCCTATTAAAGCTGGATGTCCTTATTTGTTGAATCATATCCTAGTGTGTTGATAAATAAAGTAGTAATTTATGTATATACATAACATATGAATGGATATAGGTATTGATTACATATACATGATTGGTTTCATGTAAGAGGATAAGAATGATAATAATCACACTTGTGCAATGTGAATCTTTTTACTAACATTTAAATGATTATAATTTTACTATTTTATTGATTTATTTATTCTCATGCCTTTCATTTATTCTTAGATTTATTAAAATGATTCCCTTACTTTTGTTATTAATCATTTTGAGTTTTACAAATGATAACATATCATTAATGAGATTAATCTTATTAGTTGAACAGAGTATATTGATTCTTCTAACCTTTTGTTGAAAGCTTTAGCGACTTTGGTTTTCTACTAAGCTTTTTGGCTCATTATTTAAATGATATCAGGACAAGGAAGGGTCCAAGATTAGTAGGAGGAAGATTAATAGAGATCCTCATTTTTTTATTTTATTTGTATTTTTTTCTTTTTTCTGTTATAAGGAGTTTATGAGAGAATATTAATTGCACTGATCTCTTGGCTATTATATAGTGATTTCGAGTGAATGAATATATTGCAATATTTTGAGGTATGCAATTATTACTTATTTTCGCTCGATATAGAATTAATTTTTTGATGATTTATAGAAGCTCTAGTTGATTAATTAAGAAGATTAAATAGAAAATTCTTCCAAATTTGATTATGGGTAATTACATCATGTAGGTTGACCTAGGGAAGACTTCAAGAAGTAGCGTGAGAGTTCGATGCTAGTAAGAAGATTTGGTGGCACCTAGAATGAAAATTGAGTGGATATTGTTGAAGAGGATCGGTAAAAAATATAGGATTAATGGAGAAGAAGATGATGATGAAGAAGAAGATATAATTAAAGGAGTTTATGGATGGATATGAATATGGGAGATTGGTAGGGAAAATGTAAATTGAGATGTCCAAGGGGCAAGTGTAGTGGTAGGAAGTGGAGAGGTAGTGTGGCGTCCTTCACAAGAGTAAATCCACAAGAGAAGGAATTGACATTGAATTGATGACCATGAAAGAAAGGAGCGACTACAAAGAAAGGAGACATGAGAATAAGAAAAATAGCATCAATCTATAGTATGGAATGGATGCTTATGTCGTTGAGCAATAAATGGGTAAAAATTTAGGAGGAAATTGTGTTGGCTAAGGTAACACGAAATCTAATTGACTCTAAAAATAAGAATTAGACCACAAAGGCATGGATTGAAATATTGGAAAGAAGAAGCAACTCTAGGCAAAGATGATTATGGGAAGATTCTGGATTGATTATATTAAAAAAAAATAAAAACTAAGAAAGGTTGACCAAAAATAAATTTGATTATCCATTAGAAGAAGATTGAATGTTGGCAGTGTAGCCCTATAATTAGTTTAAATATGTTAGAAATATGGAAGTTTCAAGATAATGAAGATCCAATTTGAAGGCTCCCATAGACAACCGTGGAGTCCTATGATTAATCAATAAAAACACCACAAAACTTAAGATAGAAATAACTAATGGTAGAATTTTATGAATTGGAGGATAAAGATTGACTATAAAGAGAAGTCCTAAAAATAATAAGTTATCCAATAACAATATTGAAGAAATTACCATCACTAGCAAGTATGACACAAGTATTCTAACATCAAGAGGGTAGTAGATGTTGGAATCCATGACCCATAGTTTGAGCTTTTGATGATGACAAATAATACCATCTAAATATCTATACTTTGAATATCATTTAATTTTTGTTATTGCCTGTGAGTACTAAAATTTTAGGAAGATCACAAATTACTCAGGACAACAAGAAGACTCAAGACTGGTTAGATTAGGAGTGTGAGTCTGAAACAATGTAATTTTCTATTTATTTTATTTTTTTCTTTTCTTGAGTCTGGCCACAAACTACATGTAAAAATTGGGCAACCATGCACACATATAGGGGGAGAGGGTTTAAAAAAAAATATAGATTTTCTCTCTCTGTTGATCGTACTGTACAACTTTATTTCATACTATACGATCTGATCTGTTTAAAATGATTTTATGTAAACAAATCATACCATACGAACACTATCATACTGTACGATGTGTTACAAATCTAAAACCCTAGCCGCTTGATTAGTTTAAGTAAGTTTTATTAGCCGTTCGTACTGCGTGAAAATGTTTGTGCTGTATGATTTTATTTGAAAACTTACTTAAATTAACCCATAATTAGTGGCTTAAATCAAGCACTAATCTCTAATTGGTCATCATACTGTATGAACTCGTTCGTACTATATGATGAAAAGATGCCCATTTTTATCATCACGGAGATCGTCCTAGACGATCCCTTGATTTTGTAGCAAATCTATTTTTCATGGCTTATGTTTTGATGATTGACAAACACTGTTTCTCTTGGACTGTTTGTTGCTTCTAACTTTTCAGGAATCGAAGATCGAACGATCAAGAAGGAGCCAAGTTCAGGATTGCGTAAGTTTAGGGTTGAGTCAGTCTGTACGATTGATTTTCACCACTTTGAGTCTACTTGTAATGGTCAAAGAGACTGATGCTATGTAACCCTTCACACACACAATTGAGAGACTTAGAATTTCTGATTTTACTCATATCGGCCAGGACGATTTTTGGATTGGCCTGGACAATCAGCTTAAAACAGAAAGTCTAATTAAGGATTCTTAATTAAGGAAGCCGACATTAACAGATCGTCTTGGACGATACGTGTATCGGCCAGGATGATAAGCTCAAAACAGAAAGAAGTAGACGCCATAGTCAATTATGGTATACTATATTTTTAAATTATCGGCCAGGACGATCCTAGGATCGGCCTGGATGATATTCACAAATTATGCCATAATTATTCAAGAAATCAAGGGAGTAATTAAGGATGATTGATATAATCATATCATCCTAGACGATCGCAGGATCGGCCAGGACAATCCAGTCAAAAATCTTAAGTTACTTAAGGATGATCAATATCAGCCAGCGCGTATCCAGGGCTATTGTCAGGACGATTTTCCTCTGATTTGAACTGATCGGCCAGGACGATCGTGAGATCGGCCTGGACGATCAAGCCAATTTTCAAACGTCCAGCTTTGCATCCAAGGCTATGCTCTGGCCGATCTTCATTGATTTATACTGATCGGCCAGGCCGATGTCCATATCGGCCTGGACGATATTGTCGGCAACTTGCAATTAATGAGCTCCTTTGAAGCTCTTCTATTTAAGAGCTCTTGTTCAACGTTTTTCAAGACCTTTGGCTGCTGCCTTGACCTGAGAAGACTTTGAGGAGAGAAAGAGAGAGAGGAGAGAGAGAGGATCTTGTTGTTTGAATAGTTGCTATTTGAATGATTTATATTTGTGCAACTTATGTAGTTTTGATGATTCCAAACATTATTGTTCAGATGTATAGTTATCTCCTAACAATTTTAGAAGATTTGCACTTGCTCTTGTGTGTACTAACATTTCAGGAAAATCAGACTCCAGACTACGAAAACTTCAAATCAAATTCAACATATGATATTTTGTTTATTTGAAGTTTGTCTTTTCTTTGAATTAATTTTGAAAGGGAGTGATTGTAATTGAGTGAATAAAATCTTACACACACAAATAAGGAGATCTTGAAATTCTATACTGATCGTACAGGACGATATTTATCGTACTGGACGATCTGTTAGTTATCTCCTATAGAGCATTTGGAACGAATAGGAACTTGCTTTGAAAAATTTTTCTAAGTCCTATTCGTCCAGGACGAATTTTAATATAATCCCGGACGATGGGTTCTCTGTAAAATTTCGTCCATACGAATTTTACCATCGTACGAGGCGACCAGTCCTCTGGAAAATTTTCGTCCAGACGAAAATAATTATCGTACCGGACGATCAGCTCTCTGGAAAATTTTCGTCCAGACGAAACCAAATTATCGTCCCCGGCGATTGGTCCTCTGGAAAATTTTTGTCCAGATGAAATAAATAATCATCCAGGACGATCGGCTCTCTGGAAAATTTTTGTCCAGACGAACATATTTTCGTCCAAACGATAAACCGACTTAGGACAGTTTTCAGCAGTTTCTAGAACCGACCTTGTAATAACCGTTCGTACTGGACGAACCTAGTTCGTACAGGACGATCAGCTGTACGAAGTCATTTCGTACACATATACAAATTGGGTCATTTCAGATCGTTTAAGTAAAATCGTCCAGGACGATCCAGGATCGTACGGGACGATCCACTGCGTACAGAATTGAAAATATGCAGTTTTTGGGCGGTTTATCATGTCTTTTGTATAAATAGTCCAAATTAGACTGCCACCCAATCTTTTTGTCATTTGATCTTCGCTCCTATTGAGAGAATAGCCAAGGGGAGAGTGGAAGAGAGCATTCAAAGGAGGATTCCTACCATTGGAGCAAGAAGGCTTCACTTGGATTGCTAAGGTAAGAATCTCTACTTGTGAAATTCGATTTCTTCACTCTTTTCTTTCTTCCTTCTAGATTCTTGTGAGAAGATCATTCAAGAAGGTCCGGTTCTCTGCCGACACTTGGAGAGTGTGAACAGACGTGGGTTCTCTGCCTACACTAGGAGAGTGTAAAAGGAAGAAGGTTCTCTGCCTACACTTGGAGAGTGTGAACAGCCGTAGGGTTCTCTGCCCACACTAAGAGAGTGTGAAAGGACGACGGTTCTTTGCCCACACTAGGAGAGTGTGAAAGGACGACGGTTCTCTGCCAGCACTGTGGATTGTGTAAAAGGACGACGGTTCTCTGCCGCACCGGGGAGTGGTGAAAAGAGTGTTTTGTACAGGCTTCTCCGCCTTGCTGTGGGTGCTAAAGGAGAGTCACTTTATGGTATTAGTGCAATACTCAGAGGGTGCCTCTGAGGAGTGGATGTAGGTCTGGTTATAGACCGAACCACTATAAATCTGGTGTCATTTACTTTATTGCTTTTACGTTTCCGCATTTTAAATTTCAGTTTTAACAACTCTGTGGTTGAAAAACATTTTTCTACAAACTTTAAAAGAAAATTTTATTTCGGTTCAACTTTATTATTAAGAGGGTTTAAAATTTTTAAAACTACCAATTCACCCCCCTCTTGGTAGCCGTGGGACATTTACTTAGGCTTAACAACCTAATTACTAGACTCAACAAGTGGTATCAGAGCATTGTTTCAAAATCATAAGTTTGAACTACTTTTTGATTAACGTAGATGGCTACATTTGGAAACCGAAACACACCTGAGGGTTACTCTATCACTAGACCTCCACTGTTTGACAATATTCCTTTTGATTTTTGGAAAACACGCATGTCTACTTTCTTACAGTCACTTGATTATCGCATGTGGATGTTAGTCCAGGAAGGTTACACAAAACCAACTAGATTAGTTGATGGAATTAGGGTAGATACACCCTATGCAGATTGGACTATAGAAGAACGTGACTTAGCACAATTAAATGCGAAATGTTTAAATAGTTTCTTTTGTGCTTTAAATCTGAAGACTACATGCGAGTTTCCACTTGTAAAAGCGGAAAAGACATATGGGATAGACTTTGTATTACTTATGAAGGGACAAATGAGGTTAAGCAATCAAGACTCAATATCTTGTTACATGACTACGAATTATTTCGCATGAAATCTAATGAATCAATATCTGACATGTACACAAGATTCACTCAAATTGTCACCTCTTTGCATGCACTTGGTAGGGAATTAACTAATGCTGAAATGGTTAATAAGATTCTTCGTTGTTTACCTACTGCATACGATGCTAAAATTACTGCAATTACAGAGTCAAAAGATCTGAACATTTATTCTATTGACAATCTTCTTGGTTCACTCATTGCTTACGAGCAAGGAGTAAGTCAAAGAAAGATTGATGCAGGTGAACCAAGAAAGGACAAGAATATTGCACTAAATGTGGAAGAGTCAGAAAGTGAACACTCACAACCTGAGGATGAAGATGATATAGCACTGATGACTAGACAATTCAAAAGCTTTTTAAAGAGGAAGCAGAAGAGACGCCAGCAATGGAATAGAGGTAAGTATAACAGAAATGGCAAGGTTTCTAATGAAGTGATTTGTTATGAATGCAGGAAACCAGGTCATATAAAGACTGATTGTCCAAAACTCAAAGCCACTCCTAGCAAGGAGAAGGTAGAGGAGAAACCAATGGTAAAGAAGGGCAAGAAGAAGTTTCAAAAGGCTTTTTGGGCGGACTCAGCTTCAGACTCATCTGAGACTGAAAAAGAAGAAGAAGTCACCAACCTTTGCTTGATGGCAGATAAAGTTGAACAATCAGATCAAGAAGAGGTATGTGATTTAACTTATAATGAATTGTTTGAAGTTTCTGAACACATGCATGATGCATATAGGAAAACGAAAAAGATGCATGCTAGTTTAGTTTTAGAATTGGAAGAACTTAATAAGGAACACGAAATCCTTAGGAAAGATCATGCTTTAATTGATAGCAACCACATGAAACTACTTGATGAATATGATGACTTGAATAAAAATTTTGAGAATTTAAAATCATCCTATGCTGAACTTGAAAAAGAATTTGAGAAATTTAAGGATGAATCTGAGCATAAGACATATAGAGTCAATTATACAAATCGAATCTTGGAGGAAATGAATTCATTTTACAAACTTACTATAAGAGCTCTCGAGGATAATAGGAACCCCCCTAAACTTGAAGATTTTACAAATCCTAAGTATTATCCTAAATTCATGAAATCCCTTAGAAGACAATCATATGAGAGAAAACATAGGAATATTTTTCCTAATGTTAAATGTAACAATTGTGGATTTTTGGGACATATATCTCACACCTGCACTTTAAAGATGAAACCTAATTTGGTGTGGAGAACTAAGATGCATAAACCTAGACATATCACACATGCATCTGATTATAAATTTCATAAAGGTGAACCCAAACTAGTTTGGGTTTCCAGGTCTAACATTTGAGAATTTTGCAGGTATACTCTCACACAAGACCTCGTGAGAGTATATGGTACCTGGACAGCGGATGTTCTAAGCACATGACTGGAGATACTGCTCAATTCATAACGCTGGAAGCCAGGAGTGGAGGCAAGGTTACACTTGGAGATAATACCACAAAGAAAGTGGTTGGATCAGGTATGATTGGAAATTTAAAAAACTTTTTCATAGATAATGTTTTATTAGTTGAAGGCTTAAAACATAATTTGCTTAGCATAAGTCAGCTATGTGATAAGGGCTATAATGTAAAATTTTTACCTACTAGCTGCATAATTAGCCTAAATGGGAAAATTGTTTTAAATGGAAAAAGGGTGAACAATGTTTACATGCTAGATTTAAATTGTATTCAATCTCCTACTACTTTTTGTTTGAAAACTGTTTCTGATGAATCGTGGCTTTGGCATAGGAGACTTTGTCATTCTAGTATGAAAAATCTTAGAAAAATTACCCAAAAGAATTTGGTGAGAGGAATACCTAAACTAGACTTTACTAAGGACCATCTGTGTGATGCATGTCAATTAGGAAAACAAGTGAAGTCCTCTTTTAAGTCCATTAAAGATCTTAGGACCAGTAAACCTTTAGAAATTCTACACATGGATCTTTTTGGACCAGTAAGCACTGTTAGTCTAGGAGGAAAGGTATATAGATTTGTTATAGTAGATGATTTTTCAAGATTCACCTGGGTTAAGTTTCTTTTTCATAAGAGTGAATCATTTGAGGAATTCAGAAATTTTTCAACTTGGATACAAAGAAAATTAGGATATGAAATAATTTCTATACAAAGTGATCTTGGAGGAGAATTTGAAAATGAAAGATTTGAAGATTTCTGTAAAGAAAATGGGATTGATCACAATTTTTCAGCACCTAGAACTCCTCAACAAAATGGATTAGTTGAAAGAAAGAACAGAACATTAATAGAAGCCGCCCGAGCAATGTTAGCAGAATACTCACTTCCTAGATATTTTTGGGCTGAGGCGGTTAGCACTGCATGCTATGTTCTGAATAGGGTGAATGTGAGATCAAATTTGAATAAAACACCCTATGAGTTGCTAAAAGGAAGAACACCAAATTTGTCTCATTTGCATGTATTTGGTTGCAAGGTGTTCATACATAATAATGGAAAATCTGCCTTAGGAAAATTTGATCCAAAATCAGATGAAGGAATTTTTGTTGGATATTCAAGTGTTGGAAAATCTTATAGAGTATTCAACAAAAGAACTTTAGTCATTGAAGAAACCACACATGTTGTTTTTGATGAAAATGGAAATATGGAAGAGCCAAAAGTTGTTGAAGAAGAAATTGAAGAAAACTCCCAAAAGATTGATAGATTAAATTTGGAAGAAAATGTGGAAGAAAATTTAGAAAGAGAAGACTCTTTGCCTAGAGATTTGAGATTTTCTAAAAACCACCCAAAGGAATTAATCATAGGTGAACCAAGTGAGGGTGTTAGAACTAGGCGTGGATTAAACAAGGAAGTCAATCATTCAGCCTTTATTTCAACTGTTGAACCCACTAACATTGATCAAGCACTTTCAGATGAATTTTGGATATTGGCCATGCAAGAAGAGTTGAATCAATTTGTAAGGAATAAAGTTTGGGAACTAACTACAAGGCCAAAAGATCAAAGTGTTGTTGGAACCAAGTGGGTGTTCAAAAATAAAATGAATGACTCAGGAGTAGTCATTAGAAATAAGGCTAGATTAGTAGCTAAGGGGTATAATCAAATTGAAGGAATTGATTTTGAGGAAACTTTTGCCCCTGTAGCTAGACTTGAAGCAATTAGGGTTTTACTAGCCTTTGCCTGTTTTAAAGGTTTTAAATTGTTTCAAATGGATGTCAAAAGTGCCTTTTTAAATGGAGTAATTGAAGAAGATGTTTTTGTAGAACAACCTCCAGGTTTTGAAAATTCTAAATTTCCAAATCATGTTTTCAAATTAAAAAAGGCATTATATGGATTGAAACAGGCACCTAGGGCTTGGTATGAGAGGTTAAGCACCTTCCTACTTGAAAGATCTTTTGAAAAAGGAAGTGTGGATACAACTCTCTTTTTAAGGAAAATTGGAAAGGATATACTTATTGTTCAAATTTATGTGGATGACATCATCTTTGGATCTTCAAATAAACATCTTTGTGATGATTTTTCTAAAATAATGAGTAGTGAATTTGAAATGAGTCTAATGGGAGATTTAAATTACTTTCTAGGATTTAGCATTAAGCAACTTGAGGAAGGTACTTTTCTTAGTCAAACCAAATATATTAAGGACATCCTCAAAAAATATGAAATGGACAATGCTAAACCTGTTAGTACACCAATGAGTTCTTCAGTTCAGTTGGATAAAGACCTTAAGGGAAAATCTGTTGATCAAAAGAAATTTAGAGGGATAATTGGATCTTTACTTTACTTGACTGCTAGCCGACCAGATATAATGTTTAGTGTTTGCCTATGTGCTAGATTTCAATCAGATCCAAAAGAATCACATTTGACAGCAGTGAAAAGGATTTTAAGATATCTACTAGGAACTCAAAACTTAGGAATTTGGTATCCTAAGTTTAGCTCTTCATTTGAAATTATTGGTTACTCAGATTCTGACTTTGCAGGCTGTAGAGTGGATAGGAAAAGCACTTCTGGAACATGTCAATTCATTGGAAATTCATTAGTTTCATGGTCTAGTAGAAAACAAAATTCAGTGGCACTATCTACTACAGAAGCAGAATACATTGCATTAGGAAGTTGTGTGGCACAAGTACTTTGGTTAAAACAACAGTTGATTGACTTAGGATTAACTATAGGCACTATTCCAATTTATTGTGACAATACTAGTGCTATTTGCATTTCCAAAAATCCTATTCAACATTCTAGAACCAAACACATTGATATAAGGCATCATTTCATAAGGGATCATGTATCCAAAGGAGAAATTGAACTCATTCATATTTCAACTGAAAATCAACTTGCAGACATTTTTACAAAACCTTTAGCCTTTGATACCTTCAGTACTTTAAGAACAAGGCTTGGTGTTATTGATTTGAATGCTTAACCAAAATGTCTTTGCAACATTGATACTTGTTGTGTTTTGTTTTTGTGATTTTGTGTTTTTTGAATGAATTGTTTTTGGATTTATGATTTTATCTTATGTTTTCTGTGTTTTTGATTGTTTTTGTTGATTTTGTTAAATTAAAAAATTCAAAATTAAAAATTTTTTTTTGGAGGAAATCGTCCAGGACGAAATATTTTCGTACGGGACGATGTGTAAAGAAACAGTTTGCGCGAATTTAAACCATTTTTAGAGCAGTTTTTTTATTGGATCGTCTATACGATCTGTGATCGTCCAGTACGAATTTTTTTTCTTCAAACGTCGGGACGATTGAATGCAGCGGTTGAGTGGATAAGACAGTTTTTAATACAAACTTCGTCTGTACGAAATTTTTTTTCGTCTGTACGAACATGTGTCGATTCATTGTAGGGGACGGTTTTCAAGAGTCATTAAAACGAAACGCTTTTCGATCGTCTGTACGAAAGTTTTTTGTATGTACGATCGGTCAAGTCAAAAAGCCTGTACGAAGGGACGCATCGTAAGTTGTGTTGAATACGAAAAGCCGTTACATTTTGGACGAATTGGATCGTCTGTACGAAATTACTTCGTCCAGACGAACGATAATTTTTCGTCCAGGACGAATATTTTCGTCCAGGACGAACGTATCATTTTTCTTTAAATATGAAGGCTTTCAAACTTGACAATCACACTTTCAAAACATCTTTTTCAATCCCTTTCTACATCAAATCAACTATGGCCTCCTCTAGCAAAAAACAAAAAGTTTTGGTGAAGAAACCTAACAGGAATGCCCCAGACAACTTTCTTTCCAAGGCAAATGAGGAATCTTTTCCTCGTTTTGAATCTGCAAAAATCACTCCGTCTCGCATTCTTATCCAAACTGAGTTGAAATTTCGGGTATTACACCTCTTCGCCTCAACCCAATTTCATTTCATTCTTTCTCTTGTCCACCTCTACAATAAGCAAACCTACCATTACTTCCTAGCCAACATGAGTTTCAATTCTGACCACTCTATCATTAGTTCTTTTGTTTTTAAGAAAAAAGTTGAGATCACCAAGCACGACCTTGGTGCATTTTTAAACCTAAGAACTGAAGGATATAGAGCCCACACCCTAGCATCAGAAAACACCTTCCAATGGTTTGAAATCAATAGGGTAATTAGAGAAAATGCAATTGACAATCATGTTGCTAGAGTGGCCGGTATGACCCAAGATGCCCGAATCATCCAGCATATCCTTAGATCCTCAATTATTCCTAAAGCTGGTGATAGGATTAACATTACTCCTCTCCTCTCTTGTCTAACTTTTTTAATCATGAAAAGACAACCTATTGATGAAGCCCAACTCATCCTAGATCATATCTATGGGCTTTCAGAAATAGGACATCCTGATCAGAAGAGGAAGAAGAATATTTCTTTAGGGCACTTGATTACTTATATTTTGGAGAAGAAGTACAATATAGTGCATCCTGATGAGGAATATGAAGAGCCAGTTTACTACAACGATGCATCATTCAGACTGCTCTTCAAGGAGGAAAAAGAAAAAGAAAAAGCACATGGCAGTGCTTCAGAATAAGAAGAAGGAGTGCAAGCTTCTGCTTCTCAATCAGATTACCAGAATCTGATTGAGAGATTTGATAGACTAGAGACTCACATTGATCAAAGGTTTGATCAATTTGATGCTCATCTTACGCAGCAGCAACATGACATTGGTAATATTAGAGATGAAGTTCATGAAATAAATACCAATGTAATGTTGATGGCCTCCTACTTCAACCTCTTTGGCGGCAATCCTCCTCCTCCTCCTCCAGAACAGTAGAAGTTTTTTTTTATGTGTGTCTGTTGTATTTTTTTTGTTTTGTTGTTTTGTTCTTTATCGTATATGTGTTATTGTGATTGTTGTTATGTTTTTTATTTAAGTTCAATGTTTTTATGTAATTTTTTTTTAATCAATGAAAGTTTGTTTGTTTTAGATTTGTTTTGAAATGTGGCTAATCTTTATGAATTTCATTAATATTGTTTTTAATCTACATTGTGCTTAAATTCGATTGTAATATGAGATTATCTATATTAGAAAATCTAGACTTTCTAAATTTATAATTTGTTTATAACTTGTTGTATTTAGAATTTTTAAATTCATGTCTATTCATTTAGACTACATAAAAGTTAATATTGTTATTGCAATTTTGATGTTTTCTTATTTTGTATTTCTATGCTCAAATGATATTTATGCACCTAGAAATATTTGAAATCTTAGATTATAGATTTTGGAAAGAATTGGTCAAATTACTCTTGAACATTGTACAAATGTACAAAAATCAAAAGGGATTCGCAAAAATTTGCAAAGTAAAAAAGAGGCACAAAATAAGCCCAACCAAAGAAAAATGCACAAAAATGTGCTCCAAAACTTTGAAAAGATGTGCAAAGCACCACATGAAGTAATTCTCTTCTTTCCAAATTCGTTTAATCTCTTAATTCAAGTTGATCTTATGTTCATTTATATTCTATTGAACTTTGAAATATAGAATTTTTTTTTACATCTCACTTGTAATGATTTTCAATAATCAAAATGTATAAATTGAATCATGTCTTTGATAAATTCTTCTTACTTACAATGTTTTATCATTTCATAAATTTTATGAATTTCTATGATTGACCTAATATCTTTAGTTTAAAATTGCATACCCTATGTCAAATCACAATTTAGATTAAATTTTAACAATGAATTTCATATTATTATTTACATTTCTTGTCTTTTTCTTCTTCACTTTTGTTGCTGTCAAAAAGGGGGAGAAATTATTATGTTTGTGTTTGTGTTTTTGTGGTTTGTATTTTCTGTGTTAAAAATTTTTGAAAAACAATATTTGTATTTTCTGTGTTAAAAATTTTTGAAAAACAAAAATATTGTTCTTTAATGCCTCCTTATTTTAATGTACTCATAAATTCAGGGTGAGTTTAGGAGATAAGAGATTTGTTTTAACTTGAAACCATACTAATAATAATTGTTTTGCCATCATCAAAAAGGGGGAGATTGTTTGAATAGTTGCTATTTGAATGATTTATATTTGTGCAACTTATGTAGTTTTGATGATTCCAAACATTATTGTTCAGATGTATAGTTATCTCCTAACAATTTTAGAAGATTTGCACTTGCTCTTGTGTGTACTAACATTTCAGGAAAATCAGACTCCAGACTACGAAAACTTCAAATCAAATTCAACATATGATATTTTGTTTATTTGAAGTTTGTCTTTTCTTTGAATTAATTTTGAAAGGGAGTGATTGTAATTGAGTGAATAAAATCTTACACACACAAATAAGGAGATCTTGAAATTCTATACTGATCGTACAGGACGATATTTATCGTACTGGACGATCTGTCAGTTATCTCCTATAGAGCATTTGGAACGAATAGGAACTTGCTTTGAAAAATTTTTCTAAGTCCTATTCGTCCAGGACGAATTTTAATATCGTCCCGGACGATGGGTTCTCTGTAAAATTTCGTCCATACGAATTTTACCATCGTACGAGGCGACCAGTCCTCTGGAAAATTTTCGTCCAGACAAAAATAATTATCGTACCGGACGATCAGCTCTCTGGAAAATTTTCGTCCAGACGAAACCAAATTATCGTCCCCGGCGATTGGTCCTCTGGAAAATTTTCGTCCAGACGAAATAAATAATCGTCCAGGACGATCGGCTCTCTGGAAAATTTTCGTCCAGACGAACATATTTTCGTCCAAACGATAAACCGACTTAGGACAGTTTTCAGCAGTTTCTAGAACCGACCTTGTAATAACCGTTCGTACTGGACGAACCTAGTTCGTACAGGACGATCAGCTGTACGAAGTCATTTCGTACACATATACAAATTGGGTCGTTTCAGATCATTTAAGTAAAATCATCCAGGACGATCCAGGATCTTACGGGACGATCCACTGCGTACAGAATTGAAAATATGCAGTTTTTGGGCAGTTTTTCATGTCTTTTGTATAAATAGTCCAAATTAGACTGCCACCCAATCTTTTTGTCATTTGATCTTCGCTCCTATTGAGAGAATAGCCAAGGGGAGAGTGGAAGAGAGCATTCAAAGGAGGATTCCTACCATTGGAGCAAGAAGGCTTCACTTGGATTGCTAAGGTAAGAATCTCTACTTGTGAAATTCGATTTCTTCACTCTTTTCTTTCTTCCTTCTAGATTCTTGTGAGAAGATCATTCAAGAAGGTCCGGTTCTCTGCCGACACTTGGAGAGTGTGAACAGACGTGGGTTCTCTGCCTACACTAGGAGAGTGTAAAAGGAAGAAGGTTCTCTGCCTACACTTGGAGAGTGTGAACAGCCGTAGGGTTCTCTGCCCACACTAGGAGAGTGTGAAAGGACGATGGTTCTCTGCCCACACTAGGAGAGTGTGAAAGGACGACGGTTCTCTGCCAGCACTGTGGATTGTGTAAAAGGACGACGGTTCTCTGCCGCACCGGGGAGTGGTGAAAAGAGTGTTTTGTACAGGCTTCTCCGCCTTGCTGTGGGTGCTAAAGGAGAGTCACTTTGTGGTATTAGTGCAATACTCAGAGGGTGCCTCTGAGGAGTGGATGTAGGTCTGGTTATAGACCGAACCACTATAAATCTAGTGTCATTTACTTTATTGGTTTTACGTTTCTGCATTTTAAATTTCAGTTTTAACAACTCTGTGGTTGAAAAATATTTTTCTACAAACTTTAAAAGAAAATTTTATTTCGGTTCAACTTTATTATTAAGAGGGTTGAACATTTTTAAAACTACCAATTCACCCCCCTCTTGGTAGCCGTGGGACATTTACTTAGGCTTAACAACCTAATTACTAGACTCAACACTTGTGAGGGGGAGTTTGTGAGGGGATTCACAAGGGTTGCTTCAAGGATCGCTCTGCTTCATCTTCGTCTAGAGTTTCTCGTCCGTGGAAGGGTCGGTAGAGGTAAGGAGTTTGCTTTTGGTTTTGGTTCTCTGCCAGCTTCAGGAGGAAGCAAAAGGAGGAAGGTTCTCTGCCTTGCCGGGGTGGCAAAAAGGAGGTTCTTGTGAGGGCTTCTCCGCCTAACTGTGGGGGCTAAAGGAGAGTCACGTTTTGTAGTGCAATACTTGGAGGGTGCCTCCAAGGAGTGGATGTAGGTCGAGTCGACCGAACCACTATAAATTTCTATGTTCTTTTTCTTGCTTCTGCGCTTTTAAATTCCGCATTTATTTCTATGGTGTGATTTGGTTTATGCAATTTTCTTTCTTTGTGAAAATAGTTTTTAAAATACCAATTCACCCCCCTCTTGGTTAGCTTGGGACTAAGTTCATAGGGCTTAACATCCCTAACGAACTTTCAAGTGGTATCAGAGCTGGATTCGAAAATTAAAGTTTGAAAACTTTTTGAATTTGATCCATGGCTAACTTTGGGAATCGCAACACTACGGAAGGGTATTCCATTACCCGACCTCCCCTTTTCGATAACCTACCTTTTGATTTTTTGAAAACTCGCATGTCAACATTTTTACAATCTACTGATTATCGCAAGTGGATGCTTATTCGAGAAGGTTATTCTCCACCTTCTCGTGAAATTATTGGTGTTAAAACTGAAGTTGCTTTTACTGAATGGACTTTTGATGAACGAGATTTAGCTCAATTAAATGTGAAATGTTTGAACTGTTTTTTCAGTGCTTTGAAATCTGAAGATTACATGCGTGTTTCAACTTGCAAAACTGGTAAAGAAATTTGGGATAAATTATGCTTCACTTACGAAGGTACTAATGAAGTTAAACTATCCCGTTTAAACATTCTCTTGCATGATTACGAACTTTTTCGTATGAAACCTCATGAATCGATTTCTGACATGTACACTAGGTTTACTCAGATTGCTACTTCATTGCATGCACTAGGAAAAGAACTTTCGAATTATGAAAAAGTTAATAAGATCTTGAGATGCTTTCCTTCGTCTTATGATGCAAAAATTACTGCCATCACTGAATCTAAAGATTTGAACACCTATTCTATTGATAACTTACTTGGCTCACTCATTGCTTACGAGAAAGGGGTGAATCAAAGAATTGTAGATGCAGGTGAGAAGAAAAAGGAGAAAATAATTGCATTGAAAGCTCACAAATCGGATTCTGAATCTTCCGGGTCTGAAAGCGATGAAATTGCCTTCATCACAAGGCAATTCAAAAGCTTTCTAAGGAAGAAACAAAAGCATCATCAAAGTTGGAGAAATGGTAAGTATCACAAACATGTTAAAGGATCTTCTGATGTTGTTTGTTTTGAATGTAGGAAGCCTGGACATGTGAGAGCCGATTGTCCTACACTTCAAGATCATTCAAGCAAAGAAAAGGAAAAAGGTGAGGAGAAAGCAAAGTCTAGGAAGGAGAAGAAGAAAATCCAAAGAGGTTTTTGGGCAGAATCTGGTACTGATTCCTCTGAAACTGAACCAGAGGAAGAGACTACAAACTTGTGTTTCATGGGAGAAAATCAAAGTGATGAGGAAGAGGTATGTAAACCAACCTATGATGAATTGTTTGAAAAAAATCCATGCATCATTCAAAAAACTTAAGAAAACTCATGCTAACCTAAAATTAGAACATTCAAATCTACAAAAAGAGTATGAAGTTTTTCTCAAAGATCATGCAACGATTGATTCAAATCACATGGCTCTTCTTGATGAATTTGATGAGTTAAATAAAAAATATTTGGAGTTAATTTATGAACATAATGCATTGAAAGCTTCACACACCTCACTTAAGGATGATCTTAAAAAATCTAAAGAGATTGAGAAAAATTTGAGGATTGACAATGATGCCTTAAAAAGAACCAACTTGAGGATTCAAAATGATTTGGAAACATGTAAGAAAGCTAGGATGACACCAACTACTAATTAAAAGCCAGAACCTAGGAAGAGGCATTTTTACCCAAACCATTTAAGAAAACCTTTTCCTGGAGTTCAATGTTTTTCTTGTGGCATGTTAGGACACATCTCACACACTTGCATAGTTCACCGTAGTACACATTGGGTGTGGAGACCTAACATGCATGATTCAAAGCATACAACTTCTGCATTGCACTCTACGTTTCCTAAGAAGGAACCCAAACCTGTTTGGGTTCCTAAATCTGACTGTTGTTGAGTTTTGCAGGTGTGCTCTCACCAAAGACCTCGTGGGAGCATAGGATAACTAGACATAAGAAGGCTCGCAGCTCGAAATTGCTTAAACTCGCTGCTTTATCACTTGCTTGAAATCTTTCTTTTTTTTGTGTGTCTTTTATTTTATTCTTGTGCTAGTTTTTTTGTACTTACTTTGTGTTGTTTTTAGTTTGCTTTATTATTTTATTTTATGTGGTTTGTTTTTCACATTGTTCTTTAAATTTGGCCTTCCATATGATGAAACTTTTCAAGCTTTTAAATATAGGAGTTTTGGAGATAGGGTTTAGCTTTTCTAAATTGGTTAAAGGAAGTAATACTGTTGATGTTTTCCCTTCTTATGACGTTGTTTAGTGGCATGATTTTCTTCTCTAAAACAAAAGTCTAAACTCAGTTTAACCAATGGCTTTTCATCTAAGATCTTTTTCTTATCTTGCTACATTAAATTATCTTATGCATAATAGCCAAAGTTCTTAGATATCATTCAAGCTTTTGAAATCTTGCCATTGTATTTATCACGTGATTTTGATTTTGTGTTGAGGATTATTCTTCCCTATGTCAGAGAGAGAGAGCTCCTATTCTCTAATATTTGGAGGATATACTCACAACTAAGTCTTTTTCTTTAAGAGTATATTAAAGAGTTTTTAGCTTGCAAGAGTTAAAAAGGAAAGAAGCCAATGAAGTCAAATTGAAAAGAAAGCTATATACACAAAAGTGTATCAAAAATTAAAAGATGCTCAAAGAGCCAATCAAAGTGATAAGAGGCATAAAATGAGCCCACTAAATGCAAGCTATCCTCTCTTTGGTAAAACTCTTAAAACTTAGAAAACTCATTATGTGATACTTTCAAAGACTTGATTTTAATTTCCATGATTGAGAAAAATTACTTTGGTTTATTATTTATGAGATATTTTAGTTGTAAACAAGTCTTGAATGGATCTTCTAATCCTATTCCGAGTTAGGCCTCTATTTTCCAAAAGAATTTTGTACCCTGATGGATGTCCGATCTAGGGTTAACGGAATCAGATTTTCTACCTTCTTTTGATTGGGATTTGTTAAACTTCTTGATCTCTTGGAACTTTAAAAGTTTAATTTTTTAAAGAATTCTCATATGATGCCTCCAAAAAACAAAAAAAAATTAGAAAAATTAAAATCCAAAAATATTCGTTGTTTGGTTTTCGTTGTTTTTTATTTTTATGTGTTTTGACTGTTTCTCTTTTGTTTTATTTTTTGAGGGTCTTGATCATCACCTTTCTTCTCTTAATTTCAATTCCAAGTCACATCGGCCTGGCTGATCCTTTTATCGTCCTGGACGATGTGACAAATTTTCTTCAAAAATCCATCTGCTGAACTTTTCTGTGCTTAATATTACTCATCATCCTGGATGATCCTTTATCGTCCTCGACGATTTGATCGAACTCATGGTGATAGTCCTGGCCGATAGTATATTTGTCTGGCCGATGCATTTTATGTGCATCGTCCTGGTCGATACACTGGATCGTCCTGGACGATCCACGTGTTAGCACGTTTGATCTTTAAATTCGACCCCGGACGATCCATTATTGGACAATTGGCCGGGCCGATCCACTGTTCGTCCTGGATGATACACGTGGCAAGCATTTTAAACGTTTTAACTTCGGCCGGTATGATCAATTATTGTGCATCGTCCTGGACGATACACCTAATCGGCTCGGACGATCTACTTTTTCAACGGTCATCCGGATTGACTCCTTGGGCCGATCACCTGTGTCTAATCAGCTTGGCCGATCTCTGATCGGCCTAGACGATTGGACCACCTTTTTGACCAATCGGCCTGTATGTAATTATTGAACCATATCGGCCTGGACGATTCTGCGATCGGCCAGGACGATATGAAAGTTTCTTTAAATTCAGGCCGTTCCAGCCATGGTTTTTCACTTCCAACCCTTTCTCCTCTTGTGTTCTTTGCTTAGTGCTCTCAAATGGCTTGTGGGAAACGCGCCCGACAGACTTCTGGGAGTTCCTCGAGGGAAGGATTGACCCTCATTTCTGGGAAGCAGAAGATGAAGCCGTCTATCATCGTTACAAAGAGTGTGAAATTACTGTCTCCAGAATCATCAATCCTGTCCACATCTCTTACCCGGTAATGGATCTTTTAGCCCACACCTCCCTTTGCTTCATTTTGTCTCTTGCCTTCCCTTTCAATTCAGAATTTCTTCAAGAATTTTTTGCAAACCTTCGCATCAACTCTACCTTCACAGCCCTAACCTCCTATGTGAATCGACGCCCTGTCGAAATCACTTATCAGGATTGTGTTGATCTTTTACAGCTATCCACCACCGGGGATAAGCTGCACATAATCGCCTCTGACCCTGATCTTGACTGGTCCACGGCGAATCACTTTCTTCGCCAGACCAATGTACCTTACCATGTTGGAGAGACTAGCTCTTTAGTCATAGATGCTAGGACAATCCAACATGTCCTTCGCACCTCCATCATTCCAAAAGCCGACGATCGAGTCCACATCACCCCTCTACTCTCCCTCACTACCTTCTACATCAAGGCTCATAGGGAATTCAACACTGCGGACCTAATTTTTCGATACATTGATCACCTAACCACAATTCGCGATCCAGGCCACAAAAGGAAACCAAATCTAGCCTTAGGACACATCATAGCCTATGTCCTTGAAACCAAATACCAACTTCAGTATCCTATTCCACCAAACCTCCCAACTCCCTTCTACTCAAACAATTCCTTCAGCACCCTTCACAGTACTCGTCTCCACCCTGAGGAACATCGGGGGGCTAGAGAGGAGGAGGCTCCCGCTCCAGCTCCCTTTCCTGACCCTATTCCTCTCTACCAGCACTCACCGGTTGATCAGTTGATTGAGAGATTTAATAGATGAGAGACCCGGTTTGATGCCTATGTTGCTGCACAGGAGCAGCAACACTCTGAGGACATCGCCCGTTACGAGCATCACCGCGCTGAGGATTTAGCCCGATTTGACAGTTTCCTTACTCACCAGCAGCAGCAGCATGACCAGGACATCGCCTGGTTCAATGCTCAGTTTACCACACTTACCGGTTACTTTCAGCAGCCACCTCCACCACCTCCATCTGATGATCAGGATCCCTCATTCTTTTAGTCTGTGCTTTGTGTTGTTTGTTTCTTATCTTCTTGTAGTTTGCTTGTTAATCTTTTGTGATATTTTTCTGTTGTTTCTGGACTCTCTTTTTGTGATGACAAAAGGGGGAGTAGGTAGGGTGTGGTAGGAAAAAGCTGTTGTAACTTTGATTTTCTAATGAACCTGTTTTTTTTTTTTTTGTTTAATTTTTTCCTACTTGTGTTTGCATCATCAAAAAGGGGGAGATTGTTGCAAATCTATTTTTCATGGCTTATATTTTGATGATTGACAAATACTGTTTCTCTTGGACTGCTTGTTGCTTCTAATTTTTTAGGAATCGGAGATCGAACGATCAAGAAGGAGCCAAGTTCAGGATTGCGTAGGTTTAGGGTTGAGTCAGTCTGTATGTTTGATTTTCACCTCTTGAGTATACTTGTAATGGTCAAAGAGACTGATGCTATGTAACTCTTCACACACACACTTGAGAGACTTAGAATTTCTATTTTTACTCATATCAGCCAGGACAATTTTTGGATCGGCTTGGACGATCAGCTTAAAATAGAAAGTCTAATTAAGGATTCTTAATTAAGGCAGTCGACATTAACAAATCATCCCGGACGATACGTGTATCGGCCAGGACGATAAGCTCAAAACAGAAAGAAGTAGCCGCCATAGTCAATTATGGTATACTGTATTTTTAAATTATCGACCAGGACGATCCTAGAATCGGCCTGGACGATATTCACAAATTATGCCATAATTGTTCAAGAAATCAAGGGAGTAATTAAGGATGATTGATACGATCATATCGTCCTGGACAATCGCAGGATCGGCCAGGACAATCGCAGGATCGGCCAGGACGATCCAGTAAGAAATCTTAGGTTACTTCAGGACGATCAATATTGGCCAGCCCGTATCCAGGGCTATTGTCAAGACGATTTTCCTCTGATTTGAACTGATCGACCAGGACGATCGTGAGATCGGCATGGACGATCAAGCCAATTTTCAAACATCCAGTTTGCATCCAGGGCTATGCTCTGGCCGATCTTCAATGATTTGTACTGATCGGCCAGGCCGATGTCCATATCGGCCTGGACGATATTGTCGGCAACTTGTAATTAATGAGCTCCTTTGAAGCTCTTCTATTTAAGAGCTATTGTTCAACGTTTTTCAAGATCTTTGGCTGCTGCCTTGACCTGAGAAGAACTTGAGGAGAGAAAGAGAGAGAGGAGAGAGAGAGGATCTTGTGAGGGGGAGCTTGTGAGGGGATTCACAAGGGTTGCTTCAAGGATCGCTCTGCTTCGTCTTCGTCTAGAGTTTCTCGTCCGTGGAAGGGTCGGTAGAGGTAAGGAGTTTGCTTTTGGTTTTGGTTCTCTTCCAGCTTCAGGAGGAAGCAAAAAGAGGAAGGTTCTCTGCCTTGTCGGTGTGGCAAAAAGGAGGTTCTTGTGAGGGCTTCTCCGCCTAGCTGTGGGGGCTAAAGGAGAGTCACGTTTTGTAGTGCAATACTTGGAGAGTGCCTCCAAGGAGTGGATGTAGGTCGAGTCGACCAAACCATTATAAATTTCTGTGTTCTTTTTCTTACTTCCGCGCTTTTAAATTCCGCATTTATTTCTGTGGTATGATTTGGTTTATGCAATTTTCTTTCTTTGTGAAAATAGTTTTTAAAATACCAATTCACCCCCCCCCCCCCTCTTGGTTTGCTTGGGACTAAGTTCATAGGGCTTAACATCCCTAACAAACTTTCAGATTCGGCCTCATCATACGGTACGAAGTTGATCTTACCATACAATTAACATAAACAAGTTTTGATAATCCCGTATATCGTCCTGTACGAACAAAAGAGTGGAGGTTCGTACGGTATGATTTAATATCGTACTGTATAATTGATTTTGAACTGTTCATAAACCTTCGTACCAGGACAAATAGTGTTATACATATCGTACTATAAGATCTAATATCGTGCTGTATAATAGTAACGGCTACTTTGAATATTTCAGGGATTTTGGAGGCTATTTTTATGTATCAAATTAGTAATCTTTTTTAGACAGACATAGAGAGGGGAACGTGATTAGAGAGGGAATCCTTGGGAGAGAGCTCTTGACAAGTTTTTAGGGTTTAAGAGAGGAAGGAGAAGGTGAGCTTGGTGAGGGAGAAGAGGTGTGAAGGAGATCACATAGTTGCTCCGTTCTTACTGCATCTTGCTCCTCCTATAGCCCGAGAAGAACTTGTGGGAGGCTCTCTAAAGGGGAGACTCTTCTACATCCGTGACCTCGAAGGTACTCTACCTTCTCCAGTAGGGACAAAAATGAGAAGGTACTCTTCCGTCGCCAGGAGGGTCAAAACAGCGCTTGGCACTCCGCCACGCCGGATTGGAGAAAGTGAGTCTTGTAATGGCTTCTCCGCCTTGCCGAGAGTGCAAAATGAAAGCTATAGTTTGTAGTGAAAGTTCGTTAGGGATGTTAAGCCCTATAGAACTGGCCCAAGCTAATCAAGAGGGTGGGTGAATTGGTATTTTAAAAATTTCTTTTCATAAAGAATAAAAATCACATAAACCAAAATCACACCACAAAAAATAAATGCGGAAATAAAAGTGCGGAAGTAAGAAAATAAGAACACAAAAATTTATAGTGGTTCGGTCAACTCGACCTACGTCCACTCCCTGGAGGCGCCATCCGAGTATTGCATAACAAACGTGACTCTCCTTTAGCCCCCACAACTAGGCGGAGAAGCCTTTACAAAGCACCTCCTTTTTGCCACCCCGGCAAGGCAGAGAACCTATACCTCCTTTTGCTTCCTCCTAAAGCTGGCAGAGAACCACAACCAAAAGCTAACTCCTTACCTCTACCGACCCTTCCATGGATGAGAAACTCTAGACGAAGAACAAGCAGAGCGATCCTTGAAGCAACCCTTGTGAATCCCCTCACAAGCTCCCCCTCACAAGATCCTCTCTCTCTCCCTCTCTCTTTTTCTCTCCTCAAGGCCTTCTCATGTCAAGGCAGCAGCAAAAAGGTCATCTAAAACGTTGAACAAGAGCTTTTAAATAGAAGAGCTTCAAAGGAGCTCATTAATTGCAAGTTGCTGACAATATCGTCCAGGCCGATATGGACATCGGCCTGGCCGATCTGGACATCGGCCTGGACGATCAGTACAAATCTCAGAAGATCGGCCAGAGCATCGCCCTGAATACAAACTGGATGATTTTAAATTTGCTTGAGCATCTAGGCTGATCTTACGATCATCCCGGCCAATTAGTTCAAATTAGAGGTAAATCGTCCAGAGCATCGCCCTGAATACGAGCTGGCCGATATTTATCGTCCTGAAGTAACTTAAGGTTTTTGAATGGATCTTCCTGGCCGATCCTACGATCATCTAGGACGATATGATCGTATCAATCATCCTTAATTACTCCCTTGATTTCCTGATCAATTAAGGCATAATTTGAAAATTTCGTCCAGGACGATCAATGATAGTCCTGGCCGATAATTTAAAAATACAGTATACCTTAATTGTCTATGGAAACAACTTCTTTCTATTTTGAGCTTATCGTCCTGGCTGATACACGTATTGTCCAGGCCGATATGTTAATGATGTCTGCCTTAATTAAGAATCCTTATTTAGACTTTCTATTTTAAGCCTGATCGTCTAGGACGATGAAAATATCGTCCTGGCCGATATGAGTAAAAATAAATATTCTAAGTCTCTCAAGTGTGTGTGTATGGGTACTTAGCATCAGTCTCTTTGACCATTACAAGTAGACTCAAGAAATTAAAAACAAAAGTACAGACTGACTCAACCCTAACCCTACGCAATCCTGAACTAGTTTCGTCTGTTCTTCCGATCTTTGATTCCTGAAAAAGTTTGAAGCAACAAGGAGTCCAAGAGAAATAGTGTTTGTCAATCATCAAAATATAAGCCATGAAAATAGATTTGTAACAATCTCCCCCTTTTTGATGATGGCAAACACAAGTAGGAAAATTTCAAAAAAAGTTCATTAGAATTTCAAAGTTACAAACCCAACAACTTTTCCTACCACACCCTACTCCCCCTTTTGTCATCACAAAAAGAGGGTCCATATACACAAAAGACAACACCACATCAGAGAAAAAAAAAACAGACTAAATGCAAACTACATAAAACAGGAAACAAACAACAGAAAACAAAGACTAAAGAAACGAGGGACCCTGATCATCTGATAGAGGTGGTGGAGGTGGCTGCTGAAAGTAGCTGGCAAGTGTGGTGAACTGAGCATTAAACCAGGCGATGTCTTGGTCATGCTGCAGCTGCTGGTGAGTAATGAAGTTATCAAATCGGGCTAAATCCTCAGTGCGGTGCTGCTCATAGCGGGCAATATCCTCAGGGTGTTGCTGCTCCTGTGCAGCAACGTCGGCGTCAAAGTGGGTCTCCCAACGATCAAACCTCTCTATCAACTGATCAACCGGTGAGTACTGGTGTAGAGGAACAGGATCAGGAATGGGAGCGGGAGCGGGAACCTCCTCCTCTCCAGCCCCCCGAGGTTCCTCATCCCCAGGGTAGAGACGAGTACTGTGAAGGGTACTAAAGGAACTGTTTGAGTAGAAGGGTGTTGGGAAGTTAGGTGGAATAAGATACTGAAGTGGGTATTTAGTTTCAAGGACATAGGCTATGATGTGTCCTAAGGCTAGATTGGGTTTCCTCTTATGACCTGGATTGCGGATTGTGGTTAAGTTATCAATATATCGAAAAAATTAAGTCCGCAGTATTGAATTCTCTATAAGCCATGATATAGAAAGTAGTGAGGGAAAGTAGAGGGGTGATGTGGATTCAGTCCCAAGCTTTTGGAATTATGGAGGTGCGAAGGACATGTTGGATTGTCCTAGCATCTTTTACTAAAGAACTAGTCTCTCCAATATGGAAAGGTGCAGTGGTCTGGCGAAGGAAGTGATTTGTTGTGGACCAGTCAAGGTCAGGATCTGAAGCGATTAAGTGCAGCTTATCCCAGGTGGTGGATAGCTGTAAAAGATCAACACAATCCTGATATGTGATTTCGACAGGGCGACGATTCACATAGGAGGTCAGGGCTATGAAGGTACGGTTAATGCGAAGGTTTGTGAAAAATTCTCGAAGAAACTTGGTATTGAAGGGGAAAGCAAGAGATGGGATGAAACAAAGGGAGGTGTGAGCGAAAAGATCCATTACTGAGTATGAGATGTGGGCAGGATTGATGATTCTGGAGACAGTTATTCCACACTCTTTGTAGCGATGATAGGCAGCTTCATCTTCTGCCTCCCTGAAATGAGGGTTCATTCTAGCCCTCGAAGAACTCCCAGAAGCCTGTCGAACACATTTCCGACTAGCCACAGAGAGGAGTCAGCAAGAAAACACAAGAGGAGAAAGGATGAAGTGGAAAACCATGCCTGGATCGGCCAGAATTTAAAGAAACGGCTATATCGGCCAGGCCGATCGCAGAATCGTCCAGGCCGATATGACTCAATAATTGCGTACAGGCCGATTGGTAAAATTAAAAAAGGCGGTCCGATCGTCCAAGCCGATCAGATATCGGCCAGAATGATTAGACACAGGCGATCATCCCGAGGAGTCAAACCGGACGACCGTTGAATAAAGCCGATCATCCGAGCCGATTAGGTGTATCATCCAGGACGATGCACAATAATTGATCGTACCGGCCGAAGTTAAAATGTTTTAAATCTGTGCAACGTGTATCGTCCAGAACGAACAGTGGATCGGCCAGGACGATTGTCCAATAATGGATCCTCCGGGTCCAATTTTAAAGATTCAAACGTGCTGACACGTGGATCGTCCATGACGATCCAGTGTATCGGCCGGGACGATGCACATAAAATGCATCAGCTAGATGAAATATTCTATCGGTCAGGACTATCATCATGATTGCAACAGAGTTCGATCAAATCGTCCAGGACGATATGGTATTGTCCAGGACGATGACTTACAGCATGCATAGAAACGACCAGCAGATGGAATTTGAAGAGATTTTGTCCTATCGTCCAGGACGATAAAAGTATCGGCCAGAACGATATGACTAGAAAATGAAACCAAGGAAAAGATGGTGATGATCAAGGCCCTCAAAAAATAAAATAAAAGAAAAACAGACAAAAACACAGTAAAAGAAAGCAAAAATACAACGAGAAAAAAAAGCAAATATTTTTGAATTTTAATTTTTCTATTTTTTTGTTTTATGGAGGTATCATATGAGAAGTTCAAAAAAAAAATAAACTTTAGAGTTCCACAAGATCAAGGAGTTTAGCCAATCCCAATCAGACAAAGGTAAAATATCTGATTCTGTTAACCCTAGATCAGACGTTCTTTATGGTACAAATTTTCTTTTGAAAATAAAAGGGCTTAACTCAAAATAAACATAATCGGACAAAAAAGAAGATTCAATCAAAACTTGTTTACAAAAAAATCTCATAAATAATAAAACAAAGTAATTTTTCTCAATCATGAAACTTGAAATCAAGTCTTTGAAAATCTCATATAACCCATTAGTTCTTCTAAGTTTTAAAAGTTTAAAAAAGAGATGATAGCTTGCTTTTTAGTGGGCTTATTTTTATGCCTCTTGTATCTTTTATTTGGCTCTTTAAGCATCTTGATTTTTTATACACATTTGTGTATATATTTTTCTTTTTCAATTTTGGCGTCATTGGCCTCTTTCCTCTTTAATTCTTGCAAGCTAAAAGCTCTTTTGCAAACTCTTAAAAGAAGCTCAGTTGTGAGTATATCCTCCAAATATTCAAGAATAGAAGCTCTCTCTCTAATATAGGGAAGAATAACCTACAAAACAAAACTAAAGAATCATATGATCATTGCAAGGGCAAGATCTCAAATAACTTGAGAGATATATAAGAACTTTGGATATTATGCATAAGATAGATTTTTTGTAGCAAGATAAAATGAATCTTAGTTTCAAAAACCATTGGCTAAAGTGAGTTAGGCTTTTGTTTAGAGAAGAAAGTCATACCACTAAACAAGTTCGAAAGGAGGGAAACCATCAACGGTGTTTCTTCCTTTAACCAATTTTAGAAAAGCTAAACACAATCCTCAAAACTCCAAAATCTAAAATCTTGAAAAGATTTAACATATGGAAAGCCAATTTTAAAAGCAAAGTGAAAACAAAAATCATTAAAAAACACAAACAAAGCAGAAATAAAAGACACTGAAACAAAACACATTTCAAGGAATTATTTAAGCATCAGGTTTGAGTATGTATGAGATGCGAACCTTCATATGTCCAGTTATCTCATGCTCCCATAAGGTCTTTGGTGAGAGCACTCCTGCAAAACTTAACAACAGTCAGATTTAGGAACCCAAACAAGTTTGGGCCCCTTCTTAGGAAAAGTAGAATGCAATGCAGGTATGGTAAGTTGTGAATCATGCATCTTAGGTCTCCACACCCAATGTGAAATACGGTGAACGGTGCAAGTGTGTGAGATGTGTCCTAGCATGCCACATGAAAAACATCTAACTCCAGGAAAAGGGTTTCTTAAATGATTTGAGTTATAATGCCTCTTCCTATGTTCTGGCTTAGGATCAAAAGTAGATGTCATCTGATTTTTCTTACATGTATCAAAATTATTTTGAATCCTCATGTTTGTTCTTTTTAATGTATCATTATCAATCCTCAACTTTTTCTCAATCTCTTTAGATTTCTTAAGATCAAATTTAAGTGAGGTGTGTGAAACTTTTAATGCATTATTTTCATCAATTAATTCTAAATACTTTTTGTTTAAATCATCAAATTCATCAAGAAGAGCCATGTGATTGGAATCAAAAGTTGCATGATCTTTGAGAAAAACTTCATGCTCTTTTTGTAAATTTAAAAGTTCAAATTTTAGGCTAGCATGAGTTTTCTTGAGTTTTTTGTATGATGCACGTATTTTCTCATAAATCTCAAATAGTTCATCATAGGTTGGTTTACATACCTCTTCCTCATCACTTTGATCTTCTCCTATTAAACACAAGTTTGTAGTCTCTTCCTCTGGTTCAGTCTCAGAGGAGTTAGTACCAGATTCCGCCCAGAAAGCCTTTTGGATTCTCTTCTTGTCCTTCTTGAACTTAGGTTTCTCCTCAATCTTTTTCTTGCTTGTGTTATCTTGAAGTGTTGGGCAATCAGTTCTCACATGTCCTGGTTTCCTGCAATTATAGCAAACAATATCAGAAGATTCTTTAACATGTTTATGATCCTTACCTTTTCTCTAATTTTGATGATGCTTTTGTTTCTTCCTTAGAAAGCTTTTGAATTGCCTTGTGATGAAGGTAACTTCATCGCTTTCAGACCTGGAAGATTCAAAAACTGATTTGTGTGACTTTATTGCAACTGTTTTCTCCTTCTTCTTCTCACCTGTATTAAGATTTCTTTGATTCATCCCTTGCTCGTAAGCAATGAGTGAGACAAGTAAGTTATCAATAGAATAAGTGTTCAAATCCTTAGATTCAATGATTGCAGTGCTTTTAGCATCATACGACGAAGGCAAACTTCTCAAAATCTTGTTAACTTTTTCATAGTTTGAAAGTTCTTTTCCTAGTGCATGCAGTGAAGTAACTATCTGAGTAAACCTTATGTACATGTCAGAAATCGATTAATGAGATTTCATACGAAAAAGTTCATAGTCATGCAAGAGAATGTTCAAACGGGATTGTTTAACCTCATTAGTACCTTCATAGGTGATGCACAATTTATCCCAAATCTCTTTACCAGTTTTTCAAGTGGAGACACGCATGTAATCCTCAGATTTTAAAGCACAGAAAAAGCAGTTCAAACATTTTGCATTCAATTGCACTAAATATCGTTCATCGAAAGTCCATTCAGTAAAAAAAATTTCAGTTTTAATACCATTAATTTCATGAGAAGGAGGAGAATAACCTTCTTTGATAAACATCCACATGCGATAATCAGTAGATTGTAAAAACGTTGACATGCGGGTTTTCGAAAAATCAAAAGGTAGGTTATCGAATAGAGGAGGTCGGGTAATAGAATATCCTTCCATAGTGTTACGATTCCCAAGGTTAGCCATGGATCAAATTCAAAAAGTTTTCAAACTTAAATTTTTGAATCCAGCTCTGATACCTCTTAAAAGTTTGTTAGGGATGTTAAGCCCTATAGAACTGGCCTAAGCTAACCAAGATGGGGGTGAATTGGTATTTTAAAAATTTCTTTTCACAAAGAATAAAAATCACATAAACCAAAATCACACCAGAAAAATAAATGCAAAAATAAAAGTGCGGAAGCAAGAAAATAAGACCATAGAAATTTATAGTGGTTCGGTCAACTCGACCTACGTCCACTCCCCAGAGGCACCCTCCGAGTATTGCACTACAAACGTGACTCTCCTTTAGCCCCCACAGCTAGGCGTAGAAGCCTTTACAAAGCACCTTCTTTTTGCCACCCCGGCAAGACAGAGAACCTACCTCCTTTTGCTTCCTCCTGAAGCTGGCAGAGAACCACAACCAAAAGCTAACTCCTTACCTCTACCTACCCTTCCATGCACAAGAAACTCTAGATGAAGAACAAGCAGAGTGATCCTTAAAGCAACCCTTGTGAATCCCCTCACAAGCTCCCCCTCACAAGATCCTCTCTCTCTCCCTCTCTCTCTTTCTCTCCTGAAGGCCTTCTCAGGTCAAGGAAGCAGCAAAAAGGTCATACATAATGTTGAACAAGAGCTCTTAAATAGAAGAGCTTCAAAGGAGCTCATTAATTGCAAGTTGCCGACAATATCGTCCAGACTGATATGGACATCGACCTGGCCGATCAGTACAAATCTCAGAAAATCGGCCAGAGCATCGCCCTAAATACAAACCGGACGATTTAAAATTGGCTTGATCATCTAGGCCGATCTTACGATCGTCCTGGCCGATTAGTTTAAATTAGAGGTAAATCGTCCAGAGCATCGCCCTGAATACGAGCTGGCCGATATTTATCGTCCTGAAGTAACTTAAGGTTTTTGAATGAATCTTCCTGGCCGATCCTGCGATCGTCCAAGATAATATGATCGTATCAATCATCCTTAATTACTCCCTTAATTTTTTGATCAATTAAGGCATAATTTAAGAATTTTTTGATAATTTAAAAATACAGTATACCTTAATTGTCTATGGCGGCAACCTCTTTCAATTTTGAGCTTATCGTCCTGGCCGATACACGTATCATCCAGGATGATATGTTAATGACGGCTGCCTTAATTAAGTATCCTTATTTAGACTTTCTGTTTTAAGCCTGATCGTCCAGGACGATGAAAATATCATCTTGGCTGACATGAGTAAAAATAGAAATTCTAAGTCTCTCTATTGTGTGTGTAGGGTTACTTAGCATCAGTCTCTTTGAACATTACAAGTAGACTCAAGAAGTGAAAAACAAAAGTACAGACTGACTCAACCTTAAACCTACGCAATCCTGAACTGGCTTCGTCTGTTCGTCCGATCTTTGATTCCTGAAAAAGTTAGAAGCAACAAGAAATCTAAGAGAAATAGTGTTATTCAATCATCAAAACATAAGGCATGAAAATAGATTTGTAACATGTAGTGAAATTCCTGGAGTGGAGGACTCCGAGGAGTAGAAGTAAATCATGCTTTTATCGAACCACTATAAAATTCTAGTAAACTTTTTCCTTATCGCTATTTATTTTTTGCTTGTACTTTATTTTCATAACATTTGCCTAGTGAAAAATTGAGAAAGAAAAAGGTTTTCAATTTTGCATGTTGAGTTCAATCGATTGCTTTCATATTAGTTAAAGTTTTCTTGTTAAAGATTTAAAAACACAAAAATATTAGAACTCTTGCTTAGGATTTTAAATTATTGCAACAAATTTTCACAATTTAGCCCCCTCTTATCAATCTAGTAATTTTAATTGGTATCAGAGCCTATTTTCAAAAATAGTATTTTAGAAAACCTTGAAAAATGATCATGTCGTATTTTGATAATCGTAACATTACGAAGGGTTATTCAATAACCCGTCCACCACTTTTTGACAACATCCCGTTTGATTTTAGGAAAATTAGAATGTCTATTTTTTATAGTCTATTGATTACCGCATGTGGATGTTAGTCAATGATGGATATGTTACACCTTTTAAAACTATGAATGGAGTGAAAACTCAAGTGCCTTTTAATGAATGGAGCAATGAGGATAGGGAATTAACTCAATTAATTTTGAAGTGCTTAAATTACTTTTTATGTGCATTAAAATCTGGGGATTATATGAGAGTTTCTATCTGTGCTACTGTTAAAGAGATTTGGGATAGACTGTGCATCACATACGAAGAAACTACTGAAGTTAAATAGTCTAGGCTTAACATTTTGCTGCATGATTATGAACTCTTCCGTATGAAACCTACCAAAACAATATCTAACATGTATGCTAGGTTCACCCAAATTGTGACATCCTTGCATGCATTAGGTAGAGAAATTTTAAATTCTAAAAAGGTTAATAAAATTCTTAGATGCTTACCTAGTTCCTATGATGCTAAAATTACTGTCATCACTGAATCTAAAGATCTTAATGTTTATTCTATTTATAATCTGCTTGGTTCACTCATTGCATACGAGCAAGGAGTGAGTCAAAGACAAAGTGATGCAAGTAAAAAGAAGGAGAGAACGGTGACATTAAAAGAAAACAATTCAGAAAGAGATAGCTCTGCATGGGAGGAAGAAGATGATATAGCATTGATGACCCGACAGTTCAAGAACTTCTTTAAAGAGAAAACAAAGGCGTCATCAGAACGACTGGAATAAAGGTAAAAGCTCGATATTTAATAAAGTTTCATCTGATACAATCTGTTTTGAATGCAGGAAGCCAGGTCACCTTCGAGCTGATTGTCCCAACTTAAAGAGCCAACCTGCTAAAGAAAAGATCGAGGACAAAGCCAAGTATAAGAAAGGAAAAATGAAGACACAAAAAGCTTTTTGGGCCGACTCTGCCTTAGAATCATCAGAAGAAGAAGCTAAGGAGGAGGTAACAAATTTGTATCTAATGGTTAATGATAATCTTAATCAATTGGATCAAGATGAGGTATGTCAACTTTCATATGAATATTTATTGCTCATTCCTAAAAAAATTTATGATTACTATAGGAAATTGAAAAAGATGCTTGCTAGTCTTAATATTGAGTTTAGTAGTTTACAAACTGAGCATGCTAAATTAGTCAAAGAAAATTCTAATTTAGATGGAGATCATATGCTACTTCTTGATGAGTATGATGCATTAAATAAGAAGCATATTGAACTAACTAAAATGCATGAAACCTTGAAAACCACTCATGTTGAACTAGAAGAAGCTTTTGATAGACTTGACAAACTTGTATTATAAGTAGATCACAGTGAGCATTTGTTAAAAATAGAAGTTCATGGATTTACATATCAAAACAACACTTTTAAAGAAAAAAAATCAAAGAACTAGAAAAAAAAATTCATCACTCACATTATCTCAGTCTAGCAAACCCCCAACATAGCATGCATCACACAACTTTAGGAAGAGGCATCACCACCCACATAGGTTAGTGAACCCATTTCCTGGTGTTAGGTGCTTCTCTTGGGGCATGCTAGGTCACATAGCCCGCACGTGCATAATTCACCATATGATAGACCAAGTATGGAGACCAAAATTGCATCCATCAAGCATAGCATGCATATATCTCATTCGTGCAAAGCATAATGAGGAACCCAAACTCACTTGGGTTCCCAAATCTAACCCTTGAATGAAATTATAGGGATGCTATCACAAAAGACCTAGTAAGAGCAAGTGGTACCTGGATAGTGGCTTCTCGTGGCACATGACTGGAGATATGAAGAAGTTCATTCTACTAGAGATCAGAATTGGAGGCAAAGCAACATTGGGAGACAACACTACCAGGAAAGTGATAGGCTCAGGTATTGTTGGTAATGCTAATTTTTTTTTTAATTGAAAATATTTTATTAGTTGATGGTTTGAAGCATAACTTACTTAGCATTAGTCAATTATGTGATAAAGGTTTTAACATTAAATTTCTATCTAATAAATGCCTGATTAGTTTAAATAAAAAACTTGTTTTAAAAGGAAAATTAATGAGCGATGTTTACAAGTTAGACCTTGATTTCATTGATAGTTCAAATTCATTTTGCCTAAAAATAATAGTAGATGACTCATGGTTATGGCATAGGAGACTATGCCATGTTAGTATGAAAACACTTAAAAATATTACTCATAAAAACCTACTTATGGGCGTACTTAAGTTAGACTTTACTAAGGATCATTTATGTGATGCTTGCCAACTAGAAAAATAAGTCAAATCATCCTTTCATTCAATTAAAGATGTGATCACCTCTAGGCCATTAGAAATCCCATATATAGACTTATTTGGACCCGTTAGCACATCTAGCCTAGGAGGGGAAACTATGGATTTGTGATTGTAGATGACTTCAATAGATTCACTTGGGTTGGATTCCTAGCACATAAAAATGAGTCATTTGAGGAATTTAAGGTATTCTCCACATGGATTAAATGAAAATTATGCTATGAAATCTCAACAATCCATAGCAATCATGGTGAAGAGTTTCAAAATGATAGATTTGAATCATTTTGCCAAGAGATAGGAATAGAACATAATTTCTCATCCCTTAGAACACCTCAACAAAATGGTATAGCATAAAGGAAGAATAGAACCTTGGTAGAAGCCGCTAGGGAAATATTAGCAGAGTACACCCTTCCTAGATACTTTTGGGCAGAAGCAGACAACATAGTGTGTTATGTTTTAAATAGGGTAAACATTAGATATAAGCTGAATAAAACTCCTTATGAACTCCTTAAGGGTAGGACACCGAATCTTTCACACTTACATGTCTTTGGGTGCAAGTGCTTCATATTGATTAATGGCAAACTTCCCTTAGGAAAATTCAATCCCAAGTCTAATAAGGGTATCTTCTTAGGTTATTTATCTGTAGGTAAGGCCTATAGAATCTTTAATAAGAGAATCCTAGTAGTAGAAGAGTCCACCCATGTAGTATTTGATGAATCAGATAAACCCTCTGAATATAAAATTGAAGATGATGAAATAGAGGCAATTCAAGGAGTAGAGACTATGACCTTAGGAGAAAGTGTTGCAAATCTATTTTTATGACTTATGTTTTGATGATTGACAAACACTATTGATTCTCTTGGACTGCATGTTGTTTCTAACTTTTCAAGAATCGAAGATCGGACGAACAGACGAAGCCAGTTCAAGATTGCATAGGTCTAGGGTTGAGTCAGTCTGTACTTTATTTTTCTCTTCTTGAGTCTATTTGTAATTGTCAAAGAGACTGATGCTAAGTAACTCTATACACACACACTTGAGAGAATTAGAATATTTGTTTTTACTCATATCGGCCAGGACAATATTTACATCGTCCTGGACGATCAGGCTTAAAATAGAAAGTCTAAATATGGATTCTTAATTAAGGCAGCCGTCATTAACAGATCGGCCTGGATGATACATGTATCGGCCAGGATGATAAGCTCAAAAAACAAAGAAGTTGCCGCCATAGATAATTAAGGTATACTGTATTTTTTAATTATCGGCCAGGAAGATCATTGATTGGCCTGGACGATATTCTCAAATTATGCCTTAATTGATCATGAAGTTAAGGGAGTAATTAAGGATGATTGATACGATCATATCGTCCTTGAAGATCGTAGGATCGGCCTGGACGATCTATTCAAAAACCTTGGTTACTTCAGGACGATAAATATTGGCCAGCTTGAATTCAGAGCGATCCTCTGGACGATTTTCCTCTGATTTGAACTGATCGGTCGGGACGATCGTGCGAACGGCCTGGACAATCAAGCCAATTTTAAATCATCCAGTTTGTATTAAGGGTGATGCTCTGGCCGATCTTCTGAGATTTGTATTGATCGGCTAGGCCGATGTCCATATCGGCCTGGACGATAATATCGGCAACTTATAATTAATAAGCTCCTTTGAAGCTCTTCTATTTAAAAGTTCTTGTTCAACATTTTGAACAACCTTTGGCTACTGCCTTGACCTGATAAGGCCTTGAGGACAGAAAGAGAGAGAGAGGGAGAGAGAGAGGATCTTATGAGGGGGAGCTTGTGAGGGGATTCACAAGGGTTGCTTTAAGGATCGCTCTGCTTCTTCTTCATCTAGAGTTTCTCATCCGTGGAAGGGTCGGTAGAGGTAAGGAGTAAGCATCTGGTTGTGGTTCTCTGCCAGCTTCAGGAGGAAGCAAAAGGAGATAGGTTCTCTACCTTTCCGGGGTGGCGAAAAGGAGGTTCTTGTGAAGGGCTTCTCCGCCTAGCCGTGGGGACTAAAGAAGAGTCACGTTTTGTAGTGCAATACTTGGAGGGTGCCTCCAAGGAGTGGACGTAGGTCAAGTTGACCGAACAACTATAAATCTCTGTGTTCTTGTTTTCTTGCTTTTGCATTTTTATTTCTGCATTATTTTTCTCGTGGCATGTTTAGGTTTATGTGTTTTTGTTCTTTGTGAAAAGAAATTTTTTAAAATACCAATTCACCCCCCCCCCCTCTTGGTTAGCTTGGGACTAAGTACATAGGGCTTAACATCCCTAACGAACTTTCAAGTGGTATCAGAGCGGGATTCGAAAATTTAAGTTTGAAAACTTTTTGAATTTGATCCATGGCTAAACCTTGGGAATCATAACACTACGGAAGGGTATTCTATTACCCGACCTCCCCTGTTTGATAGCCTACCTTTTGACTTTTGAAAATCCCGCATGTCAACGTTTTTACAATATACTGATTATCGCATGTGGATGCTTATTCAAGAAGGTTATTCTCCACCATATCGTGAAATTAATGGTATTAAAACTGAAGTTACTTTTACCGAATGGACTTTTGATGAATGAGATTTAGCTCAATTGAATGCAAAATGTTTGAATTGCTTTTTCTGTGCTTTAAAATCTGAGAGTTACATGCGTGTCTCTACTTGCAAAACTGGTAAAGAAATTTGGGATAAGTTGTGTATCACCTATGAAGGCACTAATGAAGTTAAACAATCCAGTTTGAATTTTCTCTTGCATGACTACGAAATTTTTCATATGGAACCTCATGAATCGATTTCTGTCATGTATACTAGATTTACTCAGATAGTTACTTCACTGCATGCATTAGGAAAAGAACTTTCAAACTTTGAAAAAGTAAATAAGATTTTGAGATGCTTGCCTTCATCATATGACGCTAAATCACTGCAATCACTGAATTTAAAGATTTGAATACTTATTCAATTGATAACTTACTTGGCTCACTCATTGCTTACGAGCAAGGGGTGAATCAAAGAAATCTTGATGTAGGTGAAAATAAGAAGGAGAAAATAATTGCATTGAAGGCGTACAAATCTAATTTTGAATCTTTCAGCTCTGAAAGCGATGAAGTTTCCTTCATCACAAGGCAATTCAAAAGCTTTCTAAGGAAGAAATAAAAGCATCATCAAAATTGGAGAAAAGGTAAGGATCATAAACATGTTAAAGGATCTCCTGATGTTGTTTGTTATGAATGTAGGAAACCAGGACATGTGAGAACTGATTGCCCGGCACTTAAAGATCACTCAAGAAAAGGAAAGGGTGAGGAGAAACCTAAGCTAAGGAAGGACAAGATGAGAGTACAAATGGCATTTTGGGCGGATTCGGCATCGGACTCATCGGAGACGGAACAAGAAGATGAGACATCAAAATTGTGCTTGATGACAGACGACAATCCTGATCAAGAAGAGGTATGTGAACTTTCCTACGATAAACTTCTTGAAGTTTCAGAAAAAATTCATGCATCATATATGAAATTAAAGAAAACTCATGCTAGCTAGAAATTAGAATTTTTGAACCTATAAAAAGAGCATGAAATTTTGACTAAAGGCCATCAAATGATTGATTCAAATCATATGCCTTTACTTGATGAATTTGATGAGTTAAATAAAAATCATTGTGAATTAGTTGAAAAGCATGATGCATTAAAAGTTTCACACACATCACTTGAATCTAATTTTAAGAAGTCTAAAGAGATGGAGAAAAATTTGAGGATTGAAAATGAGGTCTTAAAAAGCACAAATTTGAAGATTCAAAATAAATTAGAAACATGTAAGAAAACTAGGATGACACCTACTTTTGATCAATTGCTAAAACCTAGGAAGAGGCATTATAACTCAAACCACTTAAGAAATTCTTTTCCGGAGTTAGATGTTTTTCATGTGGCGTGCTAGGACACATCTCACACACTTGCATAATACACCATAGTACACATTGGGTGTGGAGACCTAAGGTGTATGATCCACAGCATACCATACATACATTGCATTTTACTCTTTATAAGAAGGAACCCAAACCTTCTTGGGTTCCTAAATCTAACATTCGATAATTTTGCAGGAGGGCTCTCACAAAAGGCCTCGTGAGAGTATATGGTACCTAGACAGTGGATGCTCTCGACATATTACTGGTGATGCCAACCAGTTTGTTGTACTAGGTTCCAGGACTGGAGGCAAGGTTACTCTTAGAGACAACACCACCAAAAAGGTGGTTGGCGCAGGTATAATTGGTAATTCCAAGAACCTTATGATTGAAAATGTTTTTCTTGTAGATGGATTGAAGCACAACTTGCTCAGCATTAGTCAACTATGTGACAAAGGCTTCATCGTGCAATTCTTTACAAAATCATGCATTGTAAGTTTAAGTAACAACACTATTTTGCAGGGAAAGAGGATCAACAACGTCTACATGCTTGATTTAAATAACATTGAATGTACTGCTTCTTTTTGCTTAAAAACTGTGATTGATGATTCTTGGTTGTGGCACCGAAGACTTTGTCATGCAAGTATGAAAACTCTTAGGAAAGTGACCCAAAAAGATCTAGTTAGAGGTGTCCCCAAACTCAAGTTTTTAAAAGACCACCTTTATGATGCCTGTCAACTAGGAAAGCAAGTCCACTCGACCTTTCACCCCATTAAGGACATTAGCACCTCTAGACCTTTAGAAGTCCTTCACATGGATTTGTTTGAACCCATTAGCACCGCCAGCCTGGGAGGGAAAGTCTATGGATTTGTGATTGTTGATGACTACTCTAGGTTCACTTGGACTAGATTTCTTTCACATAAAAATGAGTCTTTTGAGGAGTTTAAAACATTTTCTACTTGGATTCAGAAAAAGCTAGGTTGTGAGATTTTGACCATCCATAGTGATCATGGGGGTGAGTTTGAGAATGAAAGATTTGGAGATTTTTGTGAGGACAAGGGGATTAACCACAATTTTTCAGCTCCTAGGACCCCTCAGCAGAATGGGGTAGTTGAAAGGAAGAACCAGACCTTGGTGGAAGCCGCTAGAGTCATGCTTGCTGAGTTTTCACTTCCAAAATACTTTTGGGCTGAAGCGATTAAAACAGCTTGATATGTGTCGAATAGGGTGAATGTTAGAGCCAAATTAGAAAAGACACCCTATGAGATCCTTAAGGGTAGGACACCCAATCTTCCCACCTTCATGTCTTTGGTTGTTAGGTTTTTATTCACAACAATGGGAAGTCTCACTTGGGAAAATTTGATCCTAAATATGATGAAGGAGTATTCTTAGGATATTCTAGTGTTGGGAAGTCTTTTAGGGAGTTTAACAAGAGAACTTTGATGGTGGAAGAGACAACCCATGTAGTATTTGATGAGTCTGATCCTAAGAAACTTGGAGTTGAGAATGATGATGAGGTTGGAGAGATTTCTAGTGGAGTAAGAAATTTGGGGAATGCGTTAGAACACCAAAGTAATGAAGGAGTAGGAGAAGTCACCAAATGAGTAGAAAATTTTGATTTGGATGAATGGGTTGGACCTTCACACACTTTGTCTAGAGATTGAAGATACTCTATAAGTCACCCCAAGGATTTGATCTTAGGAGACCCTTCTAGTGGAGTTAAGACTAGACATAGACTTAGGAAGGAGGTGAACCACTCTGCCTTTATCTCAATGATTGAACCCACCACCATTAACCAAGCCCTTACTGATGAGTTTTGGATTTTAGCAATGCAAGAAGAATTGAATCAATTTGTAAGGAATGATGTTTGGGAGCTTGCAGAAAGACCTAAGGGATAAAGTGTAGTTGGGACAAAGTGGGTGGAGAGGGAGTTTGTCAAGGGGAGCGTAGACACCACCCTTTTTCTTAGGAGAGTTGGAGATGATTTACTCATTATTCAGATTTATGTGGATGATATACTCTTTGGATCTTCTAATAAGAAATTGTGTGATGATTTTTCTAAAATAATGAGTAGAGAGTTTGAGATGAGTTTGATGGGAGAGTTGTCATACTTTTTGGGATTTAGCATAAAACAATTGGAGGATGGAACCTTTTTAAATCAAACAAAATACATAAAAGATATTTTGAAGAAATATGAGATGGACAAAGCCAAGCCAATTAACACTCTCATGACTTCTAGTGCTCCATTGGATAAGGACCCAAGTGGTAAATCTATTGGTCATAAAAAGTATAGAGGCATGATTGGATCCTTACTATACTTGACTGCGAGCCGACCTGATATTATGTTTAGTGTTTGCCTTTGTGCTAGATTTCAAGCTGATCCTAAGGAATCCCACATGACTGCTGTTAAGAGAATTTTTAGATACCTTTTGGGGATACAAGGCTTAGGGATTTGGTACCCTAGACACAACACTTCTTTTGAGATTATTGGATTTTCTGACTCTGATTTTGCAGGATGTAAGGTGGATAGAAAAAGCACTTCAGGAACTTATCAATTCATTGGACAGTCTTTGGTCTCTTGGTCTAGTAGGAAGCAAAACTCTGTTGCACTTTTCACTGCTGAAGCTGAGTACATCGCTCTTGAAAGTTGTGTGGCCCAAGTCCTTTGGTTGAAACAACAGGTATTGGATTTAGGATTACCTGTAGGCACCATCTCAATCTTTTGTGACAACACTAGTGCCATATGCATCTCTAAGAATCCTATCCAATATTCAAGTACTAAGCACATTGACATTAAGCATCACTTCATTAGAGATCATGTGACTAAGGGAGACATTGAGTTATACCATGTGACAACTGAAAATCAATTGGCTGACATCTTTACTAAAGCACTGGCCTTCGACACTTTCAGTTCTTTAAGGACCAGATTGGGTGTGATTGACATAACTGCATGAAACTTGATCTTTTAGTTACTTTCTTTTGTTTTTGTTTTTTATTTTTTAGTTTTTGGTGTGTTTTACTTTCTTTTGCTTTTTTCATTCTCTTACTTAGTTTTCAAAATCATCGCTGAAATGATAACATATTTCATGTTTTTTTAAAAAAATTTGTAGTCTATATGGTTTTCATCTCTTAATCTCCTAGATGGTAAAAATATTTTGTGATTGTGTCTCTTTCTCTAACCTATTTTAGTGGTATAATTTTCTTTTCTAATCAAAAGTCTATCTCAAATTAAAGATTGTTTATGAAACTGAAATCTTTTCTTAAGCTTGCTTAAGCAAAACTATCTTGTATTTATAATGTTTAAAGTTTTTTTATCACATCAAGATCCCTCGTTACTCTTGTCTTTGACTATTAATTCTATTTGTGGTAAATCTTCCTTATGTTAGAGAGAGAGCGCTTATTCTCTAATATCTGAGAAGATATATTCACAACTAAGTTTTTCTTAAGAGATCATAAAAGAGAATGTAGCTTGCAAAAACAAAAAAAAAAATTGGCCAATGATACCAACAAAAGAAGCGCAAAGATGCTAAAATTAAAAAATCTATAAAAAGAAGTGCAAAGCGCCACTCAAATTGACAAGAGGCATAAAATGAGACCACTCAAAAGCAAGCTATTCTCTCTTTTTAAATCTTTTAGAACTTAGAAGTTTTGGTTCTCAAAGACTAGATTTCGATTATTTTGCGATCATGACAGATTTACTTTTGTTCATTATTTTATAAAGATAGTTTTATCTTAAACCAAGTAATAGATGGATCTTTTTCACATATTCAATTAATTCTTTGAGTTAGATCATTAATTTTAAAAGATGATTCTACCCTAAGAAAACGTCTGAGCTAAGAGTAATCATGACCGGATATTCTACTATTCTATGAATGGTTAAGATTGTTAATTCATTAACCCACAAGTTTTTAAATTAATCACATGGAATACTACATCATTTTCATGCCTTGGTTTTAAAATAAAAAATTAAAAATTGTGATTTGTTATTGTTCTTTTGTGTTCCCTCCTTCTTTTTGATATGTCAAAAGGGGGAGAAGTTTATGATGTTCTTACACTTGTCGATCCTGAAATTTTTTTCTCCTAATTGTCTTCGTAGTGTTTTTCCATCATCAAAAAGAGGGAGATTGTTGCAAATCTATTTTCATGACTTATGTTTTGATGATTGACAAACACTATTGATTCTCTTGGACTATATGTTGCTTCTAACTTTTCAAGAATCGAAGATCGGACGAACAGACGAAGCCAGTTCAAGATTGCGTAGGTCTAGGGTTAAGTCAATCTGTACTTTGTTTTTCTCTTCTTGAGTCTATTTGTAATTTTCAAAGAGACTGATGCTAAGTAACCCTACGCACACACACTTGAGAGAATTAAAATTTCTGTTTTTACTCATATCAGCCAGGATGATATTTACATCGTCCCGAACGATCAGGCTTAAAACAGAAAGTCTAAATATGGATTCTTAATTAAGGCATCCGTCATTAACAGATTGACCTAGAAGATACGTGTATCGGCCAGGATGATAAGCTCAAAACAGAAAGAAGTTTCCGCCATAGACAATTAAGGTATACTGTATTTTTTAATTATCGGCCAGGACGATCATTGATCGGCCTGGACGATATTCTCAAATTATGCCTTAATTGATCAGGAAATCAAGGGAGTAATTAAGGATGATTGATACGATCATATCGTCCTGGACAATCGCAGGATCATCCTGGACGATCTATTCAAAAACCTTGGTTACTTCATGACGATAAATATCGGTCAGCTCGAATTCAGAGCGATGCTCTGGACGATTTTTCTCTGATTTGAACTGATCGGCCGGGACGATCGTGTGATCGGCCTGGACGATCAAGCCAATTTTAAATCGTCCAGTTTGCATTCAGGGCGATGCTCTGGCCGATCTTCTGAGATTTGTACTGATCGGCCAGGCCGATGTCTATATCGGCCTGGACGATAATGTCAGCAACTTGCAATTAATGAGCTCCTTTAAAGCTCTTCTATTTAAGAGCTCTTGTTCAACAATTTGAACAACCTTTGGCTGCTGCCTTAACTTGAGAAGGCCTTGAGGAAAGAAAGAGAGAGAGGGAGAGAGAGAGGATCTTGTGAGGGGATTCACAAGGGTTGCTTCAAGGATCGCTCTGCTTCTTCTTCGTCTAAAGTTTCTCATCCGTGGAAGGGTCGGTACAGGTAAAGAATAAGCATCTGGTTGTTGGTTCTCTGCCAGCTTCAGGAGGAAACAAACGGAGATAGGTTCTCTGCCTTACCGGGGTGGCAAAAATGAGGTTCTTGTGAAGGCTTCTCCGCCTAGCCGTGGGGGCTAAAGGAGAGTCACGTTTTGTAGTGCAATACTTGGAGTGTGCCTCCAAGGAATAGACGTACGTCAAGTTGACCAAACCACTATAAATCTCTGTGTTCTTATTTTCTTGCTTCCACACTTTTATTTCCGCATTATTTTTCTCGTGGCGTGTTTTGGTTTATGTGTTTTTGTTCTTTTTGAAAAAAAAAATTTAAATACTAATTCAAACCCCCCCCCCCCCCCCTCTTGGTTAGCTTGGGACTAAGTTCATAGGGCTTAACATCCCTAACGAAATTTTAGAAAGGGTAGAACCTCAAGAAGATTTGCGTAGAGAATGGAGATATTCATCTAGTCATCTTAAAGATTTAATTTTAGGAGACCCTTCGGAAGGTGTAAGAACTAGGCATGGACTTAGGAAAGAGGTTAGTGATTCAGCATTCATCTCTATGATAGAACCTACAAGTATAGATCAAGCCTTAGGAGATGAATTCTGGATTCTAGCAATGCATGAAGAGCTAAACCAATCCACCAAGAATGATGTTTGGGAGTTAATCAAGAGACCTAAAGAATAAAGTGTTGTTTGAACAAAATGGGTCTTCAAAAATAAGGTGAATGATTCAGGAACAATAATAAGAAATAAAGTCAGATTAGTATTTAAGGGGTACAACCAAATTGAGGGAATAGACTTTGAAGAAACCTTTGCCCCTGTTGCTAGACTAGAAGCCATAAGAGTGCTCTTAGCTTTTGCTTGTTTCAAGAACTTCAAACTTTGTCAAATGGATGTTAAGAGTGCTTTTTTGATCGGGGTAATTAAGGAAGATGTTTATATTGAGCAACCCCCCGAATTTGAAAGTTCACAATTTCCAAACCATGTATTCAAATTAAAAAAGGCACTTTATGGATTAAAGCAAGCTTCTAGAGCATGGTACGAAAGACTTAACTCATTCCTATTGGATAGAGGATTTGAAAAGGGTAGTGTAGATACTATACTCTTTTTACAAAAAGATCAAAAATGAAATTCTCATTATTCAAATCTATGTGGATGACATCTTATTTGAATCTTCAGATAAAAATTTATATGATGAATTCTCAAAAACAATGAGTAATGAGTTTGAAATGAGCATGATGGGAGAACATAACTATTTTCTTGGCTTTAGCATAAAATAAATGGATAATGGAATATTCCTTAGCCAAACAAAATACATTAAGGATGCTCTGAAAAAATATGAAATGGTAGTGCTAAGCCCATGAACACTCCAATGTGCTAAACAATTCAATTAGACTAAAATCCTAATGGAAAATCAGCAGATAAAAAAAATATATAAAAGAATGATTGGATCCCTTCTTTACCTGACTGCCAGTAGACCATACATAATGTTTAGTGTGTGCCTTTGTGCTCATTTTCAAGCCGATCCTAAAGAGTCTCACTTAACCGCAGTCAAGAGAATCCTTAGATATCTACTAGGCACCCCAAACTTAGGAATTTGGTATCATAGGCACATCACTTTCTTTGAAATCTTAGGGTACTCAAATTCGGATTTTGCAGGATGTAGGGTAGATAGAAAAAGTACCTCTGTTACCTGCCAATTCATAGGACAATCATTAGTTTCTTGGTCCAGTAGGAAGCAAAACTCTGTATCCCTTTCCACGGCTGAGGCAGAATATATTTCAGTAAGAAATTTTGTTGCATAAGTATTATGGTTAAAATACTAAATTCTTGATCTTGACCTACCTGTAGGAACCATCTCAATCATGTGTGACAACACAAGTATAATTTGCATCTCTCAGAACCCAATTCAGCACTCTCGAATGAAACACATAGACATTAGACATCATTTCATAAGAGATCACGTTGCTAAGGGAGATATAGAATTGCATCACATCACTACAGGAGATCAATTGGCTGACATATTCACAAAACCACTAACATTCGACACCTTAAGGACCTTGAGGATTAGACTAGGTGTCATAGACATTAATGCATAAAACAAAAAAAAAAAAAAACAAAAAAAAAAATTCTTCTAAGGTTGTTCCTGATCATCACACACTCACTACACAAAACCACCGAATTTGACAATTTATTATCATACTGTATGATCCACTAACGTATTGTACGATATCTGTAAATCTACACAAAACACAAACCATATTGAAATTTCGCCTCTATTGATCGTACGGTATGATACTCATCGTCCTATATGATACAGCTGGCAGCCATTCAATCTGTTTGGTACGATATTATTGTTGTTTGTACTATACGATACCTCCACTTCGTACTGCATGATCCACCTCAGCAAAAATAGATGAGAAAAACTTAAAGGTGTCTGGTATGATATAATTGTCATTCGTACTGTACGATACACCTATTCATACAATACAAAACTTTTTGTCAAAGGTCATACTGACGACACTCAGGACAATTGAAATCCTTTTGATCATACTGTATGATATCCATTGTACTGTACGAGTTGACCACCTTTTGACGAACCGATTAAGCAAAATATTTATTGCCCTATCATACTGTACGATACTAGATCTTACTGTACGATACTAGATCGTACTCTACGATGTATGAAAAAATTCTATAAATATGCTAGCTAGGCAGATCTCTTCACTCATAATCCTTCACTCGCATCTCTTCTCACTTAGTCTACTTACCTTCCTGATAATGTCGAGTTCTAGCAAAAGGGGTCGTTTGGTAGCTGGAAGCTCGTCTTCCTCTAGCAGTCACAGCGCTCACTTTCTAAATACTGAAAATGAAGAGGTCTATCACAAGTTTAAAACCTGCAAGATTACACCGTCCAAAATACTCAATTAGGCTACTCTAAATTTTGAGGTACTGAACCTCTTCGCTTCCACCACTTTTCATTTCCTTCTTACTCTAGCTTTCCCCTTCAACTCCTAACTCCTATTTGAATTTCTAGTAAATCTTACCTACACTATCAACAATATAACTTTCCACTATTTTGTCCGTTGCTAAAACATAGAGATTACCAAAGCTAACATCGCCCAATATATTGGGCTATCCACTAAAGGACCTCGGGTTCGTTCCTTTCTCACAAATAAATTTTACTGGAGTGATGTTAATTCTGTCCTTAGGAATACAGCCTTCTATCAACACCAATCACTCGTCCAATCACTCAATTGATATGCCAGATATATTCAACATGTCCTTAGAACCTCTATAGTACCCAAAGCTGGCGACCGAATCAACATGACCCTGACTTTATCTATCACTACCTATCTTATCATGTCCAACACCAAATTCGATGAGGCAGATTTGATTATTGATTACATTCATCATATGACGTTTGTTCGCCTCCCTACTACTCATCGAAAATAAATTCTAGCCCTTGGTCACCTTATAGGATACATCCTTCAAAATAAATACCAATTGACCTATCTTAGTGAACCTGATAATCTTCAAATCTTTTTATACAGATGCCTCTTTCTATAATCGTTTCCATCGGGTACAAGAGCCTGAAGAACCTGACTTTGATGATGAAGAAGGAGATGCTTCCCCCACAACAGCTCAAGCTCGATCACGACGACATGTAGCACCCCGAGCACCTGCACCAGCTTATCCTCATAATGATTTGGTCGAACACTTTGACCAACTTCAGACTCATCTCGATAGACACATATAATAGCAACATAAACAACACGAAGATGACATTAAATGGTTTGGGGAACGCTTCATTGTGATTGATCATCGATTTGATACAATCATGAATAAGCTGTTGAAGTGTATTTGTGTATTTGTGTTGTATTTTTTTTGGTGTTGTTTTCTCCTCTTTTTAGTGTTGTCAAAAGGTGGAGAAGTTTATTGTAGTATTCTCTTATGTTTCCTTATGTTTAAATAGAATGAATTTTTTTTTTCTATTTCGTACTGCATTTTCTTTTTCCTTATTTTGTATTGCATTCCTTTTTCTTATGTTTAAATAATAAAAAAACAAAAACATGCCATTCAAACTTGCCTATAATAAAAATTATTTGACATCATAAGAAAGAGGGAGATTGTTGGAATCCATGACCCCTAGTTTTGATCTTTTGATGATGACAAATAATACCATCTAAATATCTATTCATTGAATATCATTTGATTTCTATAATTGCCTATGAGTACTAACATTTCAAGAAGATCACAAATTACTCATGACAACAGGAAGACTCAAGACTAATTAGATTAGGAGTGTGAGTTTGAAATAATATAATTTTATATTTATTTTATTTTCTTTTCTTTTCTTGAGTCTGGCCACAAACTGCATGTAAAAATTGAGCAACATGCACACACATAGAGGGAGAGGGTTTCAAAAGAAAAATATAAATTTTCTTTCTCTATTGATCATTTTATATGACTTTATTTCATACTGTGCGATCTAATATGTTTAAAATGATTTTCTGTGAACAAATCATAACGTATGAACAATATCGTACTGTACGATATGTTATAAATCAAAAAACTCTAGCTGCTAGATTAGTTTAAGTAAGTTTTATTAGTCGTTTGTACTATACGAACATGTTCATACTGTACGATTTTATTCGAATACATACTTAAATTAACCTGTAATTAGTGGTTTAAATCAAGGACTAATCTCTGATTGGTCATCTTACTATACGAATCCGTTCATACTATACGATGAATAGAGGCCCATTTTTATCATCCCGGATATCGTCCTGGATGATCCCTTGATTTGGCCTCATCGTACGGTACGAAATTGATCGTACCATACGATGAACAGAGATGAGTTTTGATCGTCCCATATATCATCCTGTATGAACAAAAGAGTGGAGGATAGTATGGTACAATTTAATATCGTACTGTACGATTGATTTTGAACTGTTAGTAAACCTTCGTACTAGGACGAAGACTATTATACATATCGTACTATATGATGTAATATCATAATATACGATAGTAATGGCTAATCACGTTCCCCTTCTAATTTTTATGTATCAAGTTAGTAATCTTTTTGAGAGAGACAGAGAGGGGAACTTGATTAGAGAGAGAATATTTGGGAGAGAGTTATTGAGAAGTTTTTAGGGTTTGAGAGATGAAAGAGAAGGTGAGCTTGGTGAGGGACAAGAGGTGTGAGGGAAATCACACAGTTGCTCCATTCTTGCTGCATCTTGCTCCTCCTGTGGCCCGAGAAGAACTTGTGGGAGGCTCTCTGAGGGGGAGACTCTTCTACATCTGTGACCTCGAAGGTACTCTGCCTTCTCCAGGAGGGAGAAAAATGAGAAGGTACTCTGCCATCGCCAGGAGGGTGAAAATAGCGCTTGGCACTCCGCCACGCCGGATTGGTGAAAGTGAGTCTTGTAAGGTCTTCTCTGCCTTGCCGGGGGGGGGGGGGCAAAAGGAGAGCTATAGTTTGTAGTGAAATTTCTGAAGTGGAGGACTCCGGGGAGTGAACGTAGGTCATGGTTTGACCGAACCACTATAAAATTATGGTGTGCTTTTACCTTATCGCTATTTATTTTTTGCTTGCACTTTATTTTCATAATATTTGCTTGGTGAAAAATTGTGAAAGAAAAGGTTTTCAGTTTTGCATGTTGAGTTCAATCGATTGCTTTCGTATTAGTTAAAGTTTTCTTGTTAAAGATTTAAAAACACAAAAATATTAGAACTCTTGCTTAAGATTTTAAATTATTGCAACAAATTTTCACAATTCACCCCCCCCCCCCCTCATCTTGTCAATCTAGTAATTTCAGTAGATCTTAACGACTAAGGGAGGATGAAACCCCTAATTAACCCTAAATAGAGGAAATTGTAATGAATTAAGGCACTTGATGTAAATGGCGAATAAGTCGTGGCTAGGTAATGTTTCCGGTGACCCTTCATACAAAAAACATATTATTATAGATACTTTCATGATAAGGTTTGTATTTGCACTTTTAACACCTATAATTATCCTTGAGTTATTTGACTGATTCAAAAAAAAAATTATAAAAATAAAGAGGCTTGTAACCATCAAAAGTGGTTTCATCAATTCTTTAAATGAAATCATTATTTTTTTGCAGCACAAATAATTGAAAAATAAATTCATCATATTTAAAAATAAATTTTACTTTTATTTATGACAAGCCCAATCAGCCCTTAAGGGAATAGAATGAGTTTAGGAAGTGATATATATGCCAATATACATGCAAAGGAGCGAAGAAAATTTTATGTTTATGTTAAAATAAAATAATTTTTCTTTATCGATATCATTGTCATGCTTTAACTTTCAACTATGTGTATGCAACTCCACCGAGTTTGTTTGTTCGAAGCTTTGTCTACTAATTTAGTTAAAGGTCTTGGACTCAAATTTTATGTATGTGATATGTGTGTTAGTTAGCCATAATTAACCTAAATGCTCAAAAAAAACTTTCAACTATAGGTTGGTTTTGTCAAACTTCATTTACTGTACATTTTGTAATATCGTACTTGAAGACTTGGCTTTCATTTGTATTTTCTTCTTGATTCTAAAATACATTTTTTTTGTATAACTTCATAAAAGAGAAATTACAAGTGATTTCAGATAGATTATCAATTATATCTCAGTACATCTATACTTTCATATATCAAGTGACTCAAAAAAGACGGTGACATAAAATTAAGCACATTGAAGCAAAGGTGATTAATTAAGAAGACATTGCTCAGGGCTTTGTTCAATTGAGCCTTGGGACTATTTTTTGAATGATCACAAAAGCATGATAGAGTATCCTTCATATTTTAATATATGACTAATATTTCTTAAAATAGACTTTCAGAAATATTTTTTCAAAAATAAATGTGTGAGACATATTTATTTAATTAAACAATTAATAGGCCCAAAAATAAGGTGCCAATGTGCGAAATCTCCACTTTCTCTTTCTATTTTTTTTTTTCCTTCTCTTTTTTTCCTTCTCGCTCCCCTTTATATATATATAACTAACAACATTAGCTATTACTAGTAATCTTAATTACAGTAAATAACAATAACAGCAATTCATGCAAACAATAGTAAGATAAAATAAAAAAAGAACTTGTTTTTTTTGGATTTGAGTTGAATGAAAGGGTGTTGTTTTGGGGTTGTTAAGGTTGGAATTTGGAGTGGGCTTTTTGTGGGCTTTTGTGGAAAATGTTGGCTGTGATTGAGGAGATGAGTGGTTGGAAGTAAAGGATTATTGAACTGAAGTGAGTTGTGAAGTGAAGTAGGCTACTAAGTGGTTAAATAGGTTGTTGAAGTGGAGTTACTACGGATGGATTTGAGGTTAACGAGACGAAGTAGTTGGGTCTATGTAGGTTGTTTGGGGGTGGGATGCGTAGGTAGAGGAGTTTGGTTCTGCTGGGTTTGATTGGAGTGGAGGTAAGCTCAAGCGGCTTGCAGGGTGAGGAGAGGCTGAGGTCAGACGAGTGGAGGAGAATGATCTGACAGTGGCGGAATCATTTGTGGACTTGGGTTCCATGGTCTGCTGTGAGGGAGATCGACAGAGGAAGTTGTTGGCATAGCTTGGTAGATCAGCTGCAAGCTTCGGGATTTGGCGAGATCAAGTCGATCGTGGCTTGCGAACAGTGAGTTTGACGCAATGAGGAAGGATTATGTAGATCGTGGTTAGCTGGAAGCAGGAGGTAGGTGAGCAGGAAGCTTGCGGTGGGAAGAAATGTGTGTTCAAATGGGGGAAGAAGTTGATGGCTTCATTCCATCGAAATTTTAAAGAGGAACGCGGAAACTTGATCGAGGCAAGGGATTTACACAAAGTGATCGCGTCATCAGCCACAGATATAGTGATTTCGCAGGATTTACGAGGATTCTTTGACTGATACATGGTATGCGAGATTTCTAGTGGGATTTCTGGCAAGATTTCTAGTGAGGATGTGGATAATGTCAATCTACAGGTAAGCGATTTCCTTTTTTTTTTTTTATTTCTTTGGCTTTGAGTTGAGGTCAACAAGAAAGTGAAAATAATTCAAAGGGTTCAATATCAGTTATATTTATTTCACAACAACCAAATAATAACAGTTATATTTACAAATTTCAATCTTTTGACCACATAATAATTTTTTCTTTGATGATTCTCTATGTAGGAATTATTAATCAACATACAATTCATAATTTTAAAGAGAAAATATCATTGTTAGAAATACTTAAATGCTTTTTCTGAAACTTATGTACATTAAGGCTTCGTTTGGGACGGCTTTTTTACTGCTTTCTAAAACGGAGTTTTAGTACAAAAATAAAAAATTTTGTACTAAAACTCCGTTTTAGAAAGCAGTAAAAAAGCCGTCCCAAACGAAGCCTAAGACTTCGTTTGAAATGACTTTCTTTCTGCTTCTTAAAGCAGCTTTTTATTACAAAATTAAAAATATTTTTACTAAAAAGTTGCTTTAAGAAGTAGAAGGAAAGTCATCCAAAACAAAGCCTAAGAGGTCCAATTATAGAGTTTTTAGCAGTTTTCACAATAGGCATATAAGTTGAATAAAAATATAGTGCCTCTGAGTGTCATGAATGATCAGGCTTCTTGTGCTCTCTCTTTTGCACTCTATTTATGCTTTAAAGAAAGTTGGATCTATTTGTCTATATTGAAAATCCGAAGTATAATCCCAGCAAAAATCTGAACATTGAAAGCTATATTAGTTAAGAAAGTGAAATAATTCCAAGTGTTCAATATCAGTTATATTTCTTTCACAACAATCAAACAAGAAGCATAATAAAATTAACATAACACCCAACAAGCTAACCACGCGAAGAAATAGGACTATGATAGTAAATCATCATTAATAACACGTAGTAAATATTTATTCATCTACGGGCAACTCCATTTCCATCTTCCATATCTAGCACAGCATCGCGAAGGATTGAAAACTATGTTCTTGTTACAACCATAACCGCCTCCATGTTGTGGAACACAGCATTCAGCGTTGGTAAGGCCTATAAGAAGCGTCAGAAGAACGAGCACCACCACACAAATCTTGAGCATATTCATTTCCTAGATAGCTAAGCAAAAGATCTGAGAATAGAAGCAAGTTTGGGTGATTTGTATGACCTAAAGGCTCTGGTTTTTATAGGTAAAAAAGCATACCTGTTAACATATCATGTGTTGAACAATTTTTAAATTTATTTTATATTGCTAACAGTCAATGTTGAGCTTTTATGACAGGGCGAGCATAATGACAAAAAGGACTGAGTAAGAAAATTTTTATAAAAATGCTGATGTGACACCCATGATTTAAAAGATATATAAAATAAAAGATAATTTTTTGAAGAATTTCTGGTAAAGTTTTGGGAGAAAATTAAGATCTAAAAGAAATATTTGAAACTAAGATATAAATATGAAGGAGATGTGTAGAGATCAAAAGTGATTTCATCGATTTCCTAAAATGAAATCATTACTTTTTACTCTGAAAATAATTGAAATTGAATTCATCATTTTCAGAAAAACTTTTTAATTTATAAGCAATCAAACCAGCTCTTAAGAGAAGTATTATTTATTCTGGGCGGACTCTGAATGCCTCTAGAGACTAACCAGAATGCGCCATATCACCCTTTCGCATGGTACAGTGGCTTGGTACTGGTACCGCTCAGTATCGCGGCTCGGTACTGCTAACGTGACACATTCTAATTGGTCTCCAGACGACGTTCTGCGTATGACGTCCGCACAAAATAATTTCTATAAGAGAAGAGGATTAATTTATGTAGTGAGTTAATTGTTCAAGGAATATATATATATATGAATGAATGAACTAGGTAAAAAAAAGAGGTGCAAAACATATTTGATGAATCTATAAATGTCGAATATCTTAAGTGAATGTTCCCAAAAATGTTCTCAGCTTTATGTTTATTTTAGAAATGTTCACAGATTTAACTTATATTAAGAAAGATAGAAGAATATCTAAACAAACTTGATTAGAAAATACTAGTAATGACATTTCTTTACTATAATTAGAAAATAATTTGACCTTAACAGAACATAATGGAAAAAAATGATTCATCTAGCCCCCCCGCGTGCCCGCGCCCGACCGCGCCCGCCGCGCGCCCGCGTGCCGCCGCTCGCCCGCGTGCCCGCGCCCGACCGCGCCCGACCTCGCCCGCTGTCCCGCTCGTGTCCGCCCGCCGCGCTCGCGTCCGCCGCCGTCGGCCGCCGCCGTTCCGGCGCCGGCCACCCAAACCGGGTCGGGTCGTGTCAACCCGGAAACCCGCCGGGTCGGGTCCGGGTTCGGTTTTTCGACCCGTTTCTCTACCCGAGTCGGGTTAGGGTCGACCCGTTTCGCACCCGAGTCAGTTCGGGTTCGACCCGAACCCGACCCGTGACCCGAAATTGACACCCCTATAGCCAACACCCCATAGTAGGATAAAGGCTTGTTGTTGTATCCCAGCAAAAAATTAACAGGAAATTCTAACATGATTTTTTCTATAAAATAAAGATTTTTAAATAAATAAAGCATTTATCAATCACCCACATTGAATTGAACTTTTCTCTAAACGCCAAAATTTTGATTTTTTCGATGTAAGAAAAACCAAAGATCAATTCGCCAGCTTACTAGTCCAAACAAGTTTTATTAAGACAAAGCCCTTAACCCTTTCTTAGGTTTCAAAAAAAAAATAAATAAATAAATAAAATCAATCCTACAACCCTTAAAATGCAAAAGAAAAAAGAAGAAATTTTAAAAATTTTACATATGATATTTCATTTCAAAGTAATTAAAAATGATTAAATTTATCTTAAAAAATGAACAAATATAAACTTGTATCAATAAATCTTTACTTAATTACATATATATACCTTAGTGGAATCTTTGCAATGGAATAAGAAAAAAAATAATATCCGTAAGTATTAAAATGTTTTCGCTTGAAATAATTTTTTTTTTATATGTCCAAAGAAAATAGTTTGAAATTTATGACCGTTCCCATAAGCAATTTGTCTCGGGCTGATTTGTTCTTTAATTCAACAGGTTCTGAAACTGAGACAGTAAAGTCTTGCCTAAGTTCTCTTTATGCATGAAAAATCTTATATCTTCTGAACTTGGAGCTTAATCTCTACCTTATTTTCCTGGGAGTTATTATTAGTTTTTTATTTTGATATTATTTGAGGCTTTCCATTTCTTGTGAGTTTCAAATTCTAATATAATGATTTTCTACGAAATTTGGAATTATATGTATGAAGTACTTCAACAAAATTTCTCTACGTGAACTAAAATCAAATCAAAATAGTGTTTTTAGATTTACAAAACATAAGCTAAAAAAAAAAAAAAATATTGCGGCATGTACTTTTACCATTGATTATGTTTTGTTGAAAATGTCAATGGAATTTGCGATGGAAATTTTCGACGGAAATTTTCGATGATTTTTTTGCGGCTGAGTTGCAGTGAAAAATTTGTTGCATATCCGATGCAAACTATCCTATCTAACCAATTGATTGTGCATCTGTTCTCCATGAACATTCACCTTATTCCTCCAAGAGTCTTTGCTTTAATTTGCTTGAGGGAAACTTCGGGTTGAGGCTCGTGGTCTCAAAGGATTTGATTACTTCATCATACCGGATTGGTGAAAGGGCTTTGACTACTTCGCCAAACTGGATTGGTAAAAGGGATTTAGCTTCTTGGCTGCATCATGGAAGGATGAAAGTGATTGTGTAAAGGCCTAAGCACCTTCTTGTGTGGATAAAAGGAGAGTTACCACAGATTTAATGAAATATCTAGAGACGAGTCTGGGGAGGAGTGGATGTTGGTCAATTTTTTATCAAACCTCTATTTTTAGTACGCTCGTTATTTTTTTAGGACTTTATTTTCTAAATTTTTTATTTCCTTCATGTTACATTCTTGAAATCTAGGTTGAAAACATTGTAATTCTTTTGCATTTAATTTTTTTTAGTAAAAAAAAAAAAAGAAAACCAAAAGGAAGAAAAAAATTTTCATTCATTTTTCTACAAGATCAAACGTAAAAAAATTATTTGATTGTTTTGTTATTTGCTTCCACTTGAGAAAACATGTTTTAAAATTATCATTGTGAGTTTGGTTCAAATTTTTAAAACAAGAGTACTTGCAGAAGAAAGGTTTTTCAAACACCAATTCACCTCCTTTTTGTGTGCTATTGTTGTTCAACTATGTTTAACAATCTCATATTGAACTTTCAATTAGTATCAGAGACTCTAGAATTATTGGTTTAAAAATCTTAAGTAGAACTAATGGATAATTTTAATGGTAATCGTAATACTATTGAATAACACTTGATTGCTTTCCCACCAATGTTTAATAATATTCCTTTCTTATTTTAAAAATTTTGTGTGTAGACTTTCCTGTAATTAATTGATTATTGCAAGTTGAACATGATACAAGTAGGATATACTGCTCCAACTCGTATTGTTAATTACATCAAGGAAGAAATTTCTTTTACTGAATCAGAATACATAGCAGTAGGAAGTTATGTTATTTAAGTCTTATGGCTAAAGCAACAAATTCTTGACCTTGCACTTCCTGTAAGCATTATCCCTATCATGTGTGATGACAATTTCAAAAATCAATTTCAACATTCTTGCACAAAGCATATTTATGTTAGACATCATTTCATCAAAGTTCATGTAGAGAAAGGAGATATATAACTACATCATGTAGCTACTAAAAATCAATTGATAAATATATTTTCCAAACCCCTTAGTTTTGAGACTTTGAATATACTTAGGATTAGACTAGGTGTCATAGATATCAATGCTTAAAGATAATGGGCTAATAATATAGAAACAATTAGTAGATTTTTAATTATTTATATTACAAGTTTGGGTTTATGGTTTTTGTACCTGTTCATTTCTATTTATCTCTTTTTTTATGATTGATTGTTTGTGAAATTTGCTCATAGATTTTTTCAGGATCATTTCACACAAAAGAAACAATTATTCACATTGTATTGTATGATTTACTTCAAGTTGTATGATATCAATAGATTCTCACATCGTCACCACATAACCCACTAAATAGTCCAGATCAAATCAATTATTGGTGGTCATACTGTATGAACCACTACATTCTAATGTACAACCATTGTATTTTATTGTACGATACACGTGATAGTGGTCATTGTCATTTTCAATTCATCATATATAATATTTAATTAATCATCATACTTTATGAATTCTTAGTCGTACAACATGATCAGAGTATTCAAAGTTTGTACAACTTGATTATTATAGATGAATGATTTAATGAAGATCGTCCAGTATAATTCCGATCATACTGTAAAATTTGACCAACTTTTTTTTACTCTTTAGTTAAGATTAATTGAATTCCTCTAATCATACTCAATGTTGTATATCATATTGTATGATCTAAAGAAAGGGCAATTCTATGTATTTTAATCACACCAATATTCTTCTTCTTGTCTTCATGTATCTTTCCATAGTCTTCCAAATGGCATGAGGAAAGCGTTCAAGTACTCTAGCAGCAAGTTTCTCCCGAAGAGATATCGATGAACAATTTATAGATGTAACATACGATGAAGGATACCATCGATATAGAGTTGCAACGATAACCCCTTCCAAAATCCTGAATTAAGAATTTTTGAATGTTTAGGTACTAGATCTTTTAGAAGGCACTACACTTCCATTTATTATGCCTTTAGCTTTTATGTTCAAATCTGAGCTCCTCTTTAAATTTTTGTGAGTTTAAAAGTTAACATCAAAGAAAAAACAATTCAATCTTATGTTTCCAGACACGCTGTAGCCATCACTTATCGAGATTTTGATGAATTTTTACCCCTTTTCACCACGGGCCAAAAAGTTCATAACACAGAATTTGCACTTAAATACAATTGGAACCACGTAAACCTCACACATAGAATCAAACCAAGAAACATTCACCTTCCATTAGATTACACACTAGTTCAAAATGCCCACATCATCCAACACATTCTAAGAAACACAATCATTATCTAAGCAGATGATAGAGTTAACATCACTCCTTTTCTATATATCATCAATATAGTGGATGTTATTATTAACTACATTAAAAATCTCACTAGCATTACAAATCCTAAGGTCTGTCATATGCAAAATCTAGCATTATAGCCTATGTTCAAGAGACCAAGTATGTCTTTACATCCTCTACAACACCCAAGCACCTCTCGATTTACCACTATGATAGTTCCTTCTACGTACTTTATATTGATAGATGTCGAGCGGGATTTTATGTAATAGAACTTGAGCAAGAGGAAGAAGGGGGAGCACTGATTGAGGAACCACCTTAGGAACTAGCACCAGCACCTATACCTGCATACCAGCCTCAGTTCTATGAGAAAATGAAAGAGCAATTTGACTACTGGAGATGTAATTAGAAACACATATCTAGCAACAATTGCAGTATGTGGCAAATTTAGCTTGGTTTAGAGACAAATTTACATTAATTGCTCATACAATAAGTGAACTACACCACTACCTTATCATGGGCCTTTTGGTGAGTAGTGTGTTATGTAGTTTGTCTATCTTCTTGTAGTTTGTTTATATTTTTTTTCTATATGTCTTACCTTATAATGTCAATTTGTTCTATCTTTTTAGTTGTCTTCTCCTCTTTTTAGTGATATCATAAGAGGGAGTATAAAGTTATTTGGTTTGTATTTCTTTCCTCATTAGTGTAGTTCTGTTTTGTTATATGTCATTATGTGTTTATTATTTTTTTTATGTTCAATATATATATATATATATATATATATAAAGAGAAAATAAAATTCACTCAAAATTTAACCAACAATATTTGCCATCATATAAAAGAGGGAGTTCATTGCAATCCAAGAGCCTAAGCTTATGTTTTGATGATAACAAACATTATTGGTGATTAGTTGGATTTTTTTATTTATTGTTGCATATGTTTCTCTATATGCACTAACATTTTAGGTACAACAAGATCAAGCACCTTCCAGGCTTAAGACAGGTAAAATAGGTTGATGTATGCAAAAGTTTGTACTTTTATGTTTCCTGAATCTATGAATTATATTTGGTGTATATTAGTATAAAAATCGTGCACATATACATAGGGTGAAAAAAACATAAGGTTTTATTTTTTTTTAAGATCATACTGGATAATATTGATCATACTATACAATCTATTCCCTTAGAAATTAATTATAAAAATTAAAATAAGAGGAGGATTAAGATGAATTAATAGACTGTATGATAGTAATTGTCCTAGACGATTAGTTTATATTAAAATCCATGCCTCAAAATATAATTAGGCTACATTTAAAAAATAAAAAATTATTATAATTGTACAATATGATGCCAATTATATCGCACGATATTTAAAAACCTTGCCTAATTAACTACCTAAGATTATGCAATCAAATAAAAAAGTTAGTGTAATTAGTAGTCATATTATAGGAAGTGAGGTTTGTATTATGTGAATCAAGTGTCAACCAATATGATAATTAATCACCAGGGTTTATCCAGGATAATCAGTTAAAAACCGTTGAATTGATCATACAGGGAAATAGCCATTATAAAGTGCTGAAGAAAGAAATGAAATAATCTTATTTTACGATCCTTTGATCATACTATATGAATAGAGATGGATTAAATGAAAATTAGGTTTTCTTTAGCATAGTATTTAAACATCTCTTACTTTGTTTAAGAGGGTCTTTTGCCATTTTTATCTGGGAGAATATCTGAAGGTTAGGGTCTAAAGAGAAAGCTTAATTCTTCTAAGAGAGAGGTGAGGTTTTGAGATAGATGAACCTTATGAGATTAATAGAGTGTGTTAGAGGGGTTCTACACATGGTTACTCCATGAAAATTCACCTTCTTCTTCTAAGATTCTTTACTTTGCTTAAGGGAAACTTTGGAAAAGGCTCGTGGCATCAAAAGATATGGCTACTCCCCCACACCGGGTCTGTGAAAGGGATTCGGCTGCTATGCCACATAAGGTTGGTGAAAGGGCTTCTCCACCGCTCACTGAAAGGTGATCAAGTAAAGGCTTCTCTGCCTTGTTGTGGGAGAAAAAGTTAGTCATTAAATGTTTAGTGCAATACCCGCAGATGAATCTGAGGGGTGGACATAGGTTAAGTTTTGATCGAATCACTATAAAATTTTTGATATGCTCGTTCATTTTTTAACACTTTATTTTACATATTTTAAATTTTCTTCATATTGCATTCTTGCAAATTATGGTTGAAAACATTCTGATTGTTTTGGATTGAATTTTTCTGAGCCAAAAAAAAATTTGAAAATCAAAATATTAAAAAATATTTTTGCATTCTTTTTCAACACGATTAAATGTAAATTTTTTTTGGTTGTTTTATTGTTTGCTTCCACTTGAGATAACTTGTTTTAAAATTATCATTGTGAGTCTCGTTAAAATTTTTCAAAGAATAGTTTCTTGAAAAAGAAAATTATTTTAAAACATCAATTCACCCCCCTCTTAGTGTGCTATTATAGTTCAACGTTATATTGAACTTTAACTTTCTTCCCTTATGCATATTGTTTCTAAACCCACAACTTCAATATAACTCATTATAATAGAAATAAAATAAAACTAGCAATTTTACAAAAACTTGTCCACATATTTATCATAAAGTTTGCAAGCCATCCTTTCAAAATTTTAATTTTATATAAATTTTTTAAACTATTTTATTTAATACATTAGATCTTCAAAGCTGTATTTTATATTTAAAATTTGGTTAAATGATTGTCGGGGTCATCTTCTTCAAGGAGACATCATTTGTTATGCAATAATTATTTTTTTTAAATGAAACAACAAACTTAACATCATTCAAATTTGTGTGATATTTCCAATGTAAATATAAACATATTTATAACATATAAATACCAATTTCTTAAAACCTTCATCAGATTGACTAGAACTGGCCTTAGGGGCTAGTCAGTTCATCCTAAAAATTGTTTTTACATCGAAATGGCTAGAATCACTGGTTTAACCAATAAACCCCTAAATTGGTTAGAGTTCTCTTAAACTAGCCAATTTAAATTTAAAATTATTTGAATAATAAAGCAAATTATTTTAAATATTAAGAATATTGTAATATTTGAAACTTAATTTTAAATTTGAAATGCTTACTTTTACATTAAAAAATTCCAACTCAAAATTTTAGAAGGCTTCATTACTTTATGTGAGATATTTATCCATTTTAACTCAAAAGGCAATATAAAGTAAAAGCATTATCAAGAGAAAGTTCTCCAAGTAATGTAGGACAAAAAAAATTGAAGTTATTACTTTTTAACTATTAAATTTTAACACTCATTATCTATTTTAAAATAGATTTTTTAAATAAACTTTTTATGAAATAAATAATAATTTTTTTGGTTAATAATGTTAAATAAATTAAATTCTTGATTTTTATTTTATGTACTATAAAATTAATTAATTATTTATTTAAAATAAATGATCTAATTTAACATCAATAATTTCTAATAGTAAAATAATAATATGAATTGAATATATAATTTATAAGTTTAAATTTTATATAAAAATGTAACATAAATAAATAATAAATTATGTTAAACTTACAAACTGAATAAGTTAATTATATTTTAAATTTGAATTAAATTTAAAAATTAAATATATTTAAGTTTAAACTTATATAAGATTTTAGTAATATGTACATTCAATTTATTTTTTGATAAAAAATTTATATTATTATTTGATTTTTTATGTCAAATGAATTTTATTTATTATGTCATCCAGTTCGACCCAAATTCGACCGATTAAACCGGTCAAACCTTGAACCTCTCCTTCTATCGGTTCATTGTTTGGTCCGATTTTCACAACTTTAACAAATACAAATTCACTTTTTGAGTTAAGAAAATGAAAATTATTCTAAGCATACAATATCATTGATATTTTAGTTACAATAATCAAAGGAGAAGGATAATAAACTATATGCCCTAACAAATTAATCACTCAAAGAAATAGCACTATTTTATTTTTATTTCTTATTTTTTATTTTTTTGTTAAAACCTAAAATAGGGTCTACACATTAATAGCAAAAATATTATATGTTTATAAAGAGATTTAATGCTTACTAAATTCTAAAAAAGCTAAAATCAAAAAGCAAAATTAAAACCTACGAGCATAAGATCCCTACTATAGTATATTAAAGAGATAAAAAGGTTGGCAAGCAACCATATCCCAAAAAATTAAGCCTGAGTTTTAATAATCTTTAATAATGAAGTACAAACCAATATACATATAAAAATGATTATAACCTACAAGAACAAATAAGTAGAGAATAGGAAAAGGCAATTAAATATTAGAATAATTAATTAAAACCAAAAATACCCAAATAAAAAATTCTACCAACCAAAGTAGCCAAAAGGATACAAGCGGCTGAAAGATAAGATGCAAGATGACCAAAATACACCTAGCCAATGACTAGGTGTTGCAACTCGAGCTAACAAGTATATGGTGTAAAAATTGAATAGGCTGTTAGACCTACGCAATTGTCCCAAGGCTAACCAAGAGGGGAGGTTAATAGGTAATTTAAAAAACCTTCTTGAATTTTTATAGAAAATCAAATATTAAAAATTATACAACTTAAATTTATATTCAAATATGATTTTCAACCCCAACAATAAGATTGAAGAAAATAAAAATAGGGAAAATAAATTGATACAAAGATTTATAATGGTTCGTTCAAATACGACCTACATCCACTCCCTGAAATCTCCCTCTTCAGGAATTGCACTATTACTAAAGTGAATCTCCTTTTGCATCCACAGTAAGGTGGAGAAGCCTTCATAATTTTCCTCTCTTCCACCAATCTCCGGTGCGATAGAGAACCGTCATCCTTTCACACCCTCCAAGTGTTAGTAGAGAATCGTCATCCTTTCACATCCTTAAAGTATCGGTAGAGTATCATCATCCTTTCATACGCTCTAAGTGTCCGTAGAGTACCATATCTTCTTCAAAGATCTTCTCTCAAGCAACCAGAAAGAAAGAAGGAAGAGTAATAAAAAAAACCAAAAGAAATTCTTACATTTGAGTAACTTTGTGATCCCTTCACACTCCACTTACAAGAACTCTCTTTCAAACACTCTTCTAGAAACACTCTTTCACTTGCTCTTAATAAATCACGAAGAACAATATTTTTCACATAAGTTTCTAAGGACCTTTTATATGAAAAATACAAATAACCATCAATAAAATTGAAATTTTCCATTTTGAGCATATACGATCATGTAGTACGATGGTATTTTCATACATACGAATAGTTCTAAAACTATTGTGTACAAACTAGCATGAAACTGTAGAAAATATTTTCATACATGATAATTATCCAATACGAAACCTATTCATATTATATAAACTGTTAAGAAATTTTAAAGTTTGTTCGAACGAAAAGGCACCCCATAATTTTGTACTATGCATGTCGTTTATACGAATAGGACATCATATGATCAATTCAAAAAAAAAAAGCATTTGTTGAGATGAAAAGGGACCCATCCAATTCATACTATGTACGTCGTATGTACAATCAAGTTATCGTACAGTATGATCAGTTCAAAAACTTTAGGAATTATTGGGATGAAAAGGGACCCATGCAATTCATACTCTAGACATCATCTGTACGATCAAGTGATCATACAGTATGATTAGTTTAGAAAACTTTGGGAATCATCAAAATGAAAACGGACCATCTAATTTGTACTTTAGACGTCGTCTGTACAATCAAGTGATTATATAGTACGACCAATCCAGAAAACTTTGGGAATCATCATGAAGAAAAAGGACATGTCTGTTGACATCATTTTTGTGTTAGGTCACTCTTAACTCCTCCCTGAGTCCTAGATCCTAGGATCTTTTTAGCTCCTAGCCTTTAGGCTCAATTCAAATCTTAATTCAATCCAAACCCAGAATCCATAGGCTAAAGACTTAGGTTCTAAAGCCATTCCTAGGTGATTTTTCCACCACCTTAAAACCCAGTCAATTGACATCTGATTCAGGGTCTGTCAATTGCATGTTGATGTGACATGTCTCTAATGTCAACCCTTTAAAGTTGAGCTCATTTGGTGGACTATAACCCCATAAACTTAATCCAAATCCAATGGCTGTAAAATCGTCAGATATTTACAGCCCATGCCACTGGACATTCCACCTAATGAAATTTGACCCTTGAGCCTTCCTCAAACCCTTTGATCACCTCTAATGCCTTGATATTGATTTGTTAAACAATAGTCTGCATTTTTTTAGACTCAGTTTGACCCAGAATTGACTCGAGGCCAAAATGACCAAAATGCCCTTTAAGGGGATTTTTGGACCTTTGGCCTAAACTTGATTTGTTATGACCACCAACCTTGGAGATTTCTCTCTAATGCTTTCAAATGACTCTTGAAACCCTTTTTGACCTAATCCCAGCCTTGGGTCAACTTGGTTGATCAAGTCAACATAGTTTGACCAAATGGCCCATACACCCCTCTCATCCAAACTCATGGATCTAAACCACTCCAAATCTAGTTAAACCTAAAGGATGACTCCTTTGGACATCCAAGAGACCCCTCTTGGAGACCCAAGACTTGGGTTCACTTAGGTTAGCCATTTGGCTTGACCCAAGTAACCAAAGAGAGGTCTCTCTTGAGCCATCTCTCAACCTTAATCAAATTGAATCCAAATCAAGGTGTTATTGGGTTCCCCCATGACCCAATGCACCTCCCTTGACCAGCCCAGCCCTTGGGCTCACTTGGGTCAAGAGTTAGGCTAACCCAAAGTGCCCAAAACCACTTTGGATGAGCTAATTCTTGACCTAAGTCAAATTGAACTTGACCAACACTTCCATTTGGTCCCCCATGACCCAATGCACCTTCCTTGACCAGCCCAGCCCTTCAGCTCACTTGAGTCAAGAGTTAGGCTAACCCAAAGTGCCCAAAATAACTTGGGATTGAGCCAAATCTTGCCTTAAGCCAAATTGAACCTGATCAACACCTCTAATAGGTGGCCCTAGGTCCAACACACTGTTAGGAAAGTTGCTATTTGCATGTTTTACATTTTTGCAACTTGTATAATTTTGATGATTCCAAATATTATTATTTTATATGTTGTTATTCCTAACATTTTTTGGAAGATTTGTTTTTGCTCTAGCGTGTACTAACATTTCAGGAAAATCAACTCCAAGATATTAAGACTTGTAATCAAATTCAACAAGTATTCATAAGTTTTGAAATGAGAGGGAGTGATTGTAATTGAGTGAAAAATCACAAAATACACACTTGGGGAACAATTTTAGTGAACTGATCGTACGGGACAAACATAGTTCGTACGGGACAATCATGTCAATTACCCCTAAGAAGAGTAATGGATCGAACAGGCGGGGAGAAATTTTTTTCTAAGTCCTAATCGTCCAGGATGATTTTTATATTCATCCCGGGACAAACTTCTCGGGATTCTCACTTGCACTATTCATCAAGACAAAAAATAAGGTTTGTACCAGGACGAAACTCTCTAAATGAGATCGTACATGATGAAATTAATTTTTGTCCCTAGACGAAACTCTCTGTATGGGATCGTACAGGATGAAATAAATTTTCGTCCGTGAATGAAACTCTCTGTATGAGATCGTACAGGACGAAATAAATTTTCGTCCATAGACAAAACTCTCTGTTTAAAATCGTCCCAGGATGAAACCCGTTTGTCCCAGGATGAACTGAACCGACTTACGTCAGTTGGTTACATCCTGAAGAATTTTGAGAAATCGACCTATGAAATAACCGTTTCGTACCGGATGAACTTTGTTCGTACGGGACGATTAGGGTGTACGAACATAATTCATACCAATATACATAAGGTTCGTTTTCTGACAATTTAAGTAAAATCGTCCAGGATGATCCACGATCGTACGGAACGATCCACTACGTACAGAATTGAAAACTTGCAGTTTTTGGGCAATTTTTCTTATCTTTTGTATAAATAGTTCAAATTTTACTGCCACCCAATCTTTTCGCTCATTGAACTTCGTGCCTATTGGAACAAGAGTAAAGGAGAGAGTGAGAGAGAGCATTAAAAGAAGGATTTCTACCACTAGAGCATGAAGGCTTCGCTTGGTGTTCAAAGGTAAGATTTCCAACTTGTGATTTGAGATTACTTCACTCTTTTTCTTTCTTTCTTCTAGATTTCTAGTAAGAAGATCTGTCAAGGAGATCCGGTTCTCTACAAACACTTGGAGAGTGTAAACAGTCGAAGGGTTCTCTGTCCACACTAGGAGAGTGTGAAAGGACGAAGGGTTCTCTGCCCATACTAGGAGAGTGTGAAAGGACGAATGGTTCTCTACCAACACTGGGGATTATGTAAAAGGACGACGGTTCTCTACCGCACCGGGTAGTGGTGAAAAGAGTGTTTGTAAAGGCTTCTCCGCCTTGTTGTGGGTGCAAAAGTTGTGACACTTTGGTATTAGTGCAATACTCAGAGGGTGCCTCTAGGGAGTGGATGTAGGTCTGGTTTAGATCGAACCACTATAAATCTTGTGTCGTTTACTTTACTGTTTTTTTTTCGCATTTTTCTTTTGTTTTAAACTTTTTGTGGTTGAAAAACTTTTCAAAAAAAATTTCATTAAATGTTTAAATTCGGTTCAACTAAAATTTAAAAAAGGGTTAAGTTTTAAAAATACCAATTCACCCCCCCCCCCCTCTTGGTAGCCTTGGGACATTAACTTAGGTCTAACAACCTATTCACTAGACTCAATAAGCGGTATCAGAGCTCCGTTTCAAAATCATAAGTTTGAACTTCTTTTTGATTAACGTAGATGGCTACATTTGGAAACCGAAATACACCTGAGGGTTAATCTATTACTATACATCCACTGTTTGATAATATACCTTTTTGATTTTTTGGAAAACATGTATGTCTACTTTCTTACAGTCACTTGATTATCGTATGTGGATCCTAGTCCAGGAAGGTTATACAAAACCAACTAGATTAGTTGATGGAGTCAGGGTAGAAACACCTTTTATAGATTGGACTATAGAAGAACATGACTTAGCTCAACTAAATGCCAAATGTTTAAATAGCTTCTCTTGTGCTTTAAAATCTGAAGACTACATGCGGATTTCCACTTGTAAAAGTGAAAAGGACATATAGGATAGACTTTGTATAACTTATGAGGGGACAAATGAGGTTAAGCAATCAAGACTTAATATCTTGTTACATGATTATGAGTTGTTTCGCATGAAACCAAATGAATCTATTTCTGACATGTACATAAGATTCACACAAATTGTCACTTCTTTGCATGCACTTGGTTGGGAATTAACTAATGCTGAAATGGTTAATAAGATTCTTCGTTGTTTACCTACTGCTTATGATGCTAAATTACTGCAATTACAGAGTCTTAAGATCTAAACATTTATTCTATTGACAATCTTCTTGGTTCACTCATTGCTTACAAACAAGGGGTTAGTCAAAGAAAGATTGATGCATGTGAACCACGAAAGGAGAAGAATATAGCACTAAAAGTGGAAGAGTCTGAGAGTGAACACTCAGAACCTGAGGATGAAGACGTTATTGCATTAATGACTAGATAATTCAGAAGCTTTTTGAAGGGGAAGCAGAAGAGACACCAGTAATGGAATAGAGGTAAATTTAACAGAAATGGCAAGGTTTCTAATGAAGTGATTTGTTATGAATGTAAGAAACTAGGTCATATCAAGACTCAATGCCCAAAACTCAAAGCCACTCCTAGCAAGGAGAAGGTAGAGGAGAAACTAATTGTAAAGAAGGGAAAGAAGAAGTTTCAAAGAGCTTTTTGGGTTGACTCAGCTTTAGATTCATCTGAGACTGAAAAAGAAGAAGAAGTCACCAATCTTTGCTTGATGGCAGATAGTGTTGATAAATCAGATCAAGAGGAGGTGTGTGATTTAACTTATGATGAATTGTTTGAAGTTTCTGAACACAAGCATGATGCATATAGGAAAATGAAAAAGATGTATGCTAGTGTAAGTTTAGAATTGGAAGAGCTTAAGAAGGAATATGAAATACTTAGGAAAGATCATACTTTAATATATGACAACCACATAAAATTACTTGATGAATATGATGATCTGAATAAAAATCATGAGATTTTAAAATCATCCTATGTTGATCTTGAAAAAGAATTTAAGATATTTAAGGATGAATCTGAGAGCAAAACATATCGAATCAATTATACAAATCGAATCTTGGAAGATATGAATTCATTTTATAAGTTGAAAATAAGAGCTCTTGAGGATAATAGGATACCCCCCCAAACTTGAAGATTTTACAAATCCTATATTTTATCCTAAATATATGAAATCCCTTAGAAGATAAATAAATGGTAGAAGACTTATGAATACTTTTCCTAATGTAAAATGTAATAATTATGGATTATTTGGACATATAGCTCACACCTGTACTTTAAAGATGAAATCTAATTTGGTGTGGAGACCTAAGATGCATAAATTTAGACATATATGTTGACCTTATTATTCGAGGTCAATTTCCTTGGAATCAACTCTAGCACCTATGTCTTCGTAGCCTAGTGTAGACGTCACCTGCAGGATTCCTCTTAGGTGGATACCCATTGACGTAGCATCGACTCAACCTCCTGACTCGACCTAAATCATCACTAATTCAATTAAAATTGACTCGACACAAATTTAATTTAACAAATGATAGCATCAATTAAACCAAATTTAATCTCGTTTCAAACTTATTAAAATCAAATCAACCATAATTGATAAATTAATTATATCAAATCCTTTAAAAATGAGTAAAATAAAATCAAAATTTATATTCATTAAACTTGATATTATGTGAATTTAATTAAATCAATTATAACCACTATTAGAATAATCAATTCGAATTGTTTAAATCAATCAATAAATCCTAGCCGCTGATTTGAATTGAGAGTTTTGGATTTGATTAGGCCTATCTAACCACCGACCCCAACTTCCTCTCATTCGCAAACTGCCTCCCCACTGTCTGACTAATTCGTGAAACCTCCCAGGTCGGTTCTCTCTGTCGTGAACTGCCCCCATCTCCTCAGCAGTTGGCATAACTTTTTCCACTCACTGTCGCTCGCTCCTTCTGCAATTTCAAACTTCATCTCCTCTCCAAGTCGCACGAAGACCACCTCTCTCTGGCTGGATCCTCCCATTCAATTTTGCACTCTCTGTTTCCCTCTCGGACGTGAGAAGAAATCAAGGCGGACAACCCCCCATCTTCCCTCTCTGGATCGCACGAGAAGACCCAGGCCAAATCTCAGAACTCCAGCCTCGGTTCTCCCTTATAGTTTTGTGAAGACCCCAGCCTCCCGCCGCCTGCCATTCGCACGAACCGCACAGACGACCTCCTCCCTCTGCCGCAAGAAGCCCAGGTCTCCACGGCTCCAGCCCCCCATTTTCCTCTGTTTTGCATGATCCCAAGCCAAGCCACTGTCCGATCAAACCTAGGGAAACCAAAACAAAATTCTCTGCCTCTCTTGCTCACGTGGATATAAACTTTTAACTGTTGATACTCCCTCCAATTGCAAGGTATCTCCTATCTTCTTCTTCATTATTTTGCTACAGTTCTTGGCTCTCATGCCAAAATTATGTGATCAACCATTAGTTAAAAGCATGAATGATTATAAAACCCATTGCTAGCAAAGTATCATCAACTAGATTTCATATTTCTACTTCATTAAAAAAAAAAAAAAATCAGATTGAAAACATCTAGTTGTGTATAATCAAGAGTGTAACCTGTTTAATCTACATTTTCCTTTCTTTCAAATGAGTTTTCTATGGATCAATTTTGTGTTAGGTTTACAAGAGCATATGAATAATCTATTCTCAATTTAGATGTTGTTATTCTTGAGAAACGAAATTTTAAACTCTTGTTGATAGTTTGCTCGGTCTTTACAAAGTTTGAGAGGATTTCTTGAGTCATTTGTTTAAGCTTCACTAGTAATTAGTTCTAATAATCAGTTAGTGAATGGTTCTTTTTTATTTTCTCTTCAAGATCTTAATAGTGAAATGAAGCAAATTATTATGGGTCTCAAGTTACTGCATTTATAGTTTTAAAATCCATTTTATGCACTCATGTCTTGAATATTTCTAAAATGTAATGTTTTAGAAATTTATTTAGCTATGAAAGAATCATATTGATGAGATATTTCGAAAGGTGATGCAAGGTATTTCAAAATACCTTATTACTTGAATTTCAGCATCTTCCAAATTGTTTTTGGTGAAACTTGAAATTGGAAAGTAAACTTATATGGGCATTTTGATGGAGCATGATGGGTAAAGATTTATATACATAAAAAATTTATGCTTTGCTTTAATTCATTTATATATTCTTCTTATAATTTAGAAAAGTGAAGGGTGATTATGAATGGAAAAATTTGAAGCGTGATAGTTGGGGGATGTAAAGCGGTTTATTTTTGAATAGGTGATTTGTGTGGAGGGTGACAAGTGTAAGAAGGGGAAAAGTAAAGTTTTAGAAAGTGTATATTTTTGAAATTGGAACTTGTATGTTTTACAAATTGGAATGTGTGATTTTGAAAAGTGAATTTGTGTGTGTTGAAAGGTGGAATTTGTGTGTATTTTGGAAAGATAAAGCGTTTTGAAAGTGAAAAATAAGTGTTAGATTATGAGAAATAAAATGTGTATATATCAAATTGTATTTTAAAAAGTGTGTATTTGTTAAAGGTTGAATTGTTATAAGAAGTGAGGTGTAAGTTTGTTGAACGGTGTTTTAAATGTGTATTTATTGAAAATTGAAGTATTTTGAAAGGTGAGAATTGTATGACTTTTTGGAAAAGTGAAAGTGTATGTTTTTGGAAAGTAAAACACATGTTTTGAAAGGTGATTCATGTATGATTTGAAAAATGAAATGTATATATATATATATGAATTTGAAAAGGTAAAATTTATGTTATTTTGAAAGGCAAAAGGTATATATGCATTGAAAATTGCATCAAGTGTTTTTCTAGAAAGTAAAGTGTAAGTGAAAAGTATGGATTTTGAAAGTGGATTATATGTATGGAAAGGATTTGGAAAGTAAAGAATATGAATTTTTGAAAGTAAAAAGTGTAGGTTTTGAAGGGTAGTGCTTGTGAAAGAAGAAGGGTAAAGTGTTTTGTGTGTAAGTAAAAAAAAAAAAAAAAAAAGAAAGTGAAAGGTGTTTTGTTTAAATGAAAAGTTTAGTATGTGATTTGTGAATGGTAAAGTAAAATTTGATTTTTTAGAAAACGAAAAAGTATCTTGTTTCAAAAAGGTGATACATATGAGAAATAATAAGTGGGGTTTGTGGATTCAGAAATGCGAAACTTGTGTATGTTTGAATAGTTGCTATTTGAATGATTTATATTTATGCAACTTATGTAGTTTTGATGATTCCAAACATTATTGTTCAGATGTATAGTTATCTCCTAACAATTTTAGAAGATTTGCATTTGCTCTTGTGTATACTAACATTTCAGGAAAATCAGACTCCAGACTACGAAAACTTCAAATCAAATTCAACATATGATATTTTGTTTATTTGAAGTTTGTCTTTTCTTTGAATTAATTTTGAAAGGGAGTGATTGTAATTGAGTGAATAAAATCTCACACACACAAATAAGGAGATCTTGAAATTCTATACTGATCGTACAAGACGATATTTATCGTATTAGACGATCTGTCAGTTATCTCCTATAGAGCACTTGGAACGAATAGGAACTTGCTTGAAAAAATTTTTTCTGAGTCCTATTCGTCCAAGACGAATTTTATTATCGTCCCGGACGATGGGTTCTCTGTAAAATTTTAGTCCAGACGAAATTTATCATCGTACGAGGCGACCAGTCCTCTGGAAAATTTTCGTCCAGACAAAAATAAATATCGTACAGGACGATCGGCTCTCTGGAAAATTTTCGTCCAGACGAACATATTTTTGTCCAAACGATGAACCGACTTAGAACAGTTTTCAGCAGTTTCTAGAACCGACCTGGTAATAACCGTTCGTACTGGACGAACCTAGTTCGTACAGGACGATCAGCTGTACGAAGTCATTTCGTACACATATACAAATTGGGTCGTTTCAGATCGTTTAAGTAAAATCGTCCAGGACGATCCATGATCGTACAGGACGATCCACTGCGTACAGAATTGGAAATTTGCAGTTTTTGGGCGGTTTTTCTTGTCTTTTCTATAAAATGTCCAAATTAGACTGCCACCCAATCTTTTTGTCATTTGATCTTCGTGCCTCTTGAGAGAATAGCCAAGGAGAGAGTGGAAGAGAGCATTCAAAGGAGGATTCCTACCACTGGAGCGAGAAGGCTTCACTTTGATTGCTAAGGTAAGAGTCTCTACTTGTGAAATTGGATTTCTTCACTTTTTTCTTTCTTCCTTCTAGATTCTTGTGAGAAGATCATTCAAGAAGGTCCGGTTCTCTGCTGACACTTGGAGAGTGTGAACAGACGAGGGTTATCTGCCCACACTAGGAGAGTGTAAAAGGACGAAGGTTCTCTGCCTACACTTGGAGAGTGTGAACAGCCGTAGGGTTCTCTACCCACACTAGGAGAGTGTAAAAGGACGACGGTTCTCTGCCAGCACTGTGGATTGTGTAAAAGGACGATAGTTCTCTGCCGCACCGGGTAGTGGTGAAAAGAGTGTTTTGTACAGGCTTCTCCGCCTTGCTGTGGGTGCTAAAGGAGAGTCACTTTTTGGTATTAGTGCATTACTCAGAGGGTGCCTCTGAGGAGTGGATGTAGGTCTGGTTATAGACCGAACCACTATAAATCTGGTGTCTTTTACTTTATTTCTTTTACGTTTCCGCACTTTAAATTTCAGTTTTAACAACTCTGTAGTTGAAAAACATTTTTCTACTAACTTTAAAAGAAAATTTTATTTCGGTTCAACTTTATTATTAAGAGGGTTTAAAATTTTTAAAACTACCAATTCACCCCCCTCTTGGTAGCCGTGGGACATTTACTTAGGCTTAACAACCTAATTACTGGACTCAACAAGTGGTATCAGAGCATTGTTTCAAAATCATAAGTTTGAACTACTTTTTGATTAACGTAGATGGCTACATTTGGAAACCGAAACACACCTGAGGGTTACTCTATCACTAGACCTCCACTGTTTGACAATATTCTTTTTGATTTTTGGAAAACACGCATGTCTACTTTCTTACAGTCACTTGATTATCGCATGTGGATGCTAGTCCAGGAAGGTTACACAAAACCAACTAGATTAGTTGATGGAATTAGGGTAGATACACCCTATGCAGATTGGACTATAGAAGAACGTGACTTAGCACAATTAAATGCGAAATGTTTAAATAGTTTCTTTTGTGCTTTAAAATCTGAAGACTACATGCGAGTTTCCACTTGTAAAAGCGGAAAAGACATATGGGATAGACTTTGTATTACTTATGAAGGGACAAATGAGGTTAAGCAATCAAGACTCAATATCTTGTTACATGACTACGAATTATTTCGCATGAAACCTAATGAATCTATATCTGACATGTACACAAGATTCACTCAAATTGTCACCTCTTTGCATGCACTTGGTAGGGAATTAACAAATGCTGAAATGGTTAATAAGATTCTTCGTTGTTTACCTACTGCATATGATGCTAAAATTACTGCAATTACAGAGTCTAAAGATCTGAACATTTATTCAATTGACAATCTTCTTGGTTCACTCATTGCTTACGAGCAAGGAGTAAGTCAAAGAAAGATTGATGCAGGTGAACCAAGAAAGGACAAGAATATTGCACTAAATGTGGAAGAGTCAGAAAGTGAACACTCACAACCTGAGGATGAAGACGATATTGCACTAATGACTAGACAATTCAGAAGCTTTTTAAAGAGGAAGCAGAAGAGACGCCAGCAATGGAATAGAGGTAAGTATAACAGAAATGGCAAGGTTTCTAATGAAGTGATTTATTATGAATGCAGGAAACCAGGTCATATAAAGACTGATTGTCCAAAACTCAAAGCCACTCCTAGCAAGGAGAAGGTAGAGGAGAAACCAATGGTAAAGAAGGGCAAGAAGAAGTTTCAAAATGCTTTTTGGGCGGACTCAGCTTCAGACTCATCTGAGACTGAAAAAGAAGAAGAAGTCACCAACCTTTGCTTGATGGCAGATAAATCTGAACAATCAGATCAAGAAGAGGTATGTGATTTAACTTATAATGAATTGTTTGAAGTTTCTGAACACATGCATGATGCATATAGGAAAACAAAAAAGATGCATGCTAGTTTAGTTATAGAATTGGAAGAGCTTAATAAGGAACACGAAATCCTTAGGAAAGATCATGCTTTAATTGATAGCAACCACATGAAAATACTTGATGAATATGATGACTTGAATAAAAATTTGAAAATTTAAAATCATCCTATGCTGAACTTGAAAAAGAATTTAAGAAATTTAAGGATGAATATGAGAGCAAGACATATAGAATCAATTATACAAATCGAATCTTGGAGGATATGAATTCATTTTACAAACTTACTATAAGAGCTCTCGAGGATAATAGGAACCCCCCTAAACTTGAAGATTTTACAAATCCTAAATATTATCCTAAATTCATGAAATCCTTTAGAAGACAATCATATGAAAGAAAACATAGGAATATTTTTCCTAATGTTAAATGTAACAATTGTGGATTTTTGGGACATATATCTCACACCTGCACTTTAAAGATAAAACCTAATTTGGTGTGGAGAACTAAGATGCATAAACCTAGACATATCACACATGCATCTGATTATAAATTTCATAAAGGTGAACCCAAACTAGTTTGGGTTCCCAGGTCTAACATTTGAGAATTTGCAGGAATACTCTCACACAAGACCTCGTGAGAGTATATGGTACCTGGACAGCGGATGTTCTAAGCACATGACTGGAGATACTGCTCAATTCATAACGCTGGAAGCCAGGAGCGGAGGCAAGGTTACACTTGGAGATAATACCACAAAGAAAGTGGTTGGATCAGGTATGATTGGAAATTTGAAAAACTTTTTCATAGACAATGTTTTATTAGTTGAAGGCTTAAAACATAATTTGCTTAGCATAAGTCAACTTTGTGATAAGGGCTATAATGTAAAATTTTTACCTACTAGCTGCATAATTAGCCTAAATGGGAAAATTGTTTTAAATGGAAAAAGGGTGAACAATGTCTACATGCTAGATTTAAATTTATTTCAATCTCCTACTGCTTTTTGTTTGAAAACTGTTTCTGATGAATCATGGCTTTGGCATAGGAGACTTTGTCATTCTAGTATGAAAAATCTTAGAAAAATTACCCAAAAGAATTTGGTGAGAGGAATACCTAAACTAGACTTTACTAAGGACCATCTGTGTGATGCATGTCAACTAGGAAAACAAGTGAAGTCCTCTTTTAAGTCCAATAAAGATCTAAGGACCAGTAAACCATTAGAAATTCTTCACATGGATCTTTTTGGACCTGTAAGCACGGTAAGTCTAGGAGGAAAGGTATATGGATTTATTATAGTAGATGATTTTTCAAGATTCACCTGGGTTAAATTTCTTTTTCATAAGAGTGAATCATTTGAGGAATTCAGAAATTTTTCAACTTGGATACAAAGAAAACTAGGATGTGAAATAATTTCTATACAAAGTGATCATGGAGGAGAATTTGAAAATGAAAGATTTGAAGATTTCTGTAAAGAAAAGGGTATTGATCACAATTTTTCTGCACCTAGAACTCCTCAACAAAATGAAGTAGTTGAAAGAAAGAACATAACATTAATAGAAGCCGCCCGAGCAATGTTAGCAGAATACTCACTTCCTAGACATTTTTGGGCTGAGGCGGTTAGCACTGCATGCTATGTTCTGAATAGGGTGAATGTGAGATCAAATTTGAATAAAACACCCTATGAGTTGCTAAAAGGTAGAACACTAAATTTGTCTCATTTGCATGTATTTGGTTGCAAGGTGTTCATACATAATAATGGAAAATCTGCCTTAGGAAAATTTGATCCAAAATCAGATGAAGGAATTTTTGTTGGATATTCAAGTGTTGGAAAATCTTATAGAGTATTCAACAAAAGAACTTTAGTCATTGAAGAAACGACACATGTTGTTTTTGATGAAAATGGAAATATGGAAGAGCCAAAAGTTGTTGAAGAAGAAATTGAAGAAAACTCCCAAAAGATTGATAGATTAAATTTGGAAGAAAATGTGGAAGAAAATTTAGAAAGAGAAGACCCTTTGCCTAGAGATTTGAGATTTTCTAAAAACCATCCAAAGGAATTGATTATAGGTGAACCAAGTGAGGGTGTTAGAACTAGGCGTGGATTAAACAAGGAAGTCAATCATTCAGCCTTTATTTCAACTATTGAACCCACTAACATTGATCAAGCACTTTCAGATGAATTTTGGATATTGGCCATGCAAGAAGAGTTAAATCAATTTGTAAGAAATAAAGTTTGGGAACTAACTACAAGACCAAAAGATCAAAGTATTGTTGGAACCAAGTGGGTGTTCAAAAATAAAATGAATGACTCAGGAGTAGTCATTAGAAATAAGGCTAGATTAGTAGCTAAGGGGTATAATCAAATTGAAGGAATTGATTTTGAGGAAACTTTTGCCCCTGTAGCTAGACTTGAAGCAATTAGGGTTTTACTAGCCTTTGCCTGTTTTAAAGGTTTTAAATTATTTCAAATGGATGTCAAAAGTGCCTTTTTAAATGGGGTAATTGAGGAAGATGTTTTTGTAGAACAACCTCCAGGTTTTGAAAATTCTAAATTTCCAAATCATGTTTTCAAATTAAAAAAGGCATTATATGGATTGAAACAGGCACCTAGGGCTTGGTATGAGAGGTTAAGCACCTTCCTACTTGAAAGATCTTTTGAAAAAGGAAGTGTGGATACAACTCTCTTTTTAAGGAAAATTGGAAAGGATATACTTATTGTTCAAATTTATGTGGATGACATCATCTTTGGATCTTCAAATAAACATCTTTGTGATGATTTTTCTAAAACAATGAGTAGTGAATTTGAAATGAGTCTAATGGGAGATTTAAATTACTTTCTAGGATTTAGCATTAAGCAACTTGAGGAAGGTACTTTTCTTAGTCAAACCAAATATATTAAGGACATCCTCAAAAAATATGAAATGGACAATGCTAAACCTGTTAGTACACCAATGAGTTCTTCAGTTCAGTTAGATAAAGTCCTTAAGGGAAAATCTGTTGATCAAAAGAAATTTAGAGGGATAATTGGATTTTTACTTTACTTGACTGCTAGCCGACCAGATATTATGTTTAGTGTTTGCTTATGTGCTAGATTTCAATCAGATCCAAAAGAATCACATTTGACAGCAGTGAAAAGGATTTTAAGATATCTACTAGGAACTCAAAACTTAGGAATTTGGTATCCTAAGTTTAGCTCTTCATTTGAAATTATTGGTTACTCAGATTCTGACTTTGCTGACTGTAGAGTGGATAGGAAAAGCACTTCTGGAACATGTCAATTCATTGGAAATTCATTAGTTTCATGGTCTAGTAGAAAACAAAATTCAGTGGCACTATCTACTGCAGAAGTAGAATACATTGCATTAGGAAGTTGTGTGGCACAAGTTCTTTGGTTAAAACAACAGTTGATTGACTTAGGATTAACTATAGGCACTATTCCAATTTATTGTGACAATACTAGTGCTATTTGCATTTCAAAAAATCCTATTCAACATTCTAGAACCAAACACATCGATATAAGGCATCATTTCATAAGGGATCATGTATCCAAAGGAGAAATTGAACTCATACATGTTTCAACTGAAAATCAACTTGCAGACATTTTTACAAAACCTTTAGCCTTTGATACCTTCAGTACTTTAAGAACAAGGCTTGGTGTTATTGATTTGAATGCTTAACTAAAATGTCTTTGCAACATTGATACTTGTTGTGTTTTGTTTTTGTAATTTTGTGAATTTTGTGTGTTTTTAATGAATTGTTTTTGAATTTATGATTTTGGTTTTATGTTTTCTGTGTTTTTGTTGATTTTGTTAATTTAAAAAATTCAAAATTAAAATTTTTTTTTGGAGGAAATCGTCCAGGACGAAATGTTTTCGTACGGGACGATATGTGAAGGAACAGTTTGCGCGAATTTAAACCGTTTTGAGAGCAGTTTTTAATTTGATCGTCTGTACGATATTTAATCGTCCAGGACGAATTTTTTCTCTCTCAAACGTCGGGACGATTGAATGCAGCGGTTGAGTGGATAAGACAGTTTTTAATACGAACTTCGTCTGTACGAAATTTTTTCGTCTGTACGAACATGTGTCGGTTCATTGTAGGGGACGATTTTCAAGAGTCATTAAAACGAAACACTTTTCGATCGTCTGTACGAAATTTTTTTCGTCTGTACGATCGGTCAAGTCAAAAATCCTGTACGAAGGGACGCATCGTAAGTTGTGTTGAATACGAAAAGCCGTTACATTTTGGACGAATTGGATCGTCTGTACGAAATTACTTCGTCCAGACGAACGATAATTTTTTGTCCAGGACGAATATTTTCGTCCAGAATGAACGTATCGTTTTTCTTTAAATATGAAGGCTTTCAAACTTGACAATTACACTTTCAAACTTCTTTTTCAATCCCTTTTTACATCAAATCAACTATGGCCTCCTCTTGCAAAAGACAAAAAGTTTTGGTGAAGAAACCTAACAGGAATACCCCAGACAACTTTCTTTCCAAGGCAAATGAGGAATCTTTTCCTCATTTTGCATCCGCAAAAATCACTCCGTCTCGCATTCTTATCCAAACAGAGTTGAAATTTCGGGTATTGCACCTCTTCGCCTCAACCCAATTTCAGTTCAGTCTTTCTCTCGCCCACTTCTATAATAAGCAAACCTACCATTACTTTCTAGCCAACATGAGTTTCAATTCTGACCACTCTTTCATTAGTTTTTTTGTTTTTAAGAAAAAAGTTGAAATCACCAAGCACGACCTTGGTGCATTTTTAAACTTAAGGACTGAATGATATAGAGCCCACACCCTAATGTTGGAAACCTCCTTCAAATGGTTTCAAATCAATAGGGTAATTAGAGAAAATGCGATTGACAATCATGTTGCTAGAGTCTCCGGTATGACCCAAGATGCCCGAATCATCCAGCATATCCTTAGATCCTCAATTATTCCTAAAGCTGGTGATAGGATTAACATTACTCCTCTCCTTTCTTGTCTAACTTTTTTAATCATGCAAAGACATCCTATTGATGAAGCCCAACTCATCATAGATCATATCTATGGGCGTTCAGAAATAGGACATGCTGATCAGAAGAGGAAGAAGAACATCTCTTTAGGGCACTTAATAACTTATATTTTGGAGAAGAAGTACAATATAGTGCATCCTGATGAAGAATATGAAGAGCCAGTTTACTATAACGATGCATCATTCAGATTGCTCTTCAAGGAGGAAAAAAAAAAAGAGAAAGCACATGCTAGTGCTTCAGAAGAAGAAGAAGAAGAAGGAGTGCAAGGTTATGCTTCTCAATCAGATTACCAGAATCTGATTGAGAGATTTGATAGACTAGAGACTCACGTTGATCAAAGGTTTGATCAATTTGATGCTCAACTTACTCAGCAGCAACATGACATTGGTAATATTAGAGATAAAGTTCATGAAATAAATACCAATGTAATGTTGATGGCCTCCTACTTCAACCTCTTTGGCGGCATTCCTCCTCCTCCTCCTCCAGAACAGTAGAAATTGTTTTTATGTGTGTATGTTGTATTTTTTTTATCGTGTCTGTTTTATTATTCAGTGTTTGTTTTTAAGTTGTTTTTTCTTTTTAAGTTCAATGTTTTTTATGTAATCCGTTTTTTTTTTATATCAATGAAAGTTTGTTTTTATTAGATTTGTTTTGAAATGTGGCTAATGTTTATGAATTTCATTAGTATTTTTTTAATCTACATAGTGCTTAAATTCGATTGTAATTTGAGATTATCTATATTACAAAATCTAGACTTTCTAAATTTATAATTTGTTTATAACTTGTTGTAATTAGAACTTTTAAATTCATGTCTATTCATTTAGACTACATAAAAGTTAATATTGTTATTGCAATTTTGATGTTTTCTTATTTTGTATTTCTATGCTCAAATGATATTTATGCACCTAGAAATATTTGAAATTTTAGATTATAGATTTTGGAAAGAATTGGTCAAATTACTCTTGAACATTGTACAAATGTACAAAAATCAAAAGCAATACACAAAAATTTGCAAAGTGAAAAAGAGGCACAAAATAAGCCCAACCAAAGAAAAATGCACAAAAATGTGCTCCAAAACTTTGAAAAGATGTGCAAAGCACCACATGAGGTAATTCTCTTCTTTCCAAATTCGTTCAATCTCTTAATTCAAGTTGATCTAAATGTTCATTTATATTCTATTGAACTTTGAAATATAGAATTTTTTTTACATCTCACTTGTAATGATTTTCAATAATCAAAATGTCTAAATTGAATCATGTCTTTGATAAATTCTTCTTACTTACAATGTTATATCATTTCATAAATTTTATGAGTTTCTATGATTGACCTAATATCTTTAGTTTAAAATTGCATACCCTATGTCAAATCACAATTTAGATTAAATTTTAACAATGAATTTCATATAATTATTTACATTTCTTGTCTTTTTCTTCTTCACTTTTTGTTGCTGTCAAAAAGAGGGAGAAATTATTATGTTTGTATTTTTGTGGTTTGTGTTTTCTATTTTTAATTATTCTGTTTGCAAGTTTTTTATTTGTTTGTGTTAAAAATTTTTGAAAAACAAAAATATTGTTCTTTAAATATTGTTCTTTAATGCCTCCTTATTTTAATGTACTCATAAATTCAGGGGGAGTTTAGGAGATAAGAGATTTGTTTTAACTTGAAACCATACTAATAATAATTGTTTTGCCATCATCAAAAAGGGGGAGATTGTTTGAATAGTTGCTATTTGAATGATTTATATTTATGCAACTTATGTAGTTTTGATGATTCCAAACATTATTGTTCAGATGTATAGTTATCTCCTAACAATTTTAGAAGATTTGCATTTGCTCTTGTGTGTACTAACATTTCAGGAAAATCAAACTCCAGACTACGAAAACTTCAAATCAAATTCAACATATGATATTTTGTTTATTTGAAGTTTGTCTTTTCTTTGAATTAATTTTGAAAGGGAGTGATTATAATTGAGTGAATAAAATCTCACACACACAAATAAGGAGATCTTGAAATTCTATATTGATCGTACAGGACGATATTTATCGTACTGGACGATCTGTCAGTTATCTCTTATAGAGCACTTGGAACGAATAGGAACTTGCTTGAAAAAAATTTTTCTAAGTCCTATTCGTCCAGGACGAATTTTATTATCGTCCCGGGCGATGGGTTCTCTGTAAAATTTTCGTCCAGACGAAATTTATCATCGTACGAGGCGACCAGTCCTCTGGAAAATTTTCGTCCAGACGAAAATAAATATCGTACAGGACGATCGGCTCTCTGGAAAATTTTTGTCCAGACGAACATATTTTCGTCCAAACGATGAACCGACTTAGAACAGTTTTCAGCAGTTTCTAGAACCGACCTGGTAATAACCGTTCGTATTGGACGAACCTAGTTCTTACAGGACGATCAGCTGTACGAAGTCATTTCGTACACATATACAAATTGGGTCGTTTCAGATCGTTTAAGTAAAATCGTCCAGGACGATCCATGATCGTACAGGACGATCCACTGCGTACAGAATTGGAAATTTGCAGTTTTTGGGCGGTTTTTCTTGTCTTTTCTATAAAAGGTCCAAATTAGACTGCCACCCAATCTTTTTGTCATTTGATCTTCGTGCCTCTTGAGAGAATAGCCAAGGAGAGAGTGGAAGAGAGCATTCAAAGGAGGATTCCTACCACTGGAGCGAGAAGGCTTCACTTGGATTGCTAAGGTAAGAGTCTCTACTTGTGAAATTGGATTTCTATACTTTTTTCTTTCTTCCTTCTAGATTCTTGTGAGAAGATCATTCAAGAAGGTCTGGTTCTCTGCCGACACTTGGAGAGTGTGAACAGACGAGGGTTCTCTGCCCACACTAGGAGAGTGTAAAAGGACGAAGGTTCTCTGCCTACACTTGGAGAGTGTGAACAGCCATAGGGTTCTCTACCCACACTAGGAGAGTGTAAAACGACGACGGTTCTCTGCCAGCACTGTGGATTGTGTAAAAGGATGACGGTTCTCTGCCGCTCCGGGTAGTGGTGAAAAGAGTGTTTTGTACAGGCTTCTCCGCCTTGCTGTGGGTGCTAAAGGAGAGTCACTTTGTGGTATTAGTGCATTACTCAGAGGGTGCCTCTGAGGAGTGGATGTAGGTCTGGTTATAGACCGAACCACTATAAATCTGGTGTCATTTACTTTATTGCTTTTACGTTTCCGCACTTTAAATTTCAGTTTTAACAACTCTGTGGTTGAAAAACATTTTTCTACTAACTTTAAAAGAAAATTTTATTTCGGTTCAACTTTATTATTAAGAGGGTTTAAAATTTTTAAAACTACCAATTCACCCCCCTCTTGGTAGCCGTGAGACATTTACTTAGGCTTAACAACCTAATTACTGGATTCAACAGTGTATTGTATATGTAAACGTCGAATAGTAAAGTGTATGAGGTATTGAAGTAAATTGTTTTGTTTTGAAAGTGGAATTTCTGTGATTTAGAAAGGTGAAAGATTTATGTCTTGAAAGTGAAATTTGTATGTTGAAAGGTGTTTTGAATATCGAAGTGTATGAAAGTGTTTTAAAAAGGAAGAGTGTAGAGTATTATTTTGGGAATGTTAAAATGTGCAAATTGTAAGAAGTAAAATATTTGTTTTGTGTTATAATTTGTGTGAGTATCGAAAGAGTGAAAGTTTATGTTTGAAAAGATAAATATAAATATGAAAGTTTTGAAGAAAGCAAAATTTTATTTCTCTCTCTACTTCTCTTTCCCCTTTCTAGTTTTCATTTCTTGTGCTTTGAGATACATGTTGGAAGATTACAAAATGTACTTCTAAAAGTAAAAGTTCCAAAAAGATATTCAACTGAATTGGTGTTCAAGCCCGAAAAAAGGTACGTCTTTATTTTCCGTAAATTTTAATTATTTCATTATTATTTATTAAAAGTGCTTTCTAATCCTTGTTTTCTTTTCTATATTGACATAAACTGCGAGGAATGGTATCGGTCGAGGGAACAAAAGGACAAGGAGCTAATGACGTCAGTCGCCTCTATCCAACCGGGTAGAGGTGCTACGGGCGGAACCACCGGGTCATAGCCTCCGGTGACTGTGATTATTCTAAACTTAGAAAACCTTTAGGGGCCCCTGGTGTGATTTGTGCGAATTCTTCCCTTTAGGTCCTTGTAGTAACTTCAATTTTATTAGGATTACTTCTGTTTTATTTTAGATCCCTAAATTCCTTTTACACACGCGCAAAGTTCTAAGGGTGAGTAATAACAAAAATTTCATCCTATACAACAGTAGTGACACCTAAGGACAAAAATTAAAGATTGAGTCTTAGAAAACTTAGACTTAGGATGCATGCACACTTTAGGATAGAAACTTATAACATAGAAAATTTAGTGACATCTCACTTTAGAATTAGTAAATATCTTTAAATTAGAATTCAATCAATTAGAAAACTTTAGCCAATAATTGACTTAGGACATTTCAAAACCTCACAGCCTACTACATACACTTAGATTTGTTTGTAAGGACAACCGACTCTAGTTTTAAGTTAGGCCGGTGTTTATTTTCTTACTGCTGTGTGATGGGCTTTTTCTCGAGTTTTATTACATGCTGGTTGTAAAATTGTTGGTGTGTTTGTTTATTTATTTTTACTGCATTCTGTGTTGTGATTTGATTGACGATTAGATTATTCATAGGTTAGGAACGATCTGGGTTGTTAATATGATTTCTTGCAGATGGCCACACTCGTGCAGGGCAAATGGGGCTAATTAATCAATAATTTTATAAAATGCTACAGGTGCTCCAGTTGCTTAGCCCCTAAATAAGGAGTGTGGTCAAGTGTGGCTAATTGATTCAACTTAAATGCATATATATAACTGCTTGGGATGATTTTTGCTTAGGATAACCTTACAGGTAGTCTAGATTTTCTTTCTTTTTCTGTGAAATGTAATGTAAATGTAAATGTATTTGAAAATTATCATAAATGTGAAAGTGATTTTGAAAGTGGGATATTACATCCAATTTGGAATCCAAAGAAAGGAGAATATACCTTAAAGGATTATTCTCTTTTATTTGGAAAGCCAAATTAGGATGATTCAATATCCAAATAGAAAAGAAAATACCCCTCTTAGGGATGAGTTTCTTTTCATTTGGATATCCAGAACCTGGCGGACTCGAGAAGCTCGTAAAAGAAGAAAAGACAGAACGAGAAGATTGAAGAAAGAAGACGAAGAAATAAAGATTCAAGGAACAGTATATCCCAGTTTAAAAAATATTACTTGCGTCATTCTTAGGATTAGAATCTGGGTTTGTTGTTAGTGGTGCCCGACCACTTTACTTTTTTGCAAATTCTGAGTGTAATATGGACATTGGACATTGGACATTATATTTTTGGATTATTTAAATTGATTGTTTACATTGTTTATGCAGTAGCTTCTTTTAGGGCCCTTGCATGCCGTATTTTGTTTTAGCCTGGATACGAATCGGAGTACTTTTTTTTGCAAGGGTACGCTTAAAATTCATCTACTTGTAATTTTAATAAAAATTTTTAGGCTAACATAGTAACTCTAACGACCTAAGAAATAAGCTCGGGACCGCCGAGAGTCAGCATAAGCATATTAATACTTTCTCTTCCTTGTTAGGCAACTTCCCGCCTGCGGGTTCTGGCAGACCACTTGACCTATGAGGGTGCAGTTCTGTCAAGGGGAAGTTGTGCAATCTCTAGGGAAAAACCTATTTTCTAAGCCTAATTTTAAAACTGCTTTATATTCATTTTATGCATTCAAGTCAATTAGCATGCATTTCATTAGATACAAATTAAAAAGAGTCTAAAATATTAATAGCATTTCTAGACATTTTTCACCCTACATAAGTTGAGGGGCTAATTAGGGTATGTCTTAGATGTCAGCCCCCAATTCATTAAAACCTAAATAACATCCCTACCCATCTTTCATAAGAGACTGGATACATCATTTTAAGGCGCCTAGGTGGTTAGCTGGCTCCCCAATCCAGGCTGGGGTAAGTCCAGATTTGCACTTCATTAGTTAGGTTCGGGTCGCTACTTTGTAGTACCCAAATTAGATTTAGGTTCTGAGGCAGATTCTTTTTAGATCTTAAGTCCTCTCCCTCCGGGAATATAATCCCAAATTTCTAATAAAATGTCAACTTAAATATAAAATTTTCTCTTAAAATATAAAGCCCAACATATGATAGACTGAGGTTGTCTCTGAGCTTCTCAGAATCCGGCTCCTCCTACTTTTCATCCTTTGACTCGCTAATAAATGTTCAACAATGAGCTTTCACCTTGGAAAATTCCTACTTCTGTTCCTTGTCTTTTACTTTGTAGTCAAAGGGTATGAAATCACTGCTTTAATCAAGAGTTTTCTTAGGAGCATTCCTCCTAGGATGTAATTAACTATAGGAGCTTGCTCTTATAGGGATTTGAGAACCCCAAACTAAAATAAATTTTATTTTATTCATATAAAACAAGGGAAGAATCTTTGGAAATGCAGATATCTTTAAAAACTTCATTTCTAATCTTAAATATGTTTGTAGGATGTTATTATTGTCTTTTCAGATAATATAATTTCCTACTTGATATATTCAACTTTAGAAATGATTAATTTTATAAAACTCATTCTTGTTTATGGATGTCTTGAAGAATATTATGTTCGTCGTTCAAGATAATATAATATTCTCCTTGCTATATCTAAATAAAAGAATGAACAAATTTTTCAAAAAGCTTATTTCTATCTTTAAACATATTCTATAGAATTTCATGTTCATCTTTTGAGATGATATGTTATTCTTTGATCTATGTTTGATTATATAAATATCAATTTTCAAAACCCTATTCTGATATTGAATCCATTATAGAATATTATATCAGTCTCTCGAGATTGTACTTTATTCTTAATGTAGTATTCAATTATAAAATAGGAGAAATTAAAATCTACGTGGTGACACAATTTTTTTCCCACCAAGGTTTTTCTGGTGACTCCGCTGGGGATCAATCCTTCTCCATCTTTAGTAGTGTTTTATACCCTTTAATCGGTAGTATACTTGTGCTTGGCATAGGTTGTAACTATCTTTCTTCCGCCGGTTCTTTTATTCATTTCATTCTTGAATAATTCGGCCGGTATCTAAAAAAATTTTAGAGGATTTATTTTGGACCCCGTTAGAAAACTAACGAGGAGCTCCTTTGTATGACCTTTTTGTAAAGAAAATTCCTGTTTGCTAATTCGAATGTTGTAGTTACAGTTTCTTGTAGCTTGATGTTTGAGTTAGCATTGGGTCCAAAATCTCTTTGCCCAATCTTTAGTAATATGTACAGTTACTTCTTTTAGTAACTTAATGTATTATTTGGATTGGGTCCAAAAAATTTTAAGTCTTGAAAAATTTTAAACTTCTTCGTGTCCTAGCCAATATGTTGCAGTTATATATTTTTGTAACTCAATATGTGGCTGGACAAATCTTAAGAAAAATTGAGCTTTTAAATCAAAGTTTTCTCCTTATCTAAACCAACATATTATAGTTATATATTTTTATAGCTTAATATGTGTGGTAGGACAGGATCTAAAAGCTCAAACCTTCAAATCAAAACTTTCTGCTTGTCCTACTAAAATATTGTAGTTACATGTCCTTTGTAGCTTGATATATTTGCTAGGATAGGGTCTAGAATGTGATATATGCATGATTTTCAAGATTAAATTCGATTTACATTGAGAAAAGTTTGAAGGTTCGAATAAAAGTTAAGCTTATAAAAATAATTTTTGATAGAGAAAATAACAGGTTGATTTCTTTTAAAAGAAACTTACCTCTATCTTCCTTAAATTGTAATTAAAACTTCATTGTGGTTGACTCCTCTAAACACTTAAATAATAAGACCAATGGTTATCAATGCTAAAAAGAAAAGTGTGTTCCATCCCTCCCTCCACTTGGGTGGATTAACGCTTTAGATGAAGATATATTTAATCTTATTTCCTTTTGGAACCTTAAAGCATAAAAGTTTAGCTAATTTTGCTAAGTTCCTAGCAATTGCTGAATTAAATTCAAAAATATTTTCAAATCTCATATTCAACCATATTATTATTTTTCTAATCTTAGGAATGAATAATTATTGGTTGATATATTGAAGTTTGAAAATATTTTGAATTCCCTCATCTTTAAGCCTTCTTGTAGGTTAGAATTTAAGATGCTTTTAAATCCTATTTCTTAAGGGTACTACATGGATATGACGATTTGTCCTCTACTATGTGGTTTAACTCTGATAGAAAATGGATCTTAAGGCATGTGATAAAGATAAATGACCTAATCAATTATATAAATGCCTTCGTTTACTGCCTGAAGTTTTCTCTTATAATATTTTTAAATCAAATTTTAGCTAAGTTTACTCTTGGCTTTATTACTCCATTTGAGAAAACTCATGAGCAGTTCTTATTAAAGATTGATCATCTTAAATTTTTGTTTGGTCAAAAACTTAGGACGATTCAAGGTTCTTTATTATGGTTAATCCATGATATGGTTAATATTCCCTCTATCATGTGATTTTCCATCAAAATAAATTGACATTTCTTGAATTGATACTAAGTTAGTCGACTTCATAACATCTTTAATGGTTTCCTTCTTCAGTAGTGATAAAAAAAAATTATCATATTTGGGTTCACCCATTATGATATCCATAAATAACTTCTTTTAAATTAAGATTTATGTCAAATTGAAATTGGAGGAGGTGGAAGTTTTATTCATCTTTTATCATTATACATCTCATAAGCATCTTGCGAGTTGATGAATTTATTTTATAATTATCTCAACTAAGTTGTCTATTCATACTATAACGATTGGGTCCAATTTATAAATCAATCTTCCTTTTATAAGAGTGTTAATTTTTTTTTTTAACTCTTATACTTGGAAGATGATTTTACAACTAAAATAATCTTTTCAAGATTTAAAAGGAGGAAGCCTCCTTAAAAAAAAAAAAGGTGAAGAAAGAAAAGAAAAGAAAAAAAAGAGACACATTTAAATGTGTAGCAAAAAAAAAAAAGGATGGCTTCCCATTCTAAATCTTGAATATCAAAGGATCCATTCATCCTTTAGTATTTTTTAACACTTGATTTTGAGAATTCAAAATTTTAGTTCATCATCAAGCATTGATGTTCTATTAGATGTAAAATATAAATATCATCTACAAGATTTGGAAATATTAATTTTTTACCGCCAATTTGATTCTCTTTTGATATAATTCTTATTTCAATGAAAACATAAAGAAGAAACCTCAGTTTTGCTTGTAGGGAGCTTTGATCTGGGTTAACAAAATCTAAATCTTGAGACCTTTCTAGTTAGCAACTTGAGTAGGTCAGTTCATATATTCAAATCATTTTCAAGAAAAATCACATATATGATCAATCTAAATGGAATTATAATGATGCTGGTTATACATTATTGGGTTTCACATATCTAACCTAATTGAGATGTATAAACAAACCATGATTTAAAAATCTTTAACTCTCTTTTGGACATCTTCCAATTTGAATGAGATTCTAGGCAGGGTCCTGATACTGGATGATCTATAGTGATATTTATAGATATAAAAATCATTTTCTTTAGATTCAAATTTTTGAAACTAAACTAAGGGACATCCCTTAGTTGGTTCTAAGATGATTGTCTAATGTTCTCATTCACTATTGAATAACTATAACTTCCAAATTTAAAATTTATTATTGACTGAACTGGATGTTAGAACATGAGGGGTTCTATCCTTAGTGATGTCGATGATACCTTTGTTTGAATCTTTGTCAAACTTCAAAACAAAATCAAACTACAATTTAACTAAGTCCATAATTGACTAATCTTGGATGTTAGAATTGGAGGGATTCTATTCCCGATAAAGTCTATGATGGCTTCGTCAAATAGACATAAAATTTAATTCAAGGTATATCTTCACTTTTTCATAAAATAGAATCGGATGTTAGAGCCTAAACAACTCTATCCCCATTAAAGAATCTTTCTATAGCATTGAAATTCAATATTTGAAACTACACTTTTCTTTAAAGAAAATTATTAAGTTTTGGATATTTTGATTAAACTCATGTTGGTCATATTCAAACTATTTAATTTAGGAGGAGTCAACCCTTCTTTCGTTGAGTTTTTGAATCTTTTCCCATGTCATTTTGATTGGGTTAAGATGATTAAAACTTAAACGATCACTGTCAAATATTATAAGAAAATTATCAAATGAAAAATAAAGCTTTCACTCTCTGATGAAAATCAAACTTTTCTCATTTGATATTCCTTAATGCTTTCACTATAAAGGATGCTCAAATATACTCATTGTTCTATAACAACTCATGCAAAAGTTAAAATTTTCTAAAGGAAATTTTATCATGTTGCATTTAGTTCTCTTAGAACATATAAACGAAAACTCTAGAAAATTCATATTATTTTCTTCGAGTTAATCGAAACAAATTCAATCATAGAATCAATCTTTAATCAAAATCTTGCATTTCTCCTTTGGTGGTCGAGATGCTTTGATAAGTCTTTACTTATCAAAGATGATCAAACTATTCCCCTTTTGTTTTCCTCACATATAATGATTCGATATAAAAACATAATCCCTAGTGGATTATTTGTAAGTTATAAAGATCATTTATAATGAAGGATAAAACAAAATTTTAATCAAAAGAATTTCAAGTCAATCAATCTTCAAAATATTTCTTTCCCTTCTAGAAAATGACATGTATAAAAGCTTATGATCTCTAGTAGAGCATTTGCAAGTTGTCAATGTCATTTGTGGTTGAGGGAAAAGATTCAAAGCTTTAAAGAAATCAAGTTTACTTTAAAAATTCAACTTCATGAAATCCGTCTTTAGGTCTAAGTCCGCTTTTACGGCATCCTATTGACTTTCTGGCTTAAGTCCGCTCTTACGGCAGCCAAACCTGATTAATCTGTCTTTAGGTCTAAGTTCGCTTTTACGGCAGCCTATTGGCTTTCTGGCTTAAGTCCGCTCTTACGGCAGCCAAACCTGATTAAATCAGTCTTTAGGTCTAAGTCCGCTTTTACGGCATCCTATTGGCTTTCTGGCTTAAGTCCGCTCTTACAGCAGCCAAACCTGATTAAATAAGTCTTTAGGTCTAAGTCCGCTTTTACGGCAGCCTATTGGCTTTCTGGCTTAAGTCCGCTCTTACGGAAGCCAAACCTGTTTAAATCCGTCTTTAGGTCTAAGTCCGCTTTTACGGCTTCCTATTGACTTTCTGGCTTAAGCCCGCTTTTACAGCAGCAAAACCTGTTTACATCCGTCTTTAGGTCTAAGTCCGCTTTTACGGCATCCTATTGACTTCTGGCTTAAGTCTGCTTTTACGGCAGCCATCCTGTTTAAATCCGTCTTTAGGTATAAGTCCTCATACGGCATCCTATTGACATCTTTGGAGTTAGGAGTAATCATCCCTAGTGGCATCCTAATCTTCGTCCCGAGGAGAAGTATAAGCATCCCTAGCGGCATCTTCTCTTCATTAAATTTTAAATCTTAAATCCGTCTTTAGGTATAAGTCCTCCTACGGCATCCTATTGACATCTTTGGAGTTAGGAGTAAGCATCCCTAGTGGCATCCTAATCTTCGTCCTGATGAGAAGTATAAGCATCCCTAGCGGCATCTTCTCTTCATTAAATTTTAAATCTTAAATTCGTCTTTAGGTATAAGTCCTCCTACGGCATCCTATTGACATCATTGGAGTTAGGAGTAAGCATCCCTAGTGGCATCCTAATCTTCGTCCCGAGGAGAAGTATAAGCATCCCCAGCGGCATCTTCTCTTCATTAAATCTTAAATCTTAAATCCGTCTTTAGGTATAGGTCCTCCTACGACATCCTATTGACATCTTTGAAGTTAGGAGTAAGCATCCCAATCTTTGTCCCGAAGAGAAGTATAAGCATCCCCAGCGGCATCTCCTCTTCATTAAATTTTAAATCTTAAATCTGTCTTTAGGCATAAGTCCTCCTACGACATCCTATTGACATCTTTGAAGTTAGGAGTAAGCATCCATAGTGGCATCCTAATCTTCATCCCGAGGAGAAGTATAAGCATCTCCAGCGGCATCTTCTCTTCATTAAATTTTAAATCTTAAATCCGTCTTTAGGCATAAGTCCTCCTACGACATCCTTTTGACATCTTTGAAGTTAGGAGTAAGCATCCCTAGTGGCATCCTAATCTTCATCCCGAGGAGAAGTATAAGCATCCCCAGCGGCATCTTCTCTTCATTAAATTTTAAATCTTTAATCCGTCTTTAGGCATAAGTCCTCCTACAACATCCTATTGACATCTTTGAAGTTAGGAGTAAGCATCCCTAGTGGCATCCTAATCTTCGTCCCAGGAGAAGTATAAGCATCCCCAGCGGCATCTTCTCTTCATTAAATTTTAAATCTTAAATCTGTCTTTAGGCATAAGTCCTCCTACGGCATCCTATTGACATCTTTGGAGTTAGGAGTAAGCATCCCTAGTGGCATCCTAATCTTCATCCCGAGGAGAAGTATAAGCATCCACAGCGGCATCTTCTCTTCATAAAATCTTAAATCTTAAATTTGTCTTTAGGTATAAGTCCTCCTACGACATCCTATTGACATCTTTGGAGTTAGGAGTAAGCATCCCTAGTGGCATCCTAATTTTCATCCCGAGGAAAAGTATAAGCATCCCTAGAGGCATCTTTTCTTCATCCTATTTACACTCTTGAAGTTAGTCTTGATTTATAAAAAAGGTTTCAATCATATCAAAATCGATTTCAAAATTTCTATTCGTGCCAAACCTCATTCAACTTTTTGAATATCTTGGCTTTATTAAATAATACTAATTTCATTAGTTATTATTTACAAAAGCCTTCAATGCCAACATCAACTTCAAAATCACTGAATCAACTCAAAACTCTATCATATGTTTTTATATAGATTTTCAATCAATTCTCAAAAAATCTTTTCAATTCATATACTCAAATCTTCAACTTCAAATCTGGATCTAGTTGATCGTTTCGGTCAACGCCAATACGCACGATAAACTTTGGCAAGTTTATCATGCCTATTGGGGGTCCATTTGTTGAGCTCATTATTTGAGGTCAATTTCCTCGGAATCAACTCTAGCACCTAGGTCTTCGTAGCCTAGTGTAGACGTCACCTGCAGGATTCCTCTTAGGTGGATACCCACTGACGTAGCATCGACTCAACCTCCTGACTCGACCTAAATCATCACTAATTTAATTAAAATTGACTCGACACAAATTTAATTTAACAAATGATAACATCAATTAAACCCAATTTAATCTCGTTTCAAACTTATTAAAATCAAATCAACCATAATTGATAAATTAATTATATCAAATCCTTTAAAAATGAGTAAAATAAAATCAAAATTTATATTCATTAAACTTGATATTATGTGAATTTAATTAAATTAATTATAACCACTATTAGAATAATCAATTCGAATTGCTTAAATCAATCAATAAATCCTAGCCGTTGATTTGAATTGAGAGTTTTGGATTTGATTAGGCCGATCTAACCACCGACCCCAACTTCCTCTCATTCGCAAACTGCCTCCCCACTGTCTGACTAATTCGAGAAACCTCATAGGTCGGTTCTCTCTGTCTTGAACTGCCCCCATCTCCTCAGCAGTTGGCATAACTTTTTCCACTCACTATCGCTCGCTCCTTCTGCAATTTCAAACTTCATCTTCTCTCCAAGTCGCACGAAGACCTCCTCTCTCTGGCTGGATCCTCCCATTCAATTTCGCACTCTCTGCTTCCCTCTCGGACGTGAGAAGAAATCCAGGCAGACAACCCCCCATCTTCCCTCTATGGATCGCACGAGAAGACCCAGGCCAATTCTCAGAACTCCAGCCTCGGTTCTCCCCTGTAGTTTTGTGAAGACCCCAGCCTCCCGCCGCCTGCCATTCGCACAAACCGCACAGACGACCTCCTCCCTCTGCCGCAAGAAGCCCAGGTCTCCACGGCTCCAGCTTGCCGTTTTCCTCTATTTCGCATGATCCCAAGCCCAGCCACTGTCCGATCAAACCTAGGGAAACCAAAACAAAAGTCTCTGCCTCTCTTGCTCACGTGGATATAAACTTTTAACTGTTGATACTCCCTCCAATTGCAAGGTATCTCCTATCTTCTTCTTCACTATTTAGCTACAGTTCTTGGCTCTCATGCCAAAATTGTGTGATCAACCATTAGTTAAAAGCATGAATGATTATAAAACCCATTGCTAGCAAAGTATCATCAACTAGATTTCATATTTCTACTTCATTAAAAAAAAATAAAAAAAATCAGATTGAAAACATCTAGTTGTGTATAATCAAGAGTGTAACCTGTTGAATCAACATTTTCCTTTCGTTCAAATGAGTTTTCTATGGATCAATTTTGTGTTAGGTTTACAAGAGCATATGAATAATCTATTCTCAATTTAGATGTTGTTATTCTTGAGAAACGAAATTTTAAACTCTTGTTGATAATTTGCTTGGTCTTTACAAAGTTTGAGAGGATTTCTTGAGTCATTTGTTTAAGCTTCACTAGTAATTAGTTCTCATAATCAGTTAGTGAATGGTTCTTTTATTTTCTCTTCAAGATCTTAATAGTGAAATGAAGCAAATTATTATGGGTCTCAAGTTACTGCATTTATAGTTTTAAAATCCATTTTATGCACTCATGTCTTGAATATTTCTAAAATGTAATGTTTTAGAAATTTATTTTGCTATGAAAGAATCATATTGATGAGATATTTCGAAAGGTGATGCAAGGTATTTCAAAATACCTTATTACTTGAATTTCAGCATCTTCCAAATTGTTTTTGGTGAAACTTGATATTGGAAAGTAAACGTATATGGGCATTTTGATGGAGCATGATGGGTAAAGATTTATATACATAAAAAATTTATGCTTTGCTTTAATTCATTTATATATTCTTCTTATAATTTAGAAAAGTGAAGGGTGATTATGAATGGTAAATTTAAAGCGTGATAGTTGGGGGATGTAAAGCGGTTTATTTTTGAATAGGTGATTTGTGTGGAGGGTGACATGTGTGAGAAGGGGAAAAGTAAACTTTTAGAAAGTGTATATTTTCGAAATTGGAACTTGTATGTTTTACAAATTAGAATGTGTGATTTTGAAAAGTGAATTTGTGTGTGTTGAAAGGTGGAATTTGTGTGTATTTTGGAAAGATAAAGCGTTTTGAAAGTGAAAAATAAGTGTTAGATTATGAGAAATAAAATGTGTATATATCAAATTGTATTTTAAAAAGTGTGTATTTGTTAAAGGTTGAATTGTTATAAGAAGTGAGGTGTAAGTTTGTTGAACGGTGTTTTAAATGTGTATTTATTGAAAATTGAAGTATTTTGAAAGGTGAGAATTGTATGACTTTTTGGAAAAGTGAAAGTGTATGTTTTTGGAAAGTAAAACACATGTTTTGAAAGGTGATTCATGTATGATTTGAAAAATGAAATGTATATATATATATATATATATATATATATATATATATATATATATATATATATATATATATATATATATATATATATATATATATATATATATATATATATATATATATATATATATATATATATATATATATATATATGAATTTGAAAAGGTAAAATTTATGTTATTTTGAAAGGCAAAAGGTATATATGCATTGAAAATTGCATCAAGTGTTTTTCTAGAAAGTAATGTGTAAGTGAAAAGTATGGATTTTGAAAGTGGATTATATGTATGGAAAGGATTTGGAAAGTAAAGAATATGAATTTTTGAAAGTAAAAAGTGTAGGTTTTGAAGGGTAGTGCTTGTGAAAGAAGAAGGGTAAAGTGTTTTGTGTGTAAGTAAAAAAAAAAAAAAAAAAGAAAGTGAAAGGTGTTTTGTTTAAATGAAAAGTTTAGTATGTGATTTGTGAATGGTAAAGTAAAACTTGATTTTTTAAAAAACGAAAAAGTATCTTGTTTCGAAAAGGTGATACATATGAGAAATAATAAGTGGGGTTTGTGGATTCAGAAATGCGAAACTTGTGTGTTGTATATGTAAACGTCAAATAGTAAAGTGTATGAGGTATTGAAGTAAATTGTTTTGTTTTGAAAGTGGAATTTCTGTGATTTAGAAAGGTGAAAGATTTATGTCTTGAAAGTGAAATTTGTGTGTTGAAAGGTGTTTTGAATATCGAAGTGTATGAAAGTGTTTTAAAAAGGAAGAGTGTAGAGTATTATTTTGGGAATGTTAAAACGTGCAAATTGTAAGAAGTAAAATATTTGTTTTGTGTTATAATTTGTGTGAGTATCGAAAGAGTGAAAGTTTATGTTTGAAAATATAAATATAAATATGAAAGTTTTGAAGAAAGCAAAATTTTATTTCTCTCTCTACTTCTCTTTCCCCTTTCTAGTTTTCATTTCTTGTGCTTTTAGATACATGTTGGAAGATTACAAAATGTACTTCTAAAAGTAAAAGTTCCAAAAAGATATTCAACTGAATTGGTGTTCAAGCCCGAAAAAAGGTACGTCTTTATTTTCCGTAAATTTTAATTATTTCATTATTATTTATTAAAAGTGCTTTCTAATCCTTGTTTTCTTTTTTATATTGACATAAACTGCGAGGAATGGTATCGGTCGAGGGAACAAAAGGACAAGGAGCTAATGACGTCAGTCGCCTCTATCCAACCGGATAGAGGTGCTACGGGCGGAACCACCGGGTCATAGCCTCCGGTGACTGTGATTATTCTAAACTTAGAAAACCTTTAGGGGCCCCTGGTGTGATTTGTGCGAATTCTTCCCTTTAGGTCCTTGTAGTAACTTCAATTTTATTAGGATTACTTCTGTTTTATTTTAGATCCCTAAATTCCTTTTACACACGCGCAAAGTCCTAAGAGTGAGTAATAACAAAAATTTCATCCTATACAACAGTAGTGACACCTATGGACAAAAATTAAGGACTGAGTCTTAGAAAACTTAGACTTAGGATGCATGCACACTAAAGGTTAGAAATAAGCTCGGGACCGCCGAGAGTCAGCATAAGCATATTAATACTTTCTCTTCCTTGTTAGGCAACTTCCCGGCTGCGGGTTCTGACAGACCACTTGACCTATGAGGGTGCAGTTCTATCAAGGGGAAGTTGTGCAATCTCTAGGGAAAAACCTATTTTCTAAGCCTAATTTTAAAACTGCTTCATATTCATTTTATGCATTCGAGTCAATTAGCATGCATTGCATTAGATACAAATTAAAACGAGTCTAAAATATTAATAGCATTTCTAGATATTTTTCACCCTACATAAGTTGAGGGGCCAATTATGGTATGTCTTAGATGTCGGCCCCCAATTCATTAAAACCTAAATAACATCCCTACCCATCTTTCATAAGAGACTGGATACATGATTTTAAAGCGCCTAGGTGGTTAGCTGGCTCCCCAATCCAGGCCAGGGTAAGTCCAGATTTGCACTTCATTAGTTAGGTTCGGGTCGCTACTTTGTAGTTCCCAAATTAGATTTAGGTTCTGAGGCAGATTCTTTTTAGATCTTAATTCCTCTCCCTCCGGGAATATAATCCCAAATTTCTAATAAAATGTCAACTTAAACATAAAATTTTCTCTTAAAATGTAAATCCCAATATATGATAGACTGAGGTTATCTTTGAGCTTCTCAGAATCCGGCTCCTCCTACTTTTCATCCTTTGACTCGCTAATGAATGTTCAACATTGAGCTTTCACCTTGGAAAATTCCTACTTCTGTTCCTTGTCTTTTACTTTGTAGTCAGAGGGTATGAAATCACTGCTTTAATCGAGAGTTTTCTTAGGAGCATTCCTCCTATGATGTAATTAACTATAGGAGCTTGCTCTTATTGGGATTTGAGAACCCCAAACTAAAATAAACCTTGTTTTATTCATATAAAACAAGGGAAGAATCTTTGGGAATGCATATATCTTTAAAAACTTCATTTCTAATCTTAAATATGTTTGTAGGATGTTATTATTATCTTTTTAGATAATATAATTTTCTACTTGATATATTCAACTTTAGAAATGATTAATTTTGTAAAACTCATTCTTGTTTTTGGATGTCTTGAAGAATGTTATGTTCATCTTTCAAGATGATATAATATTCTCCTTGCTATATCTAAATAAAAGAATGAACAAATTTTTCAAAAAGCTTATTTCTATCTTTAAACATATTCTATAGAATTTCATGTTCATCTTTTGAGATGATATGTTATTCTTTGAGCTATGTTTGATTATATAAATATCAATTTTCAAAACCCTATTCTGATATTGAATCCATTGTAGATTATTGTGTCAGTCTCTCGAGATTGTACTTTATTCTTAATGTAGTATTCAATTACAAAATAGGAGAAATCAAAATCTGCGTTGGTGACACAATTATTTTCCCACCAATATCATGCATGCATCTGATTATAAATTGCTAAAAGGTGAACCCAAACTTGTTTGGGTTCCCAGGTCTAACATTTAATATTTTTGTAGGATTGCTCTCACACAAGACCTCGTGGGAGCATATGGCACCTGGACAGCGGATGTTCAAAGCATATGACTAGAGATACTAATCAATTCATAACGCTGGAAGCCAGGAGTGGAGGCAAGGTTACACTTGGAGATAATACCACAAAGAAAATGGTCAGATCAGATATGATTCAAAATTTGAAAAACTTTTTTATAGACAATGTGTTATTGGTTGAAGGCTTAAAGCAAAATTGTTAAGTATAAGTCAGCTATGTGATAAGGGCCATAGTGTAAAATTTTTACCTAGTAGCTGCATATTAAGCCTAAATGGGAAAGATGTTTTAAATGGAAAAAGGGTAAACAATGTTTATATGCTAGATTTAAATTGTATTCAATCTCCTACTGATTTTTGTTTGAAAACTGTTTCGATGAATCATGGCTTTGGCATAGGAGACTTTGTCATTCTAGTATGAAAAACCTTAGGAGAATTACCCAAAAGAACTTAGTGAGAGGTATATCAAAACTACACTTTACTAAGGATCACCTTTATGATGCATGTCAATTAGGAGAACAAGTGAAGTCCTCTTATCAGTCTAATAAGGATCTTAGGACTAGTAAACCATTAAAAATTTTACACATGGATCTTTTTGGACCAGTAGGAACTGTAAGTCTAGGAGGGAAGGTATACGGATTTGTTATAGTGGATGATTATTCAAGATTCACTTGGGTTAGATTTCTATTTCATAAGAGTGAATCATTTGAGGAATTTAGAAATTTTTTGACTTAGATTCAAAGGAAATTAGGGTGTGAAATAATTTCTATACAAAGTGATCATGGAGGAGAATTTGAAAATGAAAGATTTGAAAATTTTTGTAAAGAAAAAGGAATTGATCATAATTTTTTTGCACCTAGAACCCCTCAACAAAATGGGGTAGTCGAAAGGAAAAAATAGAACATTAATAGAAGCCGCCCTAGCAATATTGGCAGAATACTCACTTCCTAGATATTTTTGGACTGAGGCGGTTAGCACTGCATGTTATGTTCTGAATAGGGTGAATGTAAGATCGAATTTAAATAAAACACCCTATGAGTTGCTAAAAGGTAGAACACCTAATTTGTCTCATTTGCATGTTTTTGGTTGCAAGGTGTTCATTCATAATAATGGAAAATCTGCCTTAGGAAAATTTGATCCGAAATCAGATGAAGGAATTTTTGTTTGATGTTTAAGTGTTGGAAAATCTTATAGGGTATTCAACAAAAGAACTTTGGTCATTGAAGAAATCACACACGTTGTATTTAATGAATCTGGAAATTTAGAAGAGCCAAATGTTGTTGAAGATGAGATTGAGGATAACTCCCAAAAAATTGAAAGAATAAATTTGGAAGAAAATATGGAAGAGAATTTTGAAATAGAAAACCGTTTTCCTAGAGATTTGAGATTTTCTAAAAACCACCTAAGAGAATTGATTATAGGTGAACTTAGTGAGGGTGTTAGAACTAGGCATGGATTAAACAAAGAAATCAATCATTCATCCTTTATTTCAACTATAGAATCCACTAATGTTGATCAAGAACTTTCTGATGTATTTTTGATATTGGCCATGCAAGAAGAGTTGAATCAATTTGTAATAAATAAAGTTTGGGAATTAACTTCAAGGCCAAAAGATCAAAGTGTTGTTGGAACTAAGTGGGTGTTCAAAAATAAAATGAATGACTCAGGAGTAGTCATTAGAAATAAGGCTAGATTAGTTGCTAAGGGGTATAATCAAATTGAAGGAATTGATTTTGAGGAGACTTTTTCCCCTGTAGCTAGACTTGAAGCAATTAGGGTTTTACTAGCCTTTGCATGTTTTAAAGGATTTAAATTATTTCAAATGGATGTGAAAAGTACCTTTTTAAATGGGGTAATTAAAGAAGATATTTTTGTAGAACAACTTCCAGGTTTTGAAAAATCTAAATACCCAAATCATGTTTTCAAGCTAAAAAAGACATTATATGGATTGAAACAGGCACCTAGGGCTTGGTATGAGAGGTTGAGCACCTTCATACTTGAAAGATCTTTTGAAAAAGAAAGTGTGGATACAACTCTCTTTTTAAAGAAATTTGGTAAGGATATACTCATTGTTCAAATTTATGTGGATGATATCATTTTTGAATCTTTAAATAAAAATCTTTGTAATAATTTTTCTAAAATAATGAGTAGTGAATTTGAGATGAGTCTAATGGGAGATTTAAATTACTTTCTAGGTTTTAGCATTATGCAACTTGAGGAAGGTACATTTCTCAATCAAACTAAATATGTTAAGGACATCCTCAAAAAATTTGAAATGGACAATGCTAAACCTGTTAGTACACCAATGAGTTCCTCAGTTCAGTTGGATAAGGACCTTAAGGGAAAATCTGTTGATAAAAAAAAATTAGAGGGATTATTGGATCTTTACTTTACTTGACTGCTAGCCGACTATGTTCAGTGTTTGCTTATGTGCTAGATTTCAATCAGATCTAAAAGAATCCCATTTGACATGAGTGAAAAGGATTTTAAGATATTTACTAGGAACTCAGAACTTAGGAATTTGGTATCTTAAGTTTAGCTCTTCATTTGAAATTATTGGTTATTCAGATTTTGACTTTGCAGGTTGTAAAGTGGATAGGAAAAGCACTTCTGGAACATGTCAATTCATTAGAAATTCCTTAGTTTCATGGTCTAGTAGAAAATAAAATTCAGTGGCCCTATCTACTGCAGAAGGAGAATATATTACATTAGGAAGTTGTGTGGCACAAGTACTTTGGTTAAAACAACAGTTGATTGATTTAGGATTAATTATAGGCACTATTCCAATTTATTGTGATAATACTAGTGCTATTTGCATTTCCAAAAATCCTATTCAACATTCAAGAACAAAACACATTGATATAAGGCATCATTTCATAAGGGATCATGTATCCAAGGGAGAAATTGAACTTACTCATGTTTCAACTGAAAATCAACTTGCAGACATTTTTACAAAAACTTTACCCTTTGATACTTTCAGTGCATTAAGAACAAGGCTTGGTGTAATTGATTTAAATACTTAAATAAAAATGTTTTTGCAACATTGATGTTTTGTTTTCGTAGTTTATGTTTTTATGATTTTGTTTTTGTGATTTTTGTTTGTTTTTGAGCGAATTTTATTTAGAGTATGTACATTTATCGTTGTCTATTGTATTTTGTGTGTTTATTTTAGTTTTCTTTGATAAAAATACAAAAATTCAAAATTTTTGTGTTAATCGTCTGGGACGAAATTTTTTTCGTATGGGACGATGTGTGTAAAATGTCAATCTGCGTGATTTCAAACCGTCTTAAGAGCAGTTTTTAATGTAGTTCGTCTGTACGATCCTCACAATCGTCCGGGATGAAATATTTTTTTTGTCAAATGTCTGGACGATTGAAAGTAGCAGTTGAACGGATAAGACAATTTTTATTATAAACTTCATCCGTACGAACCTTTGGTTCATCCAGACGAACAGATGTCGGTTCATAGCGGGGGACGGTTTTCAACTTCCATTAAAATGAATTAAATTTGGATCGTCTGTACGAACACGTGTTCGTCAGTACGACCGTCTTGGTCAAAAGTCTGTACGAAAGGACGCTTTGAAAATTGTGTGTTTACGAAAATTCATTATTTTTTAAACTCATTAATTCGTCCATACGAAATATTTTCGTACGGGACGAACGAAAATTTCGTCTGGTACGAATAGTCATTCTTCTTTAAAATTAACGGCAATTTTTACTAAACAATCACTCTCACACATCTCTTTCAAAGCTTTCATCTTTTCAATTCCTTCAATGGCAAGTTCTAGCAAGCGCCAAAAGACTTTGGCTAAGAGTCCTCCTACGAATACATCCGAAAACTTCCTGTCTAGAGTAAATGAAGAATCTTTTTCCTAGGTTTGCCTCAGAAAAAATCACCCCATCTAGAGTTCTCCTACAGGATCAACTAACATTTAAGGTAATGCACTTGTTCGCCTCTACCCAATTTAGTTTAATCCTCACTCTAGTCCATTTCTACAATAAAGAAACCTTTCACTACTTCTTGGCAAACATGTCATTCAACTCCGACCATTCTATCATCACTTCTTTTGTTTTCAAAAAGAAAGTTGAAATCACTAAGGAGGATTTTTGTATCTTCCTAAACCTAAGGACTGAAGGGTTAAGAGCACATACCTTAACCACCACAAATTTTGATTGGACTGAAGTCAATAGGGTGATTAGATGAATAAGAGTTAAGGATCATCAACCTAAAGTTTCAACTTTATTGCATGAAGCCTGTATCATCCAGCACGTTCTAAGAACTTCCATTATCCCTAAAGTTGGTGATAGAATCAACATCACTCCTCTTCTTTCTATTGTTACCTACTTGATTATGACTAGACAACCTATAGATGAGGCCCAACTCCAAATTGACTACATTTATGGTCTCTCTGAAATTGGTCATGTTGATCATAAAAGGAAGAAGAACATAGCTTTAGGACATCTGATTGCTCATATTTTGGAGAAGAAGTATGATTTAATTCATCCTGAACAGGTCTTTGAAGAACCACTCTACTACAATGATGCATCCTTTTAGAGCTATCTTCAATAAGGACGAGCCAAGGAGAACTCATGTAGTTCTAAGTGCAACAGAAGAAGAAGAAGGACCTTCACATGCTACTGGACAAAATTATGAGGATTTGGTTCAAAGATTTAGATCAAAGATTTGATCAAATTGAAACTCATCTGCATCAGCAAGATTTTCAACACAATCAGGATATGGAATATATGCGTGAACAAATAAATGCCATTAATACCAACATATTCACGATAAGTAGTTACTTCAACATTTTTGGTGTAGCACCACCTCCTCCTCCAGATCAGGGTCCATCTGAGTGATTTGTTCAGTGGTTTTTCAGTGTTTGCTCTATGTTTGTTATGTACTTCATTATTGTTCTTGTGTTAGTGATTTCCTTTTGAGTGTTATTTTTCCATGTTTTAGTTGTGATAATATTGATATCAAAGAGTTCAAATTGTAATAGTTTTATCCGATATCAATATAAGTTTCAATGTTTTTGTTGTTAAATGTTTTAGAAATGTGTGTTAGACTTTATGACATTCATTTTATTTTAATCTTAATAGTGCTTTATTTAACTTGTAAATTTAAATTAATTTCATTAGAAAATATGATTTTTTCTAAATTTAAGACATGCTTATAACTTGATATACTTAGAATTTTGAATTCCATGTCTCTTATTTAGAGTACATTATCTTGATATCATTATTGCAATTTAGATGTTTTCTTATTTTGTATTTCTCTTTTCAATTAGTATTTATGCACTTAGAAAAATTTGAAATTTTAGATTATTGATTTTGGAAAGAATTCAAATACTCTTAAAAATTATACAAATGTACAAAAATTAAAAAGAAATGTGCAAATAATTTGCAATGACAAAAAGAGGCACAAAATAAGCCCAAAAGTATAAAAATGCACAAAAATGTGCTGGTATAAAAAATTGAAAAAGATGCGCAAAGCGCCACATGTGGTAATTACTTCTTTCCAAACTCTTTTAATCTCTTAATTCAAATTGATCTAACGTTCATTTATAATTTAAATTGAAAATTGAAATATAAAATTTTTATTCATCCTTAGTGTAATAATTTTCTTTATCTTCATGTCTAAATTAGCACATGCCTTTGACAAATTCTTATTATTCTCTAAGTTATATCACTTCTTAAATTATATGAAATTTTATGATTTTTTTAATGTTTTTGATTTTATTTACATATCTTATCTCAATCACTTTCAAGCTTAAAATACAAAATGAATTTCATAATTATGCTTACATTTCTAACATTCTTTTCTTCTTCACTTTTTGATATTGTCAAAAAGGGAGAGAAATTGTTTGTTGTGTTTTGTGTATTTTTATTTTTTTTGTTTGTTTTATCGTATGTTTTTGTATGTGTGTTTGATTGTTTTTGTTTTGTTTTGTGCTGTATAAAAATTTTTGAAAAACAAAATTTTTTTTCAAATGCCTCCTTATTTTCATGAGTTCATCATTTCAGGGGGAGTTTAGGAGATTCTTAGAATTTCAAGTAATACAAACAATAATTTTTTTGCCATCATCAAAAAGGGGGGGATTGTTAGGAAAGTTGCTATTTGCATGTTTTACATTTTTGCAACTTGTATAGTTTTGATGATTCCAAATATTATTTTTTTATATGTTGTTATCTCCTAATATTTTTTGGAAGATTTGTTTTTTGTTTAGTGTACTAACATTTCAGGAAAATCAACTCCAAGATATAAAGACTTGTAATCAAATTCAACAATTATTCATAAGTTTTGAAATGAGAGGGAGTAATTATAATTGAGTGAAAAATCACAAAATACACACATAAGGAACAATTTTAGTGAACTGATCATACGGAACGAACATAGTTCGTACGAGACGATCATGTCAATTATCCCTAAGAAGAGCAATGGATTGAACAGGCGGGGAGAAAATTTTTTCTAAGTCCTAATTGTCCAGGACAAATTTAATATTCGTCTCGGGACAAACTTCTCAGGATTCTCACTTGCACTGTTCGTCCAGACAAAAAATAAGGTTCGTACCAGGATGAAATTCTCTGTATGAGATCGTACAGGACGAAATTAATTTTCGTCCCTGGACGAAACTCTCTATATGAGATCGTACAGGAAAAAATAAATTTTCGTCCCTGGACAAAACTCTCTATATGAGATCGTACAGGACGAAATAAATTTTTATCCCTGGATGAAACTCTCTGTTTAAAATTATCCCAGGACGAAACAAGTTCGTCCCAGGACAAACTAAACCGACTTACGTCAGTTCGTTACGTCCTGAAGAATTTTGAGAAACCGACCTATGAAATAACCGTTTCGTACCGGAAGAACTTTGTTCGTACGGGACGATTAGGGTGTACGAACATAATTCGTACCAATATACATAAGGTTCATTTTTCGACAATTTAAGTAAAATCGTCTAGGACAATCCACGTTCGTACGATACGATCCACTGCGTACAGAATTGAAAACTTGTAGTTTTTGGGCAATTTTTCTTGTCTTTTGTATAAATAGTTCAAATTTGACTGCCACCCAATCTTTTTGCTCATTGAACTTCGTGCATATTGGAATAAGAGTAAAGGAGAGAGTGAGAGAGAGCATTCAAAGAAAGATTTCTACCACTGGAGCATGAAGGCTTCGCTTGGTGTTCAAAGGTAAGATTTCCAACTTGTGATTTGAGATTACTTCACTCTTTTTCTTTCTTCCTTCTAGATTTCTAGTAAGAAGATCTGTCAAGGAGATTCGGTTCTCTGCCGACACTTGGAGAGTGTGAACAGCCGAAGGGTTCTCTGCCCACACTAGGAGAGTGTGAAAGGAAGAAGGGTTCTCTGCCCACACTAAGAGAGTGTGAAAGGACAAATGGTTCTCTGCCAACACTAGGGATTGTGTAAAAGGATGATGGTTCTCTGCCGCACCGGGTAGTGGTGAAAAGAGTGTTTATAAAGGTTTCTCCGCCTTGCTGTGGGTGCAAAAGGAGAGACACTATTAGTATTAGTTCAATACTCAGAGGGTGCCTCTAGGGAGTGGATGTAGGTCTGGTTTAAACCAAACCACTATAAATCTTATGTCATTTACTTTACTGCTTTTTATTTTTTGCATTTTTCTTTTATTTTAAAAATTTTGTTGTTGAAAAACTTTTCGAAAAAAATTTCATTAAAAGTTTAAGTTCGGTTCAACTTAAATTTAAAAGAGGGTTAAGTTTTAAAAATACCAATTCACCCCCCCCCCCCCCCCTCTTGGTAGCCTTGGGACATTAACTTAGGTCTAACAACCTATTCACTAGACTCAACACACACCTCCTCCAGCCAGCTCAGGCCATGAGCTAACTTGGGTCAGGTTTTATGCTAACTCAAAGTAGCCAAAACCATATAGACCGAAGCCATTTTTGAACCAGGATCAAATTGAACCCAATTACCACTTGCATTGGATGCACCAGACCCAGACCTTCCTCCCACATCAGGCCCAGGGTCTGACCTGACCTAGGTCGAGCTCAATTTGTCTTGAACCGAGCAAGTTTGGGTTCAATCGATCCACCAGATCGAATTGAGCCTCCCCAGGCCCAATTGAGCTCACTCTCGACCTCAGCACGTCCCCATCGGTATCCCCAGGTCAACCTAACCCAAAATCCGACCGGCGGCGGTCGGAACCAATGGAGAACAAGCTCCGGTGGTCCCCCCCAGACATTCCTGACCCAAAGCCTTCCAAAGGCTGTGGCTCACCGGCTTGATGGTTCCCCCTTCCACTTGGCATCAATCCGAGCTCCCTCCAGCTTGATACCAGCCATCCGAGCTCGCGGGAGACGGCTGAATAGGGTGGAGCTCCCTAGACCTTGACATTCGATCCCAGGCAATTTTGAATTGCACCCAGAGTTCTTTCGACCTCTCAGCGTCTTCCCCCAGCTTCCAAGATCATCCTGTCCACCTGTTGGAGCGAGCTCCGGCCAAAGCTCATAGCCTCCCGCTCGAAGTTGTACCTCTGACCGTCCTCCAGTTCTAACATCTAAAGGAGATCTGCTCGCCATCATCCTCTGAAGCTTCCTGATAGAGAAGCTCATTCATTGAGACTTTCTCTGATGTAATCCCTCTATCCCGAGCTCCCTAGCTAAGTAGTTCGGTCAAGTTTGAAGGAAACCTTGACCCGAACGGATCTCCACCGTTGGATTGAAGGTTTCCCGTTCCCTGATCCTCCCTATGAAATCTCGTCAAAGTTCGCCGGTGGGATCTCTAGGATCACACCGGAGAAGCCTCATGGTCTCGGGTTCTAGCGGGAGGTTGAAGATGAAATCCTGGCCGTTGATTTAGATCAATGGCGCGGATTAAATCCCTCGGTCTCGGAGTCCGTTTAATCCCAGCCGTCCGATCCTCCATCCGACGGCTACGGTTAATCTGACCGTTATCCGGTCAGTGCCAATGATTTCCCCGCCAATCGTGACGCGCCGCGTGTATAGCGCCGGCTGACTGTGTAATGGCCGGATTAATTTTTACAAAAAATTAGGAAACTTCAAAAATTCATACCTCACCACACACTTAGCCAAATTAGGTGTTCTTAGGCTCATTGGAAAGGTCTCTGGGAGACCTACAAAAGCCCTATGGTTCAAGGCCCTGATTGAATCTGTGTTGAGTTAAATTTTGGTTTTAGCATTTTATCAATTATTGCAATTACTGTTTAAATATAATTCCACTAGTCCTAGAATTTTGGGAGATTGAATTTGGGTGTGTTCCTAACATGTCCAAATTTTATTCCCCCATTTTGAGTTGTTCAAGGGCACTTGCTCCAAATTTTGAGATTAAGGGTCATGGGATGACCCTTAAATTCAAAATGGGATTCAAACCTATCCAATGGGACTTAGGTTGTGATTTTTTGTGTGATGATGATGTGTAGGGTAAGGAATATAGGGCCAGTAATTTTACCCCAATCCAAGCCTAGTATAGCTCCCTAGAAATTTTTGAAGGTGACTTAGAGTTCACCTTAGGTGTTTTGGTTAGTCTCCTTAGGATACTCCACTTGCGCCCAAACTTGGTGGGTTTAGTCCTTAGGATCAGGTGATCATATGGCCCAAATTTCATCAGGTTTGGAGTTCATTTGGTTCACCAAATAGGAGCCACAATAATCCCCCCTTAGAATTGGCCTTTAACACTAATAAAATTCTAATAAATAAATTTTAATTCCCAAAATTTCTTAAAATACTTCTAACTGACCTCCATTGACCTCTTAATCAGTGAAAATGGAAATCACTTGAGTTTGTCTTTTAAATCTATTTTAATTTAATTTTAAGTTAACATTAATGTTTAATCAATATTAATTAATTAAAAATTATTAAAAATCCCAAAAAAAACTTAAAACACTTGCTAATCTCTCCTTAGATCATTTTTGATCTTTGGAGTTGATTTAAAGAAGTTTAGAAAATTTAATAATCTCAATAAATACCCAAAATTCCAAAATTCATAACTAATTATAGAAGATTCAAAATCAATCAAACTCAGTGGCTAATGACTTTAATTAAAATCTAGTATTTTCCAAAAATTTTAAACCCCCAAAATCTGGTCAAAGTCAAAAGGTCAACATTTTGGTCAACTCTAGGTTAAAATCGAGTTAAAACTTGTAAAAATCATAACTTTTCATAGAAAACTCTAAATTGAATGTACCACCTATCTAATAACTCATAATAAGGTCTAGTACTTGTTAAAAATCTGAAAACTTCAAATTTCTTTCTAATTCTAAAAATCAAAATTTGACCCCTTAGTTGACATATCCGGATAACCCTCTAAAATCTATTAATTCTCTTAAACTCCAGAATTTTCTTAATAGGTTAATAAAATTCTCAGCCAACCCATTAAAATCAGTAACCAACTCCTTTTTATATTAATCCACTCTTTTAATTCCAACCAATTTAAATCAACTTAATTAACCCTGATTGCTACTGGGTAACCCAGGCCTACGAGGCTATTAGCTTAGCCCCATGGAAGGTGAAATAAACTTCACGGTCTCGGTGTGAAACAAAGGTAGTAATCAATTAACTCTTAAAATATATTTAATAAAAATTCTTAATATATTAATATTTAAACATTAACCTAAATCCCCCTTTTAAGCCTTAACAAACCAGAATTTTAGACAACTTTAACTAATCACCCACTTTAGGACCTACCCCAGCCACACGACCTTTTACACACACTTTAGATGGTTTTCTAGGACAACCAACTCTAGATCTAGGTTAGACTGGTGTTTACTTTACTGCTGTGTGCCATATTTTTTGTAGTTTTTACTACATGTTGTGAATGAAATTGCTTTGCTGTGTCTGTTTACTTTTTACTGCACTATGTGGATGGTTGATGTGTTTTGCGACTATAACCTTGCAGGTGAGTCTATATTTTATTTTTAAAAAAAAATGTAATTTTTGTAATTATTAAGTGTTGTGAAAGTTAGTTATGAGTTGGGATATATAGGTCAAAGCTTGGACTCCGAAGAGAAATGGATGCCCCTTAGGGGAGTAGACCTTTTTTATTTGGAGAACCAAATTTGGGCCACACTTCTTCCCTACCCAAAGGGAAAAGAGTGGCCTTCCCCTTAAAATAAGTGCCCTCTTATCCATTTGGGTAGTCTACTACAAAGAATCCAAGAAGTTTGAAGGAAAGGAGCCCAAAGAAGAACAAGACTGAAGACTTGAAGATTGAGAATATCCCACTCAAAACTACTTGTGTCATTACTAGGTTTAGAATCCGGGTTGTTGTTAATGGTGCCCGACCACTTTACTTTCTGTAAAATTTTGGTTTGTAATAAGCAAGACAACTTTGCCTATGGACATTTATTGATTAATTAATATTTGATGTGATGAATTGATTGCCTTTAGGACTGCTTATTTTTCTTAGTTTTTTAGCGATTGTGTGCCGCTTTTGTTTTTGCTTGGACTCGAGAGGCTCGTGAGGGTGTGAAAGTTTTGTACTCATAACTTTAAAAGTCTAAAATTTTAGTGAGTCTAAATAACATAGAAAGATAACGAATCTAGGGAATTAACCGGGGATCGACCCTGGGGTCACATGCATATTTCTGCATTACTCTTTCCTTGCTTTAGACCCTTCCCTGCCTTCGGGTAGAGTCCGTATAGTCTGACCTATGAGGATGAGGTGCCGGACCTAGGGAAGTCCAGTCTTCTAAAAAATTATTTTTAAAGCCTATTTAAAAAATTTTAAGCATATTTGATTTAAGGTTGTCAACCAGTACGCATTGCATTAGAAACATACTTAAAGAGTCAAAACTTTAACTACATTAGTCCTTAGCATTTTGCACCCAACATAAGTCAAAGGGGCCAATTAGGAAAATCTTTAGATGTCGGCCCAACTCTCCAAAACTTTAAATAAAACGTCCCTACCACTCTATCATAAAAGACCGGATTCATATATTTTAAATTGATTAGGTGGTTAGCTGGCTCCCCAATCCAGGCCGGGGTAATTCCAGACCTTGCACTACATTAGTTAGGATCGGATGATTGTGGTCCAGTGTCCAAAACAGATTTAGGATCCGGGACAGATCTTTGATTATAAGACCCCAAATTTCGGGAATAAAATCCCAAATTTCTAATAAAATACTCAACTCTAATTAAAGCTTCATCTCAATCCTAAAACATAAAGCCCAATATTTAGATTAAGTTGGGACACTTCCGGATGGTTCTGGAATCTCAAAGTGTCCCCTACCTCTCTTCCCTCGATTCTGTTAATAACTGCTCAACCTCGATCCATTCCCTTTTGAGTTTCTAAAATTCCTCTCTTTCTGATGTCACTCCTAGAAAATCTAACAAAATTCTGCCACCATTTTAATCAGGAGTTTTCGTAGGAGATTCTATCTACCTACGATATAATTAACTACGAGAGCTTGCGCTCGTAGGAAATTTGGAATCACACACGCACCTAATTTTAAAATTGATTTTCCAAAACCTTATTAGATTTTTTTGGGAAAAGGTAAAAAAATGACTGTCGTTATTACATTAGGAGGATTTTCATTGAATGGTGTTATCTCCCTTCGGGGAGATACATCCTTCTTTGATAAGACTTTAGATGTGAATTCAACGATCATACTTCTTGAATATTTTAATTGGATATTTAGTTGAATTTTATTCTGTTCCCTCTGGGCCATATAAAATTTTTCTTTAGAACCTGATCATGATATTCAAGATGACTTCCATAATTCTTAGTCTGAACGCCGCTATGAAATTTTATTTTCATCCTTCGGGGTGATATAATTTTTCAAACGGGTTGATTCGACTTTAGAATTAGAATTAAATCTCAATTTTAAAATTCCCAAAGTAAACTAATATTTTACAAAACCTGTTTACAAAATTTTACCAACAAAAAAAATGGCACCCCCGGTGGGACCAAATTTCTCTCCCCATCTTTAATAGTGACAGAATTGTATTTCATCGATAGTTTTAACTATCATTTTTTCCATTGGTCTCTCTACCCATTTCTTCCTTAGGTGAGTGTGGCCAATATCTAAGATAAAATAAACATCAAAAAGAGAGGTTTTACCTCCAAAATTTGTTGTATGTAAAATTTCGTTCTGATTTTGACCTTCTGTCCCGGCCCAGCCTGTGAGGCGACAGTGTCAAATCAGATCCTTGGATATCCTTTTCAATCTTGAGGAATTATGGTTAATAAATTTTGCATTCAACATATAAATTCTTAATATTGAAAAGAGTTTGAAAACTATTGTTTTTGGACACTCCAAAGTGTTTTAGTCTTAAACCCCTCACTTCCTCTTTGACCTTCAGAGGTGAAAAGGGTTAGACTATTTGCTTTACCTGGGTTCTCTCACAATTCCATATGCCTATCGGCAAGGGGAAACTCTATCCATTGTGTTTTGGAGTCTGTGAGAAAACCCACCTTAAACCCTTCAAGATTCAAATTCTCTTCTAAAAAAAAACTTTATTTAAGTTCCAAGTTGTCATATGTTACCCCATACGATCTCCTTGTGGGCTAACATATGTCAATTTTTTTTAGAAACCTTTTTTGGCATGTACTTAGTCTCTTTACCCTACTAACATGTGTTGAGTGATATTTTTCACTGCTCGACATATGTTGGAAGGTTGAGATTATCTTACAAGCCTTAATTTTCAAAAAAAAAAAATTCTTTTATCTCCCTCTTAAGAAAAATATAATTCTAATCCTCTCTTTAACTTTCAGAAAATCCCAAATGGCTGGCCAATTGATTTTCTCTTTTGACCGAAAGTTGTCCTCAACTGTTAATGATTAAGGGAGCATTATCATCTTTGGGATGGGATTCAATACCCTTGAGCTCTCCATGGATGGACACCAGATTATTAGTTTGGATGCTAGTAAGTAAGTTCCCCCAGTGGTTGAGTTGATTGTGGGATCTGCACCTACCTTGCCAGTAGTCAGTGATGACCAGAAATAGTCTGAGCCAGTTGTTGAGCCCCCCATTGAAGTTAAATCTGTATTTGAGGAAGGGTCTAGTTCTGGACTTAGCTTCGCCACTAAGAATTAGAAGAAAAACTATTTGATGAGACTTAGAAAGAAGATCCCTAAGGCTAAGAGAGTTGTACCCTTTAAGACCTTAGCTCAAGTAGAGCCTGAAGCTGCTGAGGAGCTACCTATTCCTACTTCCTCTCCCCTCCTAAAGGGAGTCACTTCTACCCCCTTGCTTCTGCTCAAGGGGAGGAGAGGGTAGCTAGGATAGCCCGTTCCCCACCATGCCCAGTTGACTACTCGACTAAGAAGACTCAGAAAGAAAAACACATTTAGAGGATAAGGACTTTAAGAAACCTAATTCATACCTGCGCTGCACAGTCTGGACAGACTAAGGAGGAGTATGTAAAAAAATTGAAGGGAGTGATCTCACATCGCTTCCCGAAAGAAGTGTTGAAGGAGGAATTGTACGAGGTAAATAATTTGACTCCACAATTTGTTAGAAAAAATAAGAAGTATGTTAGACAGCCTGCTACTTCGGTGCTGGTTGATGGATATCATTGGGTGCCACGCCCTCCATCCTCTAAAATGGAGGGTATCGTGTTGACTGGGTCCGAGAGAGGCCACCATTCTACTGGTAGACCCCCGGTACCCCCTTCTAAACCTGTAAAGTTGGCCTCAGTGATTGTTAAGCCAAAAGGGGTTGAGACTCAAAATTCTGTAGATGTTAAAGGGAAAAGACCCAAATCTCCTGAGAATAAATACATACCAAAGAGAACTAAGTTGGAGAGTCTGCCACCACCTCCTAGAACTTCTAAGTTTATTTTGCAGCTCCAACGAGTTCCAGTCAAACCTACTCTAGTTTCAGTTGACTTGATGGATGTCCAGACTAGTACTCCAGTTGTTACAGTTGGCAGTCCTCTCACAGCCAATTTAGTTCAAAATCTAATAGCCACCACCCCTGCTGCCCCAGTTGATGATCCCCAAGGTCCGAGTGTCATTCCTATGCTCCCTAGTCAGGTGTCTGAGGACCTTACCTTACCAGATGTGGGAGCCATTACTTTAGAAGCTCCTGCTTCTCCCCCCGAGGTATATATCCCTCTCCCCGTAGAGGATGCCACTCTTCTGACTACCAGTTCTGGGATAGTCGAAGAGGAAAGAATTGACCAAGATCTAGAAATGGAAGATGAACCAGTTCCAAAGTCTCAACCAGATCCTAACCCAAAACTTACAGAAATTATTGCCTTTCTGGATTCTAAAGAACTATTTGATATGGATGAGTACAAAGAATACTTACCCCTCGATCCTAAGTCAATTAGGGATAGACCGGTGGAGGAGGTAGTACAAGAGATAAGGAAAATCTTGTTGAATAAAGAAGGAATGACCTCTTTTGATCCAAATTTGGATGATCTCCTTGGAGATGAAGATGATTATGTGGCTAGCATTTGTATGGTTGAGACCAGGGGGTCTAATAAAGAAGCTAAGCCCAGCAAACGTCGATCTGTTAGAGATGACGATTCACATGTTGTTGAGTCAGATTCAGATGAGTCTGTAAAAGCCAGAGATGAAGAACACATAAAAAACTTGGAGACGCAGCTTACGAGCATGATGTCACAAGTCAGGGAAATGCAAGAATGGTTGAATATATCACAGCAAGAGTCCCTTAAAAACCAGCAGTCAGTTTGAGAGATCGCAAAAAAGGCTAAACGGGTAGAATTTAGTTCCAAACCCCTCGAGTCACCACCTGTGACTCTTCCTTGCCTGATAGAAGCACCTCCAGTCCAGCCTACAGTTTCCACCACTCCTCCAATTCTGCCCCAGAAAGATATTAAGCAACTGATTGAGGACCAGGTAAGAGAGGCCTTAGCCCTTTCACAAGGAACCGCATCTATTCCAAAAGGTAGACCTTACCCCGAAGAATATGACTCAGTTCCTTACCCAAAGGATTTTGTGCCACCAACTTTTAAAATTTTCACTGGAGTAGAAAACCTGAGACAACATCTGGCCCACTTTCGAGCAAGCTGTTGCAATGCAGGAGGATCAGATGCTCTACTATTTTGCCAATTTGTGAGTAGTCCATCTGGCATTGCTTTTGAATGGTACGCCGATCTGCCCAATGGTTCAGTAAAAACCTTTAGCGATCTAGAAAACCTCTTTCTTAAGAGATTTTCTGGAGCGCAACAACACACCACCATGGGCGATCTTGTAGTTAAAAAGCAATAGCCAGGAGAGTCTCTGGTTGAGTACATCTTGAGGTGGCGAAACCTCTCGATGAAGTGTGAACCCCAATTACAAGAGCAACACACGGTGGAGAACCTTCTAAAGAATATCCACGACCCTGTTGCTTTTCTCCTGAAGGGTTTCACTATTAAAACTTTTGAAAAAATACTTAATAAGGCTAGCAATTTGCAGGAAGAGGATCCTAGGATGCCATTCTTACGAGAGCAGTCTGAAGATAAGAAGGGTCCTAAGTTGGTGAAATCTTTTGAAAAGAAAGCTGTAGTCTTAACAGTAGATAAAGGAAAGAGGCCAGTGGTTAGTCAGCCTAGCACTCCACCTCCACCACAACCACCTCAGAAGCAACCCTTTTAGATAGTTCCTCAACATACCAGAGATACTGCCTTTATCCCTTTTAAAGAGAAATTGGCAAAGCCTTATCCATTTAAAAGAGAATCAGTTAAAAGGATCTTCAAGAGTTTGTTAAAGAAACCTGACTTTCAGTTGCTAGAGGCTAGAAGACCCGAGGATGAGAGTAAGAAAGATGATCCCAAGTATTGCCCATACCATCGGATGCTTAGTCACCCACTTGAGGACTGTGTTGTGTTCAAAGATTGGCTTGAGAGGAACTACATCCAAGGTTACATTATAATTCCTAAAGAATGCTTGGTCGATCCAAAAAAGGCCTATATCAAAACTATCTCAGGTATTCTTCTTAATTCTTCTCTTCCTATTGAAGATGGTTGGGACATTGCTTTTTCCCAGGCATTTAAAAAGTCGATTCACAAATCTTTTCGTCTTTCTCCATAGCTGACTACGATAGCCCAGGCCCTGGTGTGGAAGGTTGACCTGGACCCTTCGTAGAAGGATGTTGAGCCACTTCCCTCTCAAGTAGTCGTAGGAACTACTGAGAAAAATGTAAAAGAAAAGAAAGATGATTTATATAGAGGAAGTATGTTAGTGAGAGATATATTAGAATGGCGGATGGTGGTGTTAAAACCCTTTTCTCTCTTTTGTTATCTGACTTTTACTTTGCCCCATCAAAGGCGAAGGGTCAAAAGATGAATAAAAAATATCCTTCTACTTCTGTCTTGATGATTGGCCATGAATCTCAAATGCAAATTGATGACTCTCCTATTTTGAATCAAACTTCTAGTGAAATAAATCTTGATGTTAATCAAACTGACCTTCCCGAGTCGACTACTCAAGAAGATGTCGAATGTGAAACCTTATCAGAAAGTGATTTTCCCCAATTTAATTTTCAGGAAAGTCCTATCGAGATAGAGTTTTCAGATTCTGACTCTCTTTTAGAAAACGACGATCTAATGCCTACAGTGAGTGTAGACACCACTCTAGTTTGCCCACCCGAGGATATCGAGCAGGTGCAACTCTGTGGCGGTAAAGTCTTACCTCTTAGGCTTCCCCCTCAGGACAAAGGCAAGCAATCCCCCTTCGAAGATCTAAATCCAGACTCCCCTCAACAATCAGAATTCCCTCTAATTCCTTCGGGTTTTGAGTCCGTCGTCCCTAAGGATGAGTACAATGTTTTGGCCCATCTTAGGAAGTTGCCAGCCAAACTAAGCATCTATGACGCCCTCCTCCTTTCCAAGGAAATGAGGGAATCTTTGGTCAAAGCACTTCTCGACCCTGAGATTTGTTTAGCCCAACTAGCGTCAACTTCAGAAGATGAGGCCCTCTACTTCAAAGAGGTCCTCGGAGTTACCTTCTCCGACGAAGATTTACTCTTGGGAATTGCTGACCACAACCGTCCCCTTTACATTACTGTGGATATGGGAAACTTCAAGTTATCAAGAGGCCTTGTTGATCCGGGTGCATCAGTCAACGTGATGAACATAAAGACCCTTGCTTATCTCAGAATTGATACTAGTAAGCTTTCAACCGATAGGTTGGTGCTTCGTGGGTTCAATGAGAAGGGCGAGAGAGCATTAGGTTCAATCACTTTACTCCTAGAAATAGGGGGTTAAAAACTGAAGCTAAATTTCCTATAATTGATTCGACAACATCCGTTAACGCTCTTCTAGGTAGACCTTGGATTCACGAATATATAATGGTTCCATCTACCCTGCACCAATGAATTAAGTATCAACGAGATGGCATTGAACATGTGATTAAGGGTGATATGCAACCATTCTTAATTCAAAAAATTGGGATCTATGAAGATGCTGCATATTTCATACCAAAAGGGTCCTCATCCCGTTCTAAATTGGAGATCAAAATTGAGGAGAAAATGGTTGGACAAAAATTCAACCAAAAGAAAGAAAAAGATGAAAATATCAATCAAGAAATGACACAATCAAGTAGTGAAGACGACTCTGATATCATTGTCCTTAGGCCTCCAAGCACATTACCTCAAAGAGGTGGGAGGATGGCTTTAAGGGCATGAGGTCGAGGCAGTGCTTCATTAGATAGGAGAGCAACACCTGTATATATTGACTTGGAATCAGACTCTGATGGTGAACTAGAAAATCAAGATGCTGGTGTTGCCCTCTCTCTTGATTACCAGAACATAAATATTCCTCCAAAATTTGATCTCACCTTAGACCAGGATAGTGACCCTAAGGTAGATATCTCAAAAGTTAAAAGTGACGAGCCTGAATTAATAATGTAAGAAAAGCTCAGTAGGAGGATTGAGGCCCTTTCTCTGACCCCACTATCGACAGGCAGGATTGTAGGGTTAGAAGTTAAAGTGGCCCCCAACCTGAACGGTGAAGTAAAAAAAGTTCAGAAATTTTTTCCTGGATCCTCTTCCGCAAGGGATGAAGGTGATGTAACCCTTGAGGAGGCATATTTCAATGAATTCATGGAATTACCTTTCGGCTACTTCCCTGTTTGTGTGAAAAATACTTTTTCTAAGGGTTTATACCATACCGATGGACTAAGGGTCAAGCTAGATACCACGAGAATATTTGGCAAATGAAGATAAAGAAAAATCCAACAAGTGGTATTGCCTTTGGAACCGTTAGTTCATTTGATGATGATGAGTATTGCCTAATGATAACTTACCATCTTGATTCTCCAAATGTCCCTACAGATCCCTTCTGTCCTTTGGATGGGCTATGTTTGGAGACTTTAGATGATCCTGATGACCTTCAAGTACGGGATGCACCCCCTGAATTTGAAGAGAAGATTAAATCTACAGCCGATGAGTTAAGAGAAATTAACCTGGGAAACGATGATGATCCTCGCCCGATTTTCATAAGTACTTTGTTGAGTGAGGGTTAAACCCAAGATTTAATTCAATTATTGTCCGAGTTCAGGGATTGCTTTGCCTGGACATACGATGAAATGCCAAGTTTGCCCGCTGAGGTAGCGGTCCACAAACGTGGGATTCAGCATGATGTCATTCATGTTAAACAAGCTCCTCGATGCATGTGCTTAGAGGTCGAGCAATAAGTCATTTTCGAAGTTAAGAAATTGGCAGAATCTGGGTTCATTCGAGAGGAACAATATCCCTCTTGGGTGGCCAGCATCGTGCCAGTTTGAAAGAAAAATGATCAAATTCGAATTTGTGTCGACTATAGGGATCTGAATAAGGCATGCCCTAAAGATGAGTTCCCCCTATCAATACCAGAACTTATGGTGGACATTGCCTCCTCACATGCTATTTTTTCTTTTATGGATGGCTCATCAGGTTATAACCAAATCAAGATGGCCCCATAAGATGAGAGAAATACTGCGTTCAGAACCCCTATAGGAATCTTCTGTTATAAGGTAATGCCATTTGGCCTAAAGAACGCTGGAGCAACTTACCAACGGGCCATGACTTGCATCTTTGACGACTTAATCCACAATCATGTTGAGTGCTATATTGACGATTTAGTTGTTAAGAGCATGGTCAAAGAGGCTCACCTATATTACTTAAGAGTTATATTTAAACGGTTGCGCCGCTACGATTTGAAAATAAACACCTTAAAATGTGCCTTTGGCATCACTTCAGGGAAATTCTTAGGATTCGTGGTGAGGCACCGAGGCATTGAGATCGACCCTGCTAAAATTGAAGCCATCTTAGATATGCAACCCCCTAAGAGCCTTACTCAATTAAGGTCTCTACAAGGTAGGTTGGCATATATAAAAAAGTTTATTTCTAATCTTTCTGGGAGATGTCAACCCTTTTCTATCCTTGCGAAAAAAGACACTAAATTCGTATGGGACGAGAAGTGCCAGAATGCCTTTGACGATATCAAACAATACCTTTCCAACCCACCAGTTTTGGCAGCCCCAGTTCCAGGAAAACCCTTGATTCTTTACACTGCTGCCTTAGATGAATCTTTAGGTGCCATGCTAGCTCAAGTAAATGATGAAGGGAAAGAGAATGTTCTCTATTACCTTAGTCAAAGACTTCTTCCTACTGAAATTCAATACCCATCAATTGAGAAGCACTGCCTTGCTTTGGTTTTTGCGGCCAAGAAGCTAAGGCATTACATGTTGTCCCACTCAATCAGTTTAATTTCGAGAGTTAATCCTTTGCAGTATCTTATGACCCGGCCTACATTATCAGGACGCTTAGCTCGTTGGCCTATGATACTACTCCAATTTGAGATTACTTTCATTCCCCTCCGTGCTGTGAAAGGACAGGTCGTTGCCGATTGTTTGGCAGCACACCCACTGCCGGCAGATTCTCCTTTGAACGATGATTTACCTGATGAACAAATCATGAGTTTGAGGGAATCTGGAGAAGCCATCTGGAAATTATATTTTGATGGTGCAGCATCCTCTCGTAGGAATGCTACCCAACAATCTATAATTCCTGGAAAGGCCAGAGTCGGTTTAATTTTTATAACGCCAGAGAAAGGGATGTTGCATTTTTCCTACCATTTGTCAGAGCCTTGCACAAATAACAAGGCTGAATATGAAGCTCTGATAACTGATTTGGAACTTACAATTTTAATGGAAATCAAAGTGATTAAGATCTTTGGTGATTCCCAATTGGTGATCAACCAAGTTGCAGGAACCTACAAGGTCTTAAATCATAATCTCCTGAAATACCATCAGTACACCCTTCACTTGCTTGAATAAATTCCTACTGTTACTCTGTATAGGGTTCCCCGTTGAAGCAATTCTGCGGCGGATGCCTTAGCAAAGCTTGCAAAGGAATTTGCATGTCCCGAGGAAGATTCCATCCCTATAGAGATTCAGGGCCGCAAAACCCTTTCTCCTATAGATTTGTAACACATCAGTAAGAATCCCTTCCAAGTCCTTTCTTCCTCTTCAACGACTGATGAGGAAGACGAATGGAGACGACCTTTAATTGACTACCTTCGAGAAGGGAAACTTCCCCAGGATAAATCTCTTTCCAATCAAATTAAGAGACATGCCCTATCTTATGCACTAATTAACAACTTACTATACTGCCGATCATTCGATCAGATGTGGCTGCGTTGTTTGGACAAACGAGAAGCCCTGAAGATTATTAATGAAGTTCATTCAGGACTATGCGGTGCACATCAATCGGGTCCAAAAATGAAATTCAAAATTAAAAGATTTGGATACTGCTGGCCTACAATGATTGACGATTGCATGAATACTGCAAAGCATTGTCATCAAAGCCAGGTCCATGGTGTGGTTTTACATCAGCCGCCTAATGTGTTACACCCTACAATAGCCTCGTGGCCCTTCGAGAGTTGGGGCACAGATATCATCGGGCCGATTGACCCTCTCTCTTCAAGAGGTCATCGTTTCATATTAGCTGTGACTGATTACTTTTCAAAGTGGGCGGAAGCAATTCCCCTACGTAATGTAACATCCCACCATGTGTTAAAATGCTTTCGTAACCATATCGTATATCGATTCAGTGTACCCCACAGAATCATATCCGATAACGGGTCCGCATTCAAGTCTACAAAAATCAATAATTTTGTAAGATGTCATAACATTGATTGGAGATACTCGACAATCTATTACCCCCGGGCAAATGGATTGGTAGAGGCCTTTAACAAAACCTTGGTGCAAATCATTAAAAAGACATTCAATGAAAACAAACGACAGTGGGATGAGAGGTTGGTGGAAGCTTTGTGGGCTTATCGTACCACTTATAGAACCCCGACCCAATCCACCCCGTTTGCACTAGTGTATGGATCTGAGGCCGTTCTACCCTTGGAAGTACAAATTCCTTCACTCAGGATTGCAGTTCGGAATCAAATAACGAATGAACAAAATGCAAAACTGCGGTTGAAAGAACTCAAAGTCATGGAAGAGAGACATCTCCAAGCTCAACAAAGTATAGAGTTATATAAATCCCGTATGGTTCAAGCCCATGATAAGCTAGTGCGACCTAGGACCTTCCAAGTGGAATATTTGGTACTAGTCCTTCGGAGGCCTATCTTAGCCCATCAAAAATTGGGTGGTAAATTTGAACCAACTTGGGAGGGACCCTTCGTCATAGAGACTGTCTACGAAGGAGGCTCATATCAGCTAGTGGATTGTAAGGGAAATCACCCAATGTTACCTGTCAACGGGCGTTTTCTTAATAAATACTATGCTTGATGTAGCTCATTTTATCAATAAAAAACATCTCCTTTTTGATTTGCAACTTTGTTCTGGCTCTTTTGTGTTTCTCTACTTTTTAATGCATCTTTCCCTTTTCCTTAAAGTCTGATTCTTCCTGCCCTTAGGATTAGACCCGCTAGTGGTGGATTACGCCCTCTATGGCATCACCCTGGAATTTGACTTATGGATTAGTGGTGGAGTACGCCCTTCGTGGCACCATCCTAATTCACATCAGCTAGTGGTGGAGTATGCCCTCCGTGGCACCACCCTGACATTTGACTTCTGGATTAGTGGTGGAGTACGCCCTTCGTGGCACCATCCTAATTAACCCCCGCTAGTGGTAGAGTATGCCCTTTGTCGCACCATCCTAGTTTTCCAGTTGATTTGCCTATTTGGAGTAAGTCTTCTATCAGCATCCTATAAGCCTAAGGTTGGGTGATCCCCTTCCTTAGACCTAAGGCTAGGTATTCCCTACCTTGGTTCTTAGTTGATTTTTCTACTAGGAGTAAGTCTTCTATCAGTATCCTGTAGACCTAAGGTTGGGTAATGCCCTTCCTTAGACCCAGGCTAGGTATTCCCTACCTTGGTTTCCCAGTTGATCTGTCTACTAGGAGTAAGTCTTCTATCAGCATCCTGTAGACCTAAGGTCGGGTGATGCCCTTCCTTAGGCCCAAGGCTAGGAATTCCCTACCTTGGTTTCCCAGTTGATCTGTCTACTAGGAGTAAGTCTTCTATAAGCATCCTGTAGACCAAAGGTTGGGTGATGCCCTTCCTTAGACCCAAGGCTAGGTATTCCCTACCTTGGTTCACAGTCGATTTATCTACTAGGAGTAAGTCTTCTATTAGCATCCTATAGACCTAAGGTCGGGTGATGCCCTTCCTTATACCTAAGGTTAGGTATTCCCTACCTTGGTTTCCTAGTTGATTTATTTACTAGGAGTAAGTCTTCTATCAGCATCCTGTAGACCTAAGGTTGGGTGATGCTCTTCCTTAGACCCAAGGCTAGGTATTCCCTACCTTGGTTCCTAGTTGATCTGTCTACTAGAAGTAAGTCTTCTATCAACATCCTGTAGACCTAAGGTTGGGTGATGCCCTTCCTTAGACCCAAAGTTAGGTATTTTCTACCTTGGTTTCCCAGTTGATTTGTCTACTAGGAGTAAGTCTTCTATCAGCATCCTGTAGACCTAAGGTTGGGTGATGCCCTTCCTTAGACCCAAGGCTAGGTATTCCCTACCTTGGTTTCCCAGTTAATCTGTCTATTAGGTGTAAGCCTTCTATTAGCATCCTGTTGACATAAGGATGGGAGACCCCCTCCCTTACACTCTTAAAACTCAATTCAAAATTTCCATTCGGTCAACGCTAATGTGTGCAGCAGAAGTTCCTTCTACTACACATATTGGGTGTCCATTTGTTGACTTCATTTTTGTATAAGGTCACTCTTAACTCCTCCCTGAGTCCTATATCCTAGGATCTTCTTAGCTCCTATCCCTTAGGCTCAATTCAAATATTAATTCAATTCAAACCCAGAATCCTTAGGCTAAAGACTTAGGTCCTAAAGCCCTTCCAAGGTGATTTTTCCACCACCTTAAAACCTAGTCAATTGACATCTGATTTAGGGTCTGTCAATTGCATGTTGATGTGACATGTCTCTAATAACCCTATAAATTTGAGCTCATTTGGGGGACTCTAACCCCATAAACTTAATCGAAATCCAAAGACTATAAAACCTTTAGATATTTACAGCCCATGTCACTAGACATTCCACCTAATGAAATTTGACCCTTGAGCCTTCCTCAAACCTTTTGATCACCCCTAATGCCTTGATATTGATTTGTCAAACAATAGTCTGCATTTTTTTAGACTCAATTTGACCCAGAATTGACTCGAGGCCAAAATGACCAAAATGCCCTTTAAGGGGATTTTTGGACCTTTGGTCTAAACTTGAATTGTTATGACCACCAACCTTGGAGATTTCTCTCTAATGCTTTCAAATGACTCTTGAAACCCTTTTTGGCCTAATCCCAGACTTGGGTCAACTTGGTTGACCAAGTCAACTTAGTTTGACCAAATGGCCCATACACCCCTCTAATCCAAACTCATGGATCTAAACCACTCCAAATCTAGTTGAACCTAAGGGATGACTCCTTTGGACATCCAAGAGACCCCTCTTGGAGACCCAAGACTTGGGTTCACTTAGGTTAGCCATTTGGCTTGAACCAAGTGACCAAAGAGAGGTCTCTCTTGACCCATCTCTCAACCTTAATCAAATTGAATCCAAATCAAGGTGCTATTGGGTTCCCCTTAACCCAATGCACCTCCCTTGACCAGACCGGCCCTTGGGCTCACTTGGGTCTCGAGTTAGGTTAACCCAAAGTGCACAAAACCACTTGGGATTGAGCCAATTCTTGACCTAAGTCAAATTTAACTTGGCCAACACTTCCATTGGGTCCCCCATGACCCAATGCACCTCCCTTGACCAGCCCAGCCTTTGAGCTCACTTGGGTTAAGAGTTAGGCTAACACAAAGTTCCCAAAACCACTTGGGATTGAGCCAATTCTTGACTAAGTCAATTTGAACTTGACCAACATTTCCATTGGGTCCCCCATGACCCAATGCACCTTCCTTGACCAGCCCAGCCCTTGGGCTCACTTGAGTCAAGAGTTAGGCTAACCCAAAGTGCCCAAAACCACTTGGGATTGAGCCAACTCTTGCCTTAAGCCAAATTGAACCTGATCAACACCTCTAATAGGTGGCCCTAGGTCCAACACACCTCCTCCAGCCATCTCAGGCCATGGGCTAACTTGGGTCAAGTTTTAGGCTAACTCAAAGTAGCCAAAACCATATAGACCCAAGTCATTTTTGAACTAGGATCAAATTGAACCCAATTACCACTTTCATTGGGTGCACCAGACCCAGACCTTCCTCCCACATTAGGCCCAGGGTCTGACCTGACCTGGTTTGAGCTCAATTCGTCCCGAACCGAGTAGGTTTGGGTTCAATCGAGCCACCAGAATTGACCCTCCCCAGGCCTAATTGAGCTCACTCTCGACTTCAGCACGTCCCCATCGGTCTCCCCAGGTCAACCTGACCCAAACTCTGTCCGGCGGCGGTCGAAACCAATGGAGAATAAGCTTCAGTGGTCCCCCCAGACATTCCTGACCCAAAGCCTTCGCCGGCTTGTGGATCGCTAGCTTGAGGCTCACGGTCTCGGGTTGTCGCGGGAGGTTGAAGATGAAATCTTGGCCGTTGATTTAGATCAACGGTGCAGATTAAATCCCATGGTCTCGGAGTCCGTTTAAACCCAGCTGTCTGATCCTCCATCTGACGGCTACGATTAATCCGACCGTTATCCAGTCAGTGCCAATGATTGCCCCGCCAATCATGACACGCCGCGTGTAAAGCGCCGGCTGACTGTGTAATGACCGGATTAATTTTCATAGAAAATTAGGGAAACTTCAAAAATTCATATCTCCCTGCACACTTGGCCAAATTAGGTGTTCTTAGGCTCATTGGAAAGGTCTCAGGGAGACCTACAAAAGCCCTATGGTTCCAGGCCCTGATTAAATCTGTGTTGAGTTTTATTTTGGTTTTAGCATTTTATTAATTATTGCAATTACTATTTAAATTTAATTCCACCAGGCCTGGAGTTTTGGGAGATTGAGTTTGGGTGTGTTCCTGACATGTCCAAATTTTATTCCCCCATTTTGAGTTGTTTAAGAGCACTTGCTCCCAATTTTGAGATTAAGGGTCATGGGTTGACCCTTAAATTCAAAATGGGATTCAAACCTATCCAATGAGACTTAGGTTGTGATTTTTTGTGTGATGATGATGTGTAGGATAAGGAATATAGGGCCAGTAATTTTGCCCCAATCCAAGCCTAGTATAGCTCTCTAAGAATTTTTGAAGGTGACTTAGAGTTTACCTTAGGTGACTTGGTTAGTCACCTTAGGATACTCCACTTGAGCCCAAACTTGGTGGGTTTATTCCTTAGGATAAGGTGATCCTATGGCCCAAATTTCATCAGGTTTGGAGTTCATTTGGTTCACCAAATAGGAGCCACAATAATCAACCCTTAGAATTGGCCTTTAACCCTAATAAAATTATAATAAATTAATTTTAATTCCCAAAATTTCTTAAAATACTTCTAACTAACCTCCATCGACCCCTTAATCAGTGAAAATTGAAATCACTTCAGTTTGTCTTTTAAATCTATTTTAATTTAATTTTAAGTTAAAATCAATGTTTAATCAATATTTAATCAAAATTCTAAATATATTTAAATATATTTAATCAATTAACTCTTTAAATATATTTAATCAAAATTCTTAATATATTAATATTTAAATATTAACCTAAATCCCATTTTAAGCCTTAACAAATCCAGAATTTTAGACAACTTTAACTAATCACCCACTTTAGGACCTACCCCAGCCAAATGACTTTTTACACACACTTTAGATGGTTTGCTAGGAAAACCAACTCTAGATCTAGGTTAGGCCGGTGTTTACTTTACTGCTGTGTGCCAGATTTTTCATAGTTTTCACTGCATGTTGTGGATGAAATTGCTTTGTTGTGTCTGTTTACTATTTACTGCACTCTATGGATGGTGATGTGTTTGGCGACTAGATTATCCTTAGGATAGGAACGATCTGGATGTTCACATAATTTTCTGCAGGTGGCCACGCTCATGCAGGGCAATAAAGGGGGGCTAAGTTAATAAAAAAATAATTATTATAAATGCTTGCACAGGTGCTTCAGCCGCTAAAGCCCCCAAATAAAAAGAGCGTGGCCAGTGTGTTTACTTTCTTTTTTACATATATATAACTACTTGGGAATAACTGCTTCTTATTTATTAACTGCTTAGGATAACCCTGCAGGTGAGTCTACATTTTATTTTAAAAAAAAGAATGTAATTTGTGTAATTATTAAGTGTTGTGAAAGTTAGTTTTGAGTTGGGATATATAGGTCCAAAGCTTGGAATCCGAAGAGAAATGGATGCCCCTTAGGGGAGTAGACCTTTTCTATTTGGAGATCCAAATTTGGGCCACACTTCTTCCCTACCCAAAGGGGAAAGAGTGGCCTTCCCCTTAAAGGAAGTGCCCTCTTATCCATTTGGGTAGTCTGCTACAAAGAATCCAAGGAGCTTGAAGGAAAGGAGCTCAAAGAAGAATAAGACTGAAGACTTGAAGATTGAGAATATTCCACTCAAAACTACTTGCGTCATTACTAGGTTTAGAATCCGGGTTGTTGTCAGTGGTGCACGGCCACTTTACTTTCTGTAAAATTCTTGTTTGTAATAAGCAAGGCAACTTTGCCTATTGATATTTATTGATTAATTAATATTTGATGTGATGAATTGATTGCCTTAAGGACTGTTTGTTTTTCTTAGTTTTTTGGTGATTGTGTGCCGTTTGTTTTGCCTAGACTCCAGAGGTTCGTAAGGGTGTGAAAGTTTTATACTCAAAACTTTAAAAGTCTAAAATTTTAGTGAGTCTAAATAACATAGAAAGATAACAAATCTAGAGAATTAGCCGGGGATCGACCCTGGGGTCGCATGCATATTTCTGCATTACTCTTTCCTTGTTTTAGACCCTTCCCGCCTGCGGGTAGAGTCTGGATAGTCTGACCTATGAGGACGAGGTGCCGGACCTAGGGAAGTCCAGTCTTCTAGAAAACTATTTTCTATGCCTGTTTTTAAAATTTCAAGAATATTTGATTTAAGGTTGTCAACCAGCACGCATTGCATTAGAAACATACTTAAGAGTCAAAACTTTAACTGCATTAGTCCATATCATTTTGCACCCAACATAAGTCAAAGGGGCCAATTAGGAAAATCTCTAGATGTCGGCCCCAACTCTCCAAAACTTTAAATAAAATATCCCTACCACTCTTTCATAAAAGACCGAATTCATATATTTTAAATCGATTAGGTGGTTAGTTGGCTCCCCAATCCAGGCCGGGGTAAGTCCAGACCTTGCACTGCATTATTTAGGATCGGACGACTGTGGTCCAGTGTCCAAAATAGATTTAGGATCCGGGGCAGATCATTGATTATAAGACCCCAAATTTTAGGAATATAATCTCAAATTTCTAATAAAATACTCAACTCTAATTAAAGCTTCATCTCAATCCTAAAACATAAAGCCCAACATTTATATTAAGTTGGGACACTTCCGGATGGTTCTGGAATCTCAAAGTGTCCCCTACCTCTCTTCCCTCGATTCTGTTAATAACTGCTCAACCTCGATCCACTCCCTTTTGAGTTTCCAAAATTTCTCTCTTTTTTTATGCCACTCATAGAAAATCTAACGAAATTTTGTCACCATTTTAATCGGGAGTTTTCATAGGAGATTCTATCTACCTACGATATAATTAACTACGAGGGCTTGTGCTCGTAGGAGATTTGGAACCACACACGCACCTAATTTTAAAATTGATTTTCCAAAACCTTATTAGATTTTTTTGGGAAAAGGTAAAAAATGATTGTCGTTATTACATTTGGAGGATTATCATTGAATGGTGTTATCTCCCTTCGGGGAGATACATCCTTCTTTGATAAGACTTTGGATGTGAATTCGACAATCGTACTTCTTGAATATTATAATTGGATATTTAGTTGAATTTCATTCTGTTCCCTCTGGGCCATATGAAATTTTTCTTTAGAATCCGATCATGATATTCAAGATGAGTTCCATAATTCTTAGTCTGAACGCCGCTATGAAATTTTGTTTTCATCCTTCGGGGTGATATAATTTTTCTAACAGGTTGATTCGACTTTAGAATTAGAATTAAATCTCAATTTTAAAATTTCCAAAGAAAACCAATATTTTCCAAAACCTGTTTTCAAAATTCCACCAACAATGTCTAATTCATACTCTGGAAGTCATCTATCCAAAAAACCCTTCGTACAATAAAATCATTACTTAGAAAAATTTTCTTCTCCCATTCTTTTAACTCCTCACATGAGTGAATAACTGAATAAATTGTCTCGTACAAAATGAATTGGTACAGTATGATTAGTTTAAAAAATTATATATTTTAATCACTCCCCAAGAGTGCGTATGCAAAGTTATTTAATTATAATTACACTCTCTCAGACTCAATAAAATAAAAAATATAGACTTCAATTACAATGAACCATAATCTAATCTGATTTGAAGTTTTCAATAATCTATGGAGTATGATTTCCCTAAAATATTAGTACACACAAATATTAAAGCAATATATCCAAAATATTTTAGGAGAAATAGTAAGTAAAATAATAAGATTTGGAATCATAAAAAACACACATGTTGTAAGGATCTTAATATTCAAAAAACAAAATTGGAACAATCTTAACATATTGTTTTGGTGATAATAAACATTACTAATTGCATATTTGTGTCTCCTAGTATTTATACTATGTATTTGCTTTTGTGTGTACTAATATTTTAGGAACGTTATGCACCACTTAATAAAGATAAAGGGCTCAAGATTCAGTAGAATATGATATATTGAAAGAGTTAAAATTTATTTATGTAATTTTCAATTTCTTGAGTCAAGAAATGCAAAGGTGTATTCTAGCATGCTGGCCATTCATGCACACTCTCATGGGAATGTAATAGAGAGAAAAATTAGAAGAGTATTTTCTAAGCTAATCATAATATATGAGAGGTATCTTATCATATGACCAGCTGCTCAACAAATCATTAAAATGACTAATTATGTAATTAAAGATATTTGAACTAATCATACTGAATGATAAATTAAAATCATGATCTTAGTCATCAATCATAATTTAGGCAATATTTTGAAAATACAAATTATATACTAATTGTATGGTATAATAGGTATTGTATAGTAAGATGTAATTAAATATTTCCTAAATAAATATTATATTTAGGGATCAAATTTAGATTAATTGGTCTAGTATGATTATATTGTATGTTTGGACAAATCGTGCTGTACGAACCAATCTTTGTATATGATGATATTTTATCATAGCCAATTGTGTAGGATGATAATCCAAATTAATTATACTAATCATTTTGGACGATGATCATATCGTACTTGACAACCAGCTCAATCAATTGAACTGACTGTGCAGCTCTTTACTCTTTATATAGTACTAATAGAGATATTTTCAACTGATCGTACTATACGATCAAGGATCATACTGTATGATCAGAATTAATAGATTTTAGTTCTTAGGATTTCTTGAAGTCCTCTATTTAATCTTTCTCATAAGACTTTATATGAGTCTTTTTTCCATTCGCTAAGTTCTTTCTTCTCAAGAAAGCTTGAAGAGAGTGCCTAGAGCTTGGGAGAGAAAGGGCTGAGTTTGTGAGAGAGGAAGAAGGTCCCTGTGGGTTTCAAGCGATTGTGAGAGGGAGTTTTACATGGTTAATCCGACGAACTTGCACTTGAGTTCCTGCATTGGTCAAGGTTTATCTTGAGGGAAGTTTTAGGAAGAAGATCTCTTTGTTTATAAAGGACCCAGCTACTCTGCCACACCACGGAAGGTGAAAGAGATTCCAAGGTAATTTGCTATCACCAACAGGGTGAAAAGAATTATGGTCCTCTATCGCACCTAGTTGGTGGAAGAGATTTTGTAAGGGATTCTTTCCTAGATGTGGTGGCTAAAGGGGAGACACTATAGTGATAGTATAATAACCAGAGAGGAGGGCTGCGAGGATTGTCATATGTCATTATTTGGCCAAACCACTATAAATCTCTAGTGTGTATATTTTAATTTTTTACTTTTGCATTTTACCTTTTCTGCACTATTTTTTATGAAAATGCTTAGTAAAAATCTATGATTAATATTTTGTTATGATGATTAGAATATAATCATCATTATTGTAATTGTTTATAATTTAATTAGCTAAGGGATAAGTTCACTTAGGCATAACATCCATATCAAACTTTCAATAAGTACAACAAGAAAACCAGGGATGCCATTGGAACAACATAGGAACACAATAGATCTAAACAAAAGAGGCACATGACAACCAGACAAGGAAAACAGAAGTGGTCTAAATAGCAACCCGACACTTGATGAAAAAAAAAAACTAGGACAACCACCATTAAAACACAGCATCAGAAGGCCCACAGGAAAAATAAATCCATGATAAAGACACAACCTTAATTAACCCAAACTAACCGAAACACATCTATACCATAGAGGTACCAAATCAAAACTACCAAGATCTAGGAAGAAAAACTTGTTAAAGCACACAATATGGATAAGAAAATAAAAAGGAAACATTAAATAAAATCAATGAATAAATAAAGCTCATAATGTAGTATCTAGAACCCGTCCTAACAAAATTGTAGAAAACAACCATTCATATAGTTAATGAGATGGATTAACAAAAGTAAAAAATTCCCAAACCAACCAATTTATTAAACAACAGCTATCTACCAAACAACCACTAGTTCACACTAGAGAAATTAAACTAAAAGACTTGTTGCAATAATACTAATCATTATGAAGTATCCACTACCCAAAATTCCCATACCAAGTCAACCAAACATCCAACCCGGAATAGACTACTATTTGGTAAATGTAGAAATAGGTTGTAAGCTTCTAGGAAAAACTCCACTCATAATAGAATCCACTTGCAATCATAGTAAAATTCAACCCACTCAAAAACATTCATCAAACTAGAATAGAATGAAAGATAATTAAGAATAATCAAAAGGGGAAAAGCCAGAATGGCAATAGACCTCATGGCACTAAAATCCAACAAGATCATAAAAACCAAGAAATAACCCAACACTTCATTGAAACACAGAAAGGAAGAATGTGAAGAGGATGGACCAAAACTAGAGAAAGCAAATAAGAAAGAAAACAAACAACACCAAAGGCAAAGCCATTAAATTCTCAAGTAAGGCAATTAAACTTTGTCCAAATTTATCATCCCCCTCAAAGGCTGTGGTAATGATAATGGGAGAAATCATGTAAACAATATAATTGGCACCAAAATTTAGCAAGCTAGTCAGCACAATAGTTACATTCACAAGAAATATGAGTAATACAATACTTGAACATACAAAGCATCTAGTGAGAAGATAAAAATATTTAGGATTCCTAGAAGCATTGCCAATAATAAAATATTTCCATCAACCTTCACCCAAATATTTTTAATGATATTTAGATGTTTAGAAAACAATTGAAGAACTTTATCTTTCACTTTAGAAATAATGCACATTAAGTTCATCTTAATGTTTTGATGCTTAGAATCATTCCTTCCTTCTAAAGGAACAAAATAAGAATAAGAATCAAATTGGTGATGTAACCTTTAACTAGAGAAAATCTAACTTACAATAAAGAGGAAATATCACTATCATTTTGAAATTATAAATGTCATACATATCATTAAAATACCTCCACGCTTTAAATGCTATAACAACATGATTCAAAGATTCAATATGGTAATGACATTGATATTTAGAAGGAACATAAAAACATTTTTTTTTCATCAAGAGAACATAAATATGAAGACTTTATGTAAAATTCCTCAAACTAAAATAGAATAAAGTATATGGATGTTATTATGAAAAAATTATAGAAAATAGAGAAGCTTTGCAATGAATAGGTCTAATAGAATCCAAAACATATTTAAAATCAAAGTTACAAGAAATTGATAACTTAAACAAAATATCATCCTCATTATACATCTGCAAGGGAATCCACTTAATTTAATCCATTAAATTATCAAGAACAAAATCCATTAATTTATTAACATTCCAATTATTAACATCAATGAAACTATTCACTTTAATATAAGCAATAGAATGAGAGTATAAATAATTATCAATAGAATGAGGCCCAATACAATTATCTTTTCAAAAGAAAATATGACCATTACTAAAACCCTATTGAATAAATTTATCATCATCCCACTTGGTGGTGCAAAGCCTTTTCCACACTAGAGAATCAAAACTTATAGTTATATAGAAGAGGTTTCTTACTTTAGCAGTACTTTTTCATCATGAATTTAGCCCACAAACTTTTAATGGATCTAAAAGAAAATCATAGGCTATCAGAAAAAACATGAGCCAAATCTACAATACTTTTATACCCAATCGCCACTTCTAGAACACAAAAGCTATTCTTCCAAGAAGTCCAAGAATACACTAACTGTTATTCTTATAACCCCAAAATAACTTGTTAAAAAGTCTCTCCATGCATATATAAAGTAACATAGTGGGCTTGATAGCATGAAAAATAGAAATAGGTAAAGAGTAATGCTTCCTTTTAATCAAGACTAACCTTACACCAAAAGAAAGAAAATTAAAAGCCGAAGAGGATAATTCATTTGAATAGAAACAAAAATATCACAAAAAAGATGAGACCTTTTCTTACCTTTAAATAAAGGGATCCCCAAATACTTAATAGGGATATATTTAAAAATAAAACCACATTTATGAGGAATAACATTAATTCTACATTAGTTTACAATTTTAGCAGTAATGAAACAACTCTTATCTTTATTAATATTCAAGCTACTAATTTTTTTGGAGCTCGACAAGAAATTTTAAGAAGATATTGAGTATGTTTAAGGAACCATTAGAGAAAATAATAAAATAATAAGCAAAGTTAAGATGAGTTTTGTAGAAACAACCAATACTATGATAATAAAGCTTGGGATGAAGATAATAGATATCAACCAAACCCCTAGATAAATATTTAAACATAATAATGAATAATGCAGGAGAAATAGGGTCACCATTTCTTATACCTTGAGAAGATTTGAAGAAACCATTACTTTTACCATTGATGATCAGAGAAAAAAAATTTTAATATTAATCTTAATAAGAATAATAGAATTTGAATTAAAACAAAAAAATAAAATTTTGTAAATTAAACTTCTTATTAAAGTTATTATAGGCATTAGTAATTTCAAGTTTAAAAATAGCATTTCCCCCCTTCAATTCAGCATGAACATCATGGATAATTTCATTTGCAAAAGAAGCACATTATCAAAAATTCCATGGCCTTTAACAAACCCTATTTGACCAGGTGAGATAATTTTAGGAAGCATAAAAGCCAATCTTCCCATAATGATTTTAAAGTTTAATTTATTTAAGAAAGAACAAAGACCTATAGGTCTAAAATCCACCCAAAAGTTAGTAACCTCATTTTTAGGAATCAAAATAATGTTATAAGAAGAGTAAAAAACTTAGGATAAGGAGAATCATTAGAAAAAATCTCTAATAGCAACCATTACAACCAATTTAATGATTTCCCAATATTTTTTTTAAAAGAAACTTAGTAGTGAAACCATCAAGACCAGCAACAGAGTTAGAATGAATTCTTTTAATGGTATCCAAAATCTCTTTTTTAGAGGGGCTCTGAATAAGAAATTTTTTGTCATCTTCATTAATTATCTAACAGATAAAGAGAGGATTATAAATACGACCAAAGCTAAAATTATTATTAAAAATAGTTATAAAATAATCAACCCCTAACATAGTAATCAACTCTTCACTATCAAAATAAATAATAGTAGAAGTAGGGATTTTATTTATTAGCAAAACCATGAAAGAATTCAGTATTCTTATCACCCTACAATAATAACTACTACAACAACAACATCATCATCAAGCCTTTGTCCCACTACGTTGGATCGACTACATGAATCCTTTTTCATCATTGGGTTATGTTAAAAGTCAAATTCTCTCTTAAATCTAATAAAGAAAGATCATTTCTAATATTTTTAAACCAAGTCTTTTTAAGTCTACCTCTACATTTCTTAACATAAGTCAAATCTAATACCTCAACTTTTCTAACAGGTAGGGGTGTCAATATTTGACACGATGCGAAAACTCGACTCGAACCTGACCCAAAAATTTTGGGTTAGGGTCAACCTGAACCTGAGATGGGTCGGGTTCGAGTTCAACCTTTCGACCCGTTTCAAAAATTGGGTCATGTTCGGGTTAACCCTTTGACCTGAAAATGGCCCGAAATTGACTCATTTTGACCTGAAAACTCGATTTTGACCCGACAACCCGAGATTAACCCAATTTTGACCCATTATTACCCCAAAAAAGAGGAGATAGACCCGTTTTTGACCAAAAAACTAGCAAATTTTTGTTATAAATGGGTCATTCAAGTCGATTCGGGTGGACCCGGAACCGAAGCAGGTAAGATTCGGGTCTAGAAAACTGACCAGTTTTCAAAAATAGATCTGGTTCGGGTTGACCCGAATAGTGCCGGGTCAATTTGGGTTTGACCCGAACCTGACCCGTGACCCAAAATTGACACCCCTACTAATAGGGTCCTTAGAAGGCCTCCGTTTAATGTGGCCAAAGCATCTAAGGTGAGTCTCTCTAATCTTATCTTTCATTGGAGCTACTTTAACCTTTTCACGTATATGCTCATTTTGCATCCTATCTCTAAGGGTAAAGCCACTCATCCACCAAAGCATTATAATCTTTGCAATACTTAACTTAGTATTATGCTTTTCTTTTAATGGCCAACATTTGACATCAAAAAGCATTGCAGGTCTCACCACCATCTTATAGAATTTTCCCTTAAGTTTGAGGGGTACTTTTCTATCGCATAATAAGCCCGAAGCATTCCTCCACTTCCACCATCCAACTTGATTTCTGCTAATAATATTCCCATCTATTTTAGCATCATTCTGAATAATAGATCCAAGATATCTAAAATGTGTACTCTTATTAATGACTTGATCGCCCAAAGTCATAATCCCCTCATTAGGTCTATTGCTACTAAAATTAGACTCCATATATTCAATTTTAGATCTACTCAAGTGAAAACCTTTAGACTCTAAGGTTGACCTCCTTAATACAAGTTTACCTTCTACTCCCTCTCTAGTCTTATATCCCCTTCTATTTCAATATTCTTATCACCCTCCCAACAAAAAATTTAGATGCTGTGTTTTATCTCTAAAAGGCTTCTTTTTTCTCCTTCAATTGATATAAATCAATTTTAGCTTTATTAAGAAGATTCAAATTATTAGTAGAAGATTCATTCAAGTAAATATTATCCAAACAATTAACATTCTTTTTAGCCTCCATAATGTTGGAAAAATATTTTTGAAAACACATTTGTTCCACCAACTCAGCTTCTTTTCCTTTTAGTTTAGACCATGATATGCTCATACCATAAATGTTATCATTATGAAACACAGGATAATGTCAATTACTTTCAAAAATCTTAAAGAAAGATTCATCTAAAGCCACATGTTTTGAAATCTAAAAGCAAGCGGCATAAAAACCTTTTGGAGATTAACACTAAGTAAAAGAAGAGAGCGGTCAGACACAATTCTACTCAAATGCTCAACCATAGTCATGAGATAATCAATAATCTGAATATTGTTAAAAAAAATGCAATCAAGTCTTTGGCACATGGTGGCTCTATTCCAAGTAAAGGTTCCCTAGAGTAACTAATATAAAGCAAATTACAATCCATAATCATATTACTAAAATATTTCATTGCTTAAGGATTAAGAGAGTTGCCCCCAATCCTTTCAGCAGCATTAGAAATCATATTAAAATCACTACTAACAAGTCACAAAACATTAGAACACTATAGGAAAATTGCCAATTACCAGCGGTTTTTTCAAGCGGTTAATATAAATTTTCTGGCAGTTTTCTGGCAGTTTGTTAACCGTCAGTATAAACCGCATAGGAAACAAATTGTGGTGGTCAATATTCAGTAGCTAAATCTTCCAGCTGCCATAACAACCAATAAATTATAGCAGTCATAGTGCTGGTGACAGTCGGTTAATTTCTGCCATCTTATAGAATTTTACTTTATGTTTGAGGTCGTTTCTATAAAAAAACAAGCCCAATGCATTCCTTCAGTTAAACCATCAAACTAGAATTCTACTAATAATGACCACATCTATTTCACCGCCATCACTCTGAACAACATATCAAAAATATCTAAAATATATACTCTTATTAATGACTTATGCCTAAACTCACAATCCACCCAGTAGATCTATTACAATTAAAATTATAAAATTACACAACATATATTCAATTATAGATATACACAAACAAAAGTCTTTATACTCTACATTTAAGTTTACCTTCAACTCCCTCTGTGGTCTTATCAATCAATAAGAAGAATATCATTAACAAAAGGCATACACCATGGTACAACCTCTAGCAAATGTCTAGTAAGAACATCCATGATTGAAGCAACAAGATAAAGGTTTTAAGGTGATCCTTGATGTAATCGATTTGAAATATAAAAATACTTGGTCAAACCACCTTTTTTTTAACACAAGTAACAACTTATCTATACATATCCTTAACGACTTAAATATGAGCATTATTAACCCCTTTCTTTCCTCAAACTCTCCATAGCACATCTCTTAGAACTTTATCATATGCTTTCTCTAAATCATATCATATGTAGGTCCTCATTATTCTATCTATGAAATAAAAAGGTATGGGCTTAAGGTTTATCCGTGAAGTAATCAAACTAAAATATGAAAATAGTTTCTCAAATTATCTAGTTTTTCTTTTCTAGAATTCCCCATAACAATTCTCTTGGAGCTTTATCGTATTCTATCTCTAAATCAATAAATATCATATGTAGGTTATCATTATTCTCTCTAAATAACCATCCATGACTAAAGAAACAAAAGAATTAAATTCAAAAAGAGCCTTCGGGCAAGCCGGACAAAGGATGTAGGAGGGGAAGACCAAGGGCATTGGCGAGCAAAGTGGGGGCGTGATCGGTGGCCGGAGTGAGGGTGTAATTTGTGGTCAAAGTTACGATGTCGGCGGCTGGATTCCTACAGATGCAGTTAGAGGCAAGCGCAAGGAACGCCTGGAGGAGAAACAAATACACGACCGAATGAGGAGGAAGGGCCTATTTAGCCAATTTTAGGTCAATTTTAGGTGTTTATCTAATGATTTGGACAGCCAGAAAAACACTTAAAACTGACGACGCAAAAATACAAAATTGGCGGCCAATTCAGTGGTAATTTTATCGCTGGCATTTTGAGTGGTTTATTATTAAAAATCGCAGTAAACCGCCAGATATAATCGGTTGTCATACGGCCAGAAATTCTGGTGGTTTTTTTTACCGTCGGAATTATCGTCGGTAATTTATGATTTTTCTGTAGTGGAACTTAAAGAAAATATATAACTGATTCCAAAGGCTCATCATATCAAAACTAGAATAAGAAATTTAAATAAAGAAACCATAAAAGTTAAATTGATAAAATACATATCTATACTACTATAATAAAAGGGGCTTGAGTTTCCTTCCCATGGAAAATCTTGTTCATCCATTCTACTAATTTTTTAATTATCTTGGCCGTCTGTTATATTATAACTAATTAATAAATCAAAAAAATAATACTTATATTATTTAATACTCTTTCTCTCAAATTAAATATTACTATTCAATTAATACTCTCCGGCTATTAATCTATACTATTATATAAAAGTGTCTTGGGATTCCACTCATAGTAAATCCTGATCGTTCATTTATAAGTTTTAAATTAATCTATAACGTTGATTTATGGCTCTTCAAATTCCCTCATGCGGCTTCAATTTCCTCCGTCAAAACTAATTAAGCATTTAATCGGTTTCTTAATTTCCGTAACATGAGTTTCGCAAGCATGCATTTAATATCGCCTCTTTCTTTACCTATTCATGCCATTGATGAGACATTGGGCTCCTCATCTTCCCCTATTCTTCTCCTCATTTTTGGCTTTTCATTTCTTCGCACAAAGGTGAGGCATCGGGGCTCCTCCTCTTCCCCATTCTTCTTATTGCTTAATAAAGGACGGCATTACCTTTCAGCTCTTCATTTCTTCAAGGGAAAGATGAGGCGTCGAGCACCTCTTTTTCTGTTGCAAAACATGGCTACTTTGAATTTTGCAACCTTTCGTTTCTCAAAGCTGAAACGAATCTTTTCATGCAATGCTAGAATTTAAAAGAGCTACCACTTTTGAATTGACAATGATTACGTTTCTATTCCACTATTTCAGCCAAACCTTTCGTAGTCCAAAACCTTCATGTTTCATATTCCATGTTGTAGGTGATGCTCAATCGCTATTATAAGTATCACCAAGTATGTACCAGTTGATTATGTATCATTTTTGTTGTTTATTAATCAAAGGGAATGTTTGGATGGATTTTGGAAGGCTTTATCCAAAATTCTAGCTCTTGAATGGTTTGTAACCTGCAACTGCATGGATAAGCCCCTGAATTAACCCACATGCTGCAGCGATGGATATCATGAGACAAGCCATGCTCAATATCTGAAGCCAAATCCATGTCTTCGACCACCGCTTGATATATGCTTGCTTTATGTATATCTCAACAGGGAAGAATACTGTCAAAGGGCAGAAGGTGAGAGCTCCAATCAATCCAAGGAAATTGTTGAAGAAGGGAAATTATGTAAGATGTTCTCCATATCAATCTGAAGAAGCTAAATGGATAGTCAACCATCATTAGATGTTTGATTATGCACTCACCTGTCACAAAAGAGTTACCTGGCCATGGGCATTGACTCAGGTTTTCTACAAACTAAATGATTGGTTGGCAGAACACTTGTTCAAATTTGAACTCTTTAGCTATGTTTTTTATTAAAAGAAATTGAATTTTGTGTGATGGAAGCAGGTCTTACTTGATAAACACCGATCAAATGGATGGCAATGAAGATGTTCCCGATATTGATGACCCAGAATGGGTTGTAGAAACCGAATCCAGTGAGGAGATTGTCCGGTGCATCGTTTCCGAATGCGGCATAACCTAACATGCCACACAACATGTAGATAATTTTTTTTTCACATAACAAATATTTAACTTTCTTTTTTAGGTTTATTTCCATAAATTTTCTACATACAATATATTGAGATTGTGATTTTTTTTATCATTTACTACTGGCTTGAGGTATGTAATTTGTACCCTTCATCATTTTATTTTGAGAAAATTATAATTTTTGTGATATTTGCTTTCAATATTCTGATAATTTTTTATTTATAATTCAAAAAATTACTTTGGCAGAAAATACTAACATGATAATTCCGGAGATTGAAGGAAACCTTTTTTAGATTATGAAGATTGAAGCATCTGTTGCTAGTCAACACTGGAATGATGAGGCAGAACCAAAGTCCGTTGAACCTAAATTTTGCGTTAGGTATGGTATGGAAGAGGTGGCTTGTGATGCTATTGATCCCAAAAATTACTTTGTTGGTGAAAAAATGTTGGACCATTTTAATGAAAGTCAAATATTTGTTTATTTTTTACATCACTTCATGTATACTTCGAATCACATGTTACCAACAAGAAAATTAGGAAAAAGTATTACTTTTGGAAGGAGTATAAATTCTACTACCTAACAATCAATCAATTTTTAATTAAAATATTTATTTCTTATACAAATATGTAAACACAACTTATTTTTCTCTCTAAAAGTTTAAATGCAAAAAAATAAAATATTAATCAGAATTTTTTTGAAGGGCTATAAATTATAAAATTTATGATTATAATAATTATTGCCTTAATTGTTATTGGAATATTTATTGGGGTATAGTTATATTTGCTACTCTATTCAAAATGAAAACTAAAATTTAGAAACTATTTTTATATTTTTAAAATTTAAATAAAAATTATTGGGATAAAAGATAAACATCTTCAAAGCTTATCTCATATGAAGAGAAAATGTATCATATTGATTACAATCATGACAAAAAAAATCACAAATGAAGTTTACTCTTATCAAATATATTATATTACCAACTTTCTCATTAGTAATTTGATTTTAAAATTATTTGCTAATAAACATAATTTACTATCAACATTATTAATGAATAATAGAAAACACATGTCATATAAAACTATTTTCCTAACCATATAGAACTTATTGTATGATTATAATTATTTATAATAATTTTTTTTTCATCTTAATAATGATAATATAATTAAAATATTTCTAATAAGTATTTTTATTTTTAAAATTTTAGTCACGTGCATTTAATGCATGGACATTTTTACTAGTTTAGTATGAATCACTTGAGGGTAATCATAAATAATGATAACCCTTATAGGCCTATTCCAAAAAAAAAAAAAAAAAAATAAACAAATTTTATTCATGCAATTAACAAAACTCATATTAAAAACACGATGATTACCCATAGAAGCTAATTTAGGAGAAGAAATAAGCGGTTCAATTAAAACCAAAATATTGCCATTAAGCATCTCACACATTTTTCTAACTGTATCTCTAGAATCAAAACCCCCACAACCCTCACATTCTAAATAAGAGCATTAACCATTAATATATTTTTAAAAAGTTTGAGCTCTAGTAGAATGAGTAGAGGGTAAAGGAGGATTCTTGTTATATTTATGTTTCATCTTGCTTACTTTATTAAAACTATCATCATCCTTAATGTTAACACCACTCCCTTCAGGAGAAGACAGTGAAGAAGCAGTGTTAACATAAGAAGTCTTGGGTTCCATAGTAGCAAAAATATTACTAGAGTTAGGAGTAATTTCTTCCTCCTCACCAAGCATCATTTCTCATGAAGCAAAAAGCATCAAGTGTGAAATCATTTGATTCATTCTCAATTTCTTTTTTAATCAACTAAATAGAAGGATTACGCAATGGATTCCTATTCTCTATAGGATTGTTATACATTATAGAGTTAACAAAAACAATAGGAATATTTTTTCTTGATCCTTTTCATGCTTTAACTTTCAACTATGCGTATGCAACTCCACTATGCATGTTTGTTCGGAGCTTTGTCTACTAATTTAGTTAGAGGTTATGGGCTAAAATCTTATGTATGTGATGTGTGTATAAGTTAGTCATAATTGTCCTAAATGTCCCCAAAAAAACTTTCTACTATAGGTTGATTTGTCAAACTTCATTTAATGTATATTTTATAATATCGCACTTGAAGACGTGGCTTTCATTTGTATTTTCTTGATTCTAAAAATACTTTTTTTTTTGTATAACTTCAAAAAAAAAAAAAAAAAAAAAAGAAATTACAACTGATTTAAGATAGATTATCTGTTACATCTCTATACATCTATATCTTCATATATGAAGTGAACCAAAAAAAAAAGGTGGTAACATTAAACTCAGCACATTGAAGCAGAGGCGATTAATTAAGAAGACATTGCTCGGGGCTTTGTTCAATTGAGCCTTGATACTATTATAAAAGATTGTTTGCAAGGAGATGTTTGAGCAAACTTTTTATTTTTATTTTTTGAATGATCACAAAAGTATTAGAAAGTATCCTTAATAATTTAATATATGAGTAATATTTCTTAAAATAGACTTTCAGATATATTTTTTTCAAAAATAAATGTGCGAGACATATTTGTTTAATTACACAATTAATAGGCCTGAAATGCCAATGTGCGAAATCTCCACATGCTCTTTCTTTATTTTTTTTACTTTTCCTCTTTTTTTTTTTTCCCTCTCACTCCCTTTTTTTTCTTATTTTTTAAATCTATCTTTTTCTTTTTATTTTATATATATATATATATATATATATATATATATATATATATATATATATATATATATATATATATATATATATATATATATATACTAGTAATTATAATTACAGGAAATAACAGTAACATGAATTAATGCTAATTATAGTAATGCAAAATAAACAAAGAACTTGCTTTTTTTTCGATTTGAGTTGAGTGAAAGAGTGCTGTTTTGGGGTTGTTTAGGTTGGAATCTAGAGTGGGCTTTTTGTTCGCTTTTGCAGAAAATGTTGGCCGTGATTGAGGAGATGAGTGGTAGGAAGTAAAGGACTGTTGAAGTGAAGTGGGCTATTGAGTGGTTAAATGGGTTGTTGAATTGGAGTTAATAAGGATGGATTTGAGGTTAATGGGCTGAAGTAGTTGGGTCTATGTAGGTTGTTTGGGGATGGGATGAGGTTGTAGAGGAGTGGGTTCTGCTGGGTTCGATGGGAGCAGAGATAAGCTCAGGCGGCTAGCAGGGTGAGGAGCGGCTGAGGTCAGACGAGTGGAGAAGAAGGATCTGATGGAGATAAAATCATTCGTGAACTTCGGTTCTGTGGTCTGCACTGAGGGAGATCGACTGAGGAAGTTGTTGGCATAACTTGGGAGATCAGCTGCAGGCGTTAGGATTTTGCGACATCTGGTCGGCACAGTGGAGTGGTTTGCAAGCAAGGGAGGAGGAGGTCTGCCGTTTGACGTAAGGTTAGAGCTGAAGGTTTCGTTAACTGGATGTCGAAAGGTACAAGTAGGGGTTGGAGGCATATGTAGTCGTTCGTGGCTTGTGAACATTGAGTTTGACGCAATGAGGAAGGATTATGTGGATCGCAATTAGCTGGAGGAAGGTGAGCAGGAAGCTTTCCATGGAAAGAAACATGTGTTCAAATGGGGGAAGAAGCTGAAGGCATCATTCCATCGACATTTTAACGAGGAGCGCAAAAACTTGATCGAGGCATGGGATTTACGTAAAGTGATCACATTGTCAACCACGGATAGAGTGATTTCACTGGATTTACGGGGATCTTTTGGCTGATACGAGGTATGCGAGATTTCTAGTGGGATTTCTGGCAGGATTTCTGGTGATGATGTGGATGGTGTTGATCTGCAGGTTAGCAAATTTCCTATTTTTTTCTTTTATTTCTTTGGCTTTGAGTAGAGTTCAACAAGAAAGTGAAAATAATTTCAAGGGTTCAATATTAGTTATATTTATTTTCACAACAATCGAACAATATCAATTATATTTACAAATTTAAATCATTTGACCACATAATAATTTTTTCTTTGATGATTCACTGTGTAGGAATTATTAATCAACATACAATTCATAATTTAAAAGATAAAATATCCTGGTTAAAAATACTTAAGCGCTTTTTTTGAAACTTATGCACATTAAGGCTTCATTTGGGACAACTTTCTTTCTGCTTTTTAAAGCAGATGTCTAGCAAAAAATAAAAAAAAAAATATTAAAAATTATTTTAAGAAACAGAAAGAATGCCATCCCAACCGAAGCCTAAGAGGTCCAATTACAGAGTTCTTAGCAGTTTTCACAATAAGCATATATGTTGAATAAAATTATAGTGCCTTTGAGTGTCATGATGATCAGGATGAAATGCTTCTTGTGTGCTCTCTCTTTTGCACTCTACATATGCTTTTAAGCAAGTTGGATATATCTATATTGTAAATCCTAAGTATAATCCGAGAAAAAATCTGAACATTCAAAGCTATATTAGTTAAGAAAGTGAAAATAACTCCAAGGGTTCAATATCAGTAATAGTTCTTTCACAACAATCAAACAATAAGCATAACAAAATTAACATAACACCCAACTAGCTTATTACACAAAGAAATAGGACTATGATAGTAAATCATCATTAATAACACGTAGTAAATATCTATTTATCTACGGGCAACGCCATTCCCAAATGCGAGATCTAATACAGCATCGCGAAGGATTGAAAACTATGTCATTGTGACAATCATAACCTCCTCCTTGCTGTGGAAGACAGCATTCAGCCTTGGTAAGGCCTATAAAAAGCGTGAGAAGAAAAAGAACCACCACACAAATCTTGAGCATATTCATTTCCTAGATGACTAAGCTAAACATCTGAGAAGAGAAGCAAGTTTGGGTGATTTGTAAGACCTAAAGGCTCTGGTTTTTATAGTTGAAAAAGCATACCTGTTAACATATCATGTATTGAACAGTTCTTAAATTTCTTTTATATTGTTAGCAGTCATTGTTGAGCGTTTATGACTGGGCGAGTATGATAAACAAAAGGACCAAGAAAGAAAAATTTTATAAAAATGCTGATGTGACGCCCATGTTTTAAAAGATAAAATAAAAGATAATTTTTTGAAGAATTCCTCATAGATCGAAAAGAAATATTTGAAACTAAGATATAAATATGAAGGAGAAGTGTAAGGATAAAAATGATTTCATGGAATTCTAAAAATGAAATCATTATTTTTTAGGATGAAAATAATTGAAAATGAAATCATCATTTTCAAAAATCTTTTTTAATTTATAAGCAATCAAACCAGCTCTTAAGAGAAGTATTATTTATTCTGGCCGGACGTCGAATGCCTCCGGAGAGCAATCAGAATGCGACACATCACACCTTCGCTCGATACTGTGGTTCAGTACTGCTCGGTACCGCTCAGTATCGCGGCTCAGTACCGCTAATGTGGCTCATTCTGGTAAGTCTCCAGACGATGATTTGTGTCTGGCCTCCGCACAAATAATTTCTCATGTTAATTTTTGTAGTGAGCTAATTGTCCAAGTAAGGAAAAAAAACATATATGAATGAATGAACTAGCTCAAAAAAAAAGAAGGGTACAAAACATATTTGATGAATCTATGAATGTCGAATATGTTCAGTGAATGTTCTAAAAAATGTTCTCAACTTTATGTTAATTTTAGATATGTTCACAAATTTGACTTATATTAAGAAAGGTAGAGGTAGACCTAAACAATCTTAGTTAAAAAAATATAAGAAATGACATTTCATTACTATAACTAGAAGAGAATTTGATTCTTAACAAGACACAATGGAGAAAAAGAATTCATCTAGCTGACACCACATAGTGGGATAAAGGCTTGTAGTTATTGCATCCTAGCAAAAAATTATCAGCAAATTCTTACATGAATTTTTGTGTAAAATAACGATTTTTAAATAAATAAACATATATCAATCACCCGCATTCAATTGAACTTTTCTCTAAACGCCTTAAATTTGATATTTTCAATGTATGAAAAACCAAAGATCAATTTGCCAGCTTACTAGTTTGACCAAGTTTTACTAAGACAGCGTCCTTATCCCTTTCTTAAGTTTCCAAAAAAAAAAAAACAAATAATCCTACAACCCTTAAAATGCAAAGAAAAATAAAATAAAATTTTTACATATGATATTTGATTTTAAAGTAATTAAAAATTATTAAATTTATCTTAAAAAATGAAAAAATATTAACTTGTATTAATAAATATCTACTTAATTACATATATATAACTTAGTGGAATCTTTGCAATGGAATAAGCAATTTGTCTCGGGCTGATTTGTTCTTGAATTCAACAGGTTCTGAAACTGAGACAGTAAAGTTATGCCTAAGTTCTCTTTATGCATGAAAAATCTTATATCTTCTGAACTTTGAGCATAATCTCTACCTTATTTTCTTGGGAGTTATTATTAGTTTTTTATTTTGATATTATTTGAAGCCTTTCATTTCTTGTGAGTTTCAAATTCTAATTTAATGATTTTCTATGAAATTTGGAATTATAAGTATGAAGTGCTTCAACAAATTTTTTGTACGTGAACTAAAATCAAATCAAAATAGTGCTTTTAGATTTAAAAAAGACAAGCTCAAAAAAAATTATTACCACATATACTTTTACCATTGATTATGTTTTGTTGAAAATGTCAATGGATTTGCGATGGAAATTCTCGACGATTTTATGTGACTGAAGTGCGGTGGAAATTAAATTTGTTGCATATCCGATGCAAACTATCCTATCAGCTAACTAATTGATTGTGCGTCTATTCTCCATGAACATTCACCTTCTTCCTCCAAGAGTCTATGCTTTGCCTTAGGGAAACTCCGGGTAGAGTTTCGTGGTGTCAAAGGATTTGATTACTCCATCGTACCGGGTTGGTGAAAGGGATTCAGCTACTTCGCCGAACTGGATTGGTCAAAGGGATTTAGCTTCTCGGCCGCATCATGGAAGGATGGAAGTGATTGTGTAAAGGCTTATCCACTTTGTTGTGGGGATAAAAGGTGAGTCACCGAAAATTTAATGAAATATCTAGATCGAGAGGAGGAGTTTGGGGAGTAGACGTTGGTCAATTTTCGACCAAACTGCTATAAAAATTTTAGTGCGCTCGTTATTTTTTTAGGATTTTATTTTCTAAATTTTTAATTCCATCATGCTACATTCTCGAAATCTTGGTTGAAAACATTGTAATTGTTGTGAATTGAATTTTTTCTTAGCAAAAAAAAAAAAAAATGAAAGAAAGAAGGAAACCAAAAGGAAGAAAAATTTTTTCATTCATTTTTCTACAAGATCAAAAGTAAAAAAAAAAATATTTGGTTGCTTTATTATTTGCTTCTGCTTGATAAAAAATGTTTTAAAATTATCATTCTGCGTTTGGTTCAAAATTTTAAAATAAGAGTATCTTGCAAAATAAATTAAGGCTTTTAAAACACCAATTTAACCCCTCTTTGTGTGCTATTGTTGTTCAACTATGTTAACAATCTCATACTGAACTTTCAATTATTATTAGAGGAGGTTCTCTAGAATTATTGGTTTAAAAATCTTGAGTAGAACCAATGGATAATTTTAATGGTAATCGTATTACTATTGAATAACACTCGATTGTTTTCCCTCCCATGTTTAATAATATTCCTTTTATATTTTGAAAATTTTGTGTGTTTACTTTTCTGCAATCGATTGAATATTGCATGTGGAACATGATACAAGTAGGATATACTACTCCATCACGTATTGTTAATTTCATAAGGGAAGAAATTTGTTTACTGTATCAGAATACATAATAGTAGGAAGTTATGTTGCTAAAGTCATATGGCCAAAGCAACAAATTCTTGACCTTGGACTTCCTGTAAGCATTATCCCTATCATGTGTGATAACACTAGTGCTATATGTATTTCAAAAATCCAATTCAACATTCATGCACAAAGCATACTTATATTAGACATCATTTCAGTAAGGATTATGTAGCAAAAGGAGATATAAAACTACATCATGTAGCTACAAAAAATAAATTGATAAATATCTTTACAAAACCCCTTAGTCATGAGACTTTCAGTACCCTTAGGATTAGACTAGCTATTATAGATATCAAATTATCAATGCTTAAAGATAATGGACTAAGAATATAGAAACAATTAGTACATGTTTAATTATTTATGTTACAAGTTTGAGTTTATGGTTGTTTTTACCTGTTCATTTCTATTTATCTCTTTTTTTATGATTGATTGTTTGTTAAATTTGCTCATAGATTTTTTCATGATCATTTCACACAAAAGAAATAATTATTCACATTGTACGGTATGATTTACTTCATGTTGTATGATATCAATAGATTCTCACATCGTCACCACATAACCCACTAAATAGTCCATATCAAATAAATTATTGGTGGTCATATTGTATGAACCGCTACATTCTATTGTACGAACCATTACATTGTATTTTATGATAAACATGATAGTGGTAATTCCATTTTAAAGTCATCTTGTGAAATATTTAATTAACATCATACTTTATGAACTCTTAGTCATACAGCATGATCTAGTGATTCAAAGTTCGTATAGCTTGACTCCTCAGATTAATTTTTAATTAAGATTGTCCTGTATAATTCTTATCATACTGTACGATTTGACCAACTTTTTTGTACTATTTGGTTAAGATCAATTGAATTCTTCTAATCATACATCATGTATATCATAATGTATGATCTAATGAGGGCAATATAAGAAAGGGCAATTCTAGGCATTTTAATCACACCATTCATCTTCTCTTAGTCTTCATGTATATGTCCATAGTCTTCCAAATGGCTGGAGGAAGGCATTCAAGTACTCCAGCAGCAAGTTGCTCCCAAAGAAATATCAATGAAAAATTTATAGATGCAACATACGATGAAGCCTACCATCGATACAGAGTTGCAATATTAACCCCTTCCAAAGTCCTTAATTAAGAATTCTTCAATGTTTAGGTACTAATCTTTTTGTAAGTACTACACTTTCATTTCTTATAACTTTGGCTTTTATGTTCAAAATTGAGCTCCTATTTAAATTTTGTGAGTTTAAAATTTAACATCGAATGAAAAATACTCCAATCTTATGTTTCCATACATCCTGTAGCCATCACTTATCAAGATTCTGATGAATTTTTTTTACCCCTTTTCAATATTGGCCAAAAAGTTTATAACATAGCATTTGCACCTAACTACAATTGGAACCAAGTAAACCTCACACTTAGAAACACACCAAGAAACATTCGCCTTCCATTAGATTTCACACTAGTTGATAATGCCTGCATCATCCAACACATTCTAAGAAATACAATCATTCCTTAAGACGATCATAGAGTTAACATCACCCCTTTTCTATATATCATCAATACAACATATATTATTATTCACTACATCAAAAATCTCACTAGCATTACAGATCCTAGGGTATGTCTTATGCAAAATCATACATGCCTATGTCCAAGAGACCAAGTATGTCTTTATTTTCTTTACAACACCCAAGCACCTCTTGATTTACTATTATGACAGCTCCTTCCCCATGCCCTATACTTACAAATGTCAAGCGAGATGTTATGTATTAGAAATCTAAGCAAGGGGAAGAAGGGGGAGCATTTATAGAGGCACTAGCTTAGGAACTAGCACCAGCACCTGTACCTGCATACAAGCCTCAATTTTATGAGATAATGAAAAAGCAATTTGACTACTTGGAGATGTAATTAGACACACATATCCAGCAACAGTAGCAGTATGTGGGAAATTTAGCTTGGTTTGTAGAAAATTTAACTTTAATTATTTATTTTGTAAGTTAACTCCGCCACTACTTTATCATGGCCTTTATGTGAGTAGGGTGCTATTTTGTTTGTTTACCTCCTTGTAGTCTGTTTGTATTTTTCTGCTATATGCCTTACCTCATAATATTTGGTTTTTCTATCTTTTTAGTTGTCTTCTCCTATTTTTAGTGATATCATAAGAGGAATTAGAAAGTTATTTGGTTTGTATTTCTTTTCCTCATTAGTGCAGTTCTGTTTTGTCCTTTATCATTACATGTTTATTATTATTTTCATGTTCAATATATATATTTATAAGATCTCACAAAAATTATGAAAAACACTTAGTAAATGGGAGAAATTTGGAGAAAAATAAAATTCATTTGAAATTTAACCAACAATATTTTCCATCATATAAAAGAGGGAGTTCGTTGCAATCTAGGAGTTCGAGCTTATGTTTTGATGATAAAAAACATTATTGGTCATTATTTGGATTCTCTTATTTATCATTGCATGTGTTTTTCTATATGCACTAAAATTTTAGGTACAACATCATCAAGCACCTCCGGGGCTCAAGATTGGTAGAATAGGTTAATGTATGAAAAAGTTTGTACTTTTATGTTTCTTGAATCTATGAATTATATTTGGTGTATATTAGTATAAAAATCGTGGGCACCTACACAAGGTGAATAAAACATAAGGTTTGATTTTTTTTAAGATCATATTGGAAAATATGGATCGTACTATACAATCTATAGATTAATTATAAAAATTAAAATAAGAAGAGGATTAAGCTAAATTAATATATTACATGATAATAATTATCTTAGATGATTAGTTTATATTAAAATCCATTCCTCAAATTATAATTAAGCAATATTTAAAAAATTGAAAATTGTTATATTTGTATAATATGATGCCAATTCTACCATACGATATTTAAAAGCCTGCCTCGTTAACTACCTAAGATTGAGCAATCAATTAAAAATGTAAGTGTAATTATTAAAATTATTGTATGAAGTGAGGTTCATATTATGTGAATCAAGTGTCAACCAGGATGATAATTAATCACTAGGCTTTCTCCAGGATGAATTGATTATTAGATTGAACTACTCATATTGTATGACCTTAAGATCGCATTGGACGATCAATTAAAAACCTTTGAACTAATCATACATGGAAATAGCCATTATACAGTACTGAAGGGAGAATTGAAATAATCTTATTATACGATCCTTGGATCATACTGTATGAATAGAGATGGTTTAAATGAAAATAAGGTTTTTTTTAGCCTTTTATTTAAGCTTGTCTTACTTGGTTTAAGAGGGTATTTTTCTATTTTTTCCCTGGGAGAATATCTGAAGGTTAGGGTTTAAAGAGAAAGCTTATTTATTCTAAGAGAGAGAGGTGAGGTTTTGAGATAGATGAGCCTTATGGGATTAAAAGAATGTGTTATAGGTGTTCTATACATAGTTACTCCATGAAAATTCAACTTCTTCTTCTAGGAGTCTTTTCTTTGCATGAGGAAATATCTGGGAAGAGGCTTGTGGCATCAAAAGATTTAACTACTCCCCCACACTGAGTTGGTACTGAAAGGGGTTTGATTGCTGTGCTGCATCGATTTGGTGAAAGGGCTTCTCCATTGCACATTGGAAGACTAAAAGTGATTGTGTAAAGGTTTCTCTGCCTTTTTGTGGGGGAAAAAGAAGAGACACTGAAGGATTAGTACAATACCTGAAGAGAACTTTGAGGATTCAATGTAGGTCAAGTTTTGACCTAATCATTATAAAAAAATTTTATGTGCTCGTTCATTTTTTAAAACATTTTATTTTACATATTTTTAATTTTTTGCATGTTACATTCTTGAAAATTATGGTTGAAAACATTCTGATTTTTTGGATTGAATTTTTGTGAGAAAAAAAAAATGAAAATCAAAATGATGAAATTATTTTTGCATTCTTTTTTCAACACGATCAAATGTAAAATTTTATTTGGTTATTTTAGTCGTTTTCTTCCACTTGAGATAACTTGTTTTAAAAATATCATTGAGAGTTTGGATAAATTTTTTGAAAGAAGAGTCTCTTGAAAAAGAAAAATCTTTTAAAACAGCAAGTCACCCACCTCTTAGTGTGCTATCATAGTTCAACTAGGTTTAATAACCACATATTGAACTTTCACTTTCTTCCCATATGCATATTGTTTCTAAACCCACAACATTAAAGATAACTCTTTATAAGAGAAAAAAATATAAAACAAGGAATCTTATCTTGCACTAAACAGGTATTTTTACAAAAAAACTTGTCCACATATTTATCATATGGTTTGCAAGCCATCCTTTCAAACTTTTAATCTTATACAAATGTTTAAATTTTTTTTCTATCCTTAATACATAAGATCATCAAAGTAATATTTTATATTAAAATTAAGTTGGGTTAAATGATTATCGACCCAGCTTCTTCGAGGAGACATCATCTGTTGTGCAAGAATTATTATTTTTTTAAATAAAACAACAAACTTAACTATATACAAATTAGTGTGATATTTATATTGAAAATATATGCATATTTATAACATTCAAATACCAATGTTTTAAAAACTGAACTGGATCGGCCAGAATTGGCCTTAGGGCAAGTCTAGTTCATCCTAAAAACCAAACTGGCTAGAACCGCTAGTTCAACCAGTAAACCCCTAAACTAGTTACAATTCTCTTAAACTGGCCAATTTAAATTTAAAATTATTTGAATAATTAAGTAATTTATTTTAAAATATTAAGTAATATTTGTAACTTAGTTTTAATTTGAAATATTTAATTTTAAATTAAAAATTTCCAAGTCAACATTTTAGAAGGCTTCATTGCTTTATGTGAGATATTTCACCATTCTAACTCAAAAGGCAATATAAAGTAAAAGCATTATCAAGAGAAAGTTCTCCAAGTGATGTGGGACAAAAAAACTTAAAGTTATTACTTTTTACCTCTTAAATTTACAACACACACTATCTATTTTGAAATATATTTTTTAAATAAACCTTTTTAAAAAATAAATAATTATTATTTTTAATTAATAATGTGAAATAAAGTAAATTCTTCATTTATTATTTTATGTACTATAATAATTAATTAATTATTTGTTTTTAATAAATGATCTAATTTAACATCAATAATTTATAAATGTAAAGTAATAATATGAATTTAATATATGATTTATATGTATAAATTTTATATAAATATGTAACATAAACTAATAATATATTTATATTAACCTTAAAATTTGATATGTGTAGTCAATTTATTTTTTAATAAAAAATTTATATTATTATATGATTTTTTTGTCATATAGATTTTATTTATTATGTCGTATAATTCCCTAGATTCAACCGATTAAACCAGTCGAACCTTGAACCTCTCTTTCTACCAGTTCATTGTTAGGTCCAATTTTCATAGCCTCAAAGGATTAGACCCCTTATAACTCCCAAAAATTTCCTGACACTGACAAAATCTCAAAGAATTCTTACCATTTATGGCACCCAACAAATATAATTTACTCACATATGCATATTTATAATTACATTAAAACCATTAAAAGAGTAATTGAGCATGTATCCAATTTTATAGTCTTGAATAATGGTAGACAACAGAAAATCCAACTAGGCAAAAATACCCATTTTGAAAAAATTACCAAATTACCAGGGATTGTGTTAGAAATTGGTTTAAGACTTTTATTGTACTACAACACTATTTTTTAACATCTAAATAATTTTCTATTCAATAAAAATCTCACATATTTCAAAACCCCTGATAAAAAATTTTCAGAAAATATTTAAAATATGCATAATCATAATCTCTATAACATATAAAAAGTTAAGTGATAAAAATTTTACGTATGCAAAGTTATCTATATTTTTTGCTAATTGATACAAAATTTTAATCGAAATGTTTACTTAAACTTGCACATTTTTTTAAATTGAGATGCGCATAATGTGCCTTACCTCGAGACGAACAAGTTTATCGATCGATGGACAACAATGACCCGAAGTCGCCCAACAATTGGATTTCCTCTCTTTCTCTCTCATCTTTTCTATCCTAATTCCTCCCGAAGCTCCCTATAATCCATCACTCACATTAAATGGATTTTTATTTTGTAATAATGCATTAGTGGATTATGATATTATTAAAATATATAAATTATTCTAATTATTTAATATTAAAATATTAATTTAATTTAAATTCCTTTATAACTTCAGATATGAAAATCCAAAAACTTCACAAAAATATTCATAAATTAGCAATTTTTTTTAATAAAAGTATGGTTAAATTAGTTTAGAAAGCGGACACCTAATGGTCCAAAAATTTAAGTTAAGAAAAAGAAAATTATTCTAAGCATACAATGTCATTGATATTTTAGTTACAATAATCAAATGAGAAGGATAACTAGATGCCCAACAAATTAATTACACAAAGAAATAACACTATTTTAGTTTTATTTCTATTTTTTATTTTTTTGTTAAAACCTAAAAGAGGGTCTACACATTAATGACTAAATATTATATGTTTATAAAGAGATCCAATGCTTACTAAATGCTCAAAAGCTAAAATAAAACAGTAAAAATAAAACCTAAGAGCACAAGATCCCTACTATAGTATATTAAAGTGAAAAAAAGATAGGCAAGCAACCATATCAAAAAATTTCAACCAAAGCTTAAATTTTCTTTAAGAATGAGGTACAAAAAATATACAAATAAAAATGATTATAACATAGAAAAACAAATAAGTAAAGAATAGGAAAAGGCAATTAAAAATTAGAATAATTAATTAATTAAAAATAAAAAGCACCCAGATAAAATATATCCTGCCAGCCAAAGTAGCCAAAAGGATACAAGCTGACCAAAAGATAAGATGCAAGAGGACCACAATACACCCAGCCAACAACTAGGTGTTGTAACTAAAGCTTTTGAGTGTATGGTTTTGGTGATAACAAACATTACTGATTGCATCTTTATGACTCCTACTTTTGTACTATGTATTTTAGGAATATCATGCACCATTCAATAAAGATTAATGGCTCAAGATTAGGTAGAATATGATGTTCTTAAAGAGTATAAAATTCATTTATGTTTTCAAATTATGAAGTCAAGTCCTATAAAGGTATATTCTAGCCTGTTGACCGTATGTACACACACTCATGGGAATGTGATAAAGAGAAAATTAGAAGAGTATTTTTCTGAACTAATCATAATAGATGAGAGGTATCTTATTGTACGATCAGCTACTCAAAACATCATTAAAATGGTTAATTTTCTAATTAATTCTATTTGAACTAATCGTACTGGATGATCAGTTAAAATCATGATCTTAGCCTCCAATCATAATTTAGGAATTATTTTGAAATACAAATTATGTAATAATTGTAAGGTATGATAGGTATTATATGGTATGATGTAATTAAATCTTGCCTAACTTAATATTGTATTTAGGGATCAAATTTAGATTAATTGGAATAGTAAGATTATAATGTACGATTGAACAAATCATACTGTATGAACCAATATTTATATGGGACAATATTTTATTATAGCCAATTATATAAGATGATAATCCAAATTGATTGTACTAATCAAATTAGATGATGATCATATCGTACTTGATGACCAGCTCAATCAATTGAACTAATCGTAAAGCTCTTTACTCTTCGTACACTACTAATGGAGATATTTTCAACTGATCATACCATACTATCTAGGATCTCACTATATGATTAGAATTGATAGATTTGAGTTCTTAGGGTTTCTTGAAGCCCTCTATTTAAGCTTTCTCATAAGACTTTGTATGAATCTTTTTGTCATTCATTGAGTTATTTCTTCTCAAGAAAGCTTGAATAGAGAGCCTAGAGCTTGGGAGAGAAAGGGTTGAGTTTGTTAGAGAGGGAGAAGGTACTTGTGGGTTTTAAAGGATTGTGAGAGGGAGTTTTACATGGTTGCTCCAGCGAACTTGCACTTGAGTTTCTCCATGGGTGAAGGTTTGTCCTAAGGGAAGTTTTAGGTAGAAGATCTCTTTATTGACAATGGTCCAGCTACTCTGCCACACCAGTAAAGGTGAAAGAGATTCCAAGGTTCTTTGTCGTCACAAGGAGTGAAAAGGATTATGATCCTCTGCAGCACCTAGTTGGTTGAAGAGATTTTATAAGGGTTTTACCGCCTAGCTGTGGGGGCTAAAAAAGACATTATAGTGATAATGCAATAACCAAAGAGGAGGACTCCGAGGAATGGACATATGTTATTGTTTGATCAAACCACCATAAATCTCTAGTATGCTTGTTTTAATTTTCTACTTTTGCATTTTACTTTTTGCACTATTTTTTTGTGAAACATGCTTAGTAAAAATTTGTTTTAGATGATTAGAATATAATTATAATTATTATACTTATTTATAATTTAATTAGGTTCCACATCAAAGTGATAGTATTGATTTTGTATTAGTGTGCTAAGGGACAAGTTCACTTAGGCATAATATCCATATCAAAATTTTAATAGGTACAACAAGGAAATCGACCAGCGATGCCACTAGAACAACATAGGAACACAATATAACCTAAACCAAAAGAGCCACATGAAAAAAAGACATGGAAAATAGAAGTGGTCTAAATAGCAACCCGACACCTGATGAAAAAAAAAAGAAGAACCAGAGTAACCATGCCTAAACACATCATCATAAAGCTCACAAGAAAGATAAAATCCAAGACAAAGACACAACCATAATAAACCCCAACTAATAGAAGCACATCTTGACCATAAAGGTCTCCAAATCCAAATAACCAAGATCTAGGAAGAAAAACTTGTCAAAGCACACAACATGGATAAGAAAATAAATATGGAAACCTTAAATAAAATCAATGAATAAATAAAGCTCATAAGTGTAGTTTCTAGAACCAGTCCTAAACAAATTGTAGAGAAAAACCATCCATATAGTTAATGAGATTGATAGACAAAAGTAAAAAAATTCCCAAACCAACCAATTTACCAAACAACTGATATCTACCAAACAACCACTAACACACACTAGAGAAATCAACTAACAGACTTGCTGCAATAATTCTAATCATTATGGAGTATCCACACCCAAAAATTCCCATACAAAGTCAACAAAAATCTAACCCATAGAATTATCTGGCATTTGTTAAATGTAGAAATAGGTCGTAAGCTGCCAGGAAAACTCCACTCATAATAGAATCCACTTGCAATCATAGTAAAATTTAACCCACTCAAAACATTCATTAAACTAGAATAGAATGAAGGACAGTTAGGAATATTCAAAAGGGGAAAAAGCAAAATGGGAATTGACCTCATGGCACTAAAATCCAACAATATCATGAAAACGAAGAAATAAGCCGACACTTCACTGAAAAAAAGAAAGGAAGAACATGAAGAGGATGGGCCAAAACTAGAGAAAGAAAATAAGAAACAAGCAAACAACACCAAAGGCAAAGCCATTAAATTTTCAAGTAAGACAATCAAGTTTTGTCCAAATTTAACATCCCCCTCAAAGGCCAAGGTAAAGATAAACTAGAGAAATCATGGAAATAATCTAATTAACACATAAATTTAGCAAGCTAGGTAGTATAATAGTTACCTTTACAACTAAACATGAATAAACCAATATTTGAACATACAAAGCATCTGCTGAGAAGATAAAAATTTTAGGATTCATAGATTCATTACTAATAATAAAATGTAATAAAATATTTGCATCAACCTTCACCCAAATATGATATTTAGATGTTTAGAAACAATTTAAGAACTTTATCTTTCACTTTAGAAATAATGCACATGAAGTTCATCTTAATGTTTTGATGTTTAGAATCATTCCTTCCATCTAAAGGAACTCAAAATAAAAATAGGAATCAAATTCATGATGTAACCTTTAACTAGAGAAAACCAAGCTTGCAATATAGAGGAAATATCATCAAAATACCTCCACACTTTAATGGCTATAACAACATGATTCAAAGATTCAATCTAGTAGAGACATTGATATTTATAAGGAATATAAAAACCTTTTTCATCAAGAGAACATCAACAGGAAGACTATTATGTAAAATTCTTCAAACTATAATAGAATAAGGTATAGGGATGTTATTATGCCAAATTTTAGAATATAGAGAAGCATTGAAGTGAATAGGTCAAATAAAATCCAAAACTTTTTAAAAAGCAAAGTTACCAGAAATTGATAACTTAAACAAAATACCATACTCATTATACATCTACAAGTGAATCCACTTAATTTTATCCACTAGACTATCAGGAAAAAATATATTAATTTATTAACATTCTAATTAGTGTCATCAATGAAGCTATTCACTTTAATATAAGCAATAGAATGAGAGTATAAATAATTATCAATAGAATAAGGTCCCATCCAATTATCTTTCCAAAAGAAAATATTACCATTTCCAATACCCCATTGAATAAATTTCTCGTTGTCAAACTTGGTGGTGTGAAGCCTTTTCCACACTAGAGAATCTGACCTTATAGTTACATAAAAGTGGTTGCTTACCTTAGCAGTCCTTTTTCATCATTAATTTAGCCCAGAAACATTTATGGATCTAAAAGAAAACCATAGTTTATGCCATATCCACAATACTTTTATACCCTATCCTCGCTTAAAATAAAACACCACAACTAGTCTTCTAAGAAGTTCAATAATACATGAATTGTTATTCTTAGAACCCCAAAATAACTTATTGAAAAGTCTCTCCATGCTTAAATAAAGAGCCAAAGTAGGTTGGATAGTATTGTTGTGAATCTGTTTTCAGAGAATAAGATTTTGACGATAACAAACACTTTTGTTTCTCTACGGCTTCCTTGCCTACTAACATTTTAGGTTCACAAAGATTAGACTGTAATTTGAAGCAGCTCAAGATTGGGTAGACTAGGTCTGAGTCAGTTTGTTAACTTTTCCCTTTCTTGAGTCTATTATAAACGATGTGGTCCCTGATGCTAAGTAACCTTGCACATACACACTTGGGGGAATTTTTTCTGACTATTTTTAGAGTTCTCTATTTTTGCTCACATCATCAGTGATTTTCCTGTAGTGCATGTCAATATTTTTACAGTCACTAGATTATCGTATATGAATTTAGTTCAGGAAGTGTGTACAAAACCAACTAGACTAATTGATGATATTAGAATAGAAACATCCTTTGCAGATTGGAATGTAGAAGAATATGACTTAGCACAACTGAATGCTAAATATTTAAATAGTTTCTTTTATACACTTAAATCAAAAGATTGCGTGCGGGTTTCCACTTGCAAAAGTGGAAAGGATAAATGGGATAGACTTTGTATAACATATAAAGGGACTAATGAATTTAAACAATCTAGACTTAATATCTTATTGCACGACTTTGAATTATTTCGCATGAAACCTAATGAATATATTTCTAACATGTACACAAGATTCACACAAATAGTCACCTCTTTACATGCATTGGGTAGAGAACTAACGAACGCTGAAATGGTTAATAAGATACTTCATTGTTTTCCAACTACATATGATCCTATGATAACTGTGTTGAGTCTAGTAATTAGGTTGTTAAGCCTAAGTTAATGTCCCAAAGGGTACCAAGAGGGGGGTGAATTGGTAGTTTAAAAATTTTAAGCTCTCTTTTAAAATTATGTTGAACCGAAATAAAAATTGTTTCTTTTAAGTTTTGTAGAAAAAGTTTTTTCAACCACAGAGTTTTTAAGACTTAAAAAATAAAATGCGGAATTGTAAAAAACTGTAAAGTAAATGACACTAGATTTATAGTGGTTTGGTCTATAACCAGACCTACATCCACTCCCCGGAGGCACCCTCCGAGTATTGCACTAATACTATAAAGTGACTCTCCTTTTACACCCACAGCAAGGCGGAGAAGCCTTTACAACACACTCTTTTCACCACTACCCGATGCGGCAGAGAACCGTCGTCCTTTTACACAATCCTCAGTGTTGGTAGAGAACCGTCCGTCCTTTCACACTCTCCTAGTGTGGGCAGAGAACCCTACAGCTGTTCACACTCTCCAAGTGTAGGAAGCGATCCTGTCGGCTATTCACACTCTCCAAGTGTCGGCAGCAAACCAGATCTCCTTGACAGATCTTCTCACAAGAAATCTAGAAGGAAGAAAGAAAAGAGTGAAGTAATCCCAATTCACAAGTAGAGATTCTTACCTTTGAACTCCAAGTGAAGCCTTCACGCTCCAGTGGTAGGAATCCTCCTTTGAATGCACTCTCACACTCTCTCCTTTGCTATTCTCTCAAGAGGCACGAAGATCAAATGAAAAAGAGATAGGGTGGCAGTCTAATTTGGACTATTTATTCAAAATACAAGAAAAATCGTCCGAAAACTGCAAATTTTCAATTCTGTACGCAGTGGATTGTCCCGTACGATCATGGATCGTCTTGGACGATTTTACTTGAACGCTTTGAAACGACCCTGTTTGTATATATGTACGAAATGTCTTCGTACAAACTGATCGTCCCGTACGAACTAAGTTCGTCGGGTACGAACGGTTATTACTAGGTCTGTCTATAAAACTGCTGAAAATCGTTCTAAGTCGGTTAATCGTTTGAACGAAAATTGGTTCGTCTGGACGAATTTTTTACAAAGAGCATATCGTTTTCTGACGATAATTAATTTCGTCTGGACAAAAATTTTACAGAGACCAGATCGTCCTGGACGATAATTAATTTTGTATGGACGAAATTTTTACAGAGAGCAGATCATTTTCTGACGATAATTAATTTTGTCTGGACGAAAATTTTACAGAGACCAGATCATCCTGGACGATAATTTATTTCGTCCCGGACGAATAGGACTTAGAAATTTTTTCAAGCCAGTTCCTATTTGTTCTATGTGTTCAATAGGAGATAACTGTCTGATCGTCCCGTACGATCTGATATCATCCCGTACGATCAGTATAACTTAAATATGATCTCCTTATGTGTGTGTGTATGATTTTATTCACTCAATTACAATCACTCCCTTTCAAATTTAATTCAAAGAAAAATACAAGCTTCAAAATCACAAAGTATCTCATGTTGAATTTGATTTGAAGTTTTCGTAATCTGGAGTCTTATTTTCCTGAAATGTTAGTACACACAAGAGCAAATACAAATCTTCTAAAATTATTAGGAGATAACTACACATTTGAACAATAATGTTTGGAATCATCAAAACTATACAAGTTGCAAAAAAGTAAAGCATGCAAATAGCAACTATTTTAACAATCTCCCCTTTTTTGTTGATGGCAAAATAATTATTGTTTGTATGATTTCAAATTAAACAAATCTCCTAAAACTCCCCCTGAATTGATGAATACATGAAAATAAGGAGGCATTTTGAACCAAATTTTTTTTGTTTTTCAAAATTTTTTTTTAAGTTAAACATAAAATCAAAATGCAAACAAAACAATTAAAACAAAACAAAACATACAAACACAATAAAAACAAAACATACAAACATAATAATTTCTCCCCCTTTTTGACAACAACAAAAAGTGAAGAAGAAATAGACAAGAAATGTAAGTAATTATATGAAATTCATTTGAAAATTTAATCTAAATGGTGAGTGTTATAAGGTATGCGATCTAAAACTAATAACATTAGGTCAATCATAGAAATTCATAAAATTTAAGAAGTGATATAACATTGTAAGTAAGAAGAATTTATCAAAGACATGATTCAATTTAGATATTCGAATATAGAAAATCATTACAAGAGAGATGTATAAAAATTCTATATTTCAAAGTTCAATAGAATATAAATGAACATAAGATCAATTTGAATTAAGAGATTGAAAGAATTTGAAAAGAAGAGAATTACCACATGTGGTGCTTTGCGCATCTTTTTCAAATTTTTGGGCACATTTTTGTGCATCTTTTGACATTGGGCTAATTTTATGCCTCTTTTTCATATTTGTGAAACTTTGCGCATTTCTTTTGATTTTTGTACTCTTTGTACAATTTTCAAGAGTAATTGAGACCAAATCTTTCCAAAATCAATAATCTAAAATTTCAAATATTTTTAAGTGCATAAATATCACTTGAGCATAGAAATACAAAATAAGAAAACATTTATATTGCAATAATAATATTAACTTTTATGTAGTCTAAATGAATAGACATGAAGTTAAAAGTTCTAATTATAGCAAGTTATAAACAACTTTTAAATTTAGAAAGACTAGATTTTCTAATATAATTAATCTCAAATTACAATCTAATTTAAGCACAATTAAGATTAAATAAGACTAATGAAAATTCATAAAAATTAACCACATTCCAAAAACAAACCAAATTTGAATCAAGTACAACATGCATTGATATTAATGAAAAAGATTACATATTCATTTCATAATATTAAAACAACTAAGAAAATAAACTGAACTTTTTAATAAAGACAAACTAAAAACAACCACTAAAAATAAACACTAACACAACAAAATATTTAAAACAAAACATGAGTACAACAAACACAAAGATATTCATCTCTCATTCTCTATTCTTCTGGAGGAGGAGGAGGAATGCCACTAAATAGGTTGAAGTAGGAGGCCATCATCATAACATTGGTATTGATTTCATGAACTTCATTTCTAATAATACCAATGTCCTGTTACTGCTGCAGGAGTTGAGCATCAATTTGATCAAATCTTTGATCAACATGAGTCTCAAGTCTGTCAAATTTCTCAATCAAATTCTGATAATCTGATTGAGGTGCAGAAGTTTGCCCTCCTTCTTCTTCTTCTTCAGAAGCACTGGCATGTGCTATCCCTTTTTCCTCCTTGAAAATTGCTTTGAAAGAAGCATCATTGTAGTAGACCGGCTCTTCGTATTCATCATCAGGATGCACTAAGTTGTATTTCTTTTCTAAAATGTATATAACTAAGTGTCCTAATGAGATGTTCCTTTTTCTCTTTTGTTCTGCATGTCCATTTTCTGAAAGCCCATAAAGATGGTCTAGGATAAGTTGGGCTTCATCGATAGGCTTATGATCCATAGTCAAAAAGGTCAAAATAGAAAGGAGTGGGGTAATATTGATCATATCACCAGCTTTAGGAATGATTGAAGATCGAAGAATGTGCTGGATGATTCGAGCATTTTTGGTCATTCCTGAAACTCTAGCAACATGATATCGGCTATTTTCTCTAATCACCCTATTGACTTGATACAATTCAAATTTGTTTTCACTCATAAGGGCATGGACTCTATAGCCTTCAGTTCTTAAGTTCAGAAAAGCACCTATGTCATGCTTGGTGATTTCAACTTTTTGTTTGAAAACAAAAGAACTTATGTAGGAGTGGTCGGAATTAAAACTCATGTTGGCTAGAAAGTAGAGAAGGTTTGTTTGTTGTAAAGGTGGACGAGAGAAATAATGAATTGAAACTGGGTGGAGGAAAAAAGGTGCATTACCTTAAAGTTTATCTCGTTTTGAATCAGAATGCGAGAAGGTGTGATTTTGGCAGATGCAAAACGAGGAAAGGATTTCTCATTTGCCTTTGAAAGGAAGTTTTCAGAGGCATTTTTGTGAGGTTTCTTTGCTAACACCTTTTATCTTTTGCTTGAGGAGGCCATTGTCGATTTAAAGTCGAAAGAGATTGAAAGTGAAGTTTAGAGATGTGATTGTTGAGTTAAAATTCGTTCACATTTAAAGAAAACGATACGTTCGTCCTGGACAAAAATAGTTCGTCCTGGACGAAAATTATCGTTCATCTGAACAAAAAAAGTTCGTACAGACGATCCATTTCATCCAAAATGAAACGGCTTTTCGTAATCAACATAATTTACGATGCATCCTTTCGTACAGACTTTTGACTTGACCGATCGTACAGACAAAAAAATTTTGTACAGACGATCAAAAGTTAATTCGTTTTAATGTCAGTTGAAAACCGTCCCCTACAATGAAACGACATCTGTTCGTCTGGACGAACAAAAAGTTCGTACGGACGAACTTCTCATTTAAAACTGCCTTATCCACTCAATCGCTGCATTCAAATGTCCCGACGTTTGAGAAAATAAATATTTCATCTTGGACGATCATTAGATCGTACAGACGAACTACATTAAAAACTGCTCTCAAAACGTTTCATATCACGCAATTTGAATTTAACACACATCGTCCAGTACAAAAAATTTCGTCTCGGACAATTTCCATACATTTTTGGATTTTTGAATTTTTTATTGAAGAAAAACAAACAAAACATTCAAAACACAGAAAACAAAAGCAAAACCATTGACTCTAAAATAAACTTAATCAAAACACTCAAAAATCACGAAATTCAAAACAAAAATTAAAGACAAATAAACTAAGAAAACATAAATATCAATGTTGCAAAAACATTTTTATTTAAGCATTCAAATCAATAACACCAAGCCTTGTTCTTAATGTACTGAAGGTATCAAAGGCTAAAGGTTTTGTAAAAATGTCTGCAAGTTGATTTTCAGTTGAAACATGTGTGAGTTCAATTTCTCCCTTGGATACATGATCCCTTATGAAATGATGCCTTATGTCAATGTGTTTGATTCTAGAATGTTGAATATGATTTTTGGAAATGCAAATAGCACTAGTATTGTCACAATAAATTGGAATAGTGCTTATAGTTAAACCTAAATCAATCAACTGTTGTTTTAACCAAAGTACTTGTGCCACACAACTTCCTAATGCAATGTATTCTACTTCTGTAGTAGATAGTGCAACTGAATTTTGTTTTTTACTAGACAATGAAATTAATGAATTTCAAATGAATTGACATGTTCCAGAAGTGCTTTTCCTATCCACTCTACAGCCTGCAAACTAAACTTAGGATACCAAATCCCTAAGTTTTGAGTTCCTAGTAAATATCTTAAAATCCTTTTCACTGCTGTCAAATGTGATTCTTTTGGATTTGATTGAAATCTAGCACATAAGCAAACACTGAACATAATATCTGGTCGGCTAGCAGTCAAGTAAAGTAAAGATCCAATTATTCCTCTAAATTTCTTTTGATCAACAGATTTTCCTTTAAGGTCCTTATCCAACTGAACTGAGGAACTCATTGGTGTACTAACAGATTTAGCATTGTCCATTTCATATTTTTTGAGGATGTCCTTAATATATTTAGTTTGACTAAGAAATGTACCTTCCTCAAGTTACTTAATGCTAAATCTTAAAAAGTAATTTAAATCTCCCATTAGACTCATTTCAAATTCACTACTCATTGTTTTAGAAAAATCATCACAAAAATTTTTATTTGAAGATCCAAAGATGATGTCATCCACATAAATTTGAACAATAAGTATATCCTTTCCAAATTTTCTTAAAAAGAGAGTTGTATCCACACTTCCTTTTTCAAAAGATCTTTCAAGTAGGAAGGTGCTCAACCTCTCATACCAAGCTCTAGGTGCCTGTTTCAATCCATATAATGCCTTTTTTAACTTGAAAACATGATTTGGGTATTTAGAATTTTCAAAACCTGGAGGTTGTTCTTCAAATATATCTTCCTCAATTACCCCATTTAAAAAGGCACTCTAGGCAAAGGGTTTTCTCTTTCCAAATTCTCTTCCACATTTTCTTCCAGATTTAATCTATCAATCTTTTGAGAGTTTTCTTCAATCTCTTCTTCAACAACATTTGGCTCTTCCAAATTTCCAGATTCATCAAATACAATATGTGTGGTTTCTTCAATGACTAAAGTTCTTTTGTTGAATACCCTATAAGATTTTCCAACACTTGAATATCCAACAAAAATTCCTTCATCTGATTTTGGATCAAATTTTCTTAAGGCAGATTTTCCATTATTATATATGAACACCTTACAACCAAATACATATAAATGAGAGAAATTAGGTGTTCTACCTTTTAGCAACTCATAGGGTATTTTATTCAAATTTGATCTCACATTCACCCTATTCAGAACATAACATGTAGTGCTAACCGCCTCAGCCCAAAAATATCTAGGAAGTGAGTATTCTCCCAACATTGCTCGGACGACTTCTATTAATGTTCTGTTTTTCCTTTCAACTATCCCATTTTGTTGAGGGGTTCTTGGTGAAGAAAAATTGTGATCAATCCCTTTTTCTTTACAGAAATTTTCAAATCTTTCATTTTCAAACTCTCCTCCATGATCACTTTGTATAGAAATTATTTCACTCCCTAGTTTTCTTTGAATCCAAGTATAAAAATTTTTGAATTTCTCAAACGATTCACTCTTATCAAAAAGAAATCTAACCCAAGTGAATCTTGAGAAATCATCCACTATAACAAATCCGTATACCTTCTCTCCTAGACTTACAGTTCCTACAAGTCCAAAACGATCCATGTGTAGAATTTCTAAAGGTTTACTGGTCCTTAGATCTTTATTGGACTTAAAAGAGGACTTCACTTGTTTTCCTAATTGACATGCATCTCAAAGGTGGTTCTTAGTAAAGTCTAGTTTTGGTATACCTCTCACTAAGTTCTTTTGGGTAATTCTCCTAAGGTTTTTCATACTAGAATGACAAAGTCTCCTATGCCAAAGCCATGATTTATCAGAAACAGTTTTCAAACAAAAAGTAGTAGGAGATTGAATACAATTTAAATCTAGCATGTAAACATTGTTTACCCTTTTTTCCATTTAAAATATTTTTCCCATTTAGGTTAATTATGAAGTTAGTAGGTAAAAATTTTACATTATAGCCCTTATCATATAGCTGACTTATGCTTAACAGATTATATTTTAAGCCTTCAACTAATAACACATTGTCCATGAAAAAGTTTTTCAAATTTCCAATCATACCTGATCCAACCACTTTCTTTGTGGTATTATCTCCAAGTGTAACCTTACCTCCATTCCTGGCTTCCAACGTTATGAATTGAGCAGTATCTCCAGTCATATGCTTTGAACATCCGCTATCCAGGTACCTTATGCTCCCACGAGGTCTTGTGTGAGAGCACTCCTACAAAATTCTCAAATGTTAGACTTGGGAACCCAAACAAATTTGGGTTCACCTTTATAAAATTTATAATCAGATGCATGTATGATATGTCTAGGTTTATGCATCTTAGTTCTCCACACCAAATTAGTTTTCATCTTTAAAGTGCAGGTGTGAGATATATGTCCCAAAAATCCATAATTATTACATTTAACATTAGGAAAAATATTCCTATATTTTCTTTTATATAATTGTCTTCTAAGGGATTTCATGAATTTAGGATAATATTTAGGAATTGTAAAATCTTCAAGTTTAGGGGGGTTCCTATTATCCTTGAGAGCTCTTATTATGAGTTTGTAAAATGAATTCATATCTTCCAAGATTCGATTGGTATAATTGATTCTATATATCTTGCTTTCAGATTCATCCTTAAAATTCTTAAATTCTTTTTCAAGTTCAGCATAGGATGATTTTAAATTCTCAAAATTCTTATTCAAGTCATCATCTCATCAAGAAGTTTCATGTGGTTATTATTTATTAATGCATGATCTTTCCTAAGGATTTCATATTCCTTCTTAAGCTTTTCCAATTCAAAACTTACACTAGCATGCATCTTTTTTAAATTCCTATATGCATCATGCATATGTTCAGAAACTTCAAATAATTCATCATAAGTTAAGTCACATACATCTTCTTGATCTAATTGATCAACATTATCTGCCATCAAGCAAAGGTTGGTGACTTCTTCTTCTTTTTCAGTCTCAGATGAATCTGAAGCTGAGTCTGCCCAGAAAGCTCTTTGAAACTTCTTTTTGCCCTTCTTTACCATTGGTTTCTCCTTTACTTTCTCCTTGCTAGGAGTGACTTTGAGTTTTGGGCAATCAGTCTTAATATGACCTAGTTTCCTGCATTCATAACAAATCACTTCATTAGAAACCTTGTCATTTCTGTTATACTTACCTCTATTCCATTGCTGGCGTCTCTTCTGCTTCCTCTTTAAAAAGCTTCTGAATTTTCTAGTCATCAATGCAATATCGTCTTCATCCTCAGGCTGTGAGTGTTCACTCTCTAACTCTTCCACTTTCAGTGCAATATTCTTCTCTTTTCGTGGTTCACCTGCATCAATCTTTCTTTGACTTACTCCTTGCTCATAAGCAATGAGTGAACCAAGAAGATTATAAATGGAGTAAATGTTGAGATCTTTAGACTCTATAATTGCAGTAATTTTAGCATCATAAGCAGTAGGTAAACATCGAAGAATTTTATTGACCATTTCAGTATTAGTTAATTCCCTACCAAGTGCATGCAAAGAAGTGATAATTTGTATGAATCTTGTGTACATGTCTGAAATAGATTCATTAGGTTTCATGCGAAACAATTCATAGTCATGTAACAAGATATTGAGTCTTGATTGCTTAATCTCATTTATCCCTTCATAAGTTATACAAAGTCTATCCCATATGTCCTTTCCGCTTTTGCAAGTGGAAACCCGCATGTAGTCTTTGTTGAGTCCAGTAATTAGGTTGTTAAGCCTAAGTAAATGTCCTACGGCTACCAAGAGGGGGGTGAATTGGTAGTTTTAAAAATTTTAAACCCTCTTAATGATAAAGTTGAACCGAAATAAAATTTTCTTTTAAAGTTTGTAGAAAAATGTTTTTCAACCACAGAGTTGTTTAAACTGAAATTTAAAGTGCGGAAACGTAAAAGCAATAAAGTAAATGACACCAGATTTATAGTGGTTCGGTCTATAACCAGACCTACATCCACTCCTCAGAGGCACCCTCTGAGTATTGCACTAAAACCAATAGTGACTCTCCTATAGCACCCACAGCAAGGCGGAGAAGCCTTTACAACACACTCTTTTCACCACTACCCGGTGCGGCAGAGAACCGTCGTCCTTTTACACAAACCACAGTACTGGCAGAGAACCGTCGTCCTTTTACACTCTCCTAGTGTGGGCAGAGAACCCTACAGCTGTTCACACTCTCGAAGTGTAGGCAGAGAACCTTTCCGCTATTCACACTCTCCAAGTGTAGGCAGAGAACCGTCGTCCTTTTACACTCTCCTAGTGTCGGCAGAGAACCCTTCGACTGTTCACACTCTCCAAGTGTCGGCAGAGAACTGGATCTCCTTGACTGATCTTCTCACAAGAATCTAGAAGGAAGAAGGAAAAGAGTGAAGAAATCCAATTTCACAAGTAGAGACTCTTACCTTAGTAATCCAAGTGAAGCCTTCTCGCTCCAGTGGTAGGAATTCTCCTTTGAATGCTCTCTTCCACTCTCTCCTTGGCTATTCTCTCAAGAGGCACGAAGATCAAATGACAAAAAGATTGGGTGGCAGTCTAATTTGGACTATTTATACAAAAGACATGAAAAACCGCCCAAAAACTGCAAGTTTCCAATTCTGTACGCAGTGGATCGTCCTGTACGATCCTGGATCGTCCTGGACGATTTTACTTAAACGATTTGAAACGACCCAATTTGTATATGTGTACGAAATGACTTCGTACAGATGATCGTCCTGTACGAACTAGGTTCGTCCAGTACGAACGGTTATTACAAGGTCGGTTCTAGAAACTGCTGAAAACTATTCTAAGTCGGTTAATCGTTTGGACGAAAATATGTTCGTCTGGACGAAAATTTTCAGAGACCCGATCGTCCTGGACGAACATTTATTTCGTCTGGATGAAAATTTTCCAGAGGACCAATCGCCACGGACGATAATTTGTTTTCGTCTGGACAAAAATTTTCCAGAGCACTCGTCGCCTCGTACGATGATAAAATTCGTCTGGACGAAAATTTTACAGAGAACCCATCTTCCGGGACGATAATAAATTTCGTCCTGGACGAATAGGACTTAGAAAAAATTTTTCGAGCAAATTCCTATTCGTTCCATGTGCTCTATAGGAGATAACTGACGGATCGTCTAGTACGATAAAAATCATCCCGTACGATAAGTATAAAATTGTATGATCTCCTTATATGTGTGTGTAAGTTTTTTATTCACTCAATTACAATCACTCCCTTTCAAAATTAAATCAAAGAAAATGCAAACTTCAAATAGACAAAATATCTCATGTTGAATTTGATTTGAAGTTATCGTAGTCTGGAGTCGGATTTTCCTGAAATGTTAGTACACACAAGAGCAAGTGCAAATCTTCTAAAATTGTTAGGAGATAACTATACATTTGAACAATAATGTTTGGAATCATCAAAACTGCATAAGTTGCACAAATATAAATCATTCAAATAGCAACTATTCAAACAGTCTTCAGATTTTAAAGCACAAAAAAAACTGTTTAAACATTTGGCATTTAATTGTGCTAAGTCACGTTCTTCTATAGTCCAATCTGCATAAGGTGTTTCTACCCTAACTCCATCAACTAATCTAGTTGGTTTTGTGTTACCTTCCTGGACTAGCATCCACATGCGATAATCAAGTGACTGTAAGAAAGTAGACATGTGTGTTTTCCAAAAATCAAAAGGAATATTGTCAAACAGTGGAGGTCTAGTGATAGAGTAACCCTCAGGTGTGTTTTGGTTTCCAAATGTAGCCATCTACGTTAATCAAAAAGTAGTTCAAACTTATGATTTTGAAACGATGCTCTGATACCACTTGTTGAGTCTAGTAATTAGGTTGTTAAGCCTAAGTTAATATCCCAAAGGCTACCAAGAGGGGGGTGAATTGGTAGTTTAAAAATTTTAAGCCCTCTTTTAAAATTATGTTGAACCAAAATAAAAATTGTTTCTTTTAAGTTTTGTAGAAAAAGTTTTTCAACCACAGAGTTTTTAAGACTTAAAAAATAAAATGCGGAAACTTAAAAAACTGTAAAGTAAATGACACCAGATTTATAGTGGTTTGGTCTATAACCAGACCTACATCCACTCCCCGGAGGCACCCTCCGAGTATTGCACTAATACCACAAAGTGACTCTCCTTTTGCACCCACAGCAAGGCAGATAAGCCTTTACAACACACTCTTTTCACCACTACCCGGTGCGGCAGAGAACCGTCATCCTTTTACACAATCCCTAGTATTGGCAGAGAACCGTCCGTCCTTTCACACTCTCCTAGTCTGGGCAGAGAACCCTTCCGTCCTTTCACACTCTCCTAATGTGGGCAGAGAACCCTACAGCTGTTCACACTCTCCAAGTGTAGGAAGCGATCCTGTCGGCTATTCACACTCTCCAAGTGTCGGAAATGAACCGGATCTCCTTGACAGATCTTCTCACAAGAAATCTAGAAGGAAGAAAGAAAAGAGTGAAGTAATCCCAATTCACAAGTAGAGATTCTTACCTTTGAACTCCAAGTGAAGCCTTCACGCTCCAGTGGTAGGAATCCTCCTTTGAATGCACTCTCACACTCTCTCCTTTGTTATTCTCTCAAGAGTCACAAAGATCAAATGAAAAAGAGATAGGGTGGCAGTCTAATTTGGACTATTTATTCAAAAGACAAGAAAAACCATCCGAAAACTGCAAATTTTCAATTATGTACGCAGTGGATTGTCCCGTACGATCGTGGATCATCCTGGACAATTTTACTTGAACGCTTTGAAACGACCCTGTTTGGATATGTGTACGAAATGTCTTCATACACACTGATCGTCCCGTATGAACTAAGTTTGTCCGGTACGAACGGTTATTACTAGGTCGGTCTAGAAAACTGCTGAAAACTGTTCTAAGTCGGTTAATCGTCTGGACAAAAATTGGTTCGTCTGGATGAATTTTTTACAGAGAGCAGATCGTTTTCTAATGATAATTAATTTCGTCTGGACGAAAATTTTACAGAGACCAGATCGTCCGCGATGATAATTAATTTCGTCTGGACGAAATTTTTACAGAGAGAAGATCATTTTCTGACGATAATTAATTTCGTCTGGACAAAAAATTTACAGAGACCAGATCGTCCTGGACGATAATTAATTTTGTCCCGGATGAATAGGACTTAGAATATTTTTCAAGCCAATTCCTATTCGTTCTATGTGCTCAATAGGAGATAACTGTATGATCATCCCATACGATCTGATATCGTCCCGTACGATCAGTATAACTTAAATATGATTTCCTTATGTGTGTGTGTATGATTTTATTCACTCAATTACAATCACTCCCTTTCAAATTTAATTCAAAGAAAAATACAAGCTTAAAAATCACAAAGTATCTCATGTTGAATTTGATTTGAAGTTTTCGTAGTCTGGAGTCTGATTTTCCTGAAATGTTAGTACACACAAGAGCAAATACAAATCTTCTAATATTGTTAGGAGATAACTACACATTCGAACATTAATATTTGGAATCATCAAAACTATACAAGTTGCAAAAATGTAAAGCATGCAAATAGCAACTATTTTAACAAACTAAAATTATAAAGTCTAAAGATTTCAATATTTATTCTATTGATAATCTTATTGGATCACTAATTGCTTACTAGCAAGGAGTGAGTCAAAGAAAGATTAATACAGATCTCTAGGACTGCCTGCTTTTTATAGTTTTTTGGCGATTGTGTGCCGCTTTTATTTTCGCCTGGATACGTGAGACTCGTGAGGGTGTGAAAGTTTTCTACTCGAAATCTTAAATGTGTAAAATTTTAGTGAGTCTAAATAACATAGAAAGGTAACGAATATAGGAAATTACCCGGGGATCGACCCCGGGGTCGTATGCATATTTCTGCATTATTCTTTCCTTCCTTTAGACCCTTCCCCGCATGCGGGTAGAGTCAGGATAACCTGACCTATGAGGACGAGGTGCCGGACCTAGGGAAGTCCAGTCTTCTAAAAAAATTATTTTCTAAGTCTGTCTTTAAAATTTCAAGCATATTTGATTTGGAAGTTGTCGACCAGCATGCATTGCATTAGATACAAATTAAAAGAGTCAAGATTTTAATTGCATCAGTTTTAGCATTTTTGCACCCAGCATAAGTCGAAGGGGCCAATTAGGAAAATTGCTAGATTTCAGCCCCAACTCTCCAAAACTTTAAGTACAACATCCCTACCACTCTTTCATAAAAGACCAGACTCATCTCTTTTAAATCGATTAGGTGGTTAGCTGGCTCCCCAATCCAGGCCGGGGTAAGTCCAGGCATCGCATTGCATTAGTTAGGTTCGGACGACTGTGGTCCAGTGAACAAAATAGATTTAGGAGCTGGGGCAGTTCTTTGATCATAAGACCCCAAATTTTGGGAGTATAATCCCAAATTTCTAATAAGATGCTCAACTTTGATTAAAAGTTTTCTTTCAATCCTAAGACATAAAGCCCAACACTTAGATTAAGTTGGGACACTTCCTGATGGTTTTGGAATCTCAAAGTGTCCCCTACCTTTTTTCCCCTGACTCTATTAATAAATGTTCAATCTCGATCCATTCCCTCTTGATTTTTCAAAAAATTTCATTCGTCATTTAATCACTCTTAGAAAATCTAACAAAATTTTATTATTATTTTAATCGAGAGTTTTCGTATGGGATCCTGTCTCCCTACGATGTAATTAACTATGAGGGATTGCGCTCGTAGGAGATTTGGAACTACATGCATCTGATTTTAAAATTAATCTTTTTTAAATCTTCTTCAATTTCTTTGGGAAAAGTTAAGGGATGATCGCTGTTATTGTATCAGAAGAATTATCATTGAAAGGTGTCATCTTCTTTTGGGGAGGTACATCCTTCTTTGATAAGGCTTCGGATATAAATTCGACGATCATACTTCTTGAATATCATAACTGGATACTTAGTTGAACTTTACCTTGTCCCCTAGGGGCCATATAAAGTTCTCCTTAGAATCTGGTCATGATATTCAAGATGAGTTTCGTAATTCTAAGTCTGAATACAGTTATGAAATTTTATTTTCGTCCTTCGGGGCGATATACTTTTTCTACCGAGTTGATTCGACTCTAGAATTAGAATCCAATCTCAATTTTAAAATTCCCAAAGAAAGATAATATTTTCAAAACATGTTTTCAAAATTCCACCAACACTTACCAAAAGATAAGATGCAATAGGACCATAGCGCACACAACCACTAACTAGGTATTGCAACTCAAGCTACTTAGTGTATGGTTTTGGTGACAACAAACATTACTTATTGCCTCTTTATGTCTCCTAACATTTATATTGTGTATTTGCTATACTAATATTTTAGGAATGTCATGCACCAGTAAAAAAAGATTAAGAACTCACAATTGGGTAAAATAGGATATACTAAAAGAGTGTAGAATTCATTTATGTATTTTTCAATTTCTCGAGTCAAGTCCTATAAAGGTGTATTCTAGTCTACTAACTGTGCGTACACACACTCATGGGATTGTAATAGAGAGAAAAAAATAAAAGAGTATTTTTTTTTAACTAATTATAATATATGAGAGATTTTTTATTGTACGAGCATCTACTAAAAAAATCCTTAAATAGCTAATTTTGTAATTAAAGCTATTTGAACTAATCATACGAGACAATTAGTTGAAATCATGATCTTAGCAGCAAATCATAATTTAGGCAATTTTTTAAAATACAAATTAGGTACTAATTGTTTGGTATGATAGGTATTATATGGTATAATGTCATTAAATCTTGCCTAAATTAATATTTTAATTAGGGATCAAATTTAGATTATTTGTTCTAGTAAGATTATACTATATGATTGGACAAATCATACTGTATAAACCAATCTTTTCCTGAGATGATATTTTATCATAGCTAGTTGTACAGGATGATAATCCAAATTAATTGTACTAATCATATTGGAAGATGATCATATCGTACTTGATGACCAGCTCAATCAATTGAACTGATAATACAGCTCTTTACTCTTCATGTAATACTAATAGAGATATTTTTAACTGATCGTACTGACATATCTGGGATCATACTGTAATATCATAGTCGATAGATTTGAGTTCTTAGGGTTTCTTGAAGCCCTATATTTAAGCTTTCTCATAAGAATTTGTATGAGTTTTTTTGCCATTCACTAGGTTGTTTATTCTCAAGAAATACTGAAGAGAGAGACCAAAGATTGGGAGAGAAAGGGTGGAGTTCGTGAGAGAGGGTAAAAGGTCCATGTGGGTTACAAGGGATTGTGAGTGGGAGTTTTACACAATTGCTTCGGTGAACTTGAACCTGAGTTCCTCCATTGGTCAAGGTTTGTCTTGAGGGAAGTCTTAGGAAGAATATATCTTTGTTTATAAAGGACTCGACTAATCCGCCAGACCATGGAAGGTGAAAGTAATTCCAAGATTCTTTGTCGTCGACAGAAGGGTGAAAAGAATTCGGTCCTTTGCCTTATCGACTGGTGGAAGAGATTTAGTAACAGTTTTACCACATGGGGACTAAAGGGGAGACAATATAGTGATAGTCCAATACCCGGAGAGGACTCCAAGAATTGGACATAGGTTATTTTTTGACCAAACCACTATAAATCTCTTGTGTTTTTTTTTTTTATAGTTTTGCATTTTACTTTTTCTGCACTATTTTTTATGAAAAACTCTTAGTAAAATATTTTATTAATGTTTTGTTATGATGATTAGAATATAATAATCATTATTGAAATTCTTTCTAATTTTAATTATCTTCCAAATTAAAGTGAAAGTATTGATTTTGTATTAGTGTGCTAAGGGGAACAAGTTCACTTACACATAACATCCTTATTGATCTTTCAATAAGTACAATAGGGAAATCATGCATGCCGCTGTAACATCATAGGAACAGAATATAACCTAAAGCAAAAGAGGCACATAACAACTAGACATGGATAACAAAAGTGGTCCAAATAGTAAACCGACACCTAATGAAAAAAGATTAGAACCAGGACAACCGCCACCAAAAAATAGCATCTAAAGGTCAATAAAAAAGATAAATTCATGGCAAAGACAACCATAATAAACCCAAACTAACAGAAAAACATCTAGACCATAGAGGCAGCTAAATCCAAATAACCAAGATCTAGGAAGAAAAACTTGTTAAAGCACACAACAGGGATAAGAAAATAAAAAGGAAACCTTAAATAAAATCAATGAGTAAATAAACCTCATAAGTGTAGTATCAAGAATCAGTCCTAAAAAAATGTGGATAGCAACCATCCATATATAGTCAATGAGATGGATTGACAAAAGTAAAAAATTCCCAAACCAACCAATTTACCAAATAGCCGCTATCTACTAAACAACCACTAGCACACACTAGAGAAATTAAAATAAAAGACTTGATGCAATAATACTAATCATTATGGACTATCCACACCCCAAAATTACCCTTACCAAGTCGACGAAACATCCAACCCATAAAATCGACTAACATTTGGTAAATGTAGAAATAGGTTGTAAGTTGTCAGGAAAAACTCCACTCATAATAGAATCCACTTGCAATCATAATAAAATTCAACCCACTCAAAACATTCATCAAACTAGAATAGAATAAAGGGCAGTTAAGAATATTCAAAAGGGAGAAAACAAGAATGGGAATAAACCTCATGGCACTAAAATCCAACAAGATCATAAAAACCAAGAAATAAGCTGACACTTCACTAAAACTCAGAAAGGAATAAAATGAAGTGGTTGTAAAACTAGAGAAAGCAAATAAGACACAAAATAATCAACACCAAAAGCAAAGCCATTAATTTATAAAGTAGCAAAATCAAACTTTGTCCAAATTAAACATCCCCCTCGAAGGCTGAGGTAAAGATAAACCAGAGAAATTATGGAAACAATCTAATTGGCACCAAAATTTAGCAAGCTGGTCAGCTCCATAGTTACCTTCAAAATAAATTTGAGTAATTCAATACTTGAACATGCAAAGAATCTATTGAGAAGATAAAGTTTTTTAGGGATCCTAGAAGCATTACCATCAATAAAATGTAATAAAATATTTGCATCAACCTTCACTCAAATATCTTTAATGCCCAAAGAATAACACAGATTTAGCCTATAGCTAGAAGCCCTAAGTTCAACAACAATCATAGATAAAGGATTTAAAGGACTAGAACAACCAGAATTAACATTACCAAAATGACCCCTAATAATCCCACCACACCCAACTTACAGAATTGTTAACAGAACCATCAGTGTTCATTTAACAAAAAGTAAAGTGGGTTTTAACTAACGCACAATCCTTTCCTTCCCATTACTCTCATATGTGTTAAAAAAAACCAAAATTATGAGCAACAAACTTATAATTCTTAAAGTTAGTAGCAATGATAAGTTTAATAGAAAATAATTGAAGAACTTTATCTTTAACTTTAGAAATAATGCACATGAAGTTCATCTTAATGTTTTGATGTTTATAATCATTCCTTCCATCTAAAGGAACCAGAAAAAAGAATTGGAATCAAATTCTTGATGTAACCTTTAACTGGAGAAAACTAAGCTTTAAAGATAGAGGAAATATCACTATCATTATTGAATTTATAAATTTCAAACATATCATCAAAATACCTCCACAATTTAATGGATATAACAACATAATTTAAAAAATCAATCTGGTAGCGACATTAATAATTAGAAGGAAAATAAAAACCTTTTTTCATCAAGAGAACATCAATTGGAAGAATTTTATGTAAAACTATTCAAATTAAAATTGAATAAGGTATATGGATGTTATTATGCCAAATTGTAGAAAATAGAGAAGCTTTCTAATGAATAAAATCGCAAACATTTTTAAAAGCAAAGTTGCTAGAAATTGATGACTTAAACAAAATACCATTCTCATTGTACATCTGCAACAGAATCCACTTAATTTTATCGACCAAATTATCAGGAAAAAAATCCATTAATTTATTAACATTTAAATCATTATCATCAATGAAACGATTTACTTCAAGAGAAGTAATGGAATGATAGTATAAATAATTATCAATAGAATAAGACTCCATTCAATAATCTTTCCAAAAGAAAATATTACCATTACCAATACCTCATTGAATAAACTTCTTTTCATCCCACTTGGTGGTGCAAAGCCTTTTCCACACCAAAGAATCAGACCATATAGTCACATAAAAGAGGTCACTTACCTTAGCAGTACTCTTTCATCATGAATTTAGCACAAAAACTTTTAATGGATCTAAAAGAAAACCTTAGTTTATGAGAAAAAACATGAGCCAAATCCATAATACTTTTATACCCAATCCCCCCTTCATTAAAAACACCACAGCTATTCTTCCAAGAAGTGCATGAATACACGAACTGTTATTCTTAGAACCCCAAAAAAAAATTGTTGAAAAGTCTGTACATGCATAAATAAAGAGTCAAAGTAGGCTGTATAGTATGAAAATTAAAAATAGGTAAAGAGTAAAGCACGCTATTAATCAAGACTAACTTCGCACTTAAAGAAAGAAAATTGAAATCCCAAGAGGATAATTTCTTTGAATAGAAGCAAAAATATCATAAAAAAAGATGAGACATTTCTTATATTTCAATAAACGGGTCCTCAAATACTAATTGGAATATTTATAGAAATTAAACCTAATTTATGTTGAATAACATTAATTCAATATTAGTTTATAATTGTAGGAGTAATTAAGCAACTCTTATATTTATTAATATTCAAGCCACTAATTTTTTTGAATAGGAAAAGAAGTTGAAAGAGGATATTGAGTATGTTTAAGGAACCAATAGAGAAAATAACAAAATCATAAACAAAACTAAGATGATTTTTTTGGAAATGACCAATACTATGATAATAAAGCTTGGGATGAAGATAATAGAGATCAACCATACACATAGATAAATATTTAACCATAATAATGAATAATGAAAAAGAAATAGGGTCACCTTATCTTATACCTTGGGAGGATTTGAAGAAACCATGACTTTTACCTTCGATGATCACAGAGAAAAATAAATTTTAAAACTATTTCTAATAAGCATAATAGAATTTGAATTTAAACAAAAAATAGATAAAATTTTGTAAAGAAACTTCTAATTAAGGTTGTTATAGGAATTAGTAATTTCAAGTTTGAAAACAACATTTCCCCTCTTATATTTAGGATTAACATCATGGATACTATCTTTAGGAAAAGAAGCACATCATTAAAAATGCCATGGCCTTTAACAAACTCTATATGACCAGGGGAGATATTTTTAGGAAGTATAAAAGCCAATCTTCACATATTAATCTTAAAGTTTAATTTATTTAAGAAAGAACAAAGACTTGTACGTCTAAAATCCACCCAAAAATTAGTCACATCATTTTTAGGAATCAAAATAATGTTATAAGAAGAGAAAAAACTTACGATAAAAAGAACAATTAAAAAAATCTCTAATAGTTGCCATCACAACCACTTCAATGATTTCCCATTATTTTTGAAAAAATCATGGTAGTGAAAACATCAAGACCAGCAACAGTTAGAATTCATCCCTTTAACGGTATCCAAAATCTCTTTTTCAGAGGGGCTATGAATAAGAAATTTGTTTTCATCTTCAATAATTAATTAACAGATAATGGGAGGATTATAAATAAGATCAAGGCTAAATTATTATTAAAAATAATTATAAAATAATCACACCTAAACATAGTAATCAACTCTTTAGTATCAAAATAATTACCAATATGAGTATTGATTGTTTTATTAGAAATACTATGAAAGAATTTTGTATTATTATCACCCTCCAAAAATAATTTAGATGTCGTGTTTTTTCACTAAAAGGCTTATTTTTTCTCCTACAACTGATACAGGCCAATTTTTGCTTTATTAATAAGATGCAAATTATCAGTAGAAGAGTTATTCATGAAATTATTATCCAAAAAATTAACATTCTTTTCAGCCACCATATTGTTGGGAAAAAATTTTAAAAACTTATTTGTTCCACCAAGTCAGCCTCTATTTTAACCATTCAACTTAAACCTCGATCTTCTCATACCATAAATATTATCATTATGAAACACTAGATAATGTCAATAACTTTCAACAATCTTATAGAAAGATTCATCTAAAAGCCACTTGTTTTGAAATCTAGAAGCAAGCGCCATAAAAACCTTATGGACATTAACATGAAGTAAAAGACAAGAGCGATCAGATATAGTTCTACTCAAATGCCCAACATAAGTCATGAAATAATCAATAATCTGTATATTTTTAAAAAGGATGCAATAAAGTCTTTGACACATGGTGGATCTATTCAAAGTAAAGGTACCCAGAGTAAATAAAATATTGCAAATTACAATCCATAATTTTATTATTAAAATATTTCATTGCTTAAGAATTAGGAGAGTTGCCCCAATCCTTTAAACAGCATTAGAAATCATATTAAAAATACTACCAACAAGTCACAAAACTTAGAACTCAGAGAGAAATCATGTAACTTATTCCAAAGGCTCATCCTACCAAAATAAGAATACAACAGCAACAACATCAAGCCTTTGTCCCATTACATCAGGTCGGCTACATGAATCTTTTTTTCCATTGTGTCATGTTAAAAGTCAAATTCTCATTCAAATCTAATAAAAAAAGATTATTTATAATATTTTCTAACCAAGACTTTTTAGGTCTACCTCAACCCTTCTTAACAAAAGTCAAATCTAATTCCTCAATTTTCTAACAAGGTCATCGGAAGGCCTCCATTTAATATGAAAAAAAAAAATCTAAGGTGAATCTCTGTAATCCTATCTACCACTGAAGTTACTCCAACCTTTTCATGTATATGCTCATTTTGTATCCTATCTCTAAGGGTAAGGGCACTCATCTACCTAAGCATCCTAATCTCTACAACCCTTAACTTAGTATTATGCTTCTCATTTAACGACCAACATTTAGCACCATAAAGCATTACAGGTCTCACCGCCTTCTAATAGAATTTTTACTTAAGTTTGTGGGGGACTTTTTTATCTCACAACAAACCCGATACATTCCTCCACTTCAACTATCCAACTTGAATTGTACCAATAATATCCCCATTTATTAACCATCACTCTGAATAATATATCCAAGATATCTAAAATGTGTACTCTTATTAATGACTTGATCACCCAAAGTCATAATCCTCTCACTTGTTTTATTGTTACTAAAATTAAACTCTATGTATTAAGTTTTAGATCTACTCAAGTGAAAACCTTTAGACTCTAAGGTTGACCTCCTTAATTCAAGTTTACCTTCAACTCCCTCTCTAGTCTTATCAACAAGAAGAATATCATCAGCAAAAAGCATAAACCAAGGTATATCCTCTTGCAAATGTCTAGTGAGAACATCCATGACTAAAGGGAAAGATATGGACATAAGGCTGAACCCTAATGTAATCCAACCAAAAAAGGAAAATACTTGGTCAAACCACCTTATGTTTGAACACAAGTAATAGCTCCTACATACATATCTTTAATGATTTGAATATAAGAATTAATAGCTCCTTTCTATTCAAGCACTTCTCTTGGAACTTTATCATATGCTTTCTTTAAATTAATAAATATAATTTGTAGATCCTCGTTATTCTCTCTATATTTCTCCATTAAACCTCTCAATAAATGTATGGCTTCCATAGCAGACCTGCCCGGCATGAATCCAAATTTATTTTGAGAAACATTATTACTACATTGCAACCTATACTCCATAACACGCTCCCATAGTTTTGAAGTATAACACAATAACTTAATTCCTCTATAATTTGCACACTTTTCTGCATCACCCTTTTTGTTAAAAATAGGAATTAACACACTCATTCTCCACTTATCTGGCATCTTTTAGTCTTCAAAATAGTATTAAAAAGTTTAGTAAGCCAAGAAATTCCTTAATCTCCTAAGCATTTCCACGTCTCTATTAGAATATAATTAGGTCCAACATCTTTGCCACACTTCATTTTCTTTAAAGCCTCTCTAATTCTGATTTAACTAAAATGACAATTAAATTTTTTTTTCATTTATGGTGCTAAAGTCATTAAATTCAATCTTATTTTCACATTCTTCATTAAAACGTTTAGCAAATTATCTCATCCACCTTTGTTGAATATCATCTTCTAAGAAAAGTACTTTTTGATCTTCATCCTTAATACGCTTCACTTTAAATAAACCCTTACTGCTCCTATCTCTTTATTTGGTTAACTTATACATATATCTTTCACCATCTTTTATATCTAATATATTCTATAAATTATTAAAAGCTAAGCTCTTTACATCGCAAATAGCTTTCTTAGATTCCTTATGAGCCTCTTTGTAGCTTTCCCAACTATCAAAATGTTTACATCTAAATAACTTTTATAACAAATCTTATCATTTTTTATCTTTTCTTGCACATTTGATTTCCACCACGAACTATTTTTACTATTAAGAGCTTTTCCCTTCGAGACTCCAGGCCCATCTTTTGCAGTATTCGTAATATCACTAGCTATTTTTTTGCCACATAGTATTAGCATCCTCATCCACAGATAAAATCTTAAGATATGAAATCTTACTCTCAAAAATACTTTTGTTAATATTCTTTAAATGCCTCATTCTAAATCTAGAAAATCATTTTATTTTATTTTCTATTTTCTACCCCTTTATCTTAATGTCCAAAATTAATAATCGATGTTGGGTACAAAAATTTCCGCTTGAAATAAATGTACAATCTTTATAATCTAAACAATCTAATTTTCTTATAAAAAAATAATCAATTTGTGCTTTACTATATTCATTTTTATAAGTGATAAGATGCTTATCTCTTTTCTTAAATAAGGTATTAGCTATTAAGAAATCATAAGCTAAAGAAAAATCAAATATGGTCTTTCCACCTTCATTTATTTTTCCAAACCCATGGCCACCATTAATGCTTTTAAAATCATCTACCAACTGTAAGTCCGTAAAGTTTGTTAGACCTATTACAGTTGTCCCATCGCAAACCAAGAGGAGGGAGGGTAAATTGGTAATTTAAAATTCTCTTGGTAAACTTTAGAAAATAGTTCTTATGATTTTAACACGATGAAAATTTATCAAAATAAAATTTTCAAACACAAAATTAAAAGTGCCAAAAATTAAAAATCCAATAAATAAAAAAATAAAAGAACACATAAATTTATAGTAGTTCAGTCTAATAAGACCTACGTGTACTCCCTAAAGACTCCCTCTTCAAGTATTGAACTGTACCAAAGTGACTCTCCTTTTGCTCCCAAAGCAAGGAAAAGAAGCCTATATAATTAACCTCTCTGCCACCAACCCTCTGCGTGGCAGAGAGCCATCATCCTTTCACACACTCATAGTGTCGGTAAAGAACCATTATGCTTTCACACCCTCCTAGTGTTGGTAGAGAACCGTCATCCTTTTATACCTCCTAGTGGCGGTAGAGAATCATTATCCTTTCACACCATCTTAGTGTAATCATCATCCTTTCACACCATCTTAGTGTCAGCAGAGACCCGTCATCCTTTCACACCCTCCTAGTGTTGATAGAAAATCATTGTCCTTTCATACCATCCTTATGTAGGTTGAGAATCGAATCTTATATAAAGATCTTCTCTCGAGCATCTTCAAATAAGTAAGGAAGAGATTTGCTGAATCTAAGATCATACAATATTAATAGTTTAGAAAAATTTTGAGTTCATTCGGGACAAACTTGTATGTATATATTTTGTACTTTAGACATTGTCTGTATGATGGTAAATTCATATAGTATTAATAGGACTTAAAAAATTTTCATGGAATGATTCAATTAATTCTATTATGGAGGAACACTCAGGCCAAATAATCTCGTGCAATAAAAAATCATACAATATGATTAATTTTTAAAAATACAAATTTTTACACTCCCCTAGTGTATGTGCGGATGGTTACCTAATTACAATCACATTCTCTCAGACTAAAAAATAAATAAAAAGTTTAGACTTTAAATATAATAAATCCTAGTCTAATCTATCTTGAAGTCTTCAATAGTCTAGAGTATGATTTCCCTGAAATGTTCGTACACACAAACAACAAAAGAAATATTTCAAATATATATTAGAATAAATACTAATCATTACAATAATATTTTGGAATCATAAAAAAAACACATGATAATAGTTGCAATACCAACATGTCCTTTTAAATATCCTCAAATAAAAACTCTTTCTTCAAGAGATATCTTTTGTATTAATTCTTCTAAGTCATTCCAAAGTTTTAATTTTGAACCCATATCCAAACCTACTTGAGAATAAATACTTATAATATTAATAATCTTAGCATCAATAATAATCTTTAAAGTTAATATTATATCTCCAATTCTATTAATTTTTATAACATTATCCTTCAAACTCTTATCTATAATCACACTTACACCATTTCTAATATAACTCCTACCTGAATGCCATTAATTTTTATTCTAAACTATCAATCTCCTTAGCCTTCTCTCCCACCCATTTACAGAATGCACAAAATATTTATCTTCCAAAAAATTGTAATATCTATTAATTCCAATGATTTTTCTGTAAGGGAGCCTATATTCCAAGTTTCTATTCTAATTTTAGTTTCAAATAATAATAATTTAATAATCATAAAATTATTTATATTATAATTTAATTTCTTCTTCCAAAATTAATAATATTGATAGACCTTTAGAAGTTGAGTGAGTGAACGATAACACAAGATTATTAAAATAAGAGCTACAAAATACAACATTTTTAAAGTTTCATGTTGACAAATTGTTACCTTCCCCATTAAGGCCCATAAAACTATTATTCATACCACAAATAGTTGCTAAAGAATTTTCCCATTTATTTAACATAGGAGGCCCTAATAATCGAAGAACATGTAGACCATAGATACACGCATAAGGATCATAAACTTTGACCAAAATGAGCAAAAACTTTACTGAAAGTGAATGCCAAAGTGAACCTTGGAATCTCCACAATGATAAAAAGCATTTTTCATACTATAATTGGGAGAGAAAATGGAAAGTCTATGTTAAAAAGATTATCTACCCTTGAAATACATTAGCTATTTGTGAGAGAAGCCTAGAAGAAAAATACTATTTGTTACACAATGAGGTTTAAGTGAAACAAAAGTCAAATAAGTGGTTTTGATATGTTCTATATCATTATAAGTTGGTTTTTTTTTTCATATCTATTCTTTACTTCATGTAACATATATTTTTCATCAACATAAAAAATAATATTAAATGTGAAAGTTTGTGAAGGTCGTTAAACCTTAATGAACTAGCCCGAGGCTCACCAAGAGGGAGCTGAGTTACTAGTTTTTAAAAGTTTTCTTAACTCCAAATTAGCGATGACATTATTTTTGAAACAATTTTCATAAATTAGAAAGACCAAATTAAAATTGATCACGGAAGCAAAAGAGTTTATAAAAAATATCACTTTCTCTACAATGATTTTAATTTATGAAAAGAGGCAATAATCACCAATTTTTTCGAGCAGTTATAACAATCATAAAATGCAGGAAATATAAAAAGTGTGAAAATGAAAACACATATAAGATTTTTATAGTGGTTAAGTCAACCTTGACCTACTTTCACACTTTAGATTCTTTAGCTCCGAGAATTTGCACTAAAACAAAGTGACTTTTCTTTTGCTCCCACATTAAGATGAAGAAGACCTTAAAGGCTCACTTTCACCAAACCTGATGCATCGGAGTACTGGATGCTATGTCACCTTTCCGATGATGATAGAAGACCTTGACTCATTTTTATCCCTCCTAGAGAAGGTAGAGAATCTCAACACCTTTTTCTACTTTCTAGAGAAGGCATAGTACCTCAACTCTTTTTTATCCCTTTAGGAGAAGGAAAATTACCTTGAGGTCTTGACTTGAAGCCTCTCTCCCTTGAGAGCTTCTAAAGACTCACCAAGGCCATAGGAGGAGCAAGGGTGTAGCTAGCCGAGAGAAATTATGTGATCGCCTTCTCCTTCCTCTCAAAACTTGGATTTCTCAAAAGCATCTCTCTATGAGTCTCTTTAGTAGTCACACATTCCTTTCCTCTATTCAAAGAGAATCTTTAAAACATGCTTAAGTAACGGGCTTTGCAAAACCATTAAAAAAAATAAGTAAGTCATTAATATTCATACAATATAATCAGAGTTCAAACAATATGATCAGTTCAAAAATAGTCCCATCCAGTATGATATGAATAGTCATTCAAATGAACTGCTTAAATTTTATGAACACATTGTACATTATGATCTAGAGATTGTCTAATACAATTAGTTTAATTTCCTCTTTTAAAACCAAATTATTCCTGGGATGATTGAAAATTGTCTCTGGTAATCATCACATATTACTCTCATTATATAGAGTGATTAGGTTATTTCAAGTATATTGTCCTACACAATATCAATATTATATTATATGAATAGTTCAATAAATCATGGTTTTGTTTGGTACGATCTTTGGGATGACCAAATTTTTTCCCTATTAATTATTCAGTATAATCTATATCATACAATATGATTGACTGTGATTAATTAAACCATGATTTTATTGACTAATTATGGGGGGTTAATTTTATAAAGAATTTAAAAGTTTGTATAGTAAAATTAGTTGAAAAACAAAATTTCAAAATTATTCTTAAATTAATCTAGCTACTAGGGTTTTTGGATTATAATAAATTATACAGTATGATCCTGATCGTGTAGTATAATTATTTCATTGAAACTAATTTTTCAATTAGCCATTAAGTCCCATCTTTGTATATTGATTGTACACTACAATTATAAGTCATACAGTATGATTAGTACAAAAAATTTTAACTTAAAATTTATATCACTCCCTCTGTGTCTGTACAGTCACCTAATTACATACACTCTTATGTTAGTAGACTAAAGAAATAGAAAATAAAGAAAAAAAATGACATACTTTTTTACTTGAAAATCCTATTCAACCCATTCTTGAGCTTTTAGTATCCTTGAGTAGTGTATGTTTTAGCCATAATGTTACTGCTCACCAATAAAAAAAATATTTAAATATTTAGTGAGAAAAGTAATAATTCAATCAATAATATTTGTCATCATAAAAATCAAAGATTAGGGATCCTAGATTGTAACAATCTCTTCATTTTTGTTGATGTTAAATAATATTGGTTGACAGGCAAGATTAATATTCCTTTTTTCCTAAGCTCCCCTTCACTAGGTGATGGATTTAAAAATTAGGGGTTGTAAATTTCAAATTTGTATTATTATTTTTAATTTTAAAAGGTAATAATAAATAAAAAGAAGAAAATAAATTTACAAAAGCACAATATCTATTAAAACATAATGAAACATATATTTTCTCCCCCTTTTGACATTACCAAAAAGATAAGGAATAAATAAAAGGAGAAAATAGTACCAAAAAAATAGTAGGACAAAATAGATAAACACTACAGGTAAGGCAGATCTTGATTAGGTTGGGGGGGGGGGGGGGGGGGGGGGGGGGGAATTTGTTTGAAGGAATTTATGAATGGAGTGAAAATGATTAACAATTGAGGATAATCTTTCTCCAGACCATCTCATGTCTTCCTTGTTATTGAGGGTGATAATTGAGCTAGGTTTCTAACCGATTGAGCCACTGAATTATGTCATCGTGAGGGTATGTTGGGTAGGCAGGTATAGGTGGTGGTATTCATAGCGGCGGAGGTCTACCTGCAGGATCAGCTTCTCCTTCTTCAATAATTTTGGATTGGCAAGCTCGTACCCATGATGGAAAAGGATACAGAAAGAGGCATCCATATATAAAATAGTAACATTATCACGTTAAGCAGGATAATTAATTTGGTATTTTTGGTCTAGGATATAACATATGATATGTCCTGAGGAAACATTTTATTTTCTTTGCATACTTGACGTCGAATATGAGTCATGTTTTATATAAAGTCAAGAATCATTTGGAGTTCATCAAATTGATTATTTGACATTATGAGATAGGTGATGATGAAAAGAGGTGGGGGTATGTTATTTTGATCCCTAGATTTAGGTATAATTAAGGATTTAAGGACATGCTCGATAATACAGGTATTCTAATTTAAGGTGTGGACTAGTAATCGGTGTTTTTTTTTTGGCACATTCCTAATGATCAAGTAGATACAAGTCAAGTCAAAGTCATTTGAGATAAGATATTGTGGATGAAATCCTTTAGTAGAAAGTTCTATATGGTTTGTTAAATTTTCCTTGGTGATTTCTACGTGTTGTCGACAAACAAAGTATGCTATGTTAGAGGTTTCCAGATTTTTCCTATGGTTGGCTAAGAAATTATAAAGAAGTTGATAGTTGTAGGGAAAAACCAGTGTAAGGAGAAATTGAAGAGTAGTGGAGGCAAAGAGGTTCATCCCCTCGTAGTTTAAGGCTGGTTGAGTTAACATTATAAAAAGGGTGAATTTTGCCTCTTTGTAATCATGGTAGGAATCTTCATCCCTTCCAGAGAGAAAATGATCATCAAAATGATGAGAGGTTAGTACAATATGATCAGGGGAGTTAATTCATCAGGAGGCTTGTAAGAAAAAGTGGTAAAAAAAAGTATGATCAAGTATCATACTGGAAGATTTTAAGTAGTTATGTTTATCCTGATGGGTCATCGGTAAAGAATTTGACGAAAAGTATCTTATAGTATGAAAAGGTATTCATACAGCATGAATTGCAATTATTATTGTACCAATCAAATTGAATTCTTCCAATTCTAGTTTGATGCGTGTATCATTGAGTATGATTAAAAAAAATTTCATGCCAAACAAATTAAACTCCTCAATGATAATTAACACTTGGATCATACAGTACGATCGAGGTCTGTATATTACGATGTACATATCATGGATCTAATATGGATCATTGATTAAACTAAGGGTTATGATATGTGTATATCATACAGTAATCATACAACATGATATAAATAAACTTTCAAAGATTCTTGGAAGTTAGTAAGCTATGTATGTGTGTGATGATCAATAAACATCTTAAACCAAAATAATTTTTTATTCAACATAAATAACAAACAAAAACACACAAACATTGCAAAGAAGCAAACACATATAATTAACATATATGAATTATTGATTTCAAATGAATTTTTTATTTATTAATCTTGAATTAAGCATGATTGTCTATAACACCTAGTTTTTTCTTCAAGGTGCTAAAGGTGTCATAGGCTAGAGGTTATGTGAATATGTGTTCCAATTGATCTCATGTTTCTATAGTCCAAGATCTATGAGTTGTTGCTTTAGACATAAGACTTGAGAAATATAGCTCCATACTGCTATATATTCTACCTCAGTTGTGGAAATGGCTACTGAGTTTTATTTTCTACTAGATCAATAAACTAAAGATTGTACTATGAGTTGGAAGGTTCCAAAAGTGCTTTTCCTATCTACCCTAAATTTTACAAAATTAAAATATGAATATCATATTATTTTTAAATAAGTGCCATGTCTAGGATACCAGGTTCCTAGGTTTAAACTACCTAACATGTTTCTAAGGATTCTCATAACAATAGTAATATGGGATTATTTTGGATTAACCTAAAATCTAGCAAAAATGAAAACACTAAAAATAATATCAGGTCTGCGAGCAGTTAAGTAAAAAAGTGATCCAATTATTACCTTATACTTTCTTTTGATCTACTTATTTTCCATTTCGGCCCTTTCCTAATTGAACTGTAGAGCTCATGGGAGTGTTCATGGCCTTAGCATTATCCATTTCATATTTTTTTTAAGAATGCCCTTGAAGTAATTATATTGACTAAGGAAGGCTCCATTATCCATCTATTTTACACTAAATCCAAGAAAGTAGCTTAGCTTTCCTATCATACTCATCTCAAATTGACAACTCATTGTTTTTGAAAATTCATCACAAAGGTTTTTATTTAAGGATCCAAACAAGATGTCATCAACATAAATTTGAATAATAAGTATTCTCCTTCTTCCTTTAGGAAGAGGGTGTTGTCTACACTATCCTTAACAAATTCTCTATCTAAAAGGAATGTGCTTAGCCTTTCATACCAAGATCTATATGCTTTCTTCAACCTATGTAAGGCCTTCTTCAATTTGAATACATGATTTAAGAATTATAAATTTTCAAAACTTGGGGTTTGCTCAACATGAATATCCTCTTGAATCACCCAATTTAGGAAAGCACTCTTAACATCCATTTGATACAGCTTAAAACCCTTAAAGCAAGAAAAGGCTATTAGCACTCTAATGGCTTCTAATCTAGCTACAGGGCAAAGGTTTCCTCATTATATGTTCCTTCGATCCGATTATACCCCATAACTACAAATCTAGCTTTTTTCCTCACTAACATTCTATTTTCATTCATCTTATTTTTGAAATCCCACTTTGTTCTAACCACACTCTGATCCTTAAGTCTCTTGACTAGTTCCCACATGTCATTTCTCACAAATTGACTTAGCTCTTCTTGCATTGATAGGATCCAAAATTCATTAGTTAGCACTTGTCTATGTTGGTGGGTTTTATCACATGCCTAAATCTAACACCTTCAGATGGGTATCATAAAATAAATTCATTAGGATGATTATAAAAATATATCTCCATTCTCTAGGAAATTGTTCTTAAGCTTCTACTGTATCTCCTATAATAATGGTTCCTACCCCTTGAATGACCTCCACTTCTTCTTCTTTAGGCTTAGATTCAGAGGTCTTATCCAATTTATCAAACACCACATGGGTAAACTCTTCTACTACCATGGTCCTCTTATTAAAGTTTCCATAGGCCTTACATATAAATGAGTGACCTAAGAAGACACTTTCATCGGACATGGGATCAAAATTGAGTGACCTAAGAAGACACTTTCTTTAGACTTGGGATCAAATTTTCATAGGGGTGATTTTATATTTATTAGGATGAAGCATCTATGGCCAAATACATAAAAGTGAGAAAGGTTGGGTGTCATACCCTTAAGGAGTTCATACGTTGTCTTATTAAGTTTGGATCTATCATTCACGCTATTTAAAATATAATAAGTATTATTAACTACTTCTGCCCAAAAATACTTAGTAAGTAAATACTCTGCTAGTCTTGCTCTACAGCTTCCACTAAGGTGTTATTTTTCCTTTTAGCTATTCCATTTTGCTGGGGGCTCCTAGGGGCAGAGAAATTATGTTTTATTCCCATGTCTTGATAGAAGGATTCAAACTTATCATTTTCAAACTCTCCATCATGATCACTATGAATTTTTGATAGTTTACCTCCTAATTTCCTTTGAATCCAAGTGGAGAATGCTCTAAATTTTTCAATTGACTCACTCTTATGTACAAGAAATTTAACATATGTAAATTTAAAGAAATCATCCACTATTTCAAATCCATATGTCTTCCCTTCTAGGCTAGTTGTACTAATAGGTCTAAATAGGTCCATGTGAAAGATTTCTAGTGGCCTAAAGGTGTTAATGTCTTTTATTGATTAAAATGAAGACCTAACTTATTTTCCTAGTTGGAAGTCATCACATATATGGTCCTTAGAGAAATTTAACTTAGGTATGCCTCTAACTAGGTTCTTTTGGGAGATGTTCCTAAGAGCCTTCAAGCTTGCTTGACATAGTCTCCTATGCCATAACCAAGGTTCATTAATTATAGTTTTTAAGCATAGTGAATTTGAATATTCAATGCAGTTCAAGCATAACATGCAAATATTATTCATCCATTTTTCTTCTAACACAAGATTTTCATTTAAACTAGTCATGCATTTGTTTGAAAGAAATTTTATATTAAATCCTTTGTGGCATAGTTGACTAATACTCAATAAATTATGCTTCAAATCATCAATTAATAACACATTCTCAAATATAAAGTTTTTAAAGTTGCCAATTATACCTGAGCCCACCACTTTCCTACTGGTGTTGTCCCCTAAAGTCACATTGCTTACTAACTTGGCTTCTAGTGTGATGAATTGCTTCATATCACCAGTGATATGCCTCGAGCATCAACTATCCAGGTACTACATGCTCGGACTAGGACTTTTATTAGAGCACCCTTATATAGTTATTCAGAGGTTAGATTTGGGATCCCAAGTGAGTTTGGGTTCCTCCTTACTCTTAGTTAAATGAGATGAATACATACTATATAGCGATAAATGCAATTTAGGTCACCATATTAGATGTGTCATAGGGTGGATTGTGCAAGTGCGAGCTATGTGACCTAACATGCCATAAGGGTAACACCTAACTCCATGGTGCCTTCTCATAGGTTTAAGTGATGTATGCTATGTTAAGGGGTTATAAAATTAAGCTAATGTTGGTGATGGTTTAATATTCTCAACTGAAATAACTTTTGCTCTAAAAAAATTATTAGCATTCTCATAGCTTGCCACTTCCAATTTTAATGTATGCTCATTACTATCTAGTTAACATGAAAGCTTTTCTAATTGCTTAAACGGGTTTTTTAGTTTAGTATGTGATGTTTTCATGGATTCATGTGCATCAGTTAAGCTGATAAGCTTCTTATTTAAGGAATCATACTCATCAAGCAAGGTTATGTGATCACTATCTAGACTAGCATGCTTTTTTGTAAAATAGATAATTTAATATAAAGACTACCATGCATATTTTCTAGCTTCCTATAGGAATCAAGAATATTTTCAAAAACTAAGAGTAATTCATCGTAGGAAAGTTGAAATACCTCATCTTAATTTGATTGATCAAGATTATTATTAGACATATGACATAGTTTTATTACCTCCTCTTTAGTCTCTACTTCTGATGATTCTGAGGCTGAGATGACTGAGAAAGTTTTTTTTCACTTTTACTTGCCCCTCTTAAACTTTGGACTCTCTTCACCATTCTCCATGATAGGGTGAGTATTCAGGTTTGGTTAGTTAGCTCAAAGGTGAACTTATTTCCTGCACTTGAAGCAAATGTTGTTAGAAGAAGCTTTAACATTTTTGTTACTTTTACCTTTGCTCCAATTGTGCTAATAACGTCTCTATTTCTTTCCAGGAAACTCTTGAATTTTCATGTCATTAAGGTGATGTCATCATCCTCCTTCGCTATAGAGTTCTCACGGTCCAAATTATTTGCCATAAGTGCTAAAGTTTTCTTCTTCTTCTTCTCCTTGCATCACTTTGCCTTTTACTTACTCTTTACTCGTTGGCAATGAGTGACTCAAGCAAATATCCAATGGAATAAACATTTAAGTTTTTAGATTAAGTGATTGCAGTTATCTTAGCATCATAATAACTAAGTAAGCAGTGTAGAATTTAATTAACTTTTTAAGAGTTTTATAGTTCTCAACCTAGTGCATGTAAGAATGTCACTATCTAGGTGAACCTAGTATACATTTCAAATATAGTCTTACTAGTTTTCATGAAAAAGAGTTTATAGTCATGTAACATAATATTTAGCCTTGACTATTTTACCTAACTAGTTCCCTTATAAGTTATACATAATCTATCCCAAATCTCCTTTCCCATTGCGCAAGTAGAAACTCGTATATAGTCTTCAAATTTTAAAGTATAAAAGAAACAATTTAAACATTATTTAACATTTAACTATGAGAGTTCCCTGCCCTCATAGCTCTATTTAGTAAAAGGAGTCTCAGTTTTGAAAACATTATCTATATGCGATCAAAGTGAATAGCCAGTTTTAACCATATGCCAAATTCTATAGTCAATAGATTGTAAAAAAGTAGACATGCATATTTTCCAAAAATTTGAAGGGATACTTTCAAATAGTTGTTGGCGGGTTATAGAAGAATCCTCTGTAGTTTTATAGTTATGAAAATAAGAAATTGATCGTTCTTCAAAAGGATTTTAAAACCTTATTTTTTAAATTCACTATGATATCACTTGATAGTTCATGAAGGTCATTAAACCTTAACAAACTAGACTGAGGCTCACAAAGAAAAGGGTGAATTGGTAATTTTAAAAACTTTTCTTAACTCCAAAATAGCGATGATAATATTTTTGAAACAATTTTTAGAAATAAGAAATACAAAATTTAAATTAATTTTGAAAGCGAAAGAGTTTATCAAAAATATAATTTTCTATGATTATTTATGTTTTATGAAAAGAAGCGGTAATCACCAATTTTCATAAGAAATTATAACAGTTATAAAATGTTAGAAATATAAAAGTGATAATAGAAAAAAACACACCAGAGATTTTTATATTGGTTTGATCAATCTTGACCTACGCCCACTCCCCATAGTCCTCTTCAAGAATTTGAACCAAAACAAAGTTACTCTCCTTTTTCTCCAACAATAAAGAGGAGAAGCCTTTATAGCTCACTTTCACCAAACCTTATAAGGACTACTGTCGAATGCTATGTCACCCTCCTGGCGATGGCAGTAGACCTTGGCTCATTTTTATCCCTCTTAGAGAAGGCAGAGAACATCAGCTCCTTTTTATCTCTCCTAGAGAAAGTAGAGTACATCAACTCCTTTTTCTACCTCCTATAGAAGGAAGAGTACCTCAAGGACTTGACTTGATTCCTTAATCTCTAGAGAGCTTTTAAAGACTCATTAAGGCCTCATGAGGAGCAAGGGTGTAGCTAGCTCGGAGAAACCGTGTGATCCCCTCATGCTCATTCTCCCTCATGCTCAACCTCACCTTTACTTCATCTCAAATACTGGATTTCTCTAAAGCATCTCTCTAAGAGTCCCTTCAATTGTCACACAATCCTCTCCTCTCTTCAAAGATAATCTTTAAAATAAGCTTAAGTAATGGGCTTCAAGAAACCTTAAAAAAGCAATTAAGCTATCACTTTTTATATAATACAATTGTAGTTCATAGAGTACGATCAGTTAAAAACTAGTCCAATCCTATACAATATGAATATTCATTCAAATGAACTATTCAAATTTTATAAACACATGATATAGTATGTTCCAGAGATTGTCCAATGTCTTCTATTTAATTCCCTCTATTCGTACGGAATGATTCCTAAGATGACTAAAAATCATCTATGCTTATCATCCCATACTTCTCTTGTCATACAATATGGTTAGTTGATTTCAAGTAAGTCGTCTAGTGTGATATAAATATCATACAATATGAATAGTTCAATAAATCATAGTTTCGTTTAGTACGATCTTTGGGATGACCAAATTTCATCTATATTAATTGGTTGGTAAGATCTATATTATATAATACAATAGAATGTCATTAGATAAATCATAATTTGATTGATTAATTATGGGAGTTAATTTTAATAAGATTTTAAATATTTGTATAGTATGATTGTAATCATATAGTACGATTTTTTTAAAAATCAAATTTCAAAATCTTACTTAAATTAATTTGGCGGCTAGGGTTTTTAGATCATAGTGAACGTACATAACAATCACAATCTACAGTATGATTAGTTTGAAGAAAATAATTTTTCAATTAGCCATTGAGCCAATTCTTTATATACTGATCATACAATATAATTGTAAGTCATGCAATATGATTAGTACAAAACATTTTAACTTTTAAAATTCATATCACTCCCCCTATGAGTGTGTGTGTGCACAATCAACCAATTGCATGCTCTCTTATGTGGCTAGACTAAAAAAATAGATAATAAAGAAAAATAAAATTACATACTTTATTACTTGACATTCATATTCTATCATTTCTTGAGCTTTCAATAGCCTTGAGAAGAATATGTCTTACCTGCAATATTAGTACTCACTGATAAAAGAAATATCTAAATATTTAGTAAGAAAAGTAATAATTTAATCAATAAAGTTTGTCATCATCAAAATCACAGACTAGGGATCCTAGATTACAACAAATAAACTTTTATAATTTATAAATTTGAGAGGAAAAAAATGGGTACATGCAAAAAACCCTTTTTATTTATTAGAAATTTGTGATTGGTCATGAATATAAATCTTAAAGTAATCGTATTAATATAGGTTTGTCATTGAAATTTAACTATATTAATTAATAGTTAAGATGTATTGAATGACATAAGTGATGTACAAAATCAATGACACATATTAAAAGAAAATATGATATAAGGAACATAAGAAGAGCAACAAGCTCACAAATCTTGAGCATATTCATTTCGTAAGTACCTAAATAGAAGATCTGAGAAGATATGCAAGTTTGGTTGATTTATATGACATAAGAGAGAGGGAGGGAGGGAGGGAGGGAGAGAGAGAGAGAGAGAGAGAGAGAGAGAGAGAGAGAGAGAGAGAGAGAGAGAGAGAGAGAGAGAGAGAGAGAGAGAGAGAGAGAGAGAGAGAGAGAGAGAGAGAGAGATCCTCTAAATAGAAATTTGCATATGGAGACAGATCATGAGTTATGATAGTGTTCTTTTGATCTTGTTAAATAGGTGAGAGACAACTTCAAGTGTTTAGTTTTTAGTACAAAAAATTACAGTAATAGTGACATATGACAAAGAGTCAATGGATACCAACATAGAAATAGAAATTATACTAATAATGAAAAAAAACTTGTAATACTAAGGTACATATTGAAGACTATTGAGAGATCTTGATCAAACTTAAGTATCATGATCTATATTTATAGTTAAGAGAAGGATCAACTTAGTGATAAGAAATCTCAGTAAATGACATTTGAGTATATTGCAAAATTTCAGCATATTTAAATATTTTGATAAAAAAAAATGATAGTAAGAGCATAACATTATGCTATTCTCAAAGGTTGCTTTTTCCATAATAGATTTAGCTATTAAATGCCTTAAGATGTAGGTTGAGAAAAAATCAATTTAACAAATGTTTGTTAAAAAGAAATCAAAGTAAGAAAAGGTTAATCTTATAAAATAGGAAAGCTCCTAAATGAGAAAATGTTATCCATATAGGAATAATAGATGATTCATTTGAATATTAAAAATTTGGAGACTACTTTGAAAATCTCTATAATGAACCTTCGATCAACATAGCTTATTTTAGGAAGAGCGTTATATAATATTTTATTCATGAAGAACTCATTTTCTCAAGCATAAGTTTTATTTATGAAACTAAGAAATCTTTGGGAAAAAAAACTTCAATGCTTATAACAAGGATCTAATCATGTGAAGGAATGGTCTGGTGAGTAAGAACTTCCTCACAAATGAAAATTTTAACAATTATAACCTGTAAAGATAATTATCATGATAAAAAATTATACGTTTATTATGGATTTAAGATGTTAGAATGAGTTATTAATTAGGTAGAAAATTTGATGATGGAGAAATGCTACTTAGTTAGGAATCCCCATGTTGGACATAAACTACCTCAGCAAAATAATCTTGAGTAGGAAGTGGCTTGGCCACCTGAAGGCCACCATCGATAAAGATAGGAGGATCCAATCATGTTTAATAACTCAAATTTTTGAAATGATTTTTTTTATTTGAAAATTTCTAATTTCAGCATAATGCCTTGCTGAAGAAGGAAGGAAGAGGGAGGAGAGAGAAGGTTGATCAGAGATTTTTGGTCCATCCATTTTATTCAGAGATTTCTTTTATTCATTATAAGTAAATGAAATCTCATTTTAGTTCTTAATGATTTTGAGTTTGGCATATTTCTTCTCTCCAAAAATGATAAAAAAAAAAAATTCTCCTAATTTATCAAGTTTCCTTTGTATAAATTTTTGTATAATAAATATGAATAGTGTGAACATTCTGACAGTAACATCACTGAGTTTCACTGATTAGAATTAAAGGTATGATTTTTGTTGAAGTTATAAATATTATATAGATTTTTTTGTAATGAACAAAATTGACTATTTTGTAATGCATTTTGATTGTGACATTTACATAAGCAAGAAAGGCTATCTATTAACACTATAAAATGAGTTAGCTATTAAAACATAATATCTTGGATAGGAGGGTGGGCCGACAGGCTTTAATTTATAGATGGTTTGTTGTGTTATCTATATTGTAGCCTATAACAATTGTCCAAATTATGTCTACGGGAAAAGGGTGACGACTCTTAATGATTTTTGAAAACCACCTACAATAATAATGATAAACGATGAAAGATATTGATATAATGATATAAAAAATGAATAGATGAAAGGATGAAAACACCATATTATGCTAAATGTCCTTCCTTATTCAATCATATCCTACTATATTGATAGATAAAGTAGTAATTTGTGTATATACATAAAATATGAATGGATATAAGTATTGATTGCATATAATTGATTTGTTTGAGGTAAGAGGATATGATTGATAATATTTGGCACTTGTGAAAGTGTGATTCTTTTTACTAATACTTGAATAACTATAGTTTTACTATTTTATTGATTTATTTATTTTAATGCCTTTCATTGATTCATAGATTCATTATAATGATTTCCTTACTTTGTTATTGATCATTTTGAGTTTTACAAATGATAACTGATCATTGATGATTAATCTTATTAACTGAACAAAATATATTTATTCTTCTAGACTTTTATTGAAAGATTTAGTGAGTTTGGTTTACTATTGAACTTTTTAGCTCATTATGTGAATTTTAATGATATTAGGTTAGGGAAGGGTCCATGATTAGTTGGAGTGAGATTGACAGAGATCCTCAATATATATATATATATATATATATATATATATATATATATATATATATATATATATATATATATATATATATATATATATATATTGTGAGGAGCTTATGATAGAATAATAATGGCACTGATCTCTTCGCCATTGTATATTGATTTGTAGAGAATGAATATATTGTAGTATTTTGAGGTATGCAATTATTAGTTATTTTCACTCGATATAGATTTATTTTTTTGATGAGTTATAGAAGCTCCATTTGACTAATTAAAAAGATTGAATAGAAAATTATTCTAAATTTAATTCTGGGGCATTACATCACGTAGGTTGACCTAGGGAGGACTTCAAGAAAAAGGGAGAGAGTCCGATGCTAGTAAGAAGATATGGTTGCACCTAGAATAAAAATTTAGTAGATGCTGGTGAAGAGGATTGGTAAAAAATAAGGGATTAATGGGGAAGAAGAAGATGATGATGAAGAAGATACAATTAGAGGACATGGATGCATATGAATATGGGAGATTGGTGGGATAAATGTAAATTGAAATGTTCATGGGGCTGGTGTAGTGGTAGGAAGTGGAGAGGTAGTGTGGGGTCCTTCACAAAAGCAAAGCCACGAGAGAAAGAATTAACATTGAATTGATGTCCATGAAAGAAAGGAGTGACTAGCAACGTAGGTACACATGATAATAATAAAAAGATAATCAATCTATAGTATGGAAGGGATGATAAAGTCATTGAGCAATGACAGAGTAAAAATTTAGGAGGAGATCGTGTTGGCTAAGATAACACAAAACCTAAATGACTCTAAAAATAAGAATTAGACCAGAAAGGCTTGGATTGAAATATTGGAGAGAAGAAGCAACAAAAGAAATAGATGATTATGGAAAGATTCATGATTTATTAGATTAAAAAAAATAAAAACTAAGAAAGGTTGACCATAAATGAATTTGATTATCCATTACAAGAAAATTAAATATTGGCATTGTAGCCCTATAATTAGTTCAAATATATTAGAAATATGGGAGTTTCATGATAATGAAGATCCAACTTGAAGGCTACTATAGACACCAGTGGAGCCCTATAATTAATCAATTAAAACACCACAAAAATTAAGATAGAAAGAAAAAATGTTAGAATTTTATGAATTGGAAGATAAAGATTGACTATGTAGAGAAGTCCTAAAAGGAATAAGTTATCCAAAAACAATATTTAAGAAATTACCATCACTAGCAAGTATGACATGAGTATTCCAACATCAAGAGGGTAGTAGATTTTAACGACTGAGCGAGGTCAAACACCTAAACCTAAATAGAGGAATTGTAATGATTTAAGGAACTTAATGTTCATGGAAAATAAGTCAAGGCTAGGTAATGTTTCCTTCGATCATTCATACAAAGAATAAATTAATATAGATACTTTCATGATAAGTTTTGTATTTGCACTGTTAACACCTATAATTCTCCTAGTGTTATTTGGTTGATTCCAAAATAAATAAATAAATAAATAAAGAGGCTTCTAACGATCAAAAGTGATTTCATCAGTTCCTTAAATGAAATCATTATTTTTTGCACCACAAATTACTGTAAAATAAAGTCATCATACCTAAAAATAAAATTTTATTATAGGGAATAGAATGAGTTTAGGATATATATACCAACAGGAAAGCAAAGGTGTGAATAAAACTTTATGATTATGTTAAAATCAAATATTTTTTTCTTGATCGTTGTCATGCTTTAACTTTCAACTATGCGTGTACAACTCAACTAGGTATGTTTGTTCGGAGCTTTGTCTACTAAGTTAGTTAGAGGTATTGGGCTTAAATCTTACGTATGTAATGTATGTATAAGTTAGCAATAATTGGCCTAAAAGCTCAAAAAAAACTTTCAACTATAGGTTGGTTTTATCAAACTTCATTTACTGTATATTTTGTAATATCGTACTTGAAGGCTTGGCTTTCATTTATATTTTCTTGATTTTAAAAATACTTTTTTCTGTATTACTTCATTAAAAAAAAGAAATTACAAGTGATTTGAGATAGATTATTAGTTACATCTCCATACATCTATACCTCCAGATATCAAGTGATCCAAAAAAAAGTGGTAACATAAAACAAAGCACATTGAAACTGAGGTGATTAATTAAGAAGACATTGCTCAAGGCTTTATTCAATTGAGTCTTGAAACTATTATAGAAGATTATTTGAAAGTAGATGTTTGAGCAAAGTTTTTTTTTTCTTGAATGATCACAAAAGTATTAGAGAGTATTCTTCATATTTTAATATATGACTAATATTTCTTAAAATATACTTTCAGATATATTGTTTTAAAAAATAAATATGTGAGGCAAATTTTTTTAATTGATAATTAATTGGCCTAAAATTAAGGTTTTGTTTGCCATAGCCTTCTTATTGCTTTTCTTTTTCAGATCATAATAAAAATTTTTGTTTGGCCATAATCTTAGTGTTACTTTCAAATTAAATATTGTACTTTTTAAAAGTTACTTTTTATATAAGACTTTTACAAAATAGTAAGCAAGTTGCCCCAAATGAAGCCTAAGACTTTAGATTTGTTATGAAATGAGCTTTATACATATAGAGTACGTATTACATTCATTTCTAAACAAATCAAATAATTTTGAAGTCCATTCTAACACAATTTGATCACAAAAATCTTAAATGATTTCTTCCATATAAAATAAAAGTATTCAAATAAATAAAGCATAAATCTGCCACCCACCTTCAATTTGAACTTTAAGTTGAAGTTCCCTAAGTCGTATTCAAGTTGTTCAAGTCAAGTTCAAGTTTGGACCTTTTTCAATTGTTCAAATTCAATTCCTTTGTAGTTCATTTAGGTCCACTATTTAGTTAAGATTTTGGTACCCTCGCAGCGTCTCCCCCGTTTAGGAGAAATTTCAAAAGTCTGGGTAATACCACCACGCTATGAAAGCATGAATGACAGGTGTCGGGGAACACCACGGCCATGGTCTTCAATCCCATCGCTCTATAAGAGCATATATGGGTCTTCGATGTATGTGTTTAAAAATACGAAATTTCTTTCCTTGCCAACACTGAGGCATGTACAGGTGCTTAGAAGTGTCCGTGCCATGCTGCAAGAGCGTGTACAAAGCCTACCTGTATCTCTATAAGCATTACACCAGGCTAGCTCTTATTGTGCTACAAGAGCACGTATATAGGGTTCTCCAACTCTGCGCAAATGCCAAGAGAAAATTTTGAGTTCAGAACATTTATACCATTATGATCGGCGGTGGTGACAGTGTCTAAATGATGACGCCAATGTGCAAAATCTCCACTTTCTCTTTCTTTTTTTTAACATATATATATAATAAATAGCATTTGCAAATACTAGTAATATTAATTATAGTAAATAACAATAAAAGCAATTAAAGCTAACAATAGTAAGGTAAAATAAACAAAGAACTTACTTTTTTTGGATTTGAGTCGAGCGAAAGGGTGTTGTTTTGGGGCTGTTTAGGTTGGAATTTGGAGTGGGCTTTTTGTGGACTTTTGTAGAAATTGTTGGCAATGATTGAGGAGATGTGCGGTGGGAAGTAAGGGCTGTTGAAGTGAAGTGAGTTGTGAGTTATAATTACTATAATTCTAATTAAATATTATGTGTTGTACTTCTTAGTTGAGTTGAATGTATCTGATTGGCTTAGCTAGGCTCCTTTCTCTATATATTTCTTGTACAAGGCTGTAATAGGAGACTATGAAATAACATACTTTTCCATTCCTGTTATTCGGATCTTCTCCTGTTCTTCTTCTATTTCTTGTTCATGTTTCTATCTCTCTGTTTCTTCATGGTATCAGAGCGGGTCATCAATGACGAGTTCTGCGACATCAGGAAACACTGAAAGATCACGCACGAAGAATCAAGAAGAGCCATAGATCTCCTCGTCGCTAAAGTTTGTGGTGACGAACATCAAAAACATTGCTCCGATTCATCTGGTTTTGGACAACTATGCAATTTGGAAACCTCAAATTCTCAAAATCTTTAGCCATCAAGGATTTCACCATTTTCTTGACTCTTCCATTCTTCCTCCATCTATTTCTATCTCCCAAGAAAATGGATCATCCATAACCAATCCCTCCTTCACAAAAAGGCATCTTACTGACCAAATCCTTGCTGCAGCTCTCTATTCTACTATATCCGCCTCTATCATGCCTTACATTGTAAATCTTGAATCAACGGCAGCCATCTGGACTGTTCTTGAAACCCGGTTTCAATCCTCTAACAGATCTAAAGTCATACAACTCAAGAACACTCTCCATAACATTTCCCTTAAGAATCTCACCATGACCTAATATCTTGCAAAGATTAAAGCTCTTATTAATCAGATTGCTGTCATCGGATCTGTTGTTGACATAGAAGATATCATCCTTTATATCTTGAATGGCCTCCCCATTTCCTATCAATCTTTCAAAACTACCAAAAGAACTATGCTCACTCGTATATCTTTTAATCAACTTTATATCCTTTTTCTAAGTGAAGAGATTAATCTTTCTTCGGATGTTGTTAGTAACACCACTTCTCCTGATCCAGCTCTCGCTCTGTATGCTAACTATGGAAAATTTTGCAAAAATAAAGGCTGAAATACACCTTTTGCGTCCAATTCCAGTCGCTATTCAACGACTCAACAAATTTTCTACCAAATTTGCCTCAAGAAAGGGCATTCTACAACGTCTTGTTGGCATCTTTGAAATCATTAGAATGTTCCCACTTCTAACAATATCTCCAACAAAGCCCTTGTTGCCAGTTTAGATAATTCCTACAGTAGCTGGTTGCTTGATTCGGGGACTATGTCGTACCTCACAAATTCGCTGGATAACATCTCTCTCAAATTCATGCCAAGGAACCAAAAGAATCACTGTTGGAGACGGACGGACAGTAAATATAGCTCACACTAGGGCTAGCCTTCTGCCAACCCCAACCCGTAAGCTCCTCCTATCTCAAATTTTTATATGCCGGATCTTCACTATAATATCTTATCTATATCTAAATTAACAAAAGACAATGGCATATTTATCTTCTGTTTAATCCCTCTAGTTTTGTTCTTAAGGATCTCAAGATGAAGAAAGTTCTTTTTCAAGGGACGTGCACCAACGGCCTACACCAAGTTCCGATTACATTCTCCCGGGCTAACCATCAAGTGATATCGGCTACAATAATAAGCTCACATTTATGGGACTCAAGACTCGGTCATCCTCATGAATGAACACTTTCTACTATCGCCAAACATAATCTGCACCAAAGCATATCTTCCATTTCATCTACTTGCATGTCTTGTAAAAGTTCTAAAGGTCATAAAATAGTTTTTGATAAGTCTGTTAGTAACCAAATTTCTTTGCTCTCTCTTATTCTTTCAGATGTTTGGGTACTCGCCCCCATTGTCTCTATTCAAGGTTTTCAATACTTGGCTTTTTCCCCTGAAACACAAATCTGAAGTTACAACTGATTTTATAAATTTTAAAAAGCAGATTGAGAACTACACCTCTAGCTCTATCAAAATTCTTCACACAGATGGCGGCACCGAATTTGTCAACCAAACTTTAAAACAATTTCTTATACAAACTGGCATCACTCATCAAGTATCTTGTATGTATACTTCAGAACAAAATGGAGTCGTTGAAAGAAAGCATTGGCATATAATAGAGACACCCAGAATGCTGCTTCACTTGGCCTCTATTCCCTACCTACATTGGCTTGATGATGTGCTAACTTGAGTTTATCTGATCAATAAGATGTTTTCATCCGTAACTTTTAATGTCTCTCCCTTCAAACATTTTCATCACACTAAACCTACTTATGCTCATCTTCGGGTATTTGGGTGTGCCTATTTCCCCCTTGCCCCGACACACACTCATCACAAATTTCAGACGAAAGCCAAAATATATGTTTTCTTGGGTTACTCTGACACTCATAAAGGTTATTGGTTTCTCGATCCTACTAATAATAAAATTTTATCTCCCGCAACACTACCTTTGATGAAAATTACTTTTTTTTTCATTCAATCCTCATCTCAAACCATACAGATTGATAAACAATCTCAGTTCCTTCTTATTCCTACCTCTGCTCAATCTAGGATTCTGCCAGAAATTCAGTCTATAGAGCTACCGGCCCAGCATGCTCCTGTATCTTCTAAACAACCTGAATGCATTCAACCAGAATTTGTTTTGCAAACCTCCCCTCGAAATGTCTCTTCTGAACTCGAGTATCATCCCATGGTCACTCGGCAGCAAATCAGGTCTCTCAAACCTCGAGTTCGTATGAATTTATGCCATACTATCACTAACTATAATTCACCTGCAACACCTACCAACTACATCGAAGCTAACAAAATTATTGAATGGCGACAAGCCATGGCTACAAAATTTTATGCTTTGCAAAAATAGAGGACTTGGAGCCTTGTCTCTCTTCCATCGATTGTGTCAGTTCTCGGCAGTAAGTGGATGTATCACCTCAAGCTTCATTCTGATGGATCGGTGGCTAAACACAAGGCTCGGCTTGTTGCTCTTGGAAATCATCAAGAACATTACATCGACTACAAGAAAACCTTCAGCCCGATAACTAAACTTCCTACTATCTGCATACTCCTCATTATTGCTATTCATAATGACTGGCAGGTACAGCAATTAGATGTTGCCAATGCGTTTCTTCACAGTACCTTATCATAGAAAGTCTGTATGTCCCAACCGAAAGGCTTTGAAGATAATTTGCATCCTCATTATGTTTGTTGTCTTTACAAAGCAATTTATGGACTTAAACAAGCACCACATTAGTGGTACAACACGTTTACATCTTACCTAGTTTCTCTTGGTTTTTCTCACAGCAATGTTGATACCTCTATAGTTATCTTTAACCAAAATCAAATTCAAATCTATTTTCTTATGTATGTCGATGACATACTTATAACAAGTAATAAGCAAAGTTTTTTAATCGCTATTATTTCCAAACATAATAATTGGTTTACTATGAAACATCTGGGTGAGGCAAGTGATTTTCTTGGCATCAAAATTGTTGCAAATTTAGGTCTATGAACTATGTTTTGATGATTGACAAACACTCTTACTTGACTTGGACAGTCTTTTACGACTGACTTTTCAGGAATCAAAGATCGGACGGAAAAATAGAGCCAGCTCAAGATGAGGTGGATTAGGGTTGAGTCAGTCTGTAATTTTATTTTTTCCCCTCTTGAGTTAATTGTAATCTTTGATGTGACTAATGCAAAGTAACCCTACACACACACACACACACTTGAGAGACTTAGAATTTCTGTTTTTACTCAAATCGCCCAGGACGATATTTACATCGGTCTGGACGATCAGGCTTAAAACAGAAAACCTAATCAGGGGTTCTTAATTAAGGCAGCCGTCATTAGCCAATTGGCAAGGACGATACGTGTATTGGCCAGGACGAAACGTGTATCGTCCAGGATGATACGTGTATCGGCCAGTACGATACGTGTATCATCCAGGACGATAGGATCAAAAAAGAAAGAAATTGCTGCCATAAATAATTAAGTTTTTCTATATTTTTAGTAATCGGCCAGGAGGATCTTGGATCGGCCTGGACGATATTCAAAATTATGCCTTAATTAATCAGACAAATCAAAAAAGTAATTAAAGATGATTGATATGATCACATCGTCCTGGACGATCGCAGAATCAGCCAGGATGATCTAGACAAAAACCTTAGTTACTTATGGATGATTAATATCGATCATCACAAATTCAGGGCGATGCTCTGGATGATTTTCCTCTGATTTGAACTGATCGGCCTGGACGATCGTGATATCGTTCGGGACGATCAAGCCAATTTTCAATCGTCCAGTTTGCATTCATGGCGATGCCCTGGCTGATCTCATGGAATTTGTAATGATCGACCAGGATGATGTCCATATCGTCTTGGATGATATAGTCGGCAACTTGCAATTAATGAGCTCCTTTGAAGCTCTTCTATTTAAGAGCTCTTATTCAACATTTTTGAATATCCTTGGCTACTGTCTTGACCTGAGAAAACCTAAAGGAGAGAGAGAGAGAGGATCTTGTGAGGGGGAGCTTGTGAGGGAATTCACAAGGGTTGCTCCAAGCATTGTTCCACTTCTTCTTCCCTAGAGTCTCTTGTCCTTGGAAGGGTTGGGAGAGGTAAGTTCCAGCAAGCGATCGAGGTTCTCTGCCTGCTTCAGGAGGAAGCAAAAGGAGGAAGGTTCTCTGCCTTGCCGAGTGTGGAAAAAAGAGGTGTTTGTAAAGGCTTCTCCGCCTAGCTGTGGGGGCTAAAGGAGAGTCACGATTGTAGTGTAATACTCGGAGGGCACCTCCGGGGAGTGGACGTAGGTCGAGTTGACCGAACCACTATAAACCCTTGTGTTCTTGTTTTTACTGCTTCCGCATTAATTTTCTTCCACATTTTTTGTGGTGATTTGGTTTGTATTCGTGCTTTGCCTACAGATTTTTTAAATACCAATTCACCCCCCCCCCCCTCTTGGTTAGCCTTGGGCCAGTTCTATAGTGCTTAACATCCCTAATGAACTTTCAAGTGGTATCAGAGACATGATTGGATCTTTACTCTACTTGACTACGAGCCGACCCGACATAATGTTTAGTGTTTGCTTTTGTGCTAGATTTCAAGCCGACCCTAAGGAATCCCACCTGATTGTTGTTAAGAGAATTTTTAGATATCTTTTGGGGACCCAAAGCTTGGGGATTTGGTATCCTAGACACAACACTTCTTTTGAGATTATTAGATTTTCTAACTCTAATTTTGCAGGATGCAAGGTGGATAGAAAAAGAACTTCAGGGACTTGTCAATTCATAAGACATTCTTTGGTCTCATGGTCTAGTAGGAAGAAAAATTCTGTTGCAGTTTCCACTGTTGAAGCTGAGTACATTGCTCTTGGAAGTTATGTGGCCCAAGTCCTTTGGTTGAAACAACAAGTATTGGATTTAGGATTACCTGTAGGCACCATCTCAATCTTTTGTTACAACACTAGTGTCATATGCATCTCTAAGAATCCTATCCAACATTCAAGGACTAAGCACATTGACATTAGGCATCACTTCATTAGAGACCATGTGACTAAGGGAGACATTGAGCAACACCATGTGACAACTGAAAATCAACTGGCTGACATTTTTACTAAACCACTGGCCTTCGACAGTTTCAGCTCTTTAAGGACCAGATTGGGTGTGATTGACATAACTGCATAAACTTGATCTTCTATTTGATTTATTTGATTTTTAATTATTTTTCCTTTTTTCACTTTGTTTTCTTTTCTTTTTTATTGATTTGGCTTGCTTTCTTCTTTGTTGCTTTTTAGCTTTCAAAAATCATCACTGATGTGATATCGTATGCCTTGTTTTTGCTTTTGAGAATTTGTAGTAAATGTTTTACATCTCTTAATCTGTTAGATGGTACGAATATTTCGTTGATTATGTCTCCTTCTCTAACCTATTTTAGTGGGATAGTTTTCTTTTCTTATCAAAAATCTATTTCAAAATAAAGATTGTGTATGAAAATTTAGATCATTTCTAAACTCTCTTTAGCAAATCTATCTTGTATTTATAATACTTAAAGTCTTTTTGTCACATCAAGATTCCTCGTTACTCTTGTCATTGATTAATTAATTTTTTTTTGTAGATAATTCTTCTCTATGTTAGAGAGAGAGCCCCTATTCTCTAATATCTAAAAGGTATACTCATAACTAAGAACTTTTTAAGAGTTGTAAAAGAGAATGGAGCATGCAAAAAAAAGCCAATAATGCCAACAAAAGATGCGTAATGACGCCAAATTTAAAAAATTATATATCAAAAAGCAAAAAAATGTGCACAAGCACCAATCAATTGACAAGAGGCAAAAAATGAGCCCACTAAAAAGCAAGCTCCTCTCTCTTTTCAAATCTTTTAAAAAACTTAGAAGTTTTCATGTATCAAAGGCTTGACTTCGATTATTTTGATATTGTGACAAATTTCCTTTGATTCATTATTCTATAAGATATTTTTTTTCTTAAACCAAATAATGAATGGATTCTTATTCCTCATATCCAATTAATTTTTTGAGTTAGGTCGTTAATTTCAAAAGATGATTCTACACTAAGAGAAGTCTGAGCTAAGGGTAATCATGATCGGATATTCTACCGTTCTTTGGATTATTGATGTTGTTAACTCATTAACTCACAAGTTCTTAAAATCAATCACATGGAATACTAAATCATCTTCATGCCTTGATAAAAAAAAATGTGTGTGTTGTGGTTTGCTTTTGTTCTTGGTTCCCTCCTTTTTGAGATGTCAAAAGGGGGAGTAGTTTTAGGATGTTTCCTGCACTCTCGATTCTGTATGTTACACTTCTTTTGTTTAAATTTTTGTCGTAGTATTTTGCCATCATAAAAAAGGGGGAGATTGTTGCAAATTCAGGTCTATGAACTATGTTTTGATGATTGACAAACACTCTTACTTGACTTGGACTGTCTTTTATTATTGACTTTTAAGGAATCAAAGATCGGACGAAAAAACGGAGTCAACTCAAGATGGGGTAGATTAGGGTTGAGTCAGTCTGTAATTTTATTTTTTCCCTTCTTAAGTCAATTGGAATATTTGGTGTGACTAATACAAAGTAACCCTACACACACACTTGAGAGACTTAGAATTTCTATTTTTACTCAAATCGGCCAGGACGATATTTACATCGGCCAGGACGATCGAGCTTAAAATAGGAAATCTAATCAGGGGTTCTTAATTAAGGTAGCCTTCATATTAGCCAATCGGCCTGGACGATACGTGTATCGTCCAGGATGATAAGATCAAAAAATAAAAAAAATTGTCGTCATAAATAATTAAGGTACTATGTATTTTTGGCAATCGGCAAGGACGATCTTGGATCGGCCTGGACGATATTCACAATTATGCCTTAATTAATTAGATAAATCAAGAAAGTAATTAAGGATGATTAATACGATCACATCATCCTGGACGATCGCAGGATCGGCCACGACGATCTAGAAGAAAACCTTAGTTACTTCTAGACGATTAATATCGGCCAGCACATATTCAGGGCGATGCTCTGGACGATTATCATCTGATTTGAACTTATCGGCCTGGACGATCGTGATATCGTCCGAAACGATCAAGCCAATTTTCAATCGTCCAGTTTGCATTCAAGGCGATGCCCTGACTGATCTTATGGGATTTGTACTGATCGGCCAGGACGATGTCCATATCGTCCTGGACGATATTGTCGGCAACTTGCAATTAATGAGCTCCTTTGAAGCTCTTCTATTTAAGAGCTATTGTTCAACATTTCTGAACATCCTTGACTGCTGTCATGACCTGAGAAAACCTAAAGGAGAGAGAGAGAGAGGATCTTGTGAGGGGGAGCTTGTGAGGGGATTCACAAGGGTTGCTCCAAGCATTGTTCCACTTCTTCTTCCCTAGAGTCTCTTGTCCTTGGAAGGGTTGGGAGAGGTAAGTTACAGCAAGCGATTGAGGTTCTCTGCTTGCTTCAGGAGGAAGCAAAAGGAGGAAGGTTCTCTGCCTTGCCGGGTGTGGCAAAAAGAGGTGTTTGTAAAGGCTTCTCCGCCTAGCTGTGGGGGCTAAAGAAGAGTCACGATTGTAGTGCAATACTCGGAGGGCGCCTCCGGGGAGTGGACGTAGGTCGAGTTGACCGAACCACTATAAACCCTTGTGTTCTTGTTTTTACTGCTTCACTATAGTCTTCCGCATTTATTTTCTTCCGCAATTTTTGTGGTGATTTGGTTTATATTCGTGCTTTGCCTAAAGATTTTTTAAATATTAATTCACCCCCCTCTTGGTTAGCCTTGGGCCAATTCTATAGGGCTTAACATCCCTAACGAACTTTCAAAAATTACTCACCATAACAAGCAATATTTCTTATCTCAGCATCACTATGCTTCAAACTACTTCAGCAAGCCCAACATACCGAATGTAAACCATTGGCCAATCCAAATTGCATTAAGGTTCCTGAAATTTTTTCTATAGATCCAGTCTTATCCGACCAAAGCACATACCGAAAGCTTACAAGTTCATTACAATATTTAACGATTACTAGACCCGACATCACCTACAGTGTCAATCAGCTCTTTTAGCATATGCATAAACCTCTTCCTCTACATTTTTATCTACTCAAACGGCTGCTATGATATATCAAAGGTACGCTTCACTATAGTCTTCCTATTTCAAAGTCTAATATCTGTCTAACTTCCTTCTCAGATGCTAAATAGGCTGGAGATCCTATTTCCAGAATATCAACCTCCAAATACTGCTCATTTCTTGGAAACACTCTCAATACCTGGACCGTCAAAAAGCTGCATACAGTTGCACGATCCTCCACTGAATCAGAATATCATGCTCTAACAGCGGACGTACTCTGGCTTCATCATCTTTTTTAAGAATTCGGTATATCAAAATTTGCTCCCACAACCATGTATTGTGACAATACCTTAGCTATAGCCTTGGACAACAACCCAGTCTTCCACGCTCACACGAAGCATATCGAAATAGATCAAAAATTCATTCGGGATCACATTCAAAACCATAACATTCGGCTTCTACCCATATCTACCGTGGATCAAACTGCATATATCTTCACCAAATCCTTATCTACACCTAGATTTTTGCAACTCAGAGACAAACTAACGGTCACTCCGGGCCCGTCAGTTTGCAGGAGTGTATAAGTACTATAATTCTAATTAAATATTATGTGATGTACTTCTTAGTTGAGCTGGATGTATCTGATTGGCTTAGCTAGGCTCCTTTCTCTATATATTTCATGTACTAGGCTGTAATAGGAGACAAGGAAATAACATACTTTTCCATTCCTATTTCTCAGTTCTTCTATTGTTTCTCATTCCTGTTACTGTCTCTGTTTCTGCAGAAGTGAAGTGGGCTATTGAGTGGTTAAATGGTTGTTGAAGTGGAGTTACTAAAGATGGATTTGAGGTTAATGGGCTTAAGTAGCTGGGTCTATGTAGGCTGTTTGGATATGGGCTGAGTTGGTAGAGGAGTTGGGTTCGATTGTGGGCTTAATGGGAGCAGAGGTAAGCTCAGGCAGCTGCAGGGTGACGAGTAGCTGAGGTTAGACGAGTGGAGGAGGAAGATCTTATGGAGGCGGAATCGCTCGTTGACTTGGGTTCCATGGTCTGCTGTGAGGGAGATCAATGGAGGAAGTTGTTGGCATAACTTGGGAGATCGGCTGTAGGCATTGGGATTTGGCGAGACCTAGTTGACATAGTGGAGAGGTTTACAAACAAGGGAGGAGGAGGTCGGTTGTTTGACGGGTAGAGCTGAAGGGATTCAGCAATTGGATGCCGGAAGGTACAAGAAAGGGTCGGAGGCGTTTGAAGTCGATCGTGGCTTGCTAACAACGAGTTCAACGCAATAAGGAAGGCTTATGTGGATCGTGGTTAGCTGGAGGAGGGAGGCAGGTGAGCAGGAATCTTGTGGTGGAAAGAAACGTGTGTTCAAAAGGGGGAAGAATCTAAAGACTTCATTCCATCGGCATTTTAATGAGGAGCGCAGATACTTGACCGAGGGGAGGGATTTACGTGTTGTGATTGTGTCGTCAACGACGGATACAATAATTTTGTGGGATTTACAGGTTGTTACAACATATGCATAATTTCTTATGGGATTTAGGGCAGGATTTCTGGTGATGATGTGGACGGCATCAATCTGCAGGAAAGTGATTTCTTTTTTTTTTTTCCTTTTTCCTTTTTTTTTTTTTTTTTTTTAGCTTTCAGTAGATGTCAACAAGAAAGTGAAAGTAATTCCAAGGGTTAAATATCAGTTATATTTCTTTCACAACAATGAAACAGTATCAGTTATATTTACAAATTTCAATCATTTGCAACATAATAAATTTTTAATGATGATTCACTGTGTATGAATTACTAGTCAACAGACAATTCATAATTTTAATGAGAAAATATCTTTATTAAAAAATACATAAGCGCTTCTTCCGAAACTTATGCACATTAAGAAGTCCAATTACAGATTTTTTAGCAGTTTTCACAATAAGTGTATAAGTATAAGTTGAATAAAATTATAGTGCCTTTGAGTGTCATGAATGATCAAGATGAAATTCTTCTTGTGCGCTCTCTTTTGCACTCTACATATGCTTTTAAGCAAAGTTGGATCTATCTATCTATATTGAAAATCCGAAGTATAATCCCAAAAAAAATCTGAACATTGAAAGCTATATTAGTTAAGAAAGTGAAAATAATTCTAAGGTTTCAATAGCAGTTATATTTCTTTGGCAACAATCAAACAAGAAGAATAATAAAATTAACCTAAAACCCAACAAGCTAATCACACAAAGAAATAGGACTATGATAGTAAATCATCATTAACAACACGTAGTAAATATTTATTCATCTACGGGCAACTCCATTCCCATTTTCCATATCGAGCACAACATAGCGAAGGATTGAAAACTATGTTCTTGTTACAACCATAACCTCCTCCATGTTGTGGAACACAGCATTCAGCGTTGGTAAGGCCTATATGAAGCGTCAGAAGAACGAGCACCACCAAACAAATCTTGAGCATATTCATTTCCTATAAAACTAAGCAAAAGATCTGAGAAGAGAAGCAAGTTTGGGTGATTGGTAAGAACTAAAGGTTCTGGCTTTTATAGGTGAAAAGACATACCAGTTAACATATCATGTGTTGAACAGTTCTTAAATTTCTTTTATATTGTTAACAGTCATTTTTGAGCTTTTATGACTGGGCGAGTATATAAAAACAAAAAGGACCAAGTAAGAAAAATTTTATAATAATCATGATGTGACGTCAATGATTTAAAAGATATATAAAATAAAAGATAATTTTTTGAAGAATTCCTCACAAAATTTTGGGAGAAAATTAAGATCTAAAAGAAATATTTGAAACTAAGATATAAATATGAAGGAGATGCGTAGAGATCAAAAGTGATTTCATCGATTTCTTAAAATGAAATCATTACTTTTTAAAAGATGACTAAGCTAAACATCTAAGAAGAGAAGCAAGTTTGGGTTATTTGTAAGACCTAAAGGTTCTGGTTTTTAAAGGTTAAAAAGCATACCTGTTAACATATCATGTGTTGAATAGTTCTTAATTTTTTTTTTTTATATATATTGTTAACATATCATTGTTGATCTTTTATGACTGGGCAATTATAATAACAAAAAGGACCAAGTAAGAAAAATTTTATAATAATGATGATGTGACGCCAATGATTTATAAAAGCTAATTTTTTGAAGAATTCTTCATAAAATTTTGGGAGAAAATTAAGCTCGAAAAGAAATATATGAAACTAAGATATAAATATGAAGGAGAAATTATCAAACTTAAAGATGGTGTCTGTGGGGATCAACGGTGATTTCATCAAATTCTTAAAATGAAATCATTATTGTTTACGCTGAAAATAATTGAAAATGAAATCATCATTTTCAAAATATTTTTTAATTTAGATGCAATCAAACCAGATCTTAAGAGATGGATTGATTATTTTGAGCCGAACCAACCAGAATTTGTCACAACACCTGGTACATTCTGATTGGTCTCTGTATGGTGTTCTATGTCCGGCTTCCGCACAGAATAATTTCTCTAAGAGAAGTAGATTAATTTATATAGTGAGTTAATTGCCCAAGTAAGGAAAAATATATATATGAATGAATGAACAATCTCAGAAAAAAAAAAGGGTGCTAAGCTTATTTGATGAATCTATGAAAGTCAAATATCTGAAGTGAATATTTCTAAAAAGTTCACAACTTTAAGTTAATTTTAGAAATGTCACGGATTTGACTTAATTAAGAAAGGTAGAAGTAGACCTACACCGATTTGGTTAGAAAATATTTGAAATGACATTTTTTTATTAGATTTAGATCAGAATTTGATCTTTTAACTAGACAGAACGGAGAAACATGATTCTTGTAGATGATCACATATATTGGGATAATGGCTTATTGTTCTTGTTGTTGTTGAATCCCAGCAAAAATTTATCAGGAAATTCTTACATAATTTTTTCATGTAAAATGCCGGTTTTTAAATAAATAAAGCATATATCAATCTTCCACAGTCAATTGATCTTTTCTCTAAACGCCCTAAATTTGATATTTTCAATGTAAAAGATCAATTTGCCGACTTAATAGTTTGAATAAGTTTTACTATGACAAGGTCCTTATCCCTTTTTTAAATTCCAAAAAAAAAAAAAAAAAATCTAAATCTCTTAAAATGCAAAGAAAAAAAAAAGAAATTTTAAAAATTTTACATATGATATTTGATTTCAAAGTAATTAAAATTATTAAATTTATCTTAAAAAAATGAACAAATATAAACTTGTAATAAAAATATCTCTACTTAATTACATATATATAATCTTGGATTGACAATTGTTTTATTTTATAAAGCTGAAATGAATAGATACTTGTAATAGATGCCAATCATTAAGGTTTCGTCTTTAGACAACTTTCTTACTTCTTCTTAAAATAGCTTTCTAGTACAAAAATTAATTTTTTTTTTACTAGAAATATGCTTTAAGAAGTAGGAAGAAAGTCATCCAGATGAAGCCTTCGTTTTGAACGATTTTCTTAATACTTCATAAAGTAGCTTACTAGTAAAAAAATAATAATTTTCTATTAGAAGTTAGGTTAAGAAGTAGTAAGATAGCTGTCCCAAACAAAACCTAATTCATCTAGCACGGTAACTTTCCCTGTATTTGATGAAACAGTAGTTCTTAGTGGAATGTTTGCAATGGAATAAGAAAAAAAATTAATCCGGAATACTAAAATGTTTTTGCTACCATAAGCAATTTGATTCGGGCTGATTTGTTCAAGAATTCCACTGGTTCTGAAACTAATTATGTTCTCTTTATACATGAAAAATCTTGAATCATCTAAATTTAGAGAGAATATTACGTGCGGTCACCAAGTTGTCCTAAGGCCAATCAGGACGCGTGTCATCACCAGATAGACAGCAGTACATAGTAACAATATACAATGTATTGGTGACGTGGCACATCCGAATTGATCTCTGTACGGCATCTGGTGACCGCACGTAACAATTTCGCTTGAACTTGGTGACCGCGCGTACTTTCAAATTCCAATTTATTGATTTTCTATGAAATTTGAAATTATAAGTAAGAAGTTCTTCAACAAAAATTTATGTACGTGAACTAAAATCAAATCAAAACAATGTTTTAGATTTACAAAACATAAGCTAAAAAAAGTATAACCCCTTGTAGTTGAAACTTATACATTCACACTAGCTAATAACATACAAAATCTCAAATTAGTCACAGTAAGCTAACAATGTGTCTTTTGGCCGTCTTTTTATTAAAATAAATGTTAAGATGAACATCGTAATCTGTTATAGCTTCATTATAAATGTGACTAAACACCTTTGAATCAATAGGCATAAGTTTTTTTCAACAAATACTAGTTGATGCACACCTTATTGCATGGTCTTACGACAACATTTAGATATAGAATACTTATATTTCCTACATCATATAGAAGACTTAATGTGTATGTGCCTATGTCCCATCGCCTCCTTCAATAAAATTCCTTTTTAATTGTCCCATCGCCTCCTTCAACGATGTTCCATCCTATCTCATCTGATGTCACTCCTTGTCGTTCTTCTATTGCATCCGTAATCACACCTCCTTCACCTCCAATGGGAGCTTGGTTGTTGCGAAGGTATCAATCCTCTTCCTTTTGCATGCTTCTTCTCCCACATCCGTAAATCTACCAAACTTCCTTCCTGTCACGAAGGAATACTTTTTGCTGATGATATTCTTCTTGTTGATAAGATTAAAGAGGGAGTTGAGGGTAAACTTTAGTTATAGAGGTCAACCTTAGAGTTTAATTGGAGGGAATGTGACATTGGGTGATCAAGTCATTAATAAGAGTACGCATTTTAGATATCTTGGTTTTATTATTCATAGTGATGGTAAATTAGAAGGATATATTATTTGCAGAATTCAAGTTGGATGGTTGAAGTGGAGGAATGCATCAGGCTTGTTGTATGATAGAAATGTCCCCTTCAAACTTAATGGAAAATTTTATAAGATGTCATGAGACATGCAATGCTTTATGGTGCAGAATATTGGTCATTGAAAGACACGCAGAATATTAAGTTAAGTGTCATAGAGATGAGGATGCTCAGGTGGATGAGTGGTTTTATTCTTAGATACATGATATGATATGAGCATATGCGTGAAAAGGTTGGAGTAGCTCCAGCGGAAGATAAGATTAGAGAGAGTTTCCTTAGATAGTTTGGTAACATATCATTATTGCATGGTTGAAGTGGAGGAATGCGTCAGGCTTATTGTGTGTTACAAAAGTCCCCTCAAACTTTAAGAGAAAATTCTATAAGATGTGGTGAGACCTGCAATCCTTTATGGTGCAAAATGTTGGCTATTAAAAGAGAAGCATAATCTTAATTTAAGTGTTGTGGTGATGAGGATGCTAAGATGGATGAGTGGCTTTACTCATAGAGACATGGTACCAAATGAGCATATACGTGAAAAGGTTGGAGTAGCTCCAATGGAAGATAAGATTAGACAGAGTCGTCTTAGATAGTACTATAGGACTGTTTCACTTGAAATAGCTTACTTTTCAGTAGTACTATAATATTCACTTTTCATCCCGAATGATCGTTATGTATTTTACATATATTTGTTGAAACTCAAGCTCACGAGTTTATATTTTTGATGATAATAAATATTGTAGCTCACATCCTTATGTCTACTTGTATTTGTAATATATATTTGTTTGTGTGTACTAAATTTTTAGGAATACAATACACCATCTAATGAAGATTCAAGGCTGAACATTCGGTAGAATATGTTCGAATGTAAAGATTTTTATAATATTCATTGATGTATTTTTTCTTTCTTAAGCAGCTCCTATAAAGGTGTATGCTAGCTTGGTGACTATACACATACATACTCAAGGGGAGTGAGATTGAGTCAAAACTAGAAGTTAAAATTTTGAACTAATCATACTGTACGATTTATATCGTACTGTATGATCAGCTTATCTAACTAATTCTACTGGACAATTTAGATCATCTAGGATGATTAGTTATGATGATGAAAAATAACTGCCAATCATAATTTAGGAAAGATTTTGAATTTCAGATTTTGTTCTAATTGTCTAGAACAATATACATAATACGGGACGATCCATTACAATCATGCCTAAATAGATCATGTGATTAGTCAATTGAATATGCTTAATTTTGATATTATGATCATAATGTATTAACTGGATCGTACTAAATGATCAACATAGACAATTTTGATCATCCCATGTTTCATCCTAGATATACTGTATTTCGGTTGAACTAATCATCCCGGATGATCAAATAATCATACTTGATGATCTATTCAAATACTTGAACTGGTCATACAAAGCAATGTTGATCGTACTGGCTAAAAGGGCAATTTTGAACTAATTGTATTCAACGATCCTGCAATCATTATGTATGATCTTTGATGAAAGAATTGAATTTCTTGGGTTTTTCAAAGCCCTCTATTTAAGCTCTCTCCAAAGACATTATAAGTGTCTTTTGCATGCATTGAGTATCCATTCTTCTAGAGAAAACTTGAAGAGAGAGCCTTGAAAGAGAGAAAGGAAATGGTGGAGTTTTAGAGGGTGAAGATCCTTGAAGGGGGTTTGAGGGCGTTTCATATGGTTGGTCCGGCAAACTTGCACCTTAGTACCATCAACTTTAAGGTTCATTTTAAGGAAAGTTTTGGAAAGAAGAAGATGTCTTTGGTGTCAAAGGACCTGACTGCTCTGTCGCACTGAGAAAGGTGAAAGGGATTTGTGAAGATTCTCTATCATTTATATAAGGGAGAAAATTATGTGAAGGTTCTCTACCTGTGAAAGGAGTTTAGGTCCTTTGCCACCATGGGATGGTGGAAAAGATTTTATAAGGGCTCCACAGCTTAGCTGTGGAGGATAAAAGAGAGTCACTAAAGATTTAGTGTAATACCTGGAAAGAGAGGTTCTGGGGAGTGGACGTAGGTCAGATTGACTGAACCACTATCAATCTCTGGTGTGTTTGTTCTTAATTTTAGTTTTTGACACTTCATTTTTTTGCATTTATTTTTTTAATAACTGGGTGGGCGAAATCTCTAATTTATCTTTTTTGTATAAATATAGTTCACTTCTGCATCAAATTATAAAATGATTTTTTTATTAAAGAAGTTTTTAAATATCCAATTCACCTAACCCTTAAGAACTTTCAAGTGGTATCAAAGCGGGATTCAAAAATTAAGTTTTAGAAAACTTTTTAAAAAAGATTAATGCTAACTTCATAAATCGTAATATTATAGGAGGATATTTAATAACGTGATCACCTTTATTTGAAAATATTTATTTTGATTTTTAGAAAATTTGCATGTCTATTTTCTTGCAATCAATTGATTATCGAATGTGGCATATAATTCAAACTAGTTATTCTATGCCATCATGTATTATAGATGGAGACAAAACTATTATTCCTTCACTAAATGGATCAAAATAGAATAAATCAATACTCAATTGAATACTAAATACTTGAATTTTTTTTTTGTGCTTTGAATTCTGAAGATTATATGAGAATCTCTACTTATACTACTGACAAAGAAATTTAGGATAAATTATGCACTACATAAGAAGATATTAATAATGCCAAGCAATCTAAGTTGAACATTCTAATGCATGATTATAATTTTTTTGCATGAAACCTTATGAGACAATCTTAGATATGTATAATAGGTTTACTCAAATTATGATATCATTACATGCTTTAAGTAAAGAACTTTTAAACATTAAAAAGGTTAATAAAATTATATATTATCTACGTGATAGATTTCATGCTAAAGTCACTACTATATATAAATCAAAAGACCTGGATGATTATTCTATTGATAATCTGATTGACTTACTCATTGCCCACAAGCAAATTGTGAGACAAAAGCTTTTGGATGCAAGTGAAATATTAATGCTAAAAGCTGAAGACATGGAAGGAAGTGACATAGTAGATGATGAGAGTGAGAAAATAGCATTAATAACAAGAAAAATTGATTATCTACTACACCACAAGCATCAACATCAACAAAAATAGAACAAAGGTAAACATTATAAGATTGATAAGATTTTTTCTAATGTTGTTTGTTTTAGGTGTAGGAAATCAGGACATATGAAAAATTAGTGCTCTAATATAAAAATACTTCATGAAAAGGAAAATGATAAAAATAAGCTAATTGTAATAAGGGTAAAGGGTAAAAAATAAACCAATTATAATAAGGTTAAATGATAAAAAGCAAAAGATCTCATGGGTAGACATAGCTTTTAAAACATCAGACGAGGAGCATGATAATGAGCTATAATGCTTTGTTTGTATGTTTATCAATGTTATAGTTAATGCATGCATGTATGCTCTTTGTTTTATTTTTGTTTTCCATGAATGTTTTATTTTCTTTATTATTTTAGGATTTTATTATTTATGTTTTTTTTTTCATGTAAGGTTTTGAGAACACTCTCTAATCATCACTCACAAATCACATTTCATATCGTATTTGCATAAGAGAATCAATTCACTTCTTTCAAATCATTTTTTAAAATAATTTTTTTTCATTTTTACTTAAAATTATAAGTAGTGATTTAAAATTACTAGATTGACAAGAGGGGGGTGAATTGTGAAAATTTATTGCAATAATTTAATATCCTAAGCAAGAGTTCTAATATTTTTGTGTTTTTTAAAACTTTAACAAGAAAACTTTAACTAATACGAAAGCGATTGATTGAACTCAACATGCAAAACTGAATTTTTTTTCTCTCACAATTATCACTAAACAAATATAAGGAAAATAAAGTGCAAGAAAAAAATAAAAGCGATAAGGAAAAAGCACACTAGAATTTTATAGTGGTTTGATCAAACCATGACCTACATCCACCCCCCGTTGTCCTCCAGTCCGGGAATTTCACTACAAAATTATAGCTCTCCTTTTGCCCCCTTGGTAAGGCAGAGAAGCCCTTGAAAGATTCACTTTCACCAACCTAGCGTGGCGGAGTGCCAAGCGCTCTTCTCACCCTCCTGGCGACAAAAGCGTACCTTCTCTTTTTTCTCCATCCTGGAGAAGGCAGAGTACCTTCGAGGTCACGGATGTAGAAGAGTCTTCCCCTTAGAGAGCCTCTCACAAGTTCTTTTTGGGCCATAAGAGGAGCAAGATGCAGCAAGAACGATGCAACCGTGTGATATCCCTCACACTTTCTTCTCCCTCACCAAGCTCAACCTCTCCTTCCTCTCTCAAACCCTAAAAACTTCTCAAGAGCTCTCTCCTAAGGATTCCCTCTCTAATCACGTTCTCCTGTCTCTATCACACACTCAAAAACATAACAATTTTGACATATAAAACAAGCTCCAAAATCCCTGAAATTTTTTAAAGTAGTCGTTACAATCATATAGTATGATTTCACATCGTACGATATGATATGTATAACAATCTTCATCCTGGTATGAAGGTTTACGAACAATTCAAAATAAATCATACAGTACGATAAAATATCATACCATATGAACCTCCACTCTTCTGTTCATACATGACGATAGCCGGGACGATCAAAACTTGTCTCTGTACATCGTAGGGCACAATCAATATCGTACAGTATGATTAGAACAAATCAATGGATCGTCTAGGATGATCTCTGAGATGATGCCAAATCATTCTCTGTTCATCGTATGGTACGATATATATCGTACAGTACGATGAGTAAAAAATAAGAGATCGTCCAGGATGATGTCTGGGACGATTAAAACTCATCTCTATTCATCGTATAATACTAACAAGTTCGTATAGTATGATGACCAATCAGCGATTAAGCCTTGAATTTTTCTACTAATCATGGGTTATATTACGTAAGTATTTGAAATAAATCATATAGTATGAATTACGTCGTACAGTACGAACGACTGATAAAACTTTCTTAAAAAAATCTGGCAGCCAGGGTTTAGGATTAGTAACACTTCGTGCAGTACGATATAAATTGTACAGTATGATCTGTTCACAAAATATGTTTTAAACAGATCAGATCGTATAGTACGATATAAAGTCATACAATATGATAAATAGGAAACAAATCTTCATTTTTTTTTCTTTTAAAAAACCCTCTCCCCCTGTGTGTGTGTGTGGTTGCCCAAACTTACATATAATTTGTGGCCAAACTCAAGCAAAGAAAAAACTAAAATAAATAGAAAATTATATTGTTTCAGACTCACACTGCTATTCTATCCAGTCTTGAGTCTTCCTGTTGTCCTGAGTAACTTGTGATTTTACTGAAATTTTAGTACTCACAGACAATAGCATAAATCAAAGGATATTCAATGAATAGATGTTAAGATGACATAATTTGTCATCATCAAAAGTTCAAACTAGGGGTTATGGATCGCAACAATCTCACCCTTTTTGATGATGTCAAATAATATTTATTATAGGCAAGTTTGAATGGCATTTTTTGTTTTATTTTATTTTAATTTAAACATAAAAAAAAGAAATGCAGTATGAATAGAAAAAAAGAAATGCATTCTATTGAACCATAAGGAAACATAAACATGAACAAACTATAACAAACTTCTCCCCCTTTTGGCAGCAACAAAAAGAGGAGCAAACAACACAAAAAAATAACATAGATACACTTCAATGGGAAGGATCCTGATCACTTAGAGGTGGAGGTGGATGTGGATGGAAATATTGACGGATTGTGTCAAATCGATGATCAATCGTGTGAAGCGTTCCCCAAACCACTGCATGTCGTCAATGTGTTGCTGATGTTGTTCTTGTATATGTGTCACGACGAGTCTGAAGTTGATCGAAGCATAAAACTAAATCATCGTGAGGGTAGGCTGGTGCATGTGCGCGGGGTGTTGCGTGCCATCGTGGTCGAGCAGGAGTTACTGCTGGGAAACTTCTCCTTCTTTTTCATCAAAGTCGGGTTCATCTGGCTCTGGCCCCTGATGAAATAAGATACGGAAGGAAGCATCCATATAGAAAATAGGAATGTTATCGAGTTCACCAAGATAGGTTAACTGATAATTATTTTGAAGAATGTACCCGATAATGAGGCTAAGAGTAATATTTTATTTTCTAACTGGTGGTAGGGAGACGAATTATGGTCATGTTTTGAATGTAGTTGATTATCAAGTCTGCCTCATCGAATTTGGTGTTTGACATGATCAAATAGGCAGCGACAGATAAATTAGGGGACATGCAAATTTGATCGCCAGCTTTGGGTATTATAGAAGTTTTAAGTACATGTTGAATTATCCGAGCATTTTGATTGAGGGTTTGGACAAGGGGCAAGTGTTGATAGAAGGCTTCATTTCTAAAGACATAATTGACATCACTCCAATCGAAGTCATTCGTGAGAAAGGAAAGAACCCTAGGTCCTTCAGTAGATAGCTCAATGTATTATGCGATGTCAGATTTGGTAATTTCTATATTTTGGCTATAGACAAAGAAGTGGAAAGTCAGGCTGTCGACGGTGTAGGTAAGATTTGCTATAAATTCCAAGAGGAGTTTGGAGTTGTAGGGGAAGGCTATGGTGAGAAGGAACTGGAAAGTAGTGGAAGAAAAGAGGTTCAGTACCTGAAAATTTAGAGCAGCCTGATTGAGGATTTTTGATGGTGTAATCTTACAGGCTTTGTACTTGTGGTAAGCATCCTCATTTTCAGCACTCAAGAACCGAGCAGTGTGACGATGAGAGGAAGAGGTGCTTCCCACAATGAGGCGACCGCACTTGCTTTAGCTCGACATCGTATAGAGGCTGAGTGAATGGTGAGAAGGTGAGTGTAAGTGAAGTGAGATGCAAGTGAAGAAAATTTATAGAATTTTTCCAACATCGTACAGTACGATCGGGTATCATACAGTACGATGGGTAATAATTATTCTGACAGGTTGTTTTGAGAAAAGGTGGTCAAATCATTCAGTATGATGGGTATCGTATAGTATGATCAGAAGGATTTCGATCGTCCCGAGGGTCATCAGTACGACCCTTGATGAAAAGTTTCATACTGTACAAACATGTGTATCGTACAGTATGAATGACAATTATATTGTACCATACACCTTTAAGTCGTTCTCATCCATTTTTGCTAAGGTGGATCATATAGTATGAAGTGGAGGTATCGTACAGTACGAACACCAATAATATCGTACCAAACAGATTTAATTCATCCCAATCTGTTCACTGATGTGGATCGTATAGTATGAAGAGGATATATCATACAGTATGGTGATCAATAATGTCGTACCAACAAATTAAATGACTGCCAGCTGTATCGTATAGTACGATGTTTATCATACAATATGATTATAGAGGTGAAATTTGCATATGGGTGGTGGTTTATGTAGATTTAGATATATCGTACAGTACGATAATAAAATATCAAATTTGGTGGTTTTGTGTAGTGAGTGTGTGATGATCAGGAACAGCCTTAGAGAAAACAAAATATATTTTTTTATACATTAATGTCTATGACACCTAGTCTAGTCCTCGAGGTGCTAAAGGTGTTGAATGCTAGTAATTTTGTGAATTTATTAGCCAATTGATCTCCTGTAGCGTTGTGATGCAATTCTATATATCCCTTAGTAATGTGATATCTTATAAAATGGTGTCTAATGTCTATATGTTTTGTTTGAGAGTGCTGAATTGGGTTCTTAGAGATGCAAATTACACTTGTGTTGCCACACATGATTGAGATGGTTCCTACAGGTAGGCCAAGATCAAGAATTTATTGTTTTAACCATAGTACTTGTGCAACGCAACTTTCTACTATAATATATTCTACCTCGGTCATGGAAAGGGCTACTGAGTTTTGCTTCCTACTGGACCAAGAAACTAAAGATTGTCCTATAAATTGGCAGGTATGAAAGGTGCTTTTTCTATCTATCATACATATTGCAAAATCAGAATCTAAGTACCCTAAGATTTTAAAGGAAGTGTTGTTCCTAGGATACTAAATTCCTAAGTTTGGAGTGCCTAGTAGATATATATGAATTCTCTTGACCGCAATTAGGTGAGACTCTTTAGGATCATATTGAAAACGAGCACATAGGCACACACTAAATATTATATCCGGTCTACTGGCAGTCAGGTAAAGGAGAGATCCGATCATTCCTCTATATTTTTTCTGGTCAACTGATTTTCCATTTGGATCTTTGTCTAATTGAATTGTTGAGCTTATTGGAGTGTTCATGGGCTTAGCACTATCCATTTCATATGTTTTCAAGACATCCTTAATGTATTTTGTTTGGCTAAGGAAGGTTTCATTATCCATTTATTTCACACTAAAGCCAAGAAAATAGTTAAGTTATCCCATCATGCTCATTTTAAACTCATTCATCATTATTTTTGAGAATTCATCACATAGATTTTTATCTGAAGATCCAAACAGAATGTCATCCACATAGATTTGAACAATGAGAATTTTATTTTTGATCTTTTGTAAAAGGAGTGTAGTATCTACACTACTCTTTTCAAATCATCTATCCAATATGAATGAGCTAAGTCTTTCATACCAGGCTCTAAGTGCTTGCTTTAATCCATAAAGTACCTTTTTTAATTTGAATACATGGTTTAGAAATTGCGAGCTTTCAAATCCGAGGGGTTGCTTAGCATAGACATCTTCCTTAATTACCTCGTTCAAAAAAGCACTCTTTGCATCCATTTGATATAGTTTGAAGTTCTTGAAGCAAGCAAAGGCTAAGAGCACTCTTATGGCTTTTAGTCTAGCAATAGGGGCAAAGGTTTCTTCAAAGTCTATTCCCTCAATTTGGTTGTACCCCTTAGCTACGAATCTGACTTTATTTCCTATTATTGTTCCTGAATCATTCACCTTATTTTTGAAGATCCATTTTATTCCAACAACACTTTATTCTTTAGGTCTCTTGACTAACTCCCAAACATTATTCCTGGTGTATTGATTCAGCTCTTCTTGCATTATTAGAATCAAGAATTTATCTCCTAAGGCTTGATCTATACTTGTAGGTTCTATCATTGAGATGAATGCTGAATGACTAACCTCTTTTATAAGTCAATGCATAGTTCTTACACCTTTTGAAGGGTCTCCTAAAATTAACTCTTTAGGATGACTAGAAGAATATCTCTATTCTCAAGGCAAATCTTCCTAAGGTTCTACCCTTTCTCCTAATGTCATAGTCTCTACTCCTTGAATTACCTCTACTTCATCATCTTCAATTTTATATTCAGAGGGCTTATCTGATTCATCAAATACTACATTGGTGGACTCTTCTACTACTAGGATTCTCTTATTAAAGATTTTATATGCCTTACCTACAGATGAATAACCTAAGAAGACACCCTCATCGGACTTGGGATTGAATTTTCCTAAGGGAAGTTTGCCATTAATCAGTATGAAGAACTTGCACCCAAAGACATGTAAGTGTGAAAGATTCGGTGTCCTACCCTTAAGGAGTTTATAAGGAGTTTTATTTAGCTTAGATCTAATGTTTACCCTATTTAAAACATAACACATTGTGTTGACTATTTCTGCCCAAAAGTATCTAGGAATGGTGTACTCCGCTAACATTGTCCGAGTGGCTTCTACCAAGGTTCTATTCTTCCTTTCTGCTATACCATTTTGTTGAGGTGTTCTAGGGGCTGAGAAATTATGTTCTATTCCTATCTCTTGGCAAAATGATTCAAATCTTTTATTTTGAAACTCTCCTCCATGATCGCTATGGATTGTTGAGATTTCACAACCTAATTTTCATTGAATCTATATGGAGAATACTTTAAATTCCTCAAATTACTCATTTTTATGTGTTAGGAATCTTAGCCAGGTGAATCTAGTGAAGTCGTCTACAATCACAAATCCATAGTTTTTCCCTCCTAGGCTGGATGTGCTAACGGATCCAAATAAGTCCATGTGTAGGATTTCTAATGGCCTAGAGGTGATCACATTTTTAATTGAATGAAAGGATGATTTGACTTATTTTTCTAGTTGGCAAGCATCACATAAGTGATCCTTAGTAAAGTCTAACTTAGGTACGCCTCTAAGTAGGTTTTTCTAAGTAATGTTTCTAAGTGTTTTCATACTAGCATGTCATAGTCTCCTATGTCATAGCCACGAGTCATCTACTATTATTTTTAAGCATAAAAAATTTGAACTATTAATACAATCAAGGTCTAACATGTAAACATTATTCATTCATTTTTCTTCTAAAACAAGTTTGTCATTTAAACTAATCAAACATTTGTTAGATAGAAATTTAATGTCAAAACTTTTATCACATAATTGACTAATGCTAAGTAAATTATGCTTCAAACCATCAACTAATAAAACATTTTCAATTAAAAAATTCTTAACATTACCAATAATACATGAGCCTATCACTTTCCTGGTAGTGTTGTCTCCTAATGTTACTTTGCCTCCAGTTCTGGTCTCCAGTAGAAGGAACTTCTTCATATCTCCAGTCATGTGTTGCGAGTAGCCACTATCCAGGTACCACATGCTCTCAATAGGTCTTTTATGAGAACATCCCTACAATTTCATTTAAGGGTTAGATTTGAAAATCCAAGTGAGTTTGGGTTCCTCCTTTTGCTTGCATGAATGAGATGTATGCATGCTATGCTATAATGGATGCAATTTTGGTCTCCATACTAGGTGTGTCATACGTTGCATTGTGCATATGCGGACTATATGATCTAGCATGCCATAAGAGAAGCACCTAACACAGGGAAATTGGTTCACTAACCTATGTGGGTGGTGATGCCTCTTCCTAAAGTTGTGTGATGCATGATGTGTTAGGGGTTTGCTAGACTGGGCTAATGTGAGTGATGCATTGTTTTTCTAGTTCTTTGTTTTTTTTAAGTGCTATTTTGATATGTCAATCCATGAACTTTTATTTTTAACAAATGCTCACTGTGATCTACTTCTAATGAAAGTTTGTCTAATCTATCAAAAGCCACTTCTAGTTCAACATGCATGGTTTTCAAGGATTCATGTACTTTAGTTAGTTCAATATGCTTCTTATTTAATGCATCATACTTTTCAAGAAGTAGCATATGATCTCTATCTAAATCAGAATTTTCTTTAACTAAGTTAGCATGCTCAGTTTGTAAAGTACTAAACTCAATATTAAGACTAGCATGCATCTTTTTCAATTTCCTATATGAGTCATGAATTTTTTTAGAAATAAGTAATAAATCTTTATATGAAAGTCAACATACCTCATCTTGATCTGATTGATCAAGATTATCATTAGCCATTAGTCACAAATTTGTTACCTCCTTCTTTGCTTCTTCTTCTTATGATTCTGAGGCAGAGTCGGCCCAAAACGCTTTTTGTGTCTTCATTTTTTCTTTCTTGTACTTGACTTTGTCCTCACTTGTTTTCTTGGCAGGTTGGCTCTTTAGGTTGGGGCAATCAGCTCAAAGATGACCTTGCTTCCTGCACTCAAAACATATTGTATTAGATGAAACTTTGTTAAACCTCGAGCTTTCACTTATATTCCAGCCATTCTAATGACGCCTTTATTTTCTCTTTAAGAAGTTCTTGAACTATCGGGTCATCAAGGCTATATTATCTTCTTCCTCCCCTGCAGAGCTGTCACTTTCTGAATTGTTTGCTTTTAATGCCACCATTCACTCCTTCTTATTTTCACCTACATCACTTTGCCTTTGACTCACTCCTTGCTCGTATGCAATGAGTGAACCAAGTAATTTATCAATAGAATACATGTTAAGATCTTTAAATTCAGTGATGGCAGTAATTATAGCATCATAGGAACTAGGTATGCATCTAAGAATCTTGTTAACCTTTTTCAAAATTTGAAATTTCTCTACCTAATGCATGCAAGGATGTCATGATTTGGGTGAACCTAGTGTACATGCCAGATATTATTTCATTAGGTTTCATACGGAAGAGTTAATAATCATGCAAGAGAATGCTAAGCCTAGACTGTTTAACTTCACTAGTTCCTTCATACATGATGCACATTCTATCCCAAATCTCCTTACCAGTAGAACAGGTAGAAACTCTTATATAATCCTCAGATTATAATTCACAGAAAAAGCAATTTAAGCACTTCGCATTTAATTGTGCTAATTCTCTATCCTCATTGCTCTATTCATTAAAAGGCACTTAAGTTTTCACTCCACTCATAGTTTTAAACGGTGCAACGTATCCATCATTGACTAACATCCACATGCAGTAATCAATAGATTGCAAAAATGTAGATATTCTAATTTTCTAGAAATCAAATGAGTTATTGTAAAAAATTAGTGGACGGGTTATTAAATAACCCTCCGCAGTGTTACGATAACCAAAATGCGACATGATCTTTATTCATACTAGCATGTCATAGTCTCCTATGCCATAGCCACGAGTCATCTACTATTATTTTTAAGCATAAAAAATTTGAACTATTAATACAATCAAGGTCTAACATGTAAACATTATTCATTCATTTTTCTTCTAAAACAAGTTTGTCATTTAAACTAATCAAACATTTGTTAGATAGAAATTTAATGTCAAAACTTTTATCACATAATTGACTAATGCTAAGTAAATTATGCTTCAAACCATCAACTAATAAAACATTTTCAATTAAAAAATTCTTAACATTACCAATAATACATGAGCCTATCACTTTCCTGGTAGTGTTGTCTCCTAATGTTACTTTGCCTCAAGTTCTGGTCTCCAGTAGAATGAACTTCTTCATATCTCTAGTCATGTGTTACGAGTAGCCACTATCCAGGTACCACATGCTCTCACTAGGTCTTTTATGAGAACATCCCTACAATTTTATTTAAGGGTTAGATTTGAGAATCCAAGTGAGTTTGGGTTCCTCCTTTTGCTTGCATGAATGAGATGTATGCATGCTATGCTATAATGGATGCAATTTTGGTCTCCATACTAGGTGTGTCATACGTTGCATTGTGCATATGCGGATTATATGATCTAGCATGCCATAAGAGAAGCACCTAACACAGGGAAATTGGTTCACTAACCTATGTGGGTGGTGATGCCTCTTCCTAAAGTTGTGTGATGCATGATGTGTTAGGGGTTTGCTAGACTGGGCTAATGTGAGTGATGCATTGTTTTTCTAGTTCTTTGTTTTTTTTAAGTGCTATTTTGATATGTCAATCCATGAACTTTTATTTTTAACAAATGCTCACTGTGATCTACTTCTAATGAAAGTTTGTCTAATCTATCAAAAGCCACTTCTAGTTCAACATGCATGGTTTTCAAGGATTCATGTACTTTAGTTAGTTCAATATGCTTCTTATTTAATGCATCATACTTTTCAAGAAGTAGCATATGATCTCTATCTAAATCAGAATTTTCTTTAACTAAGTTAGCATGCTCAGTTTGTAAAGTACTAAACTCAATATTAAGACTAGCATGCATCTTTTTCAATTTCCTATATGAGTCATGAATTTTTTTAGAAATAAGTAATAAATCTTTATATGAAAGTCAACATACCTCATCTTGATCTGATTGATCAAGATTATCATTAGCCATTAGTCACAAATTTGTTACCTCCTTCTTTGCTTCTTCTTCTTATGATTCTGAGGCAGAGTCGGCCCAAAATGCTTTTTGTGTCTTCATTTTTTCTTTCTTGTACTTGACTTTGTCCTCACTTGTTTTCTTGGCAGGTTGGCTCTTTAGGTTGGGGCAATCAGCTCAAAGATGACCTTGCTTCCTGCACTCAAAACATATTGTATTAGATGAAACTTTGTTAAACCTCGAGCTTTCACTTATATTCCAGCCATTCTAATGACGCCTTTATTTTCTCTTTAAGAAGTTCTTGAACTATCGGGTCATCAAGGTTATATTATCTTCTTCCTCCCCTGCAGAGCTGTCACTTTCTGAATTGTTTGCTTTTAATGCCACCATTCACTCCTTCTTATTTTCACCTACATCACTTTGCCTTTGACTCACTCCTTGCTCGTATGCATTGAGTGAACCAAGTAATTTATCAATAGAATACATGTTAAGATCTTTAAATTCAGTGATGGCAGTAATTATAGCATCATAGGAACTAGGTATGCATCTAAGAATCTTGTTAACCTTTTTCAAAATTTGAAATTTCTCTACCTAATGCATGCAAGGATGTCATGATTTGGGTGAACCTAGTGTACATGCCAGATATTATTTCATTAGGTTTCATACGGAAGAGTTAATAATCATGCAAGAGAATGCTAAGCCTAGACTATTTAACTTCACTAGTTCCTTCATACATGATGCACATTCTATCCCAAATCTCCTTACCAGTAGAACAGGTAGAAACTCTTATATAATCCTCAGATTATAATTCACAGAAAAAGCAATTTAAGCACTTCGCATTTAATTGTGCTAATTCTCTATCCTCATTGCTCTATTCATTAAAAGGCACTTAAGTTTTCACTCCACTCATAGTTTTAAACGGTGCAACGTATCCATCATTGACTAACATCCACATGCAGTAATCAATAGATTGCAAAAATGTAGATATTCTAATTTTCTAGAAATCAAATGAGATATTTTAAAAAATTAGTTGACGGGTTATTAAATAACCCTCCGCAGTGTTACGATAACCAAAATGCGACATGATCTTTTTTCAATATTTTTTTAAAAAACCCTCTCCCCCTGTGTGTGTGTGTGGTTGCTCAGACTTACATACAGTTTGTGGCCGAACTCAAGCAAAGAAAAAACTAAAATAAATAAAAAATTATTTTATTTAAGACTCACACTCCTATTCTACCCAGTCTTGAGTCTTTCTATTGTCATGAGTAACTTGTGATCTGCCTGAAATGTTAGTACTCACAGACAATAGCATAAATCAAAGGATATTAAATGAATAGATGTTAAGACGATATTATTTGTCATCATCAAAAGCTCAAAATAGGGTTCATGGATCGCAACATGATTGACTTCTCCAAACTATTAAATGAAGAAAATTCATGATTATGTCTCCCTTTCTCATTTCCTTAATGGGGCTAGTCCACTTTTGAAATAAAATCTATATAAATTAAAAATTAGAATTTAAAATTAAACCTTTTTTTATCATCCTATATTTTTTTTATCTCATAGGAATCTTTTGCAAGTTGAGGAATCCACTTCATAATTTTTCTTAATCCAAGTTCTTTATTCTTATCATTGGATCTAGTTTGCTCTGCAGTTTATTTAACCTTATATAAGAGAGTGAGTTTTTATTCCTTATATTTAAAAAAGGATCTTATAGCTGAGTCCTTAAAGATTTAGAAAAGAAGAAAATTATAAAAATTAAAAAAGGCACAAAATGAGCCCAATGCTGAAAATATGTGTAATGTTTGCCAAATGAATTACAATATGCACAAGTGTATCAAAAAAAAAAAAGATGAGCTAAGTGCACCAAAAATTGACACATAGGCATAAAATGAGCAAATAATAAGTTAGCTTACCTTTCTTGTATTTTTTTAAATCATAGAGAACCCATGTGTTTATTGATACTTTTGATACTAGAATTTGAAAATCATGGTTTATGACTCACTATTTTTGCATTTATATTCTATTAGATATATTTTATGTAAGATGATTGAAAAAATTAAAATTTCCCTCTCTAATTTCATATTTGAATTAAATTTTTGTTTAAAAAGAGTTTAGCCTGTAATGAGCTTTAGCTAGGGTTTGCAAATTTAAATCTCTAACCTTTTTATTTTAGGTGAGGTAAATATATTTCTTATTAAGTTTTTGAGAGGTAACTTTCTCATTTCAAGAAAATTTACAAAAAATTTATTCTTCCAAATCATCACCATCACCACCACCTATACTTGATTAGGGTTTATATGATCTTTAGTTTGTTTTGTGTCTTCTATTTTATTTTTCTCTGAGTTTCTTCTCTTTGGGATAATGTCAAAGGGGGAGAATGTATTTGGTTGGTTTTATTTGTGTTTAAGTTGCATATGTTCATATGTATTTGCATAAGTTTATTTGTTATTTAGGTTCTAAATGTTTTTGTTTTGTTTGTTTCTATGAAAAAAATAAAAAAAAAAGAAACGTTTTTATTTCAAATATTTTTTAATATAATTATCTTAGTGTGGGAGAGATTAGGAGAAAATATTTTTAAATTTGTAAATTAAATCAGTAATATTTATTATCATTAAAAAGGGGGATATTATTACAACTCAAGCTCATGAGTTTATATTTTTTATGATAACAAATATTATGGCTCACATCCTTATATCCACTTGTATTTGTAATGTATATTTATTTGTGTGTACTAACTTTTAAAGAATACCATGCACTATCTAATGAAGATTCAAGTCTCCAGATTGGGTAGAATAGGTCAGACTTTAAAGATTATTTAATATTCATTGATGTATTTTAGAAGTTTAAATTTTGAACTAATCATACTATATAATTTATATTGTACTGTGCAATAAGCTCATATAACTAATCGTACTCGATGATTTAGATCATCAATCATGATCAATTATGATCACAAAAAATAGCCACCAATCATAATTTAGGCAAGATTTTGAATTTTAGATTTTTTTAATCATTTAGGATGATATACATCATACTAGATTATCAATTACAATCATGCCTAAATTAATCCTGTGATTAGTTAATCAAATCTGCTTAATTTTGATACTTTGATCATATTGTATGAACTAGATCTTACTATACAATCAATAGATATGATTTCGGTTATCCCATATTTCATCTTAGATGAGATATATTTCAGTTAAACTAATTATCCTGGATGACAGAATAATCATATTGGATTATTTGTTTAAATACTTGAATAAATCATATGGGTAATGTTGAGCGTACTGGTTGAAAGGGTTATTTTGAACTAATCATACTTGGCGATCCTACAATTGTATTGTACAATCTTTGATGGCTAAATTACATTTCTAGGGTTTTTCAAAGCCCACTATCTAAGCATTCTCCAACGACATTGTAAGTGTCTTTGGCATGCATTGAGTCTCTGTTCTTCTATAGAAAACTTGAAGAGAGAGCCTTGAAAGAGAGAGAGGAAAAGGTGGAGTTTGAGAGGGAGAAGAACCTTAGAGGGGATTTCAAGGGAGTGTGAAGGGGGTTTTGTATGGTTGCTCCGGCATGCTTGCACCTTAGTATCATCAGATTCAAGGTTCATCTTGAAGGAAGTTTTGGAAATAAGAAGATCTATTTTATGTCAAAGAACCCAGCTACTCCACCACACCGGGGAAGGTGAAAGGGATTTGTGGTTCTCTGCCATCTCTAGGAGGGAGAAAAAGGAGTGATGGTTCTCTACTTGTGAAAGGAGTTTCAGTCCTCCACCGCACAAGGTTGGTGGAAAAGATTTTGTAAGTGTTTCTCCTACTAGTTGTGGGGGCTAAAAGAGAATCACTAATGATTTAGTGCAATACCTAGAATAGGTGGTTCTGGAGAGTGGATGTAGGTCAAGTTGATCGAAGCACTATAAATTTGTGTTTGTTCTTTATTTTTATTTTTTGGCACTTTATTTGTTCGCATTTATTTTTTTGATAACTACATGGGTGAAATCTCTTATTTATCTTTTTATTGTAAATATAATTCGCTTGTGCATCAAGTTATAACATGATTTCCTTTTTATTAATGAAGTTCTTAAATATCCAATTCACCCAACCCACATGAACTTTCAATATTTAATCTTATAGTTTTAAATTCATCTTGGTTGATGTTAATATTTTTCATTGATTCTCATGTTGGAGATGAGATCCACAACCATTTCCATCCTTTGGGGCAGTGTGATCTAAAAACTTCTCCACTTAGTGTAAGAGGCACCTTCGAAGCCAACATTTAACCATTACAATAAAGTTATAACGTAAATAATTTTATTGGCCTTTGTATTGTAAATTAATTTAAAGACCTTCTTAAAGTACTAATTCCTTCTTCAATTTAGAGAAAGGTTGTCCCTCTATAATCAAACAGTAAAATTAATAAAAATTGTTTTTGGGGATATAAATTTCATCTTACTTTTTTTATTATATCCAAAATCTTTACTTAAAAAAGATAATAAATTATCTCTCCATCATAGAAATATTCCAGCATGCAAGGTTATCTCACCTAAGGAAAATAAGAAATTTATAGATGGTGTTGAATACTTAGCTCTCAAAAATATGATAAATAAGCAATATCACTCTTCCAAGAAACAATTAATGATAAAGCATAAAATTTTTAAAAGAAATAAAAAAATGCTAATTAAAAGTTTTCGCGTATGCTATCCGATAATATAATTGGATATAAAATTTTGAAATTAAAATTTAAAACATTCAATAAGAGGAGGTGATTCAAATGATAAATTATTGAGTCTAGCCAATCAATACGAATTAAGGTATAGATTAAAGTAGAGAAAGGCAATGTTACATTGATTTATGAGAAGGCACAAAAATAATGTACAAATGGCTTGATGCCTCCTATCTTTACTCTTGCCTCCCATTTTATAGGTATGGACCCAAAGTTTCACATTATAATAGATATTTGACAGATATTAATAATAATTAATTATCAAATTATATATGGAAAATATCATGACTTATTAGGAAACATATTTTTACTAATTGGAGAGAATTGTAATTTATCGCGTGTTATTGATTAGATAGAATTCAAGAATACATAATATTTAATACATAAAAATTGGTTTGTCTAGAGGATATCGCAGACTCTTTATTTCATAGAATAGAGCTAATCTTTGAGCAAACAATCATATTCTCTTTAGAACCAAGTTGGGCTTTAGCAACTCCTAGCATATTGGTGAGTTCTTCATCCATTGGAAAGTTAGGATGTTCTTTATCGTTTGGCAAGTTAGCGAATTCAACATCCTTGTATGAGTTTTCCATCTTTGGTGAGTTCACCGTACCAAAATGCTTTGAACTCAACTATCATATCTTACAAAAATGCTATGAACTCGACTAGATTATTTTGAATTTCGTCCATCTGTGTATATATAGTTCCCGGTTTCATTTGTTTTTATTGGGAGGAAACTATAAGAAGACTAAAAAAAGCTTAGATATTCCTTGCTCTTCTCAAAGCTTAAATCCTTCACCAATTTACAGAAAGGTTGACTCTCTATAATCAAATAGTAAAATTCATAAAATAATATTTTTGGGACAAAAAAATCATCTTATTTTTAATTTATCCAAAATCTTTATTAAAAAATAAGAAAATAAATTATCTCTCCAACATAGAAATACTCAAAATTATCTCTCCTAAGGAAGATAATAAATTTATAGAGGGAGTTTAATACTTAGCTCTAGAAAATATGAAAATAAACCATATCTGCTCTTCTAAGGAACAATCACTGTTCAAGCATAAACTTTCTAAAAGAAACAAAAATAATGCATAAAATGAATATTTTTTTCTTATGTTATCTAATAATATAATTGAATATAAAACTTTGAAATTAAAACTTAAACCCTTCAATAAGAGGAGATGATTCAAATGATAACTTATTAAGTTTTGCCAATCTATACTAATTAAGGTATATATTAATGTAGAGGAAGGAAGTGTTAGTTGAATTATGAGAAGGCAAAAAAAAAAAAAAGGTACGAATGGCTTGATGCAACATATCTCCACTCATGCCTCCCATTTTTTAGGTAAGGACCAAAAGTTTCACGTTACAAGAGTTATTAGACTTGTATTGAATCATATTACGGGCTGTTTTTTCTAGTTAGAGAAGCTGTGGCATTTTCTAGTGAGAGAAAGTTCTATTTTTTTCAAATTTTTCAGTCCCGCATTTTGGGGCGGCCATCTCGTTCATGGCGGTGGCTTCATCCGCGGCCACTTCTGGCCGCCGGAAGTCAACCACGTCGATTCCACCTGATAATCGCATTGATCAGCTGAGATCTTCTTCACAAATTCAACTCCAAATTACCAGGTTGCCTGGTCCATTAGTGATTAAAGAACCAGTTGACAATTTTGTGAAGAAATCAACTCCGGTTATAGGTAAAGGGAAGGATATTCATGTAGATGTTCAATTCAAGACTCCAAAGCAGATTGAGAAGATTAATGTGATAAATAGATGTAATGATTTTGAAGCTTCTTCTTCATAAAAAATGAATCTATTTGTCAAAGCTTTTGGAAATGGCATTATTAGAGAAGGCTCTGTCTTTGAAAATGTGGATAATGGCAGTCATACTAAATGTAGAAATTCTCAAGTAGAAATGATGAATGTATTTAAATAAAAGGGTGTAAATCCATGGGAGAAACATCCTAATATCAAAATAAATGTTATTAGAGATGAATCCATCTTTTATGTAGATGGGCTGGCTGTTAAGTTGTTCAAGCCATCCGTTAAATCAAATTCTGAGAAACTTCATAACTCTATTGTGGTAAAGGTGTTTGGAAGCAATGTACCAACTTATATAATCACTGATGAGTTGCGTCGGCAATGGTCTCAGTTTGGAAAGTTTCACTTAACTAGCCTTGGTCAAGGATGGGTTCTATGTTCTTTTTCTTCTATGGAAGCTATGGAAGGAGTATTATCAGGTGGTCCTTGGTTCGTTCATGGTCATATTATTGGGCCAGACAAGTGGACTACTGATGTCTCACCTACTTCACTGAAGGGTTTATGGGTAAGGATGCCCCAATTATCCCTTTACTGTTGGGATGACATTAACATAACTCGTATTGCTTCTATGGTTGGTACTCCCTTGTTTTTGGATGGTAATATGTTCCAATGGAGCAAAAGGGAATTTGCTAGAGTTTGTGTACGTGTGGCTCTAGACGAACAACTTCCATTAGGAGTTTGGGTAGAAGGAAAGGAAGGACATTTCTTCAAAAATTAGAATATGAAAAAATTTCTAGTTTTTGCTTCAAGTGCGGGAAGATTGGACATCTAATTGAAAAATGTGAACTGGAGAAGAAATTGGTTAATTCAGTTAATTCAAATTATCAAAATCAAAGCATTGGACACAATGATAATTTTGAGAAGCTGATTAATGAAAAAGGGGTGTCTTATGGCCCATGGATTCATGTCAAATATGGGAAAAAAAGGAAATTTCAAGCTTATAATAGAGGTGGTCAAGGACTTCCTCCTAAATCTACCTCTGTTTATGTTGTAAAAAATCATCAAACCAACAAAATTGAAATCAAGTCAATTGTGGAATCTATTCCTAATATTGTTATTGCTGAAAAAAATGAAGATATGGTAACAACAATGGAAGATGGTAGACCTGGTTTGTTAAAAATAATAGATTTGGAGCATGATAATGCAAATCCAGTGGTGTAGAATGGATAAAGATTTCCTTTCAGTGGAGAAGACTTGTGATAAACAAAAGATAAATTTTTCATACCTCTCGACTGAGCCAATTATTATGCATAATAATCAGTTCAATGTTTTAGATTCAGAGAGTGGAGAAGTGAATCCTATATCTATTAAAGATGTTGCAGATAAAACCATAGTTAAAAAAGAAGAAGGTGAGCTTACTAATGACACACAAGAATATCCTACAGCTTCCACTTTAAAAGACACAATTGCTGCTGGTACTGTCTAGTTCAAGCTTCAAAAAGAACACCACTTACTTGGTAAGAGCAATCTTCAACTTAGAAGCAGAAGAACAGAAGTTCTAAAGAGAAGTGCTAATGGGAAAAATCACGTTAACATTCAAAAATGACGTTTGTAATCTTTTGGAATTATAGAGGGGCTAGGAAAGTAAAAGCCTCTCGATATTTAAACGAAATAATGAAAGATCATGATGCTCTATTTGTTGGTTTGGTTGAAACAAAAATTTCATTCATTGATACTCGTGAATTCAAAAATGTTCTTAGGAGATAAATGAGATTACTTTCTATTTCCAGCTGAAGGTTTTTCAGGAGGTATAATGACTTGTTGAAGAAATGGCATTGCTTCTCTTTTGTCAAAGAGGCTAACTCTCAAGTTGTGATTAGTGAGCTTAATATAGCTAATAAGGGAACATGGTGTATAGCTACAGTTTATGGAAATAAAAATCGTTTCAAAACAAGGAACTTGTAGAGCAGCTTGGAGATGATAGAAATATTAATCATCCAACCATTGTAGGAGGAGACTTTAATTTTTTACTATCAGAAGATGATAAGTGAAAGTTCATCAGGGATGTTAAGCCCTTATGAACTAGTCCCGAGGCTAACCAAGAGGGAGGGTGAATTGATATTTAAATCTTCTTTAACTAAAAGAAAAACAATTTTATATCTTGTAGAGAAAATAAAATAAATCAATAGTAAAAACATCAATCAGAGAGATCACCCAACCAGTTAATCAAAACAAAAATAAATTGCGAAAAATAATAAAGGAAAGAACACACCAGATTTATAGTGATTCGGTCAAACCTTGACCTACATCCACTCCTTGGAGGCACCCTCTGAGCATTGCGTTAAACTCAGTGTCTCTCCTTTAGCCCCCACTGCTAGGCGGAGAAGCCCTTACAAAATCACTTCCACCTTCCCCGGTGCGGCAGAGTAGCTGGGTCCTTTGACACCAAAGAGATCTTCTTCTTTCCAAAACTTCCCTCAAGATGAATCTTGAATCTGATGGTACTAAGGTACAAGCTTGCCAGAGCAACCGTGTGAACCCCCCTCCACACTCCCTTGAAACTCCCTCCAAGGATCTTCTCCCTCTCTCAAACTCCACCTTTTCTCTCTCCCTTTCAAGTTCTCTCTTCAAGTTTCCTCCAGAAAAATAAAGCTTCAATGGCTGCCTAAGACACTTTCAATGTATTTGACAAAGCTTTGAAAGTGCTCTGATGACACTAGAAAGCTTGTTAGGGATGTTGAGCCCTATGAACCGGCCCAAGGCTAAGTAAGAGAGAGAGGTGAATCAATATTTAAAACAAAACTCAATCTTAAAACTAAAATCAAGATTCACCATAATGAAAATCAAAGTATAGAAATTAAATGCAGAAATAATAAAGGAAAGAACACAAAGCTTGACCTACGTCCAATCCTAGGAGGCACCCTCCAAGTATTGCACTAAACTAAGTGTCTCTCCTTTAGCCGCCACAGCTAGGCGAAAGCCCTTAAAACATCACTTCCACCTTCCCCAGTGCGACGGAGTTGCGGACTCCTTTAACACCAAAGAGATCTTCTTCTTTGGTGAACTTCCCTCAAGACAAGCCTTGAATCCGACAATATTAAGATGCAAGCCTGCCGGAGCAACCATGTGGAATCCTCCTCCACACTCCCTTGAGTCCCCCCTCTCAGGATCTTTTCCCTCTCTCAGACTTCACCCATTCCTCTCTCCCTTTCAAGCTCTCTCTTCAAGTTCCCCCTAAAAGAACGAAGCTACAATGGCTTCCAAAGACACTCTTCATGAGAAAGAAACAGGTCTTTAAATTGATTTACAAAACCAACATTATTGTCCAGGTCGATATAAATATCGGCTTGACCGACCAGCATAAATTATGCTCAATCAGCCCAGTCGGTTAGGGACGATTATATAATTTTTGGTCATATCGTCCAGGCCGATAGGATATCATCCTGGACGATTAGTTCAAATATGAGGAAAATCATCCTTAACATCACCCTAAAAAGAAGCTGGCCAATGTCAAATTGGCCCAGACGATTTTGAGATCGGCCCGGTCGATGTGATCGTGTAAATCACCAGTAATTGTTTTTCTTAATTACCAGATTTATTTAAGAAATATTGTACTAGATCGGCCAGGCTGATCTTGATAGGCCAGGCCGATCCACCAGGATGTTGTCAAAAAATAAGTAATTCCTAAATAGGTATGGCGATAGATTCTTTCTAATTTGAGCCTATCATTATGGCTGATATAAAATCATCTAGGACGATATGTTTAATAATGGCTGTCTTAACAAGGATGATGACCTAATCAGGGTTTCTATTTTTGAACCGATCATCCAGGAAGATATAAATATCATCCCGGATGATATTACCAAAAACAGTAAACTCTAGGAAATAGTCAGAAATTCTTCCAAGGTGAGTATGAGCAAGTTTACAAAGCATTAGGAGCCACACCAAATACAATAGACTCAAGAAAGGAAAAAGTGGTACAAACCGACTCAGACCTAGTCTACCCAATCATGAGTTGGTTTTAATATGCAGTCTGATCTTATGGACCTAAAATGTCAGTAGATAAGCAAGACGTAGAGAAATAAAAGTTTTTGCTATCATCAAAATCATTATCCATGAAAATAGATTCGCAATAATCTCCTCCTTTTTGATGATGACAAACATTATAGGTTAAATTTGCAAAAAAGAAATCTTGTTCTCCCACTACAGGAAAAATGTCAAAAATCGGCGGTTTTCACCGGCGGTTTATATACCGTCGGTATTACCGACGGCTACGCCGGCGGTTAAGCCGTCGAACTCTAACGACGGTCAAATCGGCGGCTTAGCTACGATACACCGTCGGTATTACCGACGGTCTATAAACCGCCGGTAAACCACCGGATATCAACATGAACCGGCGTCTTTCCGGTGGTCCAAACCGCCGGTGATAAGTGATTTTGGTCCGGCGGTCTAGACCGCCGGAAAACCGCCGGTAAAAGACCTAATACGAGCCTCCTTGCCCCGCTCATTTCATTTTCACTCTTTCCTTCTCTCTCTCGGTCGCTCGCCCTATCGTCTCCTCCGCTCGTCCGATCAGCCCCCGACGAAGGAACTCCGACCGCCTACCCCATTCTGACCGCCGCCGACCCCATTCCGACCGCCGCCGACCCCATTCCGCCTCGTCTCCTCTCCATTCGCACAAACCGAGAGCCACCAACCCTCATTCGTTTGCAAGGTGAACTCTCCACATTCTTCTCTCTTCCTCTTCTTCAATGTTCTTCATATAACCACTTCTCAAATCTCCTTATTCTTCTCAAATAATCATCTCATTTGGTTCAGGTTTCTTAAAGGAATAAGAACATAGATTGTTTTGCTTTATGCTTCTTAAATCAGTTAACATTTCTTAAGATTGGAAAAGTGGATTTCTCTATTTCATTTTTATTCAAATAAATAAGATGATACAAATTCTTAAACTCCAATTTTTGATTCAAAATGTATAGGGTAGTTTGGATTATTTTGTTCTCTTTTTGCTTCTCTTGGAAGAGAACCTTTATACAATAGAATTTGGTCTTTGATGTAAGTTTTTGTTGAATTATGAATATAACTGCATCGTTTTCTCTAAAAAAAAAAAAAGGTTGTTTGAGATATTGTTTGCTAAAGAATTGTCTTTTCATTTATCTTAAAAATAAAAAGATATTGTTTGCTAGTTTATATGCTTTACATTGGTAATTTAATGAGTCTTTGAAAAGAGTAGGATGGCATCAATTGTTATTTCTCATATTTATTATTAGAAGGGTTTATGGGAACTTGTATATTACAATGACATTTTTTTAGTATAGAAGCTTAAGTCTATTTTGAGAGGTGAATTGTGCGTTGATTTGTGTAGAAGGTAAAGAGTGAAAAAGTAAAGTACTTAATTTTATAGAAAGTGTATAATTTTGAATTTTAGAACTTGTGTGTTTTGAAAGGTGAAAAAGTGAAAGGATGGGTTTGAGAAATGAACTTGGGTGATTTGAATAATGAGAAGTATGTATCTTAAAAGTGATGAGCATATGCTTCGAAAGATGAATGTGTGAGCTTTGGAATGTGTAAAGTGTATGAATTTTGAAAAGGTAAATTGTATGTATGCTTAAAAAAAAAAAAAAAGTGTATGAAAAGTTTTTGTGAGAAGCTTGTGTTTGAAAAGTGGAATTGTAAAGTTTGTATAATTTTAGGAGTTGAGAAATGTAAATTGTGTGTTAGAAAAGGAAGAAGCGTATGTCTATAAAGTGACTTGTGTGTATGTTGTTGGAAAGTAACTTATATGTGTTTTAGAAAATGGTGATGTGGAATTTGTATGTGTTTGAACTAGTGTGTGCTTTGGAAAGTGGAAAGTGGAGATTGTTTACTTTAAAGATAGAAGTGTACGTTGAAAAGGGTATCGTATGAGAAAGGTGAAAAGTAAAGTATATGATTGTTGAAGGTTGAGGTATTTTGGAGAGATGAGGTGTGTGGATTTTGGAGAAAAAGTTATTTGGGTGATTGTTGAAAAGTAAAATTCTTTTCCCCTCTCTCTACCGCTCTTTCCCCCTTTTATTTCCACTTTCTTGTGCCTCGAAATGAATATGAATTATGTATTTAAAAGTGAAAGAATTTCAAAAGCAAAATCAAAAGAAACAGTGTTCAAGCCTGAAGAAAGGAAATAAAGACAAGCGTTTCATTATTTAATTTTCAATTGATTAATTGATGTGGAGTTTGGCTTCTACTTAAAAAATTAATAATTCAACGCGCCATATGTTGTAACTTATTTTAGAAACCTCTAAAAGAGATAAGCAAGCAGGCGTAAGGATCATAACAAAGTGATATCATTTTTAAAATAGCACAATAGAAGTTTTTCTTTTTCAAGTAATTGAACATTTGACCCAATGTTTAGATAAAATTATCCTTTGAAAATTTTGTTTTGAGATGGCCTTATTAAAATTCGATTGCTTTGAGATGGTGAACATATAACAGATTATTTATGCCTCCAACATGTAGGGTACGTTTACTTCAACGTGCAAATGACTATCTAAGAAGAGAGATATTGGATGTATAACAGATTGTTGCCGGGTCGAAAAGGATTGATAGTTGAATTTATACAGGGAGTTGAAACTTTCATTCAAGTTGCATCTCAACTGCCTTCCTTTCAGCTTGATAAAATGTTTAGATGTCCGTGTTCGAAGCATAAAAATCTAGCATTCCTAAAACCCGATGATGTGAAGCTTGATTTATATCGTAGGGGATTTCTTCCAAACTATTGGATTTGGACATCACATGGCGAGTACGAGCCACATAGAGATGCTCATGCTGGTTCATCTACAGCTTATGAAACATTTGATGAAGATCAAATGAGTAGACCCTATGAAGACCTTATTTTTGATGTAGCAGGTCATAATTTAAGGTCTAATGTGGAAGAGCCACCAAATGCAGAGACACAAAAATTCTTTGAGTTATTACATTCAGCTCAAAAGCCAATTTGGGAAGGTTGCAGTACGCATTCGGAATTATCCATTGCAGTGAGGATTCTAAGTATTAAAACTGAGTATAATATTCCCCGTGAGTGTTTTAATGACGTTATTGGTCTTACGAAGGAAACTAATCCGGCTGACAATATAATTCCCTCAGACTTGTACCGAACAAAGAAATTAGTATCCAAGCTGGGTCTCACTGCTACAAAGATTGATTGTTGTATCAATGGATGTATGTTATACTATAAGGATGATGCAGCAGAAGTTATTTTTCGCAGCTGCAATGCTCCTCGTTTTAAGCAGAACTCGGGAAAACAACGTCGTCCAAAGAAAGATGTGCCATATTCCCGTTTGTTTTATTTACCAATCATTCCAAGACTTCAGCGGCTCTATGCATCAATGAGTTCAGCAGGCCATATGAGATGGCATAAGGAGAAAATAGCAAAAAGTGATGTTCTTTCTCATCCATCAGATGCTGAAGCGTGGAAACATTTTGATCGAGTGCATCCTTCATTTGCTGCTAAACCCCGCAACATAAGATTGGGATTATGTACTGATGGTTTTACTCCTTATAGGCAAACAGCTACACCGTATTCTTGTTGGCCAGTTATATTAACACCATACAACCTGCCACCAGAGATGTGTATGACTACTCCGTTCAAGTTCAATTTAAGTTATTCAGTTATTTTTATTTTGATATATTACATGTTATTGATAAACAAAGTCACTTGCAGCTTCAATCCTTCAAGGCCACCTATACATATGATCCGGGATATAATAAAGAATAAGTATGATGCTCCTTACTTATCCTGGAAGAAGATCCCAAAGCCAGTTAGAGATATGTGATTTGGAGAATTTCAGGTATGTTTTTTTTTGGTATGATTTCAAATATATGATTTAATTTGTACTAATCTTTTTGATATTGCCTAAATTTATATAGAAAGAATTTAGGTGGTTGCCTGAGTACAGCACGAGGATCAGATCAAATTTTGAGAGGAGAGGAGCGACCCGTCTCAGAGACATGTTCACAGACATTAGAAAGTCCGGGCAGAGGCCTAATTGGATTGGAGAGGGCGTTTGGGCAGATTTGAGTAGTGCTTGGGCTACCCCGGAGTTTATAAAAATGAGAGAGCAGAATAAACAGAACAGAGCCTCTGACTGCGGCGGTTTAGAAAGCTCTCTTCATACTGGTGGATCTGTACCTCATACAGAACATAGGCGGCAACTGGTAAGTGTTTTGATTTGGTTTATTACATATATTTATTTTAGTATAACTAAGCATCAAATTTTCAGAAAGCGCACCTGGGTCGGGAGCCAACACCATTAGAGCTGCATACAAGAACTCATCAACATCAAGCTGACCAGCAGTGGGTTGATGAGAAATCTAAGAAGGCTCATGTGAGTAAAATTTTTTTGGATTTTTAGAATAAAAATTTATTTTAATAAAACTATTTGTAACTTGCAGGATGATTTCTTACGAGTTAGAGAAAGTAGGCAGTCCACTGGCGAGGGATCATCTTTTGGATCGGCCCATACTTCTGAGTATCAGACATGGTCAGAAGTTGTTGGTGGAAGACAGAGGGGGAGGGTATATGGCATGGGTTCACAAGCTTTTGCTATTGAGGGCAGTTTATACACCTCTGCATTCCATGTTCCAAGTGGAGCTGAAGAATCTGTAAGTGAGAGGGTTGCAGCACTTACTAGAGAGATTGAAGAGATGAAAAGGGTTCAAGCTAGAGAGATTGAAGAAATGAGGAAGGCTCAGAATGAAATGCAAGCAGAGTTGCAATCCTACAGAGCTGGAAAACAAAGGAAGAAGGACCAACAGGAGCAACCATCTGCAGAGAGTGAGGATACTGATGATGATTAGATGTTTATTATGTTTGATGAATGTATTAATTAGAACTTGTGAACTTCTGAACTGGTGATTGTAGCATTATCATGAACTATCTTGTGAATTTGTGATTGTAATGTTGTGATAAATTTTTGATTTTGTTTGTATTTTCTGGTTGTGATGAATATAGCGGCATGTTGCCCAACATATATATGCTTTTTCTGCAGGTTTAGACTTTAGGGTGAACCTCCTTCAAATAGAGGAGATGCTGTCAATTTTTTTTTTCAGGTGCTACAGGTTTCCGGTGGCTAACCGGCGGTTTAGCCGCCGGAAACTACGATACCGGACGGACAAGATAAAGCCGCCGGTTATATTATTAAACCGCCGGTACGTACCGGCGGCTTACCGACGGCCGCCGGCGGTTATACGATGGACGCCCGACGGTTTAAACCGGCGGTAATACCGACGGCCATAACCGCCGTCCACCGCCGGTACCTTACCGGCGGTCTAAAGGCGCCGTCCGGCGGTCTAATAAACCAGACGACGCCAGGTTTAACCGCCGGATAACCGCCGGTAATTTGACCGGCAGTTTTCCGGCGGTTACAATACCGGCGGCCTAACCGCCGGAAGACCGACGGTTAAAATTCCGGAGGTCACCGGCGGTATTGGCCGCCGGAAAACTGCCGCACAAAATTAACCGCCGGTAAAAAGCCGTCGGAAATGGTTTCCTACGCCGTTTTTACCGGCGGTTAACAAACCGCCGTTAGACCGCCAGTAACGTTAAAAACCGCCTGTAAATCTACACTAACCGCCAGAAAAAACCGCCGGTTTTCAGCGTTTTTCCTGTAGTGTCCTAATCTCCCCCTCACTAGAATAAAACTTTAAAAAATAGGGGAAATCAAAAAAACTTTTTTTTTTTTGTTTTTTTAATTTTTGAAAGAGAAAAAAAGATACAAATACACCACTATGTTCTCCCTCTTTGACATTATTAAAAAGAGAAGGGGCACGAAAGAAAATCTTTAAAAAAATTTTAGAAAGTTACCTCTTAATTTTAATCAAAAACTTAGTAAGAAATGGATTCACAATGCATAATCCAGTAAAGATAAGAAATTTAGAAATTGATAATCCAAACTCTCGTTCTTTTTAAAGGCTCAAAAACTTTTTAATTCAATATCTAAATCATGAAATAAATTAGAAAAAGAAACACAAATTTTTTAAAACCCCTTTCATAAAATATGTCTAATAGAAGATTGATGCAAAAATTGGTGAATAAAAAAACATGATTTTTAAGATCAACTACCAAAAATATCAAGGGTTTTCTTAAGCTTTAAATACACACAGAAAAAGTAATCATACTCTATTTGGGCTCATTTTATGTCTCTTATCAATTTTTTGGCACACTTTACGCATCTTTTACTTTATGATACACTTTGTGTATTCCTTCTTTAATTTGGCGTCATTGGCCACCTTTTTTTTGTGATTTGGCATCATTGGCCATTTTTTTTTTTTAGAATATGCTATCTTTATGAAATTTTAAAAGCAAAAGTAAACCCATTATATTAACAAAATGAACTACTTAATTAAGAAAATTATGAGATAGATTCAACAACTTGTAAAAGATTCCTATGCGATAGATAAAATGTAGGGAGATGAAAAAGTTCAATTTCAAAATTCAATTTAAAATATGATGAAGATTTTAAATCAAAAGTATGAGATTAGAATAATCTCTTTTAGAAAATAGAGATTGAGAGTCAAAATCATAAGTTTTCTTTTTTTAACTATTTTTAGAGAAGTCAACCATATCTTACCTAAGAATTCAAGAAAAATAAGAGATAAACATTTCATTTAAAAAAAAAAAAGATCTTCAAAAAAGTGATATGTGTGTGTTGAATAGTGAAAACTTCACAAAAACAAAAAAAATCAATACAACACTCAAGACAAAAAAGGAAAAAAGAAAAGAAAGGAAAACACTACAAAAAAAAAAAAAAACTAAAACATAACACAAAACAAATAGGTAAGGCTTTTAAACACCATCCTGGTCCTGGTCCGATGCTTCAGAAACCAGGTCTTCCCATGAGAGTTTTTTTCTTTTCATTCTTTATCATTTCTACAAGTTTCTTAGCTTTACCCTTTTCTTTTGTTAGAAGAGTTCTCAAATTAGGACGCTGATTTTTCATATGTCCAGGTTTCCTGTATCCAAAGCAAATAACGGCAGAAGTAATCTTACCATTCTTACCATTTTTAGCTTTATTCCACTTTTGTGTTGAGGCTTATGCTTTAATGAGCTTTTTAATTTGCTTGACAAGTTATCACATTCATCACAAACTAAGCCACTTTTCTCCGAGTCTTCAGCGTTTAGCATTATCATCTCACCTGCATCCAAAATTCTTTGACCCGAACTTTGCTCGAAGGCAATGAGTGAGCTAATCAAATTATCAATAGAATACTCATTCAAATTCTTTGGTTCACAAATAGCAACAACTTTAGTCTCAAACTTATCTAGTAGTAACCGAAGAATTTTATTAACTTTTTCAAAATTTAAAAATTCTTTACCTAAAGCATGTAATGATGTCACAATTTGACTGAACCTAGTATACATGTCTAGGATCGTTTCATAAGGTTTCATGAAAATAGTTCATAATCATGAATTAATATATTTAACTTAGATTGCTTGATTTCACTAGTGCCTTCGTATATGGTGTGTAGTTTATGCCAAATTCACTTACCAGTAGTGCACGTGGATACTAACATAAAATCTTCATAATTTAGAGCATAGAAAAAGAAATTTAAAGATTTTGCATTCAATTGAGCATTGATTTATTCTTCCCCAATCTAATGATTAAAAGGAATATCAACTTTAATTCCATCTATAACACATGATGGTAAAGAATAACTAGTTAAAATCATATGCCACATACAAAAATCAATAGACTATAAGAAAGTAAACATGCAAATTTTCAAAAAATCAAATGTAATATTTTCAAACAAAGGTGATCTGGTGATTGAATAATCTTCCACAATATTATGATTAGAAAAATTAGCCATGGATTGAAAATTCAAAAGTTTTCAAAAACTTATTTTTAAGAATCCCGCTCTGATACCACTTGACAGTGCTCTGATGGTACTAGAAATTTCATTAGGGATGTTAAGCCTTATGAACCGGACCAATGCTAATTAAGAGAGAGAGGTGAATCGATATTTAAAAGAAAACTCAATCTTAAAACCAAAACTAAGATTCACCATAATGAAAGTCAAAGTATAGAAATTAAATGAGGAAATAATAAAGGAAAGAACACACCAGATTTATAGTGGTTCGGTCAAACCATGACCTACGTCAACTCCTTTGAGGCACCCTCCAAGTATTGCACTAAACTAAGTGTCACTCCTTTAGCCCCCACAGCTAGGTAAAGAAGCCCTTACAAAATCACTTCCACCTTCTCCGGTGCGGCGGAGTCACCGGGTCCTTTGACACCAATGAGATCTTCTTCTTTGGTGAACTTCTCTCAAGACAAGCCTTGAATTTGATGGTATTAAGGTGCAAGCCTGCCGGAGCAACCGTGTGGAATCCCCCTCCACACTCCTTTGAGTCCCCCCTCACAGGATCTTCTCCCTCTCTCAGACTTCACCTGTTCCTTACTCCCTTTCAAGCTCTCTCTTCAAGTTCCCCCCAAAAGAATGAAGCTATAATGGCTACCAAATATACTCTTCATGAGAAAGCAATAGGTCTTTAAATAGATCTGCAAAATCAACAATATCGTCTAGGATGATATAAATATTGGCCTGACCGATCAGCATAAATTATGCTCAATCAGCCTGGTCGGTTAGGGACGATTAGACAATTTTTGGTCATATCATTCAGGCCAATAGGATATTATCCTGGATGATTAGTTCAAATATGAGGAAAATCATCCTAAACATTGCCCTGAAAAGAAGCTGGTGATGTCAAATCGGCCCTAACGATCCTGAGATTAGCCCGGCCAATGTGATCGTGCAAATCACCAGTAATTGCTTTCTTTAATTGTCAAATTTATTTAAGAAAAATTATACTGGTTCAGTCAGGCCGATCCTTATAGGCCAGACCGATCCACCGGAATGATGTCCAAAGATAAGTAATTCCTAAATAGATTTGGCGACAGATTCTTTTTAATTTGAGCCTATCATCTTGATTGAGACAAAATTATCCAGGATGATGTGTTTAATGATGGTTGCCTTAATAAGGATGATGCCCTAATCAAGGTTTCTATTTTTGAACCGATCATCCAGGACGATATAAATATTATCCCAAACAATGTTACAAAAAATAGTAAACTCTAGGGAACAGTCAGAAATTCTTTCAAGGTGAGTATAAGCAAGTTTACAAAGCATCAGGAGCCACATCAAATACAATAGACTCAAGAAAGGAAAAAGTGGTACAAATTGACTTAGACCTAGTCTAACCAATCTTGAGCTGGTTCCAAATTGTAGTATGATCTTGTAGACCTGAAATGTCAATAGATAAGCAGTCGTAGAGAAATAAGAGTGTTTGCTATCATCAAAATCATTATCTATGAAAACAGGTCTGCAACAAACTTAAATAGAAGAGCTCCAAAAAGGCTCTTAAATGCACCAAACTGACATTATCATCCAAGACGATAGCGGGATCGTCCCGTACGATGTGCTTAAAAAGAGGGCTTTAGAAAACACTAAAAACTCAATTTCGACATCACATATCATCCAGGAAGATCGAAGGATCATCCAATGATGATTTGAAGAAAATTTATGGTATTTTGTCTTGGACAATTTAGGAAAATTAAGTATGTCGGTAAACATCATCCTGTATGATATATACAGATCATCCAGGATAATCGGATTGAAAATTTTAACTATAATCAACCCCCTAATCACATGATCAATTTAGGCATGACTTGTATTGATCATCTATGATGATTTAGATCATTCAAGATGATTAGAACAAAAATTGAATCTTAAAACCTTGCCTAAATTATCATTGGCAACAGTTTTCCAAGATCATAAAGGATCATCCTGGGCGATCCAAAATTGTCCAGTATGATTAGTTCAAAACTTGATCTTTTGGATTTGACTAGATCTCACTCCCCTGAAAGTGTGTGTGCATGGTTACCAAGCAAGTATACTCCCTTATAGGACTTGACTCAAGAAATTAAAAAAAAAAAACATCAATGAATATTAAAAATAAAACATATTCTATCAAAACTTGAGTCTTGAATAGTGCATCGTAATCTTGAAAAGTTAGTATACACACAAAAAAACATATATTGCAAATACAAGAAGAAAATAGAAAGTGAGTCATAATATTTGTTATCATCAAAAACATAAACTCATAAGCTCAAGTTGCAACTATAATAAGGGAGGTGAAAAGTTTATATTTTCTACAGGTACTCAAGACATGTATTCCTTGATGAGTAATTGTGCCTTCAATGATGTGGGAATAGTTGGCCCCAAATTCACTTGGTGCAACAACAAGGAAGGAAAAGCCCATATGTTGGAAAGATTGGATCGTTGCTTTATTAATTCTGCAGCTTTGAAGACAATTAAGTTGGCGGTTGTAAAACACTTGGCTAGACTGGCTTCCGATCAATATCCCATAATGATGAAGATTTTTTCCTCATTTGGCAGAAACCAAACCATTATGTTTGAAGAAGTGTGGACTACTTTCCCTGCATCCTATGCTATAGTTTCTAGCTCTTAGAGAAAACCAGTGAAAGGTGGCAAAGTGGAGATTTTGAATGTTAAACTCAAGAGATATTTGAAGGCCTTATTTTTTTGGAGTAAACCTAAGCACAAAAGCTTAGAAGAAATGAAGAAAACTCTTAAAAATTAAACTTTTGAGTTACAAATTGAAGAATCAAGTGATTAAGGGCTATCGGATCAGAAGTTATGGATTTTGAAATATAAAGTCTATGAACTCAATTCCACAATCGGTCGGCTTTGCACTTGGTGGAAATAAAGGGCAGAGATTCAATGGATGAAGGATGGTGATTCAAACTCCAAATTATTTCATGCTTATGCCTCAACTAGAAAGAATTCAAATTGGATCAAGCAAATTAAAAATAAAGATGGTGAAATTTTAGAAGATCATTCACAAATTGAAAAATATCTTTGTAGCTACTTCAAATTCAAATGGAGAGATTGTAAATGCAAGTTGAGTGGATGGCCTAACCCGTCAATTGTCTTAAATGAAGATGATAAGAAGATGCTTGAAAAGGAATTTTCTTTTGAAGAACTGGAGGGTGTTATCAAGAAGATGGAGTTAAACAAATCTCCAGATAATGATGGAATCTCTCATTCTTTCCTCAAATCTTATTGGAATTTTATAAAACATGATGTTTGGATGGCTATAAATTCCTTCTTCACCATTGGTGTTATTTGTTCTGAATGGAAAGAGGCTAATGTGATTTTGATTTCAAAGGTGAATAACCCTTTGACTCCTTCTAAGTATCATCCTATTAGCCTTTGTAAATCCAATTACAAAATTGTGGCCAAGATGCTATTAAATATGATGTCTATTTTATTCCATAAAATCATATCTAAAAATCAATATTCTTATGTAAGAGGTAGATCCATGTCAGAACAGATTTTGCTTGCTCAAGAGCTTTTTAACAAATTCAGACATTCCATATCTTAGAAGGGGATTATGGCTGTTAAAATTGATATGGAACAAGCTTATGATACATGAGTTGGTCAACTCTAGCCCAAGTTCTTGATGGTTTTGGGTTTCCAAAGTTTTTTTTTTCTAAACTAATATTGGAATGTGTGAGAGAGCTGAAATTTGCTATCATGTTTAATGGTAGACAATTTGATTGGATTGAAGCAAGGAGCGGATTTAGACAAGGTTGCCCTTTGTCTCCCTATATGTTTATTATGTGCTCTGAATTACTAACAGATGCCTTCACTCAAATAGGTAGAAATATTGGAATAAAGGTTGCACCCAATGCTCCTTTAATTTCTCATTTAATGTATGCTGATGATATAATCTATTTTTCTGAAGCAAATAGAAAGAACATGAAGAAAGTTAAAAAAATAATTGAAGATTATTGTAGATGGACCGGCCAAAAGGTCAATGTAATTAAATCTTCAATTGTTTTTGGAAAGTCAGTTAAACGGAGAAAAAGAAGAACACTTGCAAAGATATTTGGACTCAAAGTTGTGGAAGAAATGGAGTTTTTGGGCATAAAAATTGCTTTTAATAGATTGGTTTTTTTAGATTTTCAAAATCTATTGGTTAAAGCATCAAATAGATTGAGCTCTTGGTGAAATAAAATTTGTCAATTTATGGGAAGGTGATTCTTATTAATTCGGCTTGTCTATATCTCCCAATATTCTTGGTAACTCACTCATTAGTACCAATGGGTGTCTTAAATGTCTTTGAGAAGATGTGCAGGAACTTTTTATGGAATAAAAATGATGCCACTAAGAGTCTTCATTATTTTGCTTGGGATGTCCTTTGTAAATCAAAGAAAGCAGGAGGATGGGGTGTTCAATCTATTGTGAGGAAAATTGGTTCTTTAAGAGCTAAATTCTCTTGGAATTTCTTAAATAAGCCAAACTCACTGCTGAATAAAACTTTGACATCAAAGTATGGTCAAGATATTTGGAGTTTGGATCACTGCAGCAATTCTTCATCTACATGGAGAATTATTTTAAATGGTGCAAATTCTATTCATCCAATTATAAGATGGAGAGTATCAACTGGAATGGAAATAAATACAATCAAAGATACTTGGATTTCAGACAAATGCATCAACAAATGGCCTACTTTTGTAAGGAATATGAATGAAGATACTGAAGTTGTTATAGGGTTCATTAATGATGGAAATTGGAATGAAAGGAAGCTGAAAGATTACTTTGGGCAAGAGCTTATTAATCCTATCAGATTTATCAAGTGACAAATTGGAGTTGAAGTTAAAATATTCAAGTAAAACAATTTCTTGTTTAGTATCGGTTGTATCTGAAATTGATGAAGAGGTAGATGATGACTGGAGCAGGTTGAAAAAAGCTAGATTGAGGCCAGGAATTGCTCTGTTCTGGTGGAGGTTGAAGAGAAATGTGATTCATAATAATCACTTTTTAAATTATAGAAGGATATTGGATTTTGACATTTGCCCGAGAGGATGTTCTTCAATGGAAAATTCAGAGCACATTACAGTTTTTTGCTGTAAACTGCAACAAGTTTTCAATTTTTTGAATAAATGGGGTTTTAATACTCCATCTTTCAATTCTCTAGATGAATGTTATCATGTATTGAAGCTTCTTTCAAACTCTAACCCTTTTAAGGTAATATGTTCTTTACTGTGATTTTTTTTCTGTTGGAAGAGTATAAATAAATTAGTTCATCAAAGATTGGAAGATAGCTCTTCTTTTATAGCTACAAATTCAGTTTATAATTGTATTGCATCTTTTAATAAGAACCTCATTTGGGAGAACTGGGATGCCAATCAGCTCTATGGGTTGTCTTTACTATCTTGGCATCCTCCACCTCCTAGATGGATAAAAATTAATATAGATGCTACATTGCTATATACGAACAATGCTGGAATTAGAGGATTTTATAGAGATTGAAAATGAAGATTCTTATGTGCCTTTGGTACAAATTGCCTTTATTGGGATAGTTCACAACTTGAGATGTGTTTGATTGAAAAATATAGTTTTGAAAATCTTAATTTTCTTTGGGAAAAGATTAAATTATAGAATTTTAGTTTTAAATCTGAACTCTTTATTATGAATAATATATCATCTTGTGAGGCAATAATATCATTCCCTGATAGATTTAGATTTCAAAATTTTGAATTCACCCTGATTATCATAGTCAAACGCAGAAACGAATAACATATGACCCTGGAGGGTCAAAATGAAATTTAATTAAGTGTTTGACTACATTAATCTGGATAAAAGATCATTAATTTCATAATCAACATTACAATAATAATTGATATATCTCTACAAGGAAAGAAGTCATCAATCCCTTTTGATCATTTGAATATGACGATAATGATCGTTGAATTTTAAATTTTCCTAAAGATAATTAATTAAAGGTTTTGAATATTTTGATTTTTAAAACTCTAGTCTGGGTTTCTTAATCTCCTACAAGTACAAGCCCTCATAGTTAATTACATCATAGGAAACTAAACTTTCGCACAAATACTCTCGATTAAAATAGCGGTATAAATTTCATTTAAGATTTCAAGGCTCGATATCAAAGGAAGGTAAGGTTTGGAATTTGAATATGGATTGGATCAAATTTGAACACTTATTTTTAGAGTCAAAGGAAGAAGCATATGAGGTGTTTTGAGATTTTAAATTACTTCAAAAATAGCTCAGCCTATCCTAAAAGAGATTTTAAATTTGAGTGATCAATTTTATTAGAAAATTGGGATTCAATTCTTAAAGGTTTAGGTCTTATAGCCCGAGCCTTCCTCAGAACCTAAGTCTAAATTATGTACTAAAAATTAGTAATCTGAACCTAGCTAATACAATGTAAATATGGACTTACCCCGGCCTGGATTGGGGAGCCAGCTAAACCACCTAGGTGCTTTAAAATCATGAGTCTGGTCTTTTAATGTTGAGTGGTAGGGACGTTGTTTAAGAAAATGTTTTGAGAATATGGCTAACATCTAGAGCAGTTCCTAATTGGACCTTTGATATATGTTGGGTATTTGATGCTTAAGTAAATGTAAATAAGTATTAGACGCTTTTAAATTTGTTACTAATGCAATGCATTCTAGTTGATTCGATTGAATGCATAAATTAAAATGAAGCATTTTAAAAATTTGGCTTAAAAAAATAGGTTTTTCCTTAGAGATTGCACAACATTCCCCTGACAGATCGGCACTCTCATAGATCAAGTAGTCTGCCAGAACCTGCATGCTGGGAGGTGCCTAACAAGTGGAAAGAAAAATGCAATGAATATGCATGTGAACTCCCGAAAGTCCCGGCCTTACTTCTTAAATTTGTTAGAGTTACTATGTTGACTTAAAACTTTTTATTTGATTTAAATTAAAATTTTTTATTAAGTCCTTAAGAGCCTACAATCGGATTCCAGGTCAAATCAAAAGCGATATGTAGGTAAAAAGACAAGTAAAGCAAGTAGTTCTACTGCACAATCAATTAAACAAATTAACTAAATTAATTACTCAAATTGAATGTCCATGTGGCAAGTGCCACTTATTATTATAAACTAGGGTCTACAGAAAAGTAAAGTGGCCGGGTACCACTGACAACAATCTGAATTCTACTCCTAAGACTCAAGTGACTTTGAGAATGGGTCTTATCGCTATCCACTTCTTTATCCTTCTTGCAGCTCCTTCGATCATCAGGTCCGGATATCCAAATGGAAAGAAACTCCCCCTTGGATCAGGTGTTATCTTTTCTCTTTGGATATTTTTAAAGTCGTCCAAATTTGGAGCTCCAAATGGAGAGGGACTCTCCCCTAAGGGATGTCGCTTCCTCTTTGGATTCCAAATTAGATGTCTAACATCCCTTTCTCAAAGTACTTTAAAGTAAACTCAAATATAATCAAATTACATTTAATAAAACAAGAAAATTGTAGACTCGATCCTGCAGGGTTATCCTAATAACCAATAGTTATATAAATAATCCAAAGTAGTTATAATTAATCTCAGCAAATTATAATCAATTTGAAGTAGTTAATATTTAAAATTTAAAATGCTCAATCACTCACAACATAGAGTGATGAAAAGTAAGTAAACAAACCCATCAATTTTAAGCTAGCAAAGAGCATATAGTGAAAACTCAAAAATCTGGCACACAGTAGAAAAGTAAACACCGGCTTAGCCTAAGACTTGAGTTGGTTGTCATAGGAAACCATCTAAAGTGTGTGACGTAGGCTATATGGTTTGGATATGTCCTAGGTAGGGCAATAAGTTAAAGTTATTTAAGGATTTGATTAGATGAAAGGCTTAAGGGAAAATATTGATTAAAATTTAAGTATTAATAATTTAAAATTAATGTTAATATTGAGTTTAATTATTTGTTGGACACCACCTTTGTTTCTCATTGAGGCCATGAAGTTTATTTCACCTTCCTCGGGGCTAATTTAATAGCCTCGTAGGCCTGGGTTATCTAGTGTTACATGCTATAATTAAGTGGCTTAAATTGATTAAAGTTTAAAAGTAAATAAATTTTAATTAATGTTGGATGATTGTTGGTTTTAAGATTAATTAGAAATTTCTGGAGTTTTAAAGTGATTTTTAAGTTTTAAGAATTTTTTTATTATTTTAATCATTTAATTAAGGGGTTAAAAATTGACTTTTTAATTAAGCTTGAATTCTAGAGAGTTAGTATTTTATTAAAATATTATACCTTAAGATGATTTGTTAGATACTTAGTTTACTGGATTTGGATTTTTCTATATTTAGTTATGAAGCTTTGAAGTTTTGACTTAATTTTGACTTAAGTTTGACCAAAAGTTGACTTTTTTAAATTTGAATGATTTCTTGAAGTTTAATATTTTTAGTAAATATTAGATTTAATTTTGAGTTGAATTCCTTTGAGTTTATTCAATTTTGACTTTTCTAGAATTAGTTATGATTTTTCGAAGTTTGAGTATTTATTGAATTTTTTAAATTATCTAATTAAGGGGCATTTTATGATTTTGCTTCAAATGAACTCCAAACCCCTTGAAATCAACGCCAAAGGTCAGGAATTACCTAACAAGAGATTCCCAAGTGTTTGGAAATTTTTTGGAATTTTAAATTATCTTAATTAATTAAATTAATTAAAATTTGATTTTCATTTAAAATTAAATAAAGTTCAAGTTTGCTGTCAAACCAAAGTGATTTTTTTATCTATTAAGTATTTAATTTTAGTGAGTTAGAGGTATTATATATAATTTTTTAATTTAAATTTGATTTATTAGAATTTTTAGAAATTTTGATGCTTAATTAAGGGTTTAAGCTTAAGTAGATTGATTAAGGGCTTAATGATCTAAAAAATCAGTGAGAATTTTTCTATGGGCTGTATATGTCACTAAGTTTAAATATTCAAAGTTTTGAGTCAAAAGCAAGTGTATCCTAATTTCTAAAATCAATCTAAGTTTTCTAGACGTAGGTCCTAAATTATTGTCCTTAATGATATCACTAAGTTAAATATGTTTAAATCAAAGTTTCTAACCCTTGAACTTAACATGTATACATCACACATAAGCACAATCAATTCCTAAATCTAGGAGAGCCTTAGATTAAGTGCGAGTGTGTGCACCCTAAGCATGCATGGATTAACATAAAATATATAATTAAATACAATATTAGTGAACTATCAAAATACTATTGTTCACTAATCACCCCTAATAATTCTATTAATCCATACTCAAACAAGGCATAAAATTTCAAAAGGATCTCTGAAATATTAAAGATTTAATATGTACATATAATTTTAAAATATACATTTACAAACCTATATACAATATATAAGTTTTAAAGTAAAATAATTAGAAATATTATTAAAAATATTTTAAAATGTTTAGAGAGATTCTCTGATTTTTAAATTTATTTTGAGAATAAAAATTTTAATTTTAAAATAATTAATATATTATTTAATTAAAAATTATGATATTAAAATAATTCAAATTGTTCAAAATAACTCAGTATTTAAATTTAAAAATCAATGTTAAATTAAATTATTTTGAATTTAAAAAATTTTGATATATTATTTAAATTTTTATATTGAAATTGAATTTAGTTTGAATTTTTAAAGATTAAGATTAATTAAATAATTTAAATTAATTTTTAATTAATTAATATTCAAAATACTTCTTGACTTAAATCAAATTAAATTTTAAATATTTCTGGAATTTAAATTAATTTAAAAAAAATATTTAAATTTAAGTTTAATTAAATAGTAATTAAATACTTAAATGTTTAAATATTTTAAAACTATTTAAAATATATATTATATATTAAATTAAATTAAATTGAATATATATTTATAAACATTTTAAACATATGTATATATATATTTTAAATATTAAAATATATTTTAAAATAATTTTTTAAATCTTATTAAATATTTTAAATTAATTTAATTAAATATCAACTTAAAAATTATTAGAATTTAAAATATTTTATAATTTATTTTATACTTTAACTTAATATTAATTTTAATTTAGCATTTTAAATTTTTAATAATATTTACATAAAATAAATATTTTTTTAAATTTAAAAAAAAATAATTAATTTTAGAATAAATTTGAATTAAAAATGATTTTCAAATTAAATTAAAATTTTTTTAAACCCACTGGCGGCGAGATTTCCATGTGGCACGCTCTGGTTGGGCAATCCAAACTATGGCGGCGACGGGTAATGATTACACCACTGAGCAATCATTGACAGTTGATTAAAAGAGCGTGGGACCCACACGGTTTTAACTTAACCATGTCAGAATTCGACGAGCACTGTTTGATCCCCCGCTGTTCTGAATAAATGGTCCTAATCTTTGTGGACGGAGCCTTTATAGATCGAGGCATACACGCGGTCTGAATCCCTTGTGGTTTGGCTAGATCGTGATTATTGATTATATGATCAACGGTGTAGATCTCTTGCAGCAAAGAGCTGCACGAACTGAGCCCTAGAATGGGTGTTTGGGCTTGTTCTCTCAATCCAATTAACTGAATCAATTGAAAATTTAAACCTAGGTAGCCTAGGTGAGTAGAAATCATGGGGAACATTATTTTTGCTTTAAAAATAGCTTTACCAAAAGCTAATTTAAGCTAAGTGTATCTACCTAGGTTTAAGATTTTCACCTTGATAATGGACGGTTTGACCTATTTAGGCTATCTCTAAGCTTGTAGACTGTCAATGCTCATTTTCTCTTCAGAAGGTAAGGTCTGATATGCTCCTAAATTCCTAGTATTTGAGTTAGACAGACTTGACGCTTGAGATGGCCGGAGACTCGCCTGTGATGGATTTGACGAGCTAGATTTTGGTCGGGAAGGCTTGAGAAACTCCTGGAATGCTCGAATAAAATAAGTTCTTGGTCTTGGAAGGTTTGAGTGGAGAGAGAGTGTAAAGAATAGAATGAGGCTTGATTTTTAGGTTTTTCCCTATTCAAGCCTCTCCAACTTGAATGGACGGTCTAGATCTACTGGAGGGCTAGCTAGGATGCTGCCATAAGTCCCAGAAGTAGGTGGGAGCAAGCATAATCAAGGACAATAGGACAACCATATGGAAAGTTTATGAGAGAGATCCAAGCCATTGGATCTTCATCCAAGGGTTAAGATAGATCCAGGAATGTTCTAGAGTCTGATTAAGCAGCTAGAGAGGTTTAAAATAAGAGGGATTAAGCAGTTAGAGCTAACTTAACCCTTAAGAAGCTCATTTAACCATCCATTAACTGTTTGACCCGTCAACGGGTCAATGCATGTTGAGGTGGCAGTGAAGGTGTCTTAAGGAGCTGGTTGGATGAATTAGGAAGAGTTTGAAGGTTGAGGTTTGAAGTTTGAAGACACATGTGCATGTGAAGGAGTTTAACAAGGTTGACTTGGTCCCACTCATCATGGGTCCCACTCATCATGCTTTGACTCACATTGGACCCAGGCATATTCAAAATATTAAGTGGAATCAATTCAAATATTTTCAATGCATTGTGTTTTAAAATCTGAATGGAGAAATATGTGGAGTACATGATTTGATCATGGGTGTCAATGTTTGACCAATTCAAACACAAGCAATTTGACTCCAAATGAGTTTGGTTGAGTTTGAATAATGTATTGGAGTGACTTGAGAGCTTTGAATGGATTTGATTTGATAAAATGGGTTAGAATAACCCATTTAGACCCCTGAGAGAAGGATTTGGTCAACCTAGGTTTATTGGGTCAACCAGGTTGACCCAGGGTCTAGATCTAGGATTAACAAATTTAAAATGATATTCTGAGACTATGAAAGGTGGTCTCAAGGTCTGGGAGGGTCAATTTGGTCAAATTGCCTATTTTGACCCTAAATGGCCTATTTGGTCAACCTAGGTTGACTTGGTCAACTAGGTTGACCTAGGGTTTAGGTTTGGGTCCAATATGTTTGGTTTAATATTTGAAACTTACTGGAAGTGATTCCAATCAATTTGGAGCTCATTTGGTTTGAAAAGTTCATTCATTTGAACCCTTAAGGGGTATTTTGGTCAACAGGTCAAACTGGTCAAGTAGGCTTGACAAGGGTCAGGGCTTGAGTCCATTGTACTCCTATTGATGGTTAGGATGCATTGGAAGATGTTCTAGAGATTGATTTGAAAAGGCCAAGTTAAAGTTTGAAGAAAACTTCAAAATTACCTTTAAGGGGCATTTTGGTCATTTTGACCCCTAGTCAACTGGGAGTCAAAGTGGGTAAAAAAATGTTGTTTAATATTCAATATGTCAAAATCAAATGTTTGGAAGTTATTGGAGGCTTTGTAGAAAGCTCCAAGATCAAAATCCATTGGGTGGCAGGTCTAGTGGAATAGGCTGTAAATATTTGAAGGTTTTACAGCTTTTGGATTTCAATTCAATTTTTCTGGTTAGAGACTGTTGGTGTTGAAAAGGCGCTTTATCTTGCAAGTTGCAAAATAAATCATAATTAAATTTCTTTGGAAGAATTGGGAATTAAATTTAAATTTCAATTCTGAAGTCGAACAAACCATTAAGGATGGTATACCACCTTAGAAGGCGGAGATAAAATCTCCTAACGGGTTCAGACCCAGAATTTTTAGCAATCATTCGATAATGACAATAACGATTGTTATAAATTTGATTCCCTAAAAGAAATATTAATTAATTTTTTTTGAAAAATTGATGTGGATTCTAAATCTCCTACGAGCGCAAGCCCTTGTAGTTAATTACATTATAGGGAAATTGAATTCCTTACGAATACTCTTGATTAAAATAACGGCAGAAATTTTATTTTAAAAATTTTCTAGGAATGATATCAAGGAGGTAAATTTGGAATTTCAATTGGGATTGGATCGAATTTTGAACACTTATTTTCGGAGTCAACAGAGGAGAGGTAGGAGGTACCTAGAAATTCTGAAATAGTTCAGAAGTACCCCAATCTAAGCTAAGTGTTAGGCTTTAAATTTTGGACTGAAATGAAATTTAGTTAGAGTTAAGCATTTTATTAGAAAATTGGGATTATATTCCCGAAGGTTGGGGTCTTATAATCAAAGATCTGCCCCAGATCCTAAATCTAAATTTGGACACTAGATCACAATCATCCGAATTTAACTAATACAGTGCAAAATCTGGACTTACCCCGGCCTGGATTGGGGAGCCAGTTGACCACCTAGTCAATTTAAAAGAGATTAGTTTGGTCTTTTATGAAAGAGTGGTATGGACGTTTTATTTAAAATTTTGGAGTGCTGGGTCCGACGTCAAGAGATTTCCCTAATTGGCCCATTTAACTTATGTTGGGTGCAAAATGCTATAGACTAATGCAATTAAAATTTTGACTCTTTTAATTTGTTTCTAATGCGATGCATGTTAGTTGATAACTTCAAATCAAATATGCTTGAAATTTTAAAAATAGGTTTATAAAATAATTTTTTAGAAGACTTGGCTTTCCCAAGTCCGGCACCTCGTCCTCATAGGTCAGACTATCCGGACTCTACCCGCAGGTGGGGAAGGGTCTAAAATAAGGAGAGAGTAATGCAGAAATATGCATGCGACCCCGGGGTCGATCCCTGGATAATTCCCTAAATTTATTATCTTTCTATGTTATTTAGACTCACTAAAATTTTAAACTTTAAGATTATGAATATAAAATCTTCACACCTTCACGAGTCTCATGTATCCAGGCGAAAGCAAAAGCGGCACACAAACGCCAAAAAAAAAAAACTAAGAAAAGCAGGCAATCCTAAAGGAAATCATCTCAACACATCAAATACAAATGAATTAATTAATAAATGTCCATAAGCAAAGTTGCCTTGCTTATTACAAACCAGGGTCTTATAGAAAGTAAAGTGGCCAGGCACCACAGACAACAACCCGGATTTTAAGCCTAGTAGTGACGCAAGTGATTTTGAGTGGGATACTCTTTGTCTTTAAGTCTTCAATCTTATTCTCCTCCGGACTCCTTTTCTTCGGGCTCCTTGGATTCCTTGTAGTAGGCTACCCACATAGATAAGAGGGCATTTCCTTCAAGGGGAATGCCACTCTTTCCTCTTTGGGTAGGGAAGAAGTGTGATCCAAATTTGGATCTCTAAATAGAAAAGGGCTACTCCCCGTGACCACCTGCAAAAAAATTATGTGAACATCTAGATCGTACCTATCCTAGGGTTAGTCTAGTCGTCAAACACATCAACTATTCATAGAGTGCAAAAAAAAAAATAAACAGACACAACAAAGCAATTTCATCCACAACATGCAGTAAAATCATGAAAAACTCGGCACACAGTGGTAAAGTAAACACAGGCCTAACCTAGATCTAGAGTTGGTTGTTCTAGAAAACTATCTACAGTGAGTGTAAAAGGTCGTGTATCTGGGGTAGATCCTATGTTGGGTGATTAGTTAAAATTGTATAGAATTCTGAGTTTGTTAAAGCTTAAGGGGAGAATTTAGATTAAAGTTTAAATATTAATATATTAAGAATTTTAGTTAAATGTATTTTAAATGTTAATTGATTTATACCTTTGTTTCACACCGAGGTTGTGAAGTTTATTTCACCTTCCTTGGGGCTAAGCTAATAGCTTCATAGGCCTGAGTTACCTAGTAGTAATCGGGGTTGATTATGTTAATTTAAATTTATTGGAATTAAAGGAGTGGATTAATGTTAAAGAGAGTTGATTACTAATTTCAAAAGATTGGTTGATAATTTTATTAACAAAATTATGAAATTCTGGAATTTTTATAAATTAACGGACCTTAGGAATTATCTAAGTGCACTAGCTAAATGGGTCAAAAGTTGACTTTTCAAATTAGAGTTAATATTGGAGTTTTCAAATTTTTAATAAATATGATACCTTAATACGAGTTTTTAGACTGTTAGCACGGTCGATTCAGAGTTTTCTGTAAAAAGTTATGAACTTTCAAAGTTTGATCCTAAATTTGAACTACGATTGACTGAAATATAGACTTTTTTTATTTGAGCGAATTTTGGTGGTTTGGCATTTTTAGAAAATACTAGACCTTAATTGGAGTCATTATCCACTGATTTTGACTGATTTTGAATTTTCTACATTTAGTTATGAATTTTCAAAGTTTTCTTAATTATTTGAATTTTAAAATTTCTTAATTAGGAAGGCTTCGATCATTTTGATCCAAACTCATTCCAAACTGCATATAATCACTCCAAAAAAGTCTGGTGTGACCCATGGGAGTGTTTTCAAAGGTTTAGTAATTATTAGGGATTTTTTTTAATTTTTAATTAATTAAATTAATTAATTATTATATTTCATTAGAAATTCAATTAAAGTTAAATTGAAGGTCCACTAAAAGGGGTTTTTTTATTTTAGGTAAAGAACTATTTTCTGGTCAATTTAAGGTATTATTTATATTTTTTGGTTTTAAATTTGATTTATTGTAATTTTTTTAAATTTTATGTCCTTAAATGGGCTGAATTTTGAGAAGGCTAATTTTTTAACCTAATGAGCTCCAAATTCAGTCAAATTTAAACCACTGGTTCACAATTTCACTAAGTTTAATGTGTTTGAGTTTCACCCTTATTGGGTGTATGTATAGTTCCCTATAAATTTTCTAAATTTTTTAGATATTTCCTTAATTATTTTCCTTAAGTGTCCCTTTTGTTCAAATGAGCATGAAATTTGGAATGTCTAACCCTGGTACACATATATTCACATCACAAAATTTTCATAGAAAAATACTAAGTATCTAGAGAGTTATGAATTTTCAAAGTTTAGGGTTCAAAATGAACTCTTTAATTTGAAAAATCATATCACAGAAAAAATTAAAGAGCATCTGATCCTAGAAAAAAATCACATAATATGCCTAAGATGCTCAAGAACATTCCACCAAAATTTGGGATTAATTTGATCTCTGGATTGTAAGAAAAATAAAATATACTAAATTTAAATAAACTTAATTTTCTTGCAATCCAGAGATTAAAACAGATTAAAATTAATTTTAATAAATAGTACATTAAAATATCTTTCCAACGAGCCCAAGAAAGTTCAATTTGGTGGAAAATTTGATTTTCTATGAATTTTAAAATATATGGATATTTTTTTGAGTTATTTTTGATCAAATTTGGTCAAATCGGCTATCGCATAGATGGACGGCAAGGATTTCACCACGTCAAGCACCTGGACCTTGGGATGACCCACGTTCAAGCCTTGAGGAAGGATTCACGCGGTATGCCCAGATCTGGGCCGTCCATCTTTGATCGGACGGTCCAGATCTTGCGTAGTTCATTTTGAATAGAAAACTTTAAATGCTCATATCTCCCAAAATACTCAACAAAATTTAACGAAATTTGAAACGTAGCTTTAGGACAATATAATCTTCCAACACTTGATGTTTGGAGGCTTCATGTATTGTAGATTTGTTGTAGTTTTAAATCAAAAGTTTAGAGAAAAGTTTCGATATCTTACAATCCAGTGGACGAATTTTGATGATCTTGGGCTTGTTGGAAAGCTACGGACGTCCTCTACAACTTTATTGAAGGACCCAAGAACTTTTAATGGCTATAGTGAAATCTGCTAGAGGAATCTCATTTTCTCTCTCTTTCTCTCTCTCTCTTCTTAGTTTTGGGTTTCTAACTCAAGCTACACACACTTTAATGGCTGGAGAAGACTTATTTAGAGATGGAGAGGCTAGATTATGCATTGGAGAAAGTTGTTGGCAGCTGGAATTGAAGATTTTGGAGGATAGGGAGTAAAGACAAAGCCTTGTGTCAAGAGTGAGAAAATTCCATCCCTTTTCATAATTGTTTGCCTTGATTAAGGAGATGGATAAGCTATAGGCTGCTTCCAAGTAACCTCCTCAGCCCCCCAAATGAATGAGATTTTGGATTATTATGTGGTTTTGACTTGCCAAGGTGGCAAAGCCACACCACATAAGCTTATAATTTAAGTTTGTTGACTACTTTGACCAATCAACTTTGCCTTTGATTAATGAGGTGATAGTCAAATATTCATGCTAATTGGTTGGAGTAGTCTTAAGAGCTATTTGAATGAGTTTGGAGAGGACTCAACTTTTGAGATGGGTTTAAGAGCTTGAGGGATTTGATTTGATCAAATGGGTTGGAATAACCCATTTAAAACTTTAAAGAATACTTTGGTCACTATAGGTTGACTTGGTCAACCAAGTTGACCCAAGGTTTGGAATTAGGTCCAATAAGTCCCAAAAATCATTTGAAAACATTTAGAGAATGTTTCAAAGATTATTAGTTAATTCAGGTCGAGTTTAAGCCAAAAATCCAAAAATCTCCCTTTAAAGGCATTTTGGTCATTTTGGCCTCACGTCAATTCTGGGTCAAATTGATTCTAAAAAGATGTGGATTATTGCTTAAAAAGTCAATACCAAGGTCCTGGGAGTGATCAAAGGATTTGGAGGGGGGCTCTAGAGTCAAATTCCACTAGGTGAAAGGCCTAGTGGCATGGATTGTAAATATTTGAAGGTTTTATAGGCTATGGATTTCAATTCAATTTTTGGGATTAGAGACCTCATAATGGGCTCAGATTTGGAGAGTTTTCTGTAGAGACATGTCATATCAATATGAAATTGATAGACTCTGAATCAGAGGTCATTTGACTGAGTTTTGAAGTTTTTTTTTTAAATCCTTGAAAAAGACTTTCAGGACAAAGCCTTTGAGCCTTAGATTTATAAGTTTGAACTGGGTTTTGAGTTTGAATGAGTGGATTTGAATTACCCATATCATCTATAACCATTTGAGAGGATTATGAATGATAGGATAGGATTAAAGTTTGATAGAAGCACAATCAAGATTTGAATTGAATTTGGGATCAGGATATGTTTAAAGTCTTAATAGATTTGAAGTTTAGATTTGATTTAAAAATTGAATTGATTGAAGTCTAGATTGATTTATGATTTGAATTGATATGAGACCTAGATTGATTTAAATCTAGATTGTTCCTAGAGTTTGGAGGAATTCTAAGATCTAGAATCTAAAAGGGTTCTAGGATCTGGATAGACCTTAAAGTTTGGAATCTATAAGGATCTTAGGTTCTAAGAAAATCCTAAGGTCTGGGGTATGTAAGGATCCTAGGACCTATAATAGATCCTAAGGTTTGGAGTCTAGAAGGATCCCATGACCTAGAATAGATCCTAGGGTCTGGAGTCTAGAAGGATCCTAGGACCTAGAATAGATCCTAGGGTATGGAGTCTAGAAGGATCTTAGGACCTAGAATATATCCTAAGGTCTGGATTGATTTGGAGTCTGGAAGGGTCTAAGTGATCTCATACAAAAATGAGGTCAACAGAGACCTCAGAATGGGATAAAATTTGGAGGATTGCCTCTAGAGACATGTCCTATCAATATGAATTTAATAGATTCTGAATAAGTGGTCATTTGACTAGGTTTTGAAGTGTTTGAAGATTCATTGAAAAAGGCTTTCAGGACTTGGACCTTTGGCCTTAGATTTGAATCTGGCTTTCTGGATTTGAATTGGGATTTGAGTTTAGAATATTGGATTTGAATTATTCATATCATTCATAATTATTTGGAAGATCATAAGTGATAGGATAGGGTAAAGCTAGATCAAATGTGTGGTCATGGTTTGAACTAGATTTTAAGATTTAGATAGGTTTAAAGTCTGAGTAGTTTTGAAGTTTAGATTTGATGGAAGTTTGAATTGATTTAAGGTTTGAATTAGAGCCTTGAGTCTACATTAATTTTAATTTGGATTGATCAAAGATCTTGATTGATACTAGGATCTAGGTAGCTCTATGGTCTAGATTAGATCCTAAGGTCTGGGTTAATTTAAGATCTAAGTAGATCTTAGGGCATAATAAATCTAGAAGAAACCTAGAGTCTAGAATTCCTAGGGTCTAGGGTCTAGAAGAATCTTAGGACCTAGAATATATTGTAAGGATTGGATCTAGGAGAATCCTAGATTTTAGGTTACTTTAGAAGCTTGACTGATCTGGGGTCAGGATTGGTCTAAGAGACCTCAAACAAAAATGAGATCAACAAGATGTATGCTATTCTTTCATTAAAAAGATTTGTTCAAGATTGGATGATTGATGCAGAAGAAGTAATAATTGAAGGTGATAACATTAATGTTATCAAATTCTTCCAAGAGGTTATGAATAAGGTTGATATCAAGAATGTCAACATGGATTCAAGGTACATAAACATTCTTTATCATTTCAAGCAAATTGTTTTTCTTCATTCTAATAGAAGTTGTAACAAGTGAGCGGATTTATGTGCTAAATTAGCTTTAGTTTCAGTTTTTTTTTTGGATGACATTAGCTATAATAAAATTCCTCCTTCTTTCTCTAATTTGTTGAAGGAGGAATTTGATTGTTTGTAGTTCCTTTTAATAAATTTTTCTATTAACATTTCTTAAAAAAAAAGTTATAAAGGGAAAATATCATGAATTACAAGGAAACATATTTTTTTACTAATGTGAGAGAATTGCTACATATTGCTTGTTTTTTATTTGATGGAATTCATGCCTACATAATATTAGTTCCTTAAAAAAAAATGTTTGTCTTGAGGATATTGTAGACACTTGATTTAATATAATAGAGCTAATTTTTAGGCAAACAATCATATTCTTTGTAAATTGAGTTAGGCTTTAGAAACTCCTAGCATGTTGGTGAGTTTATCATCCATTGGAAAATTAGGAAGTTCTTTAACCTTTGGCCAACATCGTTGAATGCATTTTTCACCTTTGAGAAGTTCACCCTACCAAAATGCTTTGAACTCCACTATCTTATCTTACCAAAATTCTTTGAAATCGACTAGTTTATCTTGAATTTAGCCTATGTGTGTATATATTATTCCCTGATTCATTTCTTTTTATTGGAAGGCAACTATAAAAAGACTAAAAAAACTAAATATTCCTTTCCCTTCTCAAAGCTAAATTTGATTTGAATTCCCTTTGTGTTTCTTTGAGAATGATGGGTTAAACTTAGAATTGCTTAAGCCATAAAGTATTATAGAGCTAGGAGTGTCAAGAAGAATTCTATTTTACTCGGCCATTGAAAAAATTAAAGGTTTTGATGAGAGTATGATGAAACAAATTTTTGTTATGATTCATACTATTATTAAGCTTCTTCACTCATCTTCCTTCATCTTCCTCTTCTAATGTGGTTTGTGATCAATTTTCTCTATTTGATCCATCATGGATGAAGATGCTAAGGAATTTGTATGATGATCTTCCATCCTAGTTTGGTACCTCTTATCAATATTGACTAAATGGACAATTATCCAAACTATTGATCATAAGATGAGGGGTTATGGATGTAGAGGCTACTACCTTGAAGTGTTAAATGATGGTGCAAGATGCTCTTGAGATGCATACTCCACAATATTTAAAGTTACTAACTTCTTAGATTTTAGTAGTTTTGACTTTTCCAACCTTTTAAAGTGACAACTTCTAAGCAGTGCATAATTTTGACTTTATAGAACTAAATTGATGGCACAATTTCACATGCTATTTATGCTAAGGCTTTGAGGGTGGCAATTATTTCCCTTTACTTTGACTTCCAATTTGAGAAGTCAAGGATCACTAAAGGGGCCACTGAGTATAGCTTTGGTGTGGCTAAGAAGATTCATCTAAGCCACTTAGCAAATGGAGCCATAATGCTCACTACTCCTATTAATGGCATCTCGAAAGATGTCACCACAAACATTAGGTTTGACTTTGATAATTTGATGAATGAGGTCATGTTTTTTAAAATGAGTTCTTTTTCTTATGAAAGTAAAATTTTTAGCAAGTCTTATTTCTTACTCCACCATTTTATTCTTCAAGGCTTACTTTTAAGAGAGAGATTATTTGATCTTGTCGTTCATACTCTACTTAGAGGAGTGAGCATATTCCTTAATATTGAATTGGAGAATGTCCCAACAACTTGGCTACTTAAAATTGTTTTCTTTTTCTATAATAAGAAGATTATGTGAGCTTGAGATGTTTCAGATATAATTAAATTATTTATTTTTATTCATATTTCTATTTTTATATTTTACATTGATGTCCCTTTGGATATTTTGAAATGATTTTATGATTTTATTCGAATAATTAGTTGAATTTTGCCTCTACGAGGTAAATATTCACCAAGGATAATTTGTTCTTAGCTTTGTTTTTTTCATGACCAAACACGATGCAACTTCTATATGGAGGCAGGTCACATCATCTTAAGTCAATAATAGGTAATTTACTTTTTAAGATTTATTTAAAAGGAATTATATATATTTACTTCATTAAACTATACAATCAATAAAATTCATAAACATTGTCATTATACAATCTCTTTACTCCCCCCCCCCCCCCCCCCCCCGGGCTCACACACACACGAAATATGTGCTCTCATCATGATTTCCAATTAATAAGTTTATAAAATTAACATACTTATAATTAGAGTCCCAATATATAATAATAATGTTGCAACTCAGGAATCAAGATTGAGACTGTGATTTTTTATGATAGCAAAATGTTATTATTATGATGATTTTATTTTTTTTCTTCGAGCACGTATTGGATATTTCTATTTTTTTGTGTAATGATATTTTAGTGAAATCATTTAGTATTTTAGATTGTTGAAGACTTCAAGACAAGGTAGAATATGATTTCAGTTAACTATAAATCCTTATTTTTTATTATTTAATATTTCCAAATTTGAGAAAGTGTGATTATAATTGGGTAATCATACATACACACACATGGAGTGTGATAGTTTGTGAGTACTGATTGTACCATATAACATTTAATCATACTATATGATTTGACATGTATTTTCCTCTGAAATATTGTTAATCAAATCATGGCTTATTTTTTTGAACTATTCATACTGTATGATGTCAAGTCATACAGATGCTAACAGAGTATGAAATAGTGTTTGCACCAGATCATATCGAACAAACACATTCATTTTTGAACTATTCGTAGATTACGATGTCAGGTCATGTATATATTCGAAAAAGTATGAAATAATGTTCATACCAGATCATACCAAACAAACACATTCATTTTATAACTGTTCATATAGTAAAGTTTAAGGCTATATAAATGACTGATAGTATATGAAATTAGGTTCTTATATGATTGTACAAAACAAATAATTCATTTTTGAACTGTTCGTAAATTATGATATCAAATTGTACAGACAACTGATAGAATATGAAATTAGGTTCGTATAAGATCATACCAAATAAACATGTTCGTATAGTATGATATTAGTTCATACACTTGATTGATAGTGTACAAAACTAAGTTTATCCCAGTTCATTCCAAACAAAACTCTAATTTTTTGAATTGGTCGTAAAGTAAGAATGTAAGTTTGTTCACTTGAAATTTTCAATTTTTGGATGGTTTTTCATGTGGTTTCTATATAAACAATCCTAAAAACTATCCTCCAATGCTTTGCTTCAAATTTCTCTTAAGAGTGACCTTTTGGAGTGTGTGTTTGAGAGAGATTTTGTGAGTGAAGATTGAGAGATGTAATGAAGGGAAGTTGTGAGGGATTCACAAGGTTGCCTAGAGTGAGGATCTCTTATGTCTTCTTAAGTTTTTAGCCAACTTTTTTGAACGCTCTTGAGAGAAGATTTTCAAGACTTGATAAAGGTTCTCTGCCTTCACTAGGAGGGTTTTTTAATAACCAATTCAACCCCCCCCCCCCCCCCCCCCCCCCCCACCCCCCCCCCCCCCCCTTCCCTTGGCTAGCCTTGGGATAGTTATATAAGGTTTAACAACTTGCATAAACTTTCAAGTGGTATTAGAGCTTATTTCAAAAATTAAGGTTTAGACTACTTTTTGAAAAATGATCATGGCTAACTTTGGAATCCAGAATACTATTGATGGTTATTCGATCACTAAACCACCTTTATTCGATAACATTACTTTTAATTTTTTTGAAATTTTATTTATTTACTTTTTTGCAATCACTTGACTATCATATGTGGACATTAATACAGGAAGGTTACACCAGACCTACTAGACATATTGATGACATTAGAATTGAAACACCATTCACTGATTGAACATTGGAAGAAAAAGAATTAGCATAGTTAAATGCCAAATGTTTAAACAGTTTTTCTGTACTTTGAAATATGAGGATTATATGCATATTTCTACTTGCAAAATTGGAAAAAAAAAATTAGGATAGACTTTGCATAACTTATGAAAGAAGAAATGAGGTAAAATAAACTAGGTTGAATATTTTATTATGTGACTATGAAATATTTTGTATGAAACCAAATGAGTTCATTTCATATTTGTATACAAGGTTTTATATATTGTAACTTCATTGCATGTTTTAGGTATAAAACTAAAAAAATTCAGAAATAGTTAATAAAATCTTATATTAATTACCTACTACTTATGATACAAAGATAACTGCCATAACTCAACCTAAAGATTTGAATGTATATTCTATTGACAATATTCTTGGATCAATGATTTCTTACGAGCAAAGAGTGAATAAAAGATAAATTGATGTAGGTGACAAGCGAAAAGAGAAGAATATAGCTTTGAAAATTGATGATTTAGAGAGTGATCAATCAATACTTGAGGATAAAGAAGATATTTCACTTATGACTTGGAAATTCAAAAATTTCCCTAATAGAAAGCAATGAAGACAACAACATTGGAACAAAAGTAAGTTCAATAAGAATGTAAAAGTTTCTAAGAAAGTCATTTGTTATGAACGTAAGAAGCCTGGACATATAATATTGAATGCACAAATCACAAAGTTAAACCTAACAAGGATAAAGTTGAGGAGAAAATGAACATTAGGAAGGGTAAGAAAAGAATGCGAAGAGCTTTCTGGGCTAACTCATCTTCAAATTCTTCATAAATAGAAGCAGAAGAAGAGGTTACAAATTTATGCTTAATGGCAGCTAAACTTGATCATTCATATCAAGAGGAGAAATGCTCTCAAACAAGCCCTCGTGAGATCATTTGATACCTAGATAGTGGATATTTGAAATATATGACTAGATATGCAAATCAATTTTTATTGCTGGAGGCCAGGATTGGAGGCAAAGTGATAATTAGAGATAACACTAGTAGAAGAGTGGTAGGTTTTGGTATGATTGGTAACACATAAAATTTTCTGATTGAAATTTTTTATTGGTTGAAGGCTTAAAACATAATTTGATAAGTATAAGTTAGCTTTATGATAAGGGTTATAATATAAAAAAATTTTCCTACAAGCTACATTATAAGTTAAAATGGAGTTGATGTGTTGCATGGAGATAAGGTAAATAATGTTTATATGCTTGATTTAATTTTTGTTAAATCTTATAATATTTTTTATTTATAAGTTATTGGTGATGAATCTTAGTTATGACGTAGTATACTTTGTCATGCTAGCATGAAAAATCTCAGGAAGAATACCTAGAAGGAATTAGTAAGAGGCATACCCAAATTATAATTCACTAAGGATCATCCTTGTGATGCGTGTCTATTAGGTAAACAAATTAAGTCCTCCTTTTATTCAATTAAAGATCTTAGAACTAGTAAACCCTCAGAAGTCCTTCACATTAATCTTTTTGGACCTGTTAGCACTATATGTCTAGGAGAACAAGTTTTTGTGTATATAATTGTTGATGATTTTTTAAGATTCACTTAGATGAGATTCTTATCACATAAGAGAAAATCATTTAATTAGTTTAGAAATTTTTCTACTTGGATTTAGAGGAAGCAAGGTTGTGAAATCGTTAAAATTCATAATGACTATGGAAGATAAATTCAACATGAAAAATTTGAATTTTTCTACAAAGAGCAAGGGATTAATCGCAACTTTTTAGCTCCTAAAATCCCTCAACATAATGGGTAGTTGAAAGAAAGAACATAACTTTGGTAGAAGCTTCTAGAGCCATATTGGTTGAATATTCACTTCCTAAATATTTTTGGGCTGAAGCGGTTAATACAGTTTGTTATGTTCTGAATAAGATGAATATTATATCTAAGTTGAATAAAACACTATGAACTTCTTAAGGGTAAGTCCCACAACCTCTCACATCTACATACCTTTGGATGAAAACTCTATTAGGAAAATTTTATCCTAAATCTGATGAGGGAATTTTTCTAGGATATTCAAGCATTGGCAAATCCTATAGAGTTTTTAATAAAAGGACATTGGTAGTAGAGAAGACCACACATGTAGTCTTTAATGAATTTGATATTTTTGGTGAGTTTTGATTAAAAGAAGAACATATTGAAGATATTTCCTAAGGAATTGAAAATGCATATTTTGAATAAAATGTTGGAAGAGAAAATACATTGCCTAGAGAATGGAAATATTCTAAAAGTCATCATAAAGAACTAATTTTAGGATATATATGACTGAAGGAGTTAGAACTAGGCATGGACTTAACAAAGAATTAAATCATCCAATATTTATTTTAATGATTGAACCCACTAATATAAATCAAGTAATTTTGATGAATTTTGGATTCTAGCCATACAGGAAGAGTAGTATCAATTTGTTAGAAATAATGTTTGAGAGTTTGGTAGAAAGACCTAAAAATTAAAGTGTTGTTGGAACTAGGTGGATTTTTAAAAATAAGATGAATGATTCAGGTGTAAAGTTAGAAATGAAGAAAGATCAGTGGCCATGGGGTATAATCAAATAGAAGGTATTTATTTTGAGGAGACTTTTTCCCTTATAGCTAGACATGAAGAAATAAGAGAACTTCTAGTTTAATCCTGTTCTAAAGGATTTAAACTATTTTGAATGGATATTAAGATTGCCTTTCTTAATGGGGTGATAAAATAAGATGCTTAGATTGAGCAACCTCCAAGTTTTAAAAATTCATAGTTTCTAGTCATAAGTTTAAATTAAAATAGGTATTGTATGGATTAAAACATGCACCTAGAGCATGGTATGAAAGGCTAAGCTTTTTCTTACTTGAAAGATATTTTGTTAAAGAAAGTGTGAACAACACTCTCTTCATAAAAAGACTATGAGATAACATTCTCATTATTCAAATTTATGTTGATGATATCTTATTTGGATCCACTAATAAAAATCTTTGTGATGACTTTTCAAATATAATGAGTAAGGAATTTGAAATGAGTTTGATGGGAGACTTAAGTTACTTTCGTAGTTTTAGCATAAAGTAGAAAGAGGATGGCACATTTCTTAGTCAATTCAAATATATTAAGGATATCCTTAAGAAGTATGAAATGGATAAAGTTAAACTAATAAGTACCCCCATGAGTTTCTCAGGCCAGTTAGATAAGGACTCTAAAGGTAAATCTATCGATCAAAAGAAAATTAGAGGGATGATTGGATTATTACTTAATTTTACAACTAGCATACTTGATATCATGTTTAGTATTTTTTTTTATGGTTGATTTCAAGCTGATCCAAAAGAATCTCATATGACTGTTGTTAAAAGACTTCTTAGATATATTTTAAGAACTCAAAACTTAAGAATTTGGTATCCTAAGAATAACACTTCTATTGAAATTATTAAATATTCTGATTCAGATTTTACAAGATGTAGGGATAATTCTAGAACTTATCAATTCATTAGAAACTCTTTTGTTTCTTGGTCTAGTAGAAACTAGAATTCAATATCTCTTTCTACCACTAAAGCAAAATATATTGCCTTAGGAAGTTATGTGGCGAATGTTTTATGGTTAAAACAACAACTTATAGATTCAGGCTTTTCAATTGGTATTATTCTAATTTTTTGTGATAAAACAAGTGTCATTTACAATTTAAAGAATCCAATTCAATACTCTAGGACTAAGCATATAGACATAATGCATAACTTCATTAGAGACCATATCACTATAAGATAAATTGAGCTTTATCTTATAGCAACATAAAATCAACTTGCAGATATTTTCACAAAACCACTAATTTTTGAAACTTTCAGTACCTTAAGAATAATATTTGGTGATATTGATATTCATGCTTGACAATTGTAATTCTTCAAATTGTATTAGTAGCATATTTCTTTTTTAATTATGATTGCATTTTTATTCTTTATTTTAATTTGTTTTGTTTCTTTTTCCTATTTTTTATTTTTGTTGATTTTTCATTTTTATTATTTTATGTTTTTATTCTATGTTTTGTGGATCTTGTTTGAATTGTACTAGAAAAATATCTTGATCATCATGTCAAAATCTAAAATTTCTGAACCAAATTTGTATCGCACAAAATATATATAATTTATATGAATTCTTTTCTGAGTTGGACATACAAAACTTGTTTTTTAAGGGTAATTGTACAGTACGAACACATCATTATCTATACAAACCATTAAGTATTCATCTGTACAATCATGGTGGGCATTCAAAGGACAATTATTTTTGAACATCAACTGTATAAAAACATGTTTGTCTGTGCAATCTAGTTTTCCATCTACATGCAAAAGTATTCATCTTTCAGGTACAATCATTATTAATCGATTATACTAGACGAACATATATTCATCTATACAATCAAGTTGGACAAAGGTCGTACGAAATGACTCCTTGAAATATTATCTTTAAAAAAGTGATTTTGCTATAATAACTATTCTTATCATTAAGCTCAGTAAGCACGAGTATAAGAGAACCTGATAAGATTCTATAAAGGCTAGAAAACAAAGCCTAGAAAGAAATAGAAAGAATATTATCATTAAGCTCGGTGATATCAACCAAAAAAGAGCCTTATAAAGGAGGATGATACTTCACCATGCAAGAATTCTGCTCAATATAGTAGCTCTAAAAATCAATATGCACATCGAAAGATAATTTAAAATTAACTTGCAAGAAAAAACTAGAGTGCAACTGAGCACAAAGCATAATGAGATGAATAGTAGATAAAAAATAAATAGGAAAAATAATTAGGCTAATAACCCAAAACTGGTAGTTCAAAAAAAAAAAAAACTTATTCCACAGCCAAACATCCCAACTTGAAGCCGCACACCCGGCCAAATAATTACTATAACAAGAAAGAATATACCGATTGTAGTTACCAGGAAAAACACGATATAAAAATGAAAATCATCACAATTGAGAATATAGAAAGAGTTAAAATACCAACTGCAATAACCAGGAATAGCACTGCAACCAATAAAACAGAGAACACAAATGGTATCCTTCAGATCCTTCCAATACCAAAAAGAAATAGCAGTAGAGAGCTAATACTAACTATAGTAACTAGGAAGAATATGGCTAGCAACAAGAATAATAGGAAAAATGATAACCACTAGTTAAGTACCAAAACATAAATACAGATCAGCATAAAACCCAAACCAAATAAAAAACTCAAATATAACACATAGCAATAATCAAAAGAAAAATCAAACAGCCAATTTGAGTCCTCAGAACCCACAATACAAAATCAAAAAGGATTACCATTCAAGCTCAGGCATGTAGTATCCGTAATGCTACCAAAAACAACACTCAAATGCCACTCGCAAATCCAGCTAGGCTCACAATGATCTTGTACATGAAAGAGATGCAGGAATAGAATGAAAAAAAAAAAAATAGTACACAACCACATATGTTCACCTAAAAAGCCCAACACTGGCAAATGATATATTGAGATAAAGCCTTAAAATCCACCAGCATACTAATAACCAACACAACGATAGAGCAGGGAAGCCACAAAAAAAAAAGATAAATGGAGTAACCCAATAGACACAAAGCAAAATTGAGTTAACCCGTAGAGTAGATGAGTAGTACAATCAATAGTGAACAACATAAATAGATCTCCAATCATTGCTCAAATAAGGCCAAACCCAATAGTTATTATCAAAAGGAAAGTCAAGAATGATGTTGAATTGATAACCAAACATGTGCTGATAATAAAACAATCAAGAGCCATTATTATAAGACTTGTTAAGATTAAATATAGGACACTAGTAGATATAAAAACATGCAATCTGAGAAGGCTACAGACAACCAAACTCAAACCCATCCATACCAAAGGAAACAAAGGATAACCAGCACTTTAATATAAGGTTAAAATTCATAGCTAAAAAAAATCCTCAATAAAACTTGGACCAGAGCAAGATTTAATTTCTAACATAAGGAAACCCAAGTTTTTCAAATCTAATGATTCTTTTCACAATGTGAGGGAAATGATTATAACAAAATTTTGTAAGGAATTGGAGGTCAGAACCATGTTTAGCTAATTAGTTAGCACAAGCATTGCCTTCCCTATGAATATAAGATTACTTGACAATAAAGAGTACAATAATGTGTTTAATTTCCCAAATAAGATAGAAAAATTCAGGACTACAAATCTTCTCATCCTTATCTTTAAGGAGAAAAAGCATATGTAACACATCAACTTCAATCCAGATATTAACCAGACCAATGAAAAGGCCAAATTTCAAACCAAATAAGATAGCGGAGAGCTGAGAGAAAATAACAGAACAAGCGAGAAGAGGACTAGCAAAAGCAACAACAAAATTTTCATTAGAATCTTTAATGATACCACCACAAGTACATTTTGCCCCTTTAACCGAACCATCACTATTAAGCTAGAACATGTCTTGAGGTGTTTTAATCCGATATATCAATCTATGCTCCTCATGGATAACCTTATCATTGAGGATAATACCAAACTCCTTAGCAACATGAAAAAAACCTTTAAAATTCTTAGAGCTCAGCAGGTTAAAATTAAACAATCTGCAAACTTTATCTTTAACATTTTTTATAATAAGGTCATGATTCATAGTGATATTGTTAAAAAGAGAGCTATTTCTATCAATCCAGAGGTACCAGAGAATAAGGAAAGGAACAAGATTTACAATATGACCTCTCACATTAGTGAACCACAAGTGAAGGATTTCCTTAATCAAAATATTACCCTTAAAATAATTAAGTTTGAAGATGTTCCCAAAATGAATCCAGACCTTACTAATAATAGGCCCATAAATAAAAACATGATGCATATTCTTAACATGATAACAAAATTGGAACTTTGAAGCTAAAATGAAACCACATTTAATTCAAATCTCATCGGTAGGAACATAATTATGCATTACTCTCCAAATAAAAGTAGCAATAAAAGTAGGAATACTTTTGTACCATAACATAGTAAAAATTTTAGAAGAAGCATGCTTAGTTCTAAAAGTATTCCAAGCCTTCTTAATGCTAAAGATGCCATTGATACCCATATTACACAATAAAAGATCATCTGCATTATTATTAAGAGGAATTTGGAGAATTTGATTAAGAATAGACATAGGAATAACTTGCAAAAGTTTTAGAATATCCCAGTAATTATTGGTAATAAATAAATTAACCTTGCTAGTAAAGGTAGAGACCGAATGGGGCATATTATCAATGGAAGTTTGATTCAACCACTTGTCCTGCCAAAAAAAAAAAAAAAGATTAGCACAGCCAATATGCTAATAAATATAAGGTTCGACATCCCATTTGATACAGCAAAGTCTTTTCTAAACCCTAGAATCACTCATTTTATAAGTACCAATGATAGGATAATTGCCCACATAATACTTGGACGTCGTAAACTTTTACCAAAGACTAGTTTTAGCTTGAAATTTATTTCAACGTTTATAAGAAAAAGCATGAGCTAAATCTGCCATGTTCTTGCATCCCAAACCACCTTCCTCCAAAGTACCACAACACTTATTCCAAGACAACCAGAGTATTTAGAATTGCCGCTCTTGCCTCTCCAAAAAGACTTATTGACTAATTTTTCCAATCTATCACAAACTGCAATAGTAGGTTGTATAGTTTGAAAAATATAAACAGGAAGGGAGCAAAGAACATTTTTAATCAACAGTAATCTACAACAAAAGCTAAGGAAATTAAATTCCCAAGAGCTAAAATTATTCTACACAGTAGTAATCAAATCATCAAAAAGAAAATATCTTTTATGGCCTTTAAAAAGAGGAACACCTAGATATTTATGCGGAAGGAAACTTTACACAAAACCAGTATTATCTTTAAGAGCATTGATACAAGAACTAGAAAAAATATTAGCAGTGATAAAACAACACTTATTTCTATTAAGGTTTAAACAACTAAATAGCTCAAAATTATTCAAGAAAGCCATAAGCATATTAACTATATTGATAGAACCAGTGGAAATAATAATAACATCATTAGAAAAGCATAAATGGGAGATAAGAAAACCCCCAAAAGTTCTAAATTACAGGTTAGGAAGATTTTCATATAGAAGCGTAAGACATCTAGAAAGATACTCAGCCGTAATAATGAAAAGAGCAAGGGAGGGAGGATCACCTTGTCTGATACCGTGAGAGGAATTAAAATAATTGTTGCTTTTACCATTAATAATAATGGAAAAATAAGAACTCTCAATACTGTTTTGGATTAAACTAATGAAATTAGCATTAAAACCAAAAAGCTACAAAATGTGATATAAAAACTTCCAGTTATTGTTATTATATGCTTTAGCAATATCTAATTTAAAAATCTTGTTACCACCCGCACTTTAAGATCAAGGTCTTGAATAACTTCTTGAGCCAAAAGGATATTATATGTAATGTCTCTACCTTTAATAAACCCCATATGGTAAGAAGACATAATTTTAAAAAGCAAAGGGGATAAACGATCCAAAATAATTTTAGAGATCAACTTATTAAATAAAGAGCACAAACTGATAGGACAAAAATCATCCCATTTATTAGCAGCATCGTTTTTGGGAATAAACATAATAGAAGTACTAGAAAAAAACTTAGGCATAGAATTACAATGAAAGAAATCTAAAATAGTAGCATATAAATCATCAAAAATAATATTCCAAGAGTTTTGAAAAAAAAAAGTTAAAAAACCATCAGGGCAAGCCATAGAATCCCCATTCATATAAAAAAAAACCTTTTTTTAACTTCGTCCATGGAAGGAAAATGATTAAGAGTATTGTTATTCTCCTCATTAATGATGCTAGGGATAAGCTCAGGTTGGTCAATCAGATGAGGCTCAAAGATTTTATTAAAAGCTTAGAGAAATGGTCAACGATAGACTTAGCAATATCATGTTCCTCCTCAATAATGCTCCCATCAAGAAGCTCAATTTGATGAATAAAACTTTTAGTTCTATGCTTTTTAACCAATGAATGAAAATAATTTGTATTATTATACCATCAATAAGATGTTTAGAAAACAATTTTGTTTCTTTCAAATTGTAGCCTCTTTCAAATTGACTAAACTAACATCCAAAAGATCATTCTGACAAATAAGCTGATAAGAAGTGACTTTTATTTAGCAGAAACAATATTAGTTAAAATAATTTTGAAAACATTTCTATTCCACTAACTATGTTGATACTTAAGCCTTTTGAGTTTGAACCGTATCTAATCATACCAGCACTATCATTGCCAAGATGTAAAGGAGCATCTCAATTCTCTTTGACTAAATCATTGAAAGTGTTGTCTAACAACCACATTTTAAAATCTAAAGTTTGAAAGGATGCAGACTATCTAGACTTGATACCAATCAGGAGAGGAGAGTGATCCAAAAATGTTTTACTCAAGTGCTCAATAAAGGTGTTATTATTAGAATTCATCCAAGAATTGTTAAACAAAACACGGTCTAAATGTTGCCAGATATTGCCACGATTCCAAGTAAAGGGATTACTAGTAAAGCTAATATCAATAAGATTACAATCCATCATCATACTATTAAAAGTCTTCCATAGCATGGTAAATAGAGTTGAAACCACCAATCCTTTCAGAAGGATTAAAAATAGTATTAAAATCACCACCCACTAACAAGGAGAGTTAATAAGATTGTTAAAAATAAAAAGCTGATTCCAAAGATATTTTCTAACAGTACAAGTGGAAGATGCATAAATAAGATAATCATAAAAATTAAACTTCATAAACACAATTTTACAACGCAAAACTTGAGTAAAATTACCAATAACATCAATGCTAACAGGGACTTTCCAAAAAACCCAAATTTTATTGGAAACATTAGAGACACTATGATTAAAACCAAGAATGTAAGTACTCTCATCCAGCTGGGAAATAGAAATAAGGGGTGCTAATAAAATAAGAAAATAAATATTATGAATGTGACATAAGTTATGAAGTCTATCCCTAGATGAAGGGCAACTAATGCCCCCAACATTCCAAATAATCGACTTAATCATTAATATGCAATTTGATTAAAGTTTGAGAATGCATGCTTATCAAAGATTGCACATTGAGGTTTTGCACTTTTTTACTTTTTTTTTTTTTTTTGACTGAAACAAAATCATGATCTTTATTAACATTACCATTGTCAGCACAATCATCAACAAAGTCTTCACCATTATTAGGAAGAGGAATCATACTACATATAGCATTACCTTTCTCCTTTCTTTGCAAATCATTTGAAATCTTTGAAGCATTAGTATTCTCAACCATAACATTCTCATTATTCTGAATTCCATCATCATTCCTCATGATATTGGTCACATGCTCTAGCTCCTCCAACACAAATTCCCCATCTTCCATATTTCCTTTGTAAATATTATCCTGATTGTTCGCAAAGGGTTTAGCTACACAAATATCAGCACATTTATCATTTTTTCCCATCGAGTCAAATAAATTTTTGTTAGCAGCACATGGTAAAAAATTAGTAAGAAGTATTGAAGAAATTTTTGAAGCAATGATAACCATCTGCTCATCAGCAAAATCCAAATTATCCAAACACTTAATAATGGGAATATGAGTTTCGAACACAATGTGAGGGAGCTCATGAAATTCTTCTTCATTACAAGAATTGTTACATTCCACATTCATATTTTCATCTCCTCCAAAATCTTGCTCCTTGTGACAAGCATGATCATTGTTACCATTGATCATTTCAACAACATGATTACCATTATTGTTTTGGGAAGAATTTGATGCCATAAGAATTTCCTGAACCTGCAATTGGTTAATATTCTCATGAGAAATATGATAAAAAAAAATATTTTTTCATTTAGATTATATAGTAGTTTCCTTAGGAATACGTAATTGAGGATGCTAAATAAAGCATTTTGAATTGCTATGACCATGCATTTTATAATGGCTAAAAAAATAGGCAAGTTTTCAATGTCACCTTTTTGTTGATACCCATTAATTTCCAAACCTATCTAGATTTCCTTAGCATGCTGCTTTGAAATGTCCATTTCCAACAAAATGTGTGCGATAGATGGCCGAGAAACAACCGCAGTAGCTTGATTCGTCTGTAGGGGCATACCAAAAATGGAACCTAAAGAAAATAAGATCTGAAAACTAAAAAGATGAAGTCTCAAATTTGGAAATGATATCCAAACATGAGCTATTGGTGATTCCTTTCTAACATCAAAATATGAAGTCCACTTATGCAATCACATTTGACAACCCTGAATATAGTAAGTTCTTCTAGATAAAATATGACTATAATCTAAATCATTTGAAAGTTGAATTGCTTTGTCGCATTGATCCAACAAGCCAACAGAGAAAGTTATAGAGAGTTTAAGAGAGAGAAAGAATTTATAAATAATATAAAGATTAGGCCTTCTTAACACAAACTTTCTAACCAAAGTAAAAGAAGAAGGGATAGAAAGTTGAGAAACAATATTAATGTCAAACAACAAAGTAGACAGGGCCTTGAAAGAAGATTGAACTAAATCCAGCTTAGAAGATGTAGTTATAATAGTATTAGTCATCATAAAATGGGGGAGATTGTTGCAACTCGAGAATTAAGATTGAGATTGTGATTTTTTATAATAGCAAAATATTATTGTTTTGATGATTTTTTTTCTCCTAGTATGTATTGGATATTTCTATTTGTTTTTGTGTGTACTAACATTTCAATGAAATCACTTGATATTCCAAATTGATGAAGATTTTAAGATAAGGTAGAATAAGATTTCATGTAATAGAGTTTGTAAATCTCTATTTTTCTTATTTATTATTTCTTAAGTCTTAGCAAATGTGATTGTAATTGAATAATTGTGCACACACACAAGGCAAGGTTAGGTACTACTCGTATCATAAAATATTTAATCATACTATATGATTTGACATGTATTTTCCTCTGAAGTGCATATAATCTAATCATGGCTTATATTTTTGAATTGTTCATACTATACGATGTCAAGTCATATAGACAATTGATATAGTATGAAATAATGTTCGTACCATATCGTATTGAATGAGCACATTCATTTTTGAACTATTTATATAGTATGATGTCAGATCGTACAGACGAGTGATAGAGTATAAATAATATTCATACTAGATCATACCGAATGGACACATTCATTTTTAAATTGTTTGTATAGTACGATGTTAGAGCATATACATGACTAATAGTGTATGAAATTAGGTTTGTATAAAAACGTACTGAACGAACACATTCATTTTTGAACTGTTCATATAGTAAAATATCAAATCATATTAAAAACTAACATAGTATGAAATTAGATTCATACAAGATCCTACCAAATAGACATTGTTATTTTTGTACTGTTATTAGACTACGATCTTACTTCATACAGATGATTGATAGTGTATGAAACTAAGTTTGTCCCAGTTCATACCAAATGAAGCTCTAATTTTTTTGAACAGGTCATACCATAAGATCTGTATACAATATGAATATTAATCAGATCACTTGAAAATTTCAGTTTTTGGGTGAGTTTTAATCTGTTTTCTATAGAAAAGTCCTAAAATTTGTCATCTAATCCTTTGCTTTGAATTTCTCTTAAGAGTAACCTTTTGGAGAGTGTGTTATGGAGAAATTTTTTGAGTGAAGAGTGAGAGAACTAGTGAAGGGAAGTTGTGAGGGAATCACAAGGTTGCCCAAAGTGAGGATCACTTTTGTCTTCTTCAAATTTATACCTAACTTCTTTGAATGCTCTTGAGAGAAGATCTTCATGATCAAGGTTCTCTACCTTCACTAGGAGGGTGAAAAAGTATTTGACGGTTCTCTACCTTCATGAGGAGGGTGAAAAAGGGTGAGTAGGTAGTCTTCCTTCATGAAGAGGGCGAAAAAGAATGAGAAGGTACGCTGCCTCATTTGGAGAGTGTAAAAGGCCATGGTTCTCTACTGCACCTGGTTGGTGGAAGAGAGTTTGTAAGGCCTTCTCCACCTTGCTATGGGGCCAAAAAGAGAGTCACTTGTGTTTAGTGTAATACTTGGAGGAGTCTCTAAGGAGTGGATGTAGGTTTAGTTGGACTAAACCACTATAAAATTTGGTGTTCTTCTTTTACCTTTAATTTTTCTCCCTTTTTTTATTTTAATGCTTTTACTTTTTTGGTTGAAACATTATCTGTGAAAACTATTTTTTTTTTAACAACTGCATATTTTAGATTCAAAAGATTGTCTAAAAAAAAAATTAATTAATAACCAATTCACCCTCTATTGCTTAGCCTTGGGATAGTTCTATAAGGTTTAACAACTTACATGAACTTTCAAGTAATCTCTACTTGACTAGAGCCTCACCCTTTTCATTAAAAGTCACTTGCAGGTAAAGTAGGGGTGAGCAACTATTGCTCAACAGGTTACTTGAAACCTACTTTAGAGTTCAATCTACAAGTTTAAAATAACTTTTATGCCAATATAACATCGTATGAATAGTAAAACAAATTTATTGTAAACTAACATGATGTCTATATCATGATTTGTAACTAGAATTAATTGAATTTGAATTATAGGTACATGATATAAATAGAAACATTATGCCTCAATTTTTATTTATACTGCCACTTGTATACATTTTTCATTTGCCCCTTATACCTCCACATATTCTTATTTCCCCTTAAGCTCCTTGTACATCCACTTTCATTTATATCTCGACTTATTCATATCACATATGTCCAAGAATATTAAACACACATATGAAAAATCTTATAGGTGCACATGCCCTTATACATCTACTTAAATACACATAAAATATTAACAACCAACCATTTGAAATGTTTTCCTCCTCCCTCTCTTCAAATATTTTAAGATGCATGAGAATATAAAGATCAATACTTTCAACATGTACAAAAAGTATCTTATATAACACAAGAATTTGCAAAATGCACATAAATTATGAATGATAAAGCACCTGCACTTTTCTCGTTCTCTTTAACACATTTTCAGACACATGATCATAAAAATATTAATGTTAGTAATGTGTTTGAACAATATCTTACATATCATAGAAATATATAAAATTTTACATATATGGAAAAATAATGGGGTCTACATGGATAAAATGTGTATAAATTTTAGTAATTAAAAATTATTAAATCATTCATATGCAATATCCATAGAAACATTTTGAAGCTTTTTTTTTCTTTTTATAGCAATTTATATCATTATTAATATAATCATTATAATGCCAAAATTATCATAAAATTAAAAATATTGACAAAATATTTAATTTATATAAGCTTTTATTAGAAGTCCTATGAAACACCAAGAGGAGGGAGGGGGTGTTAATTGGTACTTTAAAATTTTAAATAACGACTATCTAAGCATTATGCAGCTAAAATTAACTTTGGATAACAATAATAAAGTTATAAAAAAATAGTAATAATCATAAAAAATTATATATATATATATATATAATTTGTTTTCTTTGAAATTTTTGGAATAATAGAATTACAAATGAATAATTTAAAGAGAATGTTATTTCAAATAATCAAAACTTTTGAATGATTGCAATAAACATATGATCAAATCACAGATCTAAAAAAAAAAAAAATAATGCACCAAATAAATTGCAAATATGTAAAAGAAAAACCAAACAATAATTTTTTTGTTGATTTGGTGGAAATTAACCTACGTCCACTCTCCAAAGGTCCTCCACTTTTAGAAGTCAACTAAAAAATGCTCCTTCTAAACTTAATAAGGTGGAGGAGCCCTTCTCCATTCATAGGTGGAGAACAACGTTCATAAAGCTCTTCCTCCAAAAAAGCTTAAACCCTCAATTTTCTTTTCACAATGGTAGAGATACCACTTCCTCTTTCTCCTCACAATGGGGTAGATGCCACTCCCTCCTTCTCCTCATAATAGTGGATATGCCACTCCCTTAGCCTCCTCAGATAATCATGAGTCTTTAACGTAAAGACTTCTTCCCTAGAGCTTCACTCTAAGAGCTCCAAAACCATAATATGCAGGACCCATGGTGTAAGTCAACAGGGGAAACCATGTGACTATCTTACACACCCCTTTACCCCTATACTTCCTCTAAATCTCGCCTTCTATGTCTCCAAAATAGTTTGGATACTCTGATTAAAAGCAACAATGAAAGTTCATTAAGGACGTTAAACCCTTGAGAACTAGCCCGAGGCTAAACAAGAGGGGGGGGGGGGGGGTGAATTGGTGTTTTAAAAAATTTCTTAAGTAAAGAACAAAACTAAAACCAAAATTATTTACCACAAAGAGTAACGAATGCATGAATTAAATGCGAAAATAAAACAAAGAAAGATCACTCCAGATTTATAGTGGTTCGGTCAAACCTTGACCTACGTCCGCTCCTCGGAGGCACCCTTCGAGTATTGCACTAACTAAGTGTCTCTCCTTTAGCTCCCACAGCTAGGTAGAGAAGCCTTTACAACAGACTTTTTTCACCAACCCCGGTGCGGTAGAGAACCGACTCCTTTTTCTTCCTCCTGAAGCGGGCAGTGAACCCAGACCGTTTGCTAAAGTAGACATCCCAAGAACCTCCTAAGGATGAAGGATGAAGAATGGAGAAGATGACTTAGAACCTTGCTTAAAGCAACCATTGTGAACCCTCTCACAAATGCCCCCTCACAAGTTTCTCTCTCTCTCTCTCTCTCTCTCTCTCTCTCTCTCTCTCTCTCTCTCTCTCTCTCTCTCTCTCCATCTCCCTAGGCTCTCTCAGGTCAAGACAGTAGCACTCAAGGTCTTAAGCATGAGAAAATTTGGGTCCTTTAAATAGAATTTCAAGAACCGACATTATCGTCCAAGATGATATTTCTATTGTCATGTACGATTAGTACAAATTAAGCTCAATCAGCCTGGACGATATGGGATGATTAGAAGAAATTTTGTTCACATCATCCAGGATGATAAAATATCATCCTGTATGATTAGTTCAAATCACAGATTATGGGCCAAACAATTCCTCGAAAAGGAGGTCTGGATGATCCAAAATTAGCTTGATCGTCAGGGCTGATCTTATAATCGTCCCAGACGATTAGTTCAAAACTGAGGAAAATCATCCAGAACATCGCTCAGAAATGAGCTGATCGATATTTGATCGTCCAGGAGCAACCAAGGATTTTTGAACTAATTATCTCAGATGATCCTGCGATTGTCCAGGATGATGTGATCGTATCAATCAAGCCTTAATTGCTTTCTTTAATTACCATATTAATTTAGGCATAATTTTGTTAAATCGTCCAGGCTGATGTAATGGATCAGCCTGGCCGGTGTCCAAAAATAAATTTTACCTAAATAGATCTAACGGATGATTCTTTCTTATTTGAGCCTATCGTCCTGGCCGATATAAGGATCGTGTAGGATAATGTGCTTAATGATGTCTGATTTAACCTGGATGCCCTAATTAGGGTTTTTATTTTTAGTCGGATCGTCCTGGCTGATATGAACATCATCTAGGATGATGTACTCAATAACATAAAACAACAGAAAAATCCTCAAGTGTATGTGCAAGGTTACTTAGCATCAGGAACCACTTTTATAATGGACTCAAGAAGGGAAAAATTACAAACTGACTCAAACTAAATCTACCCAATCTTGAGCTAGCTTAAGTTGCACTCAATCTTGTGGACCTGAAAAGTTAGTAGGCAAGGCAGTTGCAGACAATTATGAATGCTTGAAATCATCAAAAGTCTAATCCTTAAATTTATATTTTCAACAATCTCCCCCTTTTTGATGATGGAAAACATAATTAAAAAATTTCAAGCAGTTTTGACACTCTAATGGAAATAGTGTAGCGAAAAATAGTTTACTAAATTCCAGAATCAAAGTATAAGGTACAGCATACTACTCCCCCTTTTGACATCACAAAAAGGAGGAGGAAACTAAAAAACAAAACATAAACTAAAATAACCATAAGAAAAACAAACTATAGAAAAACAACATAATCAACAAAAAAACTAGAAAAATGAAGGATCCTGATCATCAGATGGAGGAGGTGATGGTGGTGGTGGTGAAAAATAACTGGTCAACGTGGCAAACTGAGATCCAAATCAGGCCATGTCCAGGTCATGCTCGTGATGATGTCCTCAGTATGTTGTTGCTCCTATGCAGCAACGTAGGCCTCAAAGTAGGTCTTCCATTGATCAAATTGTTCAACTAACTGATCCAACTGAGAGTGCTAGCAGAGAGGAATAGGTGCAGGATGAGGAGCGGGAGCCTCCTCCTCCTCAGCCCCTTGAGCTTCCTCATCCCCTGGGTGGAGACGAGTATTGTGAAGGATGTTGAAGGAATTGTTTGAGTAGAAGGGTGGCTGAAGGTCGGGAGGAGCAGGATATTAAATATTGTATTTGGATTCTAGAACATATACAATGATGTGTCCTAGAGCAAGATTGGGCTTCCTTCTATGACATGGATCTCGAATTATAGTCAAGTATTTGATGTAGCGAAAGATCAGGTCGATTGCATTGAATTCATGATTGGTCATGATGTAAAAAGTGGTGAGTGAAAGAATAGGAGTGATATAGATTCGGTCGTCGGCTTTGGGAATCACAGAGGTGCAAAGGACGTACTAAATCATCCTAGCATCTTTAAGTAAAGAGTTAGTCTCTCAAATATGAAAGGGGGCATTGGTGTGATGAAGAAAGTGATTGGTCGTAGCCTAGTTAAAATCAAGATCAAAAACCAGGGTATGCAGCTTATCCCCTGTGGTGGAAAGCTGTAGCAATTCTGCACAATCCTGGTATGTGATCTCGATAGTGTGTTGATTCACATACGGGGTGAGAGCAATGTAGGCAGAATTGATTCGGAGGTTGGCATAAAATTCAAAGTGAAATTTTGAATTAAAAGGGATTACGAGAGTGAGAACAAAACATAGAGATGTGATTGAATAGGTTAAGTACCGGATAGGAGAAGTGGTTTGGATTGATTTATCTGGATAGAGTAATGTTGCTATCTTTGTATCGGTGGTAGGAAGCCTAATCGTCTGCCTCCCAAAATCGAGGGTCCAGCATAGCACTTGAGGAGCTTTTAGACATATGACGAGAATGCTTGCCACCAGCCATTAGCAGAAAATAGCAGGGAACATGAAAGAAGAAGCTAAATGAAGAGTTTGGTGTGAAAAAGCTTGTTGGACGGCTAAAAATTTAAAGGATCGGCCAGATCGTCCAAGACGATTGCAGGATCATCCAGGACTATCTTGTGCAATTATTGTGGAGGCCGATTGGTCAAAAAAGTGGTCCGATCATCCAGGATGATTAAATATCGTCTGGGATGATTAGACACAGGCGATTGTTCTGAGGAGTCAGGTCGGATGACCGTTGAAAAAGAAGATCATCCAGGTAGATTATGGGATCGTCTAGGACGATGCTTATTAATGAATCATATCGGTCGAATTTAAAACATTTTAAATCATGTGCCATGTGTATTGTATTGGACGAACAGTGGATCGTCCAGGATAATGGTCCAAAAAATATATCATCCTGGTTGATTTTAAAGATTTTAAACATACTGACACGTGTATCGTCCAGGATGAATAGTGTATCGGACGGAATGATTACAATAAGCACATCATCCATGACAAAAATGTATGAGTCTGTATGATCAAGATGATTGTAGCAGAGAATGATCACATCGTCCAGGATGAAAATGGATCATCCAGGATGATAAAGAGCATAAAAGTCAAAATATCAGCAAATGGAGTTTTTGAACAAAGATGAGCAGATCGTCCAGGACGATGTGAAAAAAAATTTAATCAGAGAAAAGATGGAGATGGTTAGAGAAGGCCCAAAAATAATAAAATTAACTAAAAACAACAACGATAAAACAAGAAAAAGGCATAAAAACTAGCAAAGAAACAATGTTTTTTTTTTTAAATCAAGGCATGAACATGATATAGTCTCCATGTGATTGATTTTAAAAATTTGTAAGTTAATGAGTTAACAACATCAAAAATAAAAAAATGGTAAAATATCCAATCATGTTAACCCTAAGCTCAAACTTCTTTTAGGGCAAAATCATCTTTTGAAATCAAAAAGGCCTAACTTAGAAATTTTAATCGGATAAGAAAAAGAGATCTGATCAAGACTTGGTTTCAGAAAAATATCTTATAGAATAATGTATCAAAGTATTTTGTTACACTCACAAAATTCAAAATTAAGTCCTTGAAAATCTCAAGTGATACATGAAATCTTCTAAGCTTTAAGAGTTGGAAGAAAGGAAGATAGCTTACTTTTGAGTAGGCTCATTTCATGCCTCATGTCCATTGAATGGCGCATTTTGTTCATCTTTTGATTTTTGATAAACTTTGTGTGTGTGTGTGTGTGTGTGTGTGTGTGTGTGTGTGTATTTTAATTTGGCATCATTGCGCATCTTTTGTTTTTGGCATCATTGGCCACCTTTTTGCATTATTATTATTATTATTATTTTGTAAGCTAGATTCTTTTCCAAAAACTCTTAAATATTCTTAGTTGTGAGTATATCTTCTAGATATTAGAGAAGAAAAACTCATTCTCTAATATAGGGAAGAAAAAACCACAAAATAGAATCAAAAATCAAATAAGAGATGCATTGACAGGATAACGAGAAATCTTGAAGTAAAAAAAAAAAACTTTGAATATTATAAATATAAGCTAGATTACTATAGAAAGGTAGAAAAAGTCACAATTATAAAATCCAGTTGTTATTTTGAGAGAGATTTTTATTTAGAAAAAAAAATTTCAACACCAAAATAGGCTAGAGAAAGAGACACAATCAACAGTATTTTTACCCTTTAGCAGATTAAGAGATGTAAATCATTGACTATAAATTTTCAAAAAAATAAAAACAAGGCATAAGATGTCAATTCAGCAATTGATCTAAGAAAGAATGTGCCAAATTATAAAAGGAAAAATATGACAAAAAAAGTAGAAAATGAAACCTTCTAATTAAAGAAGAAAGGAAAGAAAATAAATTAATAACAAACAATTGATCAGAAAATCATGTAACTCAGATTTGATTGAGAAGCAGAACTATGCAGTTAACAGTTGTGAGCCTCTGTAGTCCAAGTACCATATGCACTCACGAGGCCTTTTGTGAGAGCACACCTGTAAAATCATTAAATGTCAGATTTATAAACCTAAACAGGTTTGGGTTCCTTCTTATGAAAAGAAGAATGCAATGTATGAGTGTTATGTAGTGAATTATGTAATTTGGGTCTCCACACCCAATGTGTACTACGGTGAATGGTGCAAGTGTGTGTTATGTGTCCTAACATGCCACATGAAAAACATCTAACACCAGGAAAATGATTTCTTAATCAGTTCGGGTAATAATACCTCTTCCTAGTTTCTGGATTTAAATTAGGTATTGATGTATTCCAATTACTCTCAAGTGTATAAAATTTTGGTCTAAACCTCAAGTTATCATTTTCTAAATCAACATCTAAATAGTACTTTTATGCTCATATTCTTTAATAGAAGCTTTAAAATCAAATTCAAGTGAGGTGTAGGAAGCTTTCAAAGAATCATGCTCAATAATTAAGTTAGAATACTTTTTTATTTAAATCATCAAATTCATCAAGAAGAGACATGTGATTGCTATCATTTTAGAGGTGATCTTTAATCAAAATTTCATGCTCTTTTTGTAAATTCATAAACTCCAATTTCAAACTAGCATGAGTTTTCTTAAGTTTTCTATATGATATATGAATTTTCTCACATATTTCAAGAAATTGGTCATAGGTTGGTTCACATATCACTTTGACCTAGATGATCATCTACCATTAAGCACAAGTTTGTGGTTTCCTCCTCTACCTCAGTCTCAGAGGAGTCAGTTATAGATTTCACCTAGAACGCCTTTTGGACTTGCTTCTTATCCTTCCTTAACATAGGTTTCTCCTCACTATTTTCTTTGCTTGAGTGATCCTGTAGTGTAGGACAATCAGCTTTAACATCTCCAGGTTTTCTGCATTCAAAACAAACAACATCAAAAGAACATTTAAAATTTTTATTATCTCTACCTTTTCTCCAATCTTGATGATGCTTGTGACTCTTCCTTAGAAAGTTTTGAATTGCCTAGTGATGAAGGAAACATTATCACTTTCAGACCCAGAAGAATCCGTGTCAGAGTTATTGGCCTTCAGTGTCACAGTTTTCTCTTTCTTTTCTCACCTGCATCCAAAATTCTTTGATTCACCCTTTGGTCGTAAGCAATGAGTGAGCCAAGTAAGTTATCAATTGAATAAGTATTCAAATCTTTAGATTCAGTAATTGCAGTAATCTTAGCATCAAAGGAAGAAGACAAACATCTAAAAATTTTATTAACTTTTTCAAAATTTGTAATTTATCTTCCTAAAGCATGCAATGATATAACAATTTGAGTAAATCTCGTATACATGTCAGAAATTTATTCATGAGGTTTTATATAAAAAAGTTTATAATCATGCAATAGAATGTTAAATCGGGATTGCTTAATTTAATTAGTACCTTCATAGGTTATACATAATTTATCCCAAATCTCTTTACCAGTTGTGAAAGTTAAAATATGCATGTAATCTTCAGATTTTAAAGCACAAAAAAAATAGTTCAGACATTTTGCATTAAGTTGTGCAAGATCCCTATCATCTAGAGTCCATTTAGTGAAAGGAATTGGAACATTAACTCCATTCAATTTTCCAATTGGAGGTGTATAAGTATCCTTAAGAAGCATCCACATGTGATAATCAATTGATTGTAAAAATATAGAGATGTGAGTTTTCTAAAAATCAAAAGGAATATTATCAAACAAAGGTGGTCAAATAATTGAATACCTTTCCATAGTATTATGATTACTAGAGTTAGCCATGAATCAAAAATTCAAAAAGTTTTCAAACTTAGTTTTTATGAATCCCGCTCTGATACCACTTGAAAGTTCGTTTGAGATCTTAAGCCCTTGAGAACTAGCCCGACACTAACCAAGAAGGGGGGTGAATTGGCAATTTAAAAATTTTCTTAAACAAAGAACAAAACTAAAACCAAAATAATTCACCATAAAGAGTAACGGATGCGAAAATTAAATTCAGAAATAAAACAAAGAAAGATCATACCAGATTTATAGTAGTTCGGTCAAACCTTGACCTACGTCCACTCCTCGGAGGCACTCTCCGAGTATTGCACTAACTAAATATCTCTCCTTTAGCTCCCACAGCTAGACAAAGAAGCCTTTACAACAGACTCTTTTTTACCAACCCCGGTGCGGTAGAAAACCAACTCCTTTTGCTTCCTCCTGAAGCGGGCAGAGAACCAAGATTATTTGCTAAAGTAGATCTCCCAAGAACCTTCCAAGGATGAAGGGCAAAGAAAGGAGAAGATGACTTGGAACCTTACTTGCACCAACCTTTGTGAACTCTCTCACAAACTCCCCCTCACAAGTTCTTCTCTCTCTCTCTCTCTCTCTCTCTCTCCCTCTCTCTCTCTCTCTCTCTCTCTCTCTCTCTCTCTCTCTCTCTCTCTCTCTCTCTCTCTCTCTCTCTCTCTCTCTCTCTCTCTCTCTCTCTCTCTCTCTCTCTCTCTCTCTCTCTCTCCCTCTCCTGGGCTCTCTCAAGTCAAGACAGTAGCACTCAACGTCTTAAGCATGAGAAAATTTGATTCTTTTAAATAGAATTATAAGAACTGGCATTATCATCAAGGATGATATTTCTATCGTCCTATACAATCAGTATAAATTAAGCTCAATTAGCCTTGACGGCATTGGACGATTAGAAGAAATTTTGTTCACATCATCCAGGATGATAAAATATCATCCTGTATGATTAGTTTAAATCATAGATTAACGACCAGAAAATCACTCGTAAAGGAGGTCTGGACGATCCAAAATTAGCTTGATCGTCCAAGCCAATCTCATGATCGTCTTGGACGATTAGTTCAAAATCAAGGAAAATCGTCCAGAACATCACTCAGAAATGAGCTGGCTGATGTTTGATCGTCCAGGAGCAACCAAGGATTTTTTAATTGATCATTCCGAACGATTCTGCGATCATCCAGAATGATGTGATCGTATCAATCAAGCCTTAATTGCTTTCCTTAATTACAAAATTAATTTTGGCATAATTGTGTTAAATCATACAGGCCAATGTTATGGATTGGCTTAGTTGATGTCCAAAAATAAATTTTACCTAAATAGATCTGACAGCTGATTCTTTCTGATTTGAGCCTATCATTCTGGTCGATACAAGAATCGTCCAGAATGATGTGCTTAATGACGGCTGCCTTAACCAGGATGCCCTAATTAGGGTTTTTATTTTTTTTCGGATCATCCTGGCTAATATGAGCATTATCCAAGATGATGTACTCAATAACAAAAAATAACAAAAAATAACAAAAAAACTCTCAAGTGTGTGCAAGGTTACTCAGCATCAGGAACCACTTTTATAATAGACTCAAAAAGGGGAAAATTACAAACTGACTCAAACTAAATCTACCCAATCTTGAGCTGGCCTAAGTTGCACTCGATCTTGTGGACCTAAAAAGTTAATAGGCAAGGTAGTCGCAGATAATTATGAATGTTTGCAATCATCAAAAGTCTAATCTATAAACTTAGATTTGCAACAAACAAGACACCTCTCCTGAGAGTTCATGAGGGTTGTTAAACCTTTATAAACTAACTTGAGGCTAACCAAGAGGGGGGGGGGGGTGAATTGGTTCTTTAATATTTTCTTAATGAAAAATAAAATATTTTTGAATATTTTAAAACAAACAATTTATGCGGAAGCAAAACTAATTTCACAATAAAAAAAAGAAAAAAAGAGATTTCAACAACATAACAAATAACAAAATAATGCATAAATTTAATACAAAAAGTAAATAAAAAGATCACATTAGATTTATAATGGTTTGGTCAACTTGACATGCATCCAATTCTCGAAAACCTCCTTTCCAGGTATTGCACTAGAAGTAGTGTCTCTCCTTTTGTTCCCATAACAAGGAAAAGAAACTCTTATAAAATCTTTCCACCGACCCGATAAGCCAGATTACCTTGAATCCATTTACTCCCTCCTAGAGTAGGCAAAGAACCTAGAAATCATTTTACTCCCTCTTAGAGTAAGAAGAGAACCTTGGAATCCTTTTACACCCATATGGTAAAGGCAGAGAACCTGGGAATCCTTTTACTCACTCCTGGAGTAGTAAGAGAACCTTGATCTGATGCTGATGAAGATCTCCCCTAGAGCCACCAAGGAACCAAGATAGCAGCTTGAAGAAGATGATAGAAACCTTTCTTGGAGCAACCTTTAGGAATCCCTCAAAACTCCCCCTCACAAGGATCTTTATCTCTCAAGCTCTCCCTCTTCATTCTCTAAACTCACTATCAAATTTCCTTCAAAGCAAAAGATAGTCTAAAGTGACAATTACAGAGCTTAAATAGAGAGCTTCAAAAGAAGCTTAATTTTCAACTTCTCGTCAAAGATTATCTAGTAAGATTGATAGATAGTCTTATACGCTTAGTACAAAATAGCCCTTACAGCCATAATGACTAGGTTTGCCCAATATAATTAGTACAAGTATTTATATAGATCATCTTATATGATTTTATAATTATTTGTGACAATTTGTTCAAGATATTTTATTGATCATCTAGTATGACATTAGATGATGGATGGAGATCTTTATATCATCCTGTAAATTTCTCGGGATAGCCAGTACAATCTCCTTGATGATTAAAAGAAAATTATGGTTTTCATCTTGGACGATAGGGTATCATCCCATGAAATATAAGAGATCATCCAGTATGATCTAAGTAGATCATCTTGTACAATCTAATTGATCAATCTAACCATAACTAGCCTCCTAATCATTAGATCAATTTAGGCATGATTATCATAAATAAACCAGAATGATGAATATCATTCTATATGATTAGAAAAAAAATTTGAAAATTAAAATATTACCTAAAATTTGATTTGGAGCTATTTTTAATATTATAAGATGATCGTCCTGTACAATCTTGTATAATTTAGGACAATTAGTTAAGCAATCTTAATTACCAAGGATGCCCTAATTAGAGTTTCTATTTTTAACTGATCATCCAATATGATTTAAATCATCATGTATGACTAGGTTAAAAAATAAAAAAATTTCTAACTCACTAAATAGCTCCCCCTAAATGTGTGCGCAAGATTACTTAGCTTAGGGTCCACAAGATATGTGACTTGACTCAAGAAAGATAAAAAGTAAATTAAAATTGAGATTATATATAGACTCAACACTAGTCTACTTGATCTTGAGCTAATTTGCATTGCTATTGAACTTGTAGACCTAAAAGGTTAATAAGTAGGACAAATAAAATAGATTTGCAATACTAGTAGTAGTTATGAAATAATAATGTTTGTTATTATCAAAATCACTCTGTATGGGTCCAAATTTGCAACATCTCCCTCTCCATAGCTCTCTCTCAAAGAAATAATTATTTCTAGCTTGCCATGTATATCCCCTCTCATAATATTAAAAGACTTAAGTTATACTACTTAAATCAAATCCCTCTTTTCAATTATGTTGTTCTAATTGTTGAGATAGTTGCTACTTAGTTCTTACATGTTTGATATTCATGCAACTTGTATGTTTTTTAAGATTCCAAATATTATTAATTTGATTATTATTTCTCCGAATATATTTTGGAAGAATTGTTTTTGTTATTATGTGTACTAACATTTCAGGAAAATTATACTATGGATTGTTGAAGACTTCAAATCAAGATCAGTTTAGAGTTTATTGTATTTGAAGTCTATATTTTTTATTTTATTGATGTTGCAAATCTATTTTCATGGCTTATATTTTGATGATTGACAAACACTATTTCTCTTGGACTGATTGTTGCTTCTAACGTTTCTGGAATCGAAGATCGGACGAACAAGACAAAGCCAATTCAGGATTAAGTAGGTTTAGGGTTGAGTCAGTCTGTACTTTTGTTTTTCACTTCTTGAGTCTACTTGTAATGGTCAAAGAGACTGATGCTAAGTAACCCTTCACACACACACTTGAGAGACTTAGAATTTCTGTTTTTACTCATATTGGTCAGGACGATTTTTTATATCGGCCTGGACGATCAGACTTAAAATAGAAAGTCTAAATAAGGATTCTTAATTAAGACAACCGTCATTAACATATCGGCCTGGATGATACGTGTATCGTCCAGGATGATATTCTCAAAATAAAAAGAAGTTGCCACCATAGACAATTAAGGTATACTGTATTTTTAAATTATCACCAGCTTTAGGAGGAAGCAAAAGGAGGTAGGTTCTCTGTCTTGACGGGGTGGCAAAAAGGAGGTTCTTGTGAGGGCTTCACCGCCTAGCCGTGGGGGCTAAAGGAGAGTCACGTTTTGTAGTGCAATACTTGGAGGGTGCCTCCAAGGAGTGGACGTAGGTCGAGTTGACCAAACCACTATAAATTCCCGTGTTCTTGATTTCTTGCTTCCGCACTTTTATTTCCGCATTTATTTTTGTGGCGTGATTTTGGTTTATGAAATTTTTATTCTTTGAGAAAAGAAATTTTAATTACCAATTCACCCCCCCTCTTGGTTAGCTTGGGCTAGTTCTATAGGGCTTAACATCCCTAACGAACATTCAAGTGCCATCTGAGCACTTTCAAGGGGTATCAGAGCAGGATTCAAAAATTTAAGTTTGAAAACTTTTTGAATTAGATCCATGGCTAACCTTGGGAATCGTAACACTACGGAAGGATATTCTATTACCCGACCTCCCCTGTTCGATAACCTACCTTTTTATTTTTGGAAAACTCGCATGTCAACATTTTTACAATCTACTGATTATCGCATGTGGATGCTTATTCAAGAAGGTTATTCTCCACCTTCTCGTGAAATTAATGGTGTTAAAACTGAACTTGCTTTGCCGAATGGACTTTCGATGAACGTGATTTAGCTCAATTAAATGCAAAATGTTTGAACTGCTTTTTCTGTACTTTAAAATCTGAGGATTACATGCGTGTCTCAACTTGCAAAACTGGTAAAGAGATTTGGGATAAATTGTGCATCACCTATGAAGGTACTAATGAAGTTAAACAATCCCGTTTAAACATTCTCTTGCATGACTACGAACTTTTTCCTATGAAATCTCATGAATCGATTTCTGACATGTACACTAGATTTACTCAGATAGTTACTTCACTACATGCACTAGGAAAAGAACTTTCAAACTATGAAAAAGTTAACAAGATTTTGAGATGCTTGCCTTCATCTTATGATGCTAAAATCACTGCAATCACTGAATCTAAATATCTGAACACCTATTCTATTGATAACTTACTTGGCTCACTCATTGCTTACGAGCAAGGGGTGAATCAAAGAAATCTTGATGCAGGTGAGAAGAAAAAGGAGAAAACAATTGCACAGAAGGCGCACAAATCGGATTCTGAATCTTCCGGGTCTGAAAGAGATGAAGTTGCCTTTATCACAAGGAAATTCAAAAACTTTCTAAGGAAGAAACAAAAGCATCATCAAAATTGGAGAAAAGGTAAGGAACATAAACATGTTAAAGGATCCTCTGATGTTGTTTGTTTTGAATGTTGGAAACCTGGATATGTGAGAGCCGATTGCCCAACACTTCAAGATAACACGAGCAAGAAAAAGATTGAGGAAAAATCTATGTTTAAGAAGGAGAAGAAGAGAATCCAAAAGGCATTCTAGGCAGAATCTGACACTGATTCCTCTAAGACTGAACCAGAGGAAGAGACAATGAACCTGTGCTTAATAGGGGAAGATTATCTTGAGCAAAGTGATGAGGAAGAGGTATGTCTACCAACCTATGATGAATTGTTTGAAATTTGTGAAAAAATCCATGCATCATACAAAAAACTCAAGAAAACACATGCTAGCTTAAAAGTGGAACTTGTAAATTTGTAGAAAGAGTATGAAATCATTCTCAAAGATCATGCAACGATTGATTCAAATCACATGGCTCTTCTTAATGAATTTGATGATTTAAACAAAAAATATTCAGAATTAATTGATGAATAAAAGGCATTAAAAGTTTCACACACCTCAATTAATTTTGATCTTGAAAAATCTAAAGAGATTGAGAAAAATTTGAGGATTGAGAATGATGCATTAAAGAAAACAAATTTGAGGATTTAAAATGATTTGGATACATGTAAGAAAAATTGGATGACATCTACTTTTGATCCTAAGCCAGAACCTAGGAAGAGGCATTATAACTCAAACCATTTAAGAAACCCTTTTCCTGGAGTTAGATGTTTTTCATGTGGCATGCTAGGACACATCTCACACACTTGCACCATTCACCATAGTATATATTGGGTGTGGAGACCTAAGATGCATAATTCACAACATACCTTACCTGCATTGCATTCTACTTTTCCTAAGAAGGAGCCCAAACCTATTTGGGTTCCTAAATCTAACTGTTGTTGAGCTTTGCAGGTGTGCTCTCACCAAAGACCTCGTGGGAGCATAGGATAACTGGACATAAGGAGGCGTGCAGCTCAAAAATAGCTTAAACTCGCTGCCTTATAACTTGCTTGAAATATTTAGTTTTTGTATTATTTGTTTTTGTTTTTGTGCTAGTTTTGTGCTTGTTTTTTGTTGTTCTAGTTTGCTTTATTTTTCTTTTTTGTTTGGTGTCACATATGGTGAATCTTTTCAAGCTTTGAGATTTCGGAGTTTTGGAGATAGTGTTTAGCTTTTCTAAATTGGTTAAAGGGAGAAATACTGTTGATGTTTTCCCTCCTTCTGACCTTGATTAGTGGTATGATTTTCTTCTCTAAATAAAAGTCTAAACTCAGTTTAACCAATGGTTTCTTTAATTAAGATCCTTTTTCTTATCTTGCTACATTAATTTATCTTATGCATAATAGCCAAAGTTTTTTTAAATCTTTCAAGTTTTTTGAAATCCTGCCATAGCATTCATCACATGATTTTGATTTTGTGTTGTGGATTGTTCTTCCCTATGTTAGAGAGAGAGCTCCTATTCTCTAATATTTGGAGGATATACTCACAACTAAGATTTTTTTTAAGGGTATATTAAAGAGTTTCTAGCTTGCAAGAGTTAGAAAGGAAAGAGGACAATGAAGCCAAATTGAAAAGAAAGCTATATACACAAAAGTGTATCAAAAAAAAATCAAATCAAAAGATGCTCAAAGAGCCAATCAAAGTGAAAAGAGGCATAAAATGAGCCCACTAAATGCAAGCTATCCTCTCTTTGCTAAAACTCTTAAAACTTAGAGAACTCATTGATTATGTGATGCTTTCAAAGACTTGATTTCAATTTCCATGATTGAGAAAAATTACTTTGTTTTATTAACCATGAGATATTTTCTTTGTAAACAAGTCTTGAATGGATCTTCTTATCCTGTTTAGTTATTCTGAGTTAGGCCTCTATTTTTCAAAAGAATTTTGTACCTTGAAGAATGTCTGATCTAGGGTTAACAAAATCAGATGTTCTACCTTCTTCTGATTGGGATTTGTTAAAACTCCTTGATCTCTTGAAACTCTAAAAGTTTAAATTTTTGAAAATTTCTCATATGATGCCTCCATAAAACAAAACAAAAAAATTAGAAAAATTAAAATCTAAAAATATTCATTTTCTGATTTTCCTTGTGTTTTTGCTTTTCTTTGACTGTGTTTTTCTGATTGTTTTTTTTTTTGTTTTATTTTTTAGGGCCTTGATCATCACCATCTTTTCCTTGGTTTCAAATTCCAATCATATCGTCCTGGCCGATACCTTTATCGTCTTGGACGATAGGGCAAATTCTCCTCAAAATCCATCTGTTGAACATTTCTGTGCTTGTTGTAACTCATCGTCCTGGACGATCCTATATCGTCCTGGATGATATGATCAAACTCTGTTGCAATCTTGATGATAGTCCTGGCCGATAGAATATTTTGTCTGGCCAATATAATTTATGTGCATCGTCCTGGCCGATACACTGGATCGTCCTGGACGATCCACGTGTCAGCATATTTGAATCTTTAAATTCGGCCCCGGACGATCCATTATTGGAACATCGGCCGGGCCGATCCACTGTTCATCCTGGACGATACACGTGGCAGTGATTTAAAACATTTTAACTTCGGCCTGTATGATCAATTATTGTGCATCGTCCTAGATGATACACCTAATCAACCCAGACAATCAGTTTTTTCAACGGTCGTCCGGCCTGACTCCTCGGGACGATCGCCTGTGTCTAATCGTCCTAGAAGATATATGATCAGCCTGGACAATCAGACCGCCTTTGTGACCAATCGTCCTGTACGTAATTATTGTGCCATATCGGCCTGGACGATTTTGCAATCGGCCAGGATGATATAGCCGTTTCTTTAAATTCAGGCCGTTCCAGCCATGGTTTTTTACTTTCCATATTTTCTCCTCTTGTGTTTTCTTGCTAACTCCTAACTATGGCTGGTGGGAAACGTGTCCGACAAACTTCTAGGAGTTCTTCGAGGGCAAGGATTGATCCTCATTTCTGGGAAGTAGAAGATGAAGCCGCCTACCATCGTTATAAAGAGTGTGGGATAACTATCTCAAGAATCATTAATCCTGCTCACATTTCTTACCCGGTAATGGATCTTTTCGCTCACACCTCCCTTTGCTTCATTCTGTCTCTTGCTTTCCCTTTCAATATCGAATTTCTTCGAGAGTTTTTCGCAAACCTTTGCATTAACCCTACCTTCACAGCCCTGATCTCCTATGTGAATCGACGCCCTGTCGAAATCACATATCAGGATTGTGTTGATCTTTTACAGCTATCCACCATCAGGGATAAGCTGCACTTAATCGCCTCTGACCCTGATCTTGATTGGTCCACGGAGAATTACTTTCTTCGCCAGACCAATGCACCTTACCATGTTGGTGAGACTAGCTCTTTAGTCAAAGATGCTAGGACAATCCAACATGTCATTCGCACCTCCGTAATTCCAAAAGCTGGGGACCGAATCCACATCACCGCTCTACTTTCCCTCACTACTTTCTACATCATGGCTCATAGAGAATTCAATACTGCGGACCTAATTTTTTGATATATTGATCACTTAACCACAATCCATGATCTAGGTCACAAGAGGAAACCCAATCTAGCCTTAGGACACATCATAGCCTATGTCCTTGAAACCAAATACCAACTTCAGTATCCTATTCCACCAAATCTCCCAACTCCCTTCTACTCAAATAGTTCCTTCAATACCCTTCACAATACTCGTCTCCACCCTGAGGAACCTCAGGGGGCTAGAGAGGAGGAGGCTCCCGCTCCTGCTCCCTTTCCTAACCCTATTCCTCTCCACCAGCACTCACCGGTTGATCCGTTTATTAAGAGGTTTGATCGATGGGAGACCCGCTTTGACGCCTATGTTGCTGCACAGGAGCAGCAACACTCTGAGGATATTGCCCGCTCCGAGCAGCACTGCATTGAGGATTTAGCCCGATTTGACAATTTCCTTACTCACCAGCAGCAGCAGCAAGACCAGGACATCGCCTAGTTTAATGCTCAGTTTACCACGCTTGCCAGCTCCTTTCAGCAGCCACCTCCACCACCTTCATCTGATGATCAGGATCCCTCATTCTTTTAGTCTGTGCTTTATGTTGTTTGTTTCCTGTTTTTTGTAGTTTGCTTTTTAAGTCGTTATTTGTTTTTTCTTTTCTATTTGAACCCTCTTTTTTTGTGATGACAAAAGGGGGAGTAGGGTGTGGTAGGAAAAGTTGTTTGTAACTTTCAAATTCTAATGAACCTTTTTGGATATTTTTCTACTTGTGTTTGTCATCATCAAAAAGGGGGAGATTGTTGCAAATCTATTTTCATGGCTTATATTTTGATGATTGACAAACACTATTTCTCTTGGACTGTTTGTTGCTTCTAAGGTTTCAAGAATCGAAGATCGGACGAACAAGACGAAGCCAATTCAGGATTGCATAGGTTTAGGGTTGAGTCAGTCTGTACTTTTGGTTTTACACTTCTTGAGTCTACTTGTAATGGTCAAAGAGACTGATGCTAAGTAACCCTTCACACACACACTTGAGAGACTTAGAATTTCTGTTTTTACTCATATCGGTCAGGACAATTTTTTATATCGGCCTGGACGATCAGACTTAAAACAGAAAGTCTAAATAAGGATTCTTAATTAAGTCAGCCGTCATTAACATATCGGCCTGGACGATACGTGTATCGGCCAGGATGATATTCTCAAAATATAAAGAAGTTGCCGCTATAGACAATTAAGGTATACTGTATTTTTAAATTATCGTCCAGGACGATCCTGTATCGGCCAGGATGATATTCACAAATTATGCCTTAATTGATCCAAAAATCAAGGGAGTAATTAAGGATGATTGATACGATCATATCGTCCTGGACGATCGCAGTATCGTCCAGGAAGATCCAGTCAAAAACCTTAATTTACTTCAAAATGTTACAAATTGGCCAGCTTGTATCCAGGGCTATTCTCAGGATGATTTTCCTCTGATTTGAACTGATCGGCCAGGACGATCATGAGATCGGCCTGGACGATCAAGCCAATTTTTAATCGTCCTGTTTTGCATCCAGGGCTATGCTCTGGCCGATCTTCTTTGATTTGTACTGATCGGCCATGCCGATGTCCATATCGGCCCGGACAATATAGTCGGCAACTTGCAATTAATGAGCTCCTTTGAAGCTCTTCTATTTAAGAGCTCTTGTTCAACGTTTTTTAAGACCTTTGGTTGCTGCCTTGACCTGAGAAAACCTTGAGGAGAGAAAGAGAGAGAGGGAGAGAGAGAGAGGATCTTGTGAGGGAGAGCTTGTAAGGGGATTCACAAGGGTTGCTTCAAGGATCGCTCTGCTTGTTCTTCGTCTAGATTTTCTCGTCCGTGGAAGGGTCGGTAGAGGTAAGGAGTTAGCTTTTGGTTGTGGTTCTCTGTCAGCTTCAGGAGGAAGTAAAAGGAGGTAGGTTCTCTGCCTTGCCGGGGTGGCAAAAAGGAGGTTCTTGTGAGGGCTTCTCCGCCTAGCCGTGCGGGCTAAAGGAGAGTCACGTTTTTTAGTGCAATACTTGAAGGGTGCCTCCAAGGAGTGGACGTAGGTCGAGTTGACCGAACCACTATAAATTCCTGTGTTCTTGATTTCTTGCTTCCGCACTTTTATTTCCGCGTTTATTTTTGTGGCGTGATTTTGGTTTATGCAATTTTTATTCTTTGAGAAAAGAAATTTTAATTACCAATTCACCCCCCTCTTGGTTAGCTTGGGCCAGTTCTATAGGGCTTAACATCCCTAACAAACTTTCAAGTGCCATCTGAGCACTTTCAATTGAGTCTGAGAGAGTGTGATTATATTTGAGTAATTGAGCATAAACACACCTGGGGAGAGTTTAAAATTCAATTTTTTTTAAAATGAATGTACTATACAATATCACTTTCTACAGGATGATCTGGTCAGTTATTTTTCCCATCGAGCAGTCGAATGAATAGAAATAAAAAAAAATTTAAGTGTGGAACGTACATGACAATCCCAATTTCAACGTACTTTTACGAGTACGAACATCTCGGGTTCTAAGTCATAAAAAAATATTTTTTCTAAGTATGGATCATACTGTACGATCCCTGTTAGTACATGCTTTGACGAGTACAAACGTCTCGGGTTACAGGTCATGTAAAAATAGTTTTTCAAAGTATGGATCATATTGTACGAACCCAGTTTGTACATGCTTTCATGAGTATGAACTTCTCGGGTTCCACGTCGTGTAAAAATATTTTTTTCTAAGTATGGATCGTACTGTACAAACTCAGCTCATTTATGCCTTCTAAACTACGAAAATGTGAGGTCCTATTTTGTCCCGATGTTTCGTACAGACAAATTTTGAAATTTTCTAACTGTTAGTACCACACGATGATTGGGAATGAAATGCTTTCGTACCAATTCACAATAGGTTTGTACGCAATAGTATTTGAATTGTTCATACATATGAAATTTGATCGCACTGTACGATCGTGTACACTCAAAATTGAAAACTTCGATTTTTTGGATAGTTTTTATATGTATTTTGTATAAAAGATCCATTAAAAACTGACATAAAAAGTCTTATCATTGTGAATTTTTAAGGGCAATTGAAGGAGAGAGTGTGAGAGAGTGTTTGAGAGAGATTTCTTGCTAGTGGAGTGTGAATGGTTCACAAGGTTACTCAAAGGTAAGGATCTATGTGTAATTTGTGTTTTTCACTCTTCCTCTTGTCTTTCTAGATTGCTCGTGAAAAGATCTTTGGAGGAGATCCAGTTCTCTACCGACACTTGGAGACTGTGAACAGCTTATAGTTCTCTACGGACCCTTGAAGAGTGTGAAAGGATGATAAGTCTCTGCTGACACTTGGAGAGTGTGAAAGAATGATGGTTCTCTACCATCACTTAGAGAGAGTGAAATAATGATGGTTCTCTGCTGACAATTGGAGGTGTAAAAGGACGATGGTTCTCTGCTGCACTGAGGATTGGTGAAAGAGAGTTTTTGTAAAGGCTTCTTTGCCTTGCTGTGGGGGCAAAAGGAGAGTCACTTTTAGTAATAAAGCAATACCTAAAGAGGGATTCTTTAGGGAGCAGATGTAGGCCATGTTTGACCGAACCACTATAAATTTCTATGTTATTTAAATTTTTGCATTTTATTTACTATAAGTTTTTATTTTGTGGTTGAAAAGTTTTATTTTAAAACTTTAATTAACTTGCTTCATAAATCAATGGTTTCAAATTTTAAATCCAAGAGATTTTTTAAATTACCAATTCACCCCCCCCCCCCCCCTCTTAGTTAGCATTGGGACATTAATTTAAGTTTAACAGCCTAATCTAGATTCAACAAAAATCAATATGCGATATCAGAGTTTTGTTTCAAAACTGTAAGTTTATACTACTTTTTCATAAGCAAGTATGGCTACTTTTGGAAACCGTAAAACACCTGAAGGGTATTCGATCACTAGACCTCCTTTATTTGATAACATCACTTTTAATTTTTGTAAAACATGCATGTCTATATTTTTACAGTAATTAGATTATCGAAAGTGGATCTTAGTATAAGAAGGGTATACAAAACCAACTAGATTAGTTGAAGGTATTAGAGTTGAAATACCCTTTGTAAATTGGACTTTAGAAGAACGTGACATAGCACAACTTAATGTAAAATGTTTAAATAATTTCTTTTGTGCACTTAAGCTAGAAGACTACATGCAGGTTTCCACTTGTAAAGTGGAAAGGAGATATGGGATAGACTTTGTATTACTTATGAAGAGACAAATGAAGTAAAATAATCTAGATTAAATATCTTGTTACATGATTATGAATTATTTTGCATGAAACTAAATGAATCTATTTCTAAAATGTATATAAGATTTACTTAAATTGTAACTTCTTTAGATGCATTGGGTAGCAAACTAACGAACTCTAAAATGGTTAATAAAATTCTTCATTGTTTGTCTACTTCATTTGATGCTAAAATAACTACTATTATAGAGTCTAAAGATTTTAATATTTACTCTATTGATAATCTTCTTAGTTCACTAATTGCCTACGAGCGAGTGAGTCAGTGGAAGATTTATGCAGGTGAACAAAAGAAGAAGAAGAAAATTACACTGAAATTGGAGTAGTCAGAGAGTGATCTATCACAACCTGAGAATGAGGAAAACATTACCTTAATGACTAGAAAATTTAGAACTTTTTTAAAGAGAAAGCAGAAGAGATGCCAACAGTGGAATAGAGGTAAGTTTAATAAGAATATTAAGGTTTTTAATTATGTTATTTACTATGAATGCAGAAAACCTGGACATATAAAATCAGATTATTCCAATCTCAAAGACACTCCTAGCAAGGAGAAGGTAAAAGAGTGAGCAAATGTGAAGAAGGTCAAGAAGAGATTTCAGAAAGCTTTTTTGGGCAGACTTTGCTTCAGATTCATCAGAAATAGAATACGAGGAGGAAGTCACCAACATGTCCTTAATGGATGATAATTTTGATCAGTCAGATCAAGATGAGGTATGTGACTTGATTTATAATGAATTATTAAAAGATTCTGAAAGGATTCATGACGTATATAGAAAGCTTAAGAAATTGCATGCTAGTCTGAATATATAATTACAAGAATTACAAAAAGAACACAAAATCCTTAGAAAATATCATGCATTGATAGATAACAATCAGATGAGCTTACCTGATGAATTTGATGACTTGAATAAGTAGAATTAAATTTTAAAATCATCATATGCTCAATTGGAAAAATAATTTAAGGATGAATGAGAGAATAGAAATCATTATTGAATTATAGTAAGAATGTGTTAAAATATTTAAACACCTTTCTTAAATATAAAGTGAAAGCTCTTGAGGAAAATAGGAATCCCCCCAACACTTGAAGATTTTATAAATCCTATTTTGAGGTCGAAAATTTTAAGACCCAGGAAGAGACATATTTAATATAAAAATTTGAGAAACCCATTTAGTAAAATGTTATTCTTGTGGCATGATTGGATATATAGCACACACTTGTACTTTGAATAGGAAAATTCATTTAGTATGGAAACCTAAGATGCATAACTTAAGTCATTCCATACATGCATTTTGTACCTGGACAGCGGTTGTTCAAAGCATATGACTGGAGACACTACACAATTTAAAATACTAGAAGCTAGGAATGGAGGCAGGTTTACACTGGGAGATAAAACCACTACGAAGGTGGTTTGCACAGGTATGATTGGAAACTTGCAAAAAAAATTTATTCAAAATGTGTTACTTGTAGAAGGCTTAAAGCATAATCTGTTGAGTATTAGTTAGCTATGTGATAAAAGATACAGTGTAAATTATTTTTCGACTAGCTGCATATTAAGCATAAATGGAAATACTTTTTTGCATGGATTATGGGTAAATTATATTTATATGCTAGATTTAAACCCGAATGCTTTCTATTTGAATATTATTTCTTATTAGTCATGATTTTGGCATAGGAGATTTTGTCAATCTAGCATAAAAAGTGTTAGGAGAATTACCCAAAAGAATTTAGTGAGAGGAATACCAAAACTAGACTTTACTAAAGATTACCTTTGCGATGAATGTCAATTAGAAAAATAGGTGAAGTCCTCTTTTCATTCCAATAAGGATCTTAAAACTAGAAAACCTTTAGTGATTTTACATATGGATCTTTTTGGACCATCGGAACTGTAAGTCTATGAGGGAAGGTATACAGATTTGTGATTATAGATTATTTTTCTAGATTCACTTGGGTTAAATTCTTATATCATAAGAGCAAATCATTTGAGAAGTTTAGAGAGTTTTTTAATCAGATTCAAAGGAAATTAGGGTGTGAGATTTTAACAATCCAAAGTGATCACTATGGTGAATTTGAAAATAAAAAATTTAAGGATTTTTGTAATTAAAAAGAGATTGATCATAATTTTTTTGTACGTAGAACCCCTCAGTAGAATGGGGTAGTAAAAAAAAAAGAACATAACATTAATTGAAGCCGCTCGAGCCATGTTGGCAGAATATTCACTTCCTAAATATTTTTTGGCTGAAGTAGTTAGCATTGTATGTTATGTTTTAAATAGGGTTAATATCATATCAAATTAAATAAAACATCCTATGAGCTTCTTAAGGGGAGAACATCTAATTTGTTACATTTGAATGTTTTTGGATGTAAGGTGTTCATTCATAATAATGAAAAATCTACCTTAGAAAACTTTGATACAAAATTAGATGAAAGAATTTTTCTTAGATACTCTAGTGTTGGAAAAACTTATAGAGTAATTAACAAAAGAACTTTGGTAGTTGAGGAGACCACACATGTTATATTTGATGAATCTAGAATTTTGAAAGAGCTAAATTTGGAAGATAATGAAATAAAAAATAACTCCCAAAAGAATTAGAAGATTATTTTGGATGAAAATTTGAGAAAGAAAATCCGTTGTCAAGAGATTTGAGATTTTCTAAAAACCATCCTAAATAATTGATTTTAGGTGAACCTAGTTAGGGTGTTAGGACTAGGCATAGAATAAGCAACAAAGTCAATCGTTCTTCCTTTATTTCAATGATAGAATTCACAAAAATAAATCAAGCACTTTCGGATGAATTTTAGATTTTGGCAATGCAAGAAGAATTAAATCAATTTGTTAGAAATGATATTTGGGAATTAATTATAAGGCCAAAGGATCAAAGGTAGTTGGAACTAAGTGGATATTCAAAAACAAAATGAACCACTCAGGAGTTGTCATTAGAAATAAGGCTAGATTGGTAGCTAAGGGGTATAATTAAATTGAAGGGAATAATTTTGAAGAGTCTTTTTCCCCTATAGTGAGACTTGAAGCAATTAAGGTTTTATTAGCATTTGCCTATTTTAGAGGATTCAAATTATTTCAAATTGATACTAAAAGTTCCTTTTTGAATGGGGTGATTTGATAGGATGTTTATGTTGAACAACCTACATGTTTTGAAAATTCAAAATACCCTAATCATGTTTTTAAATTAAAAAAGAAATTGTATGATTCAAAACATGCACCTAGAGCTTGTTATGAGAGGTTGAGCACTTTCCTACTTAAGATATCTTTTGAAAATGAAAGTGTGAATACCACTCTCTTTTTGAAGAAATTAGGAGACGATATACTCAGTATACAAATTTAGGTTGATGATATCATCTTTGGATCTACAAATAAAATTCTTTATGATGATTTTTCTAAAATAATGAGTAGTAAATTTAAGATGAGTTTAATGGGAGATCAAAGTAACTTTCTAGGTTTTAGTATTAAGTAAATTGAGGAAAGAACATTTCTTAATCAGTCGAAGTATGTTAAGTACATCCTTAAAAAGTATGAAATGGATAATGCTAAACCTGTTAGTATACCTATGAGTTTGTTAGTTCAGTTGGATAAAGACCCAAAGGGAAAATATTGTTGATCAAAAGAAATTTAGTGGAATAATTGGATCTTTGCTTTACTTCACTTCTAGCAGACCCGGTACTATGTTCAATATTTATATGTGTGATAGATTTAAATCATATCCAAAATAATCACATTTGAAAGCAGTAAAAAGTATTTTGAGATATCTCTTGGGAACTCAGAACTTAGAGATTTGGTATCCTAAGTTTAGCTCTTCATTTGAAATAATAAGATATTCAAATTCAGACTTTATAGGTTATAGGGTTGATTGAAAGAGTACATCATGAATTTATCAATTTATAGGAAATTTTTTGGTTTCTTGGTCCAGTAGAAAACAGAATTTCGAGCCCTATCTACTGCTGAAGCAGAATACATTACCTTAGGAAGTTATGTGGCATAAGTTATTTGATTGAAACAATAGTTGATTGATTTAGGATTTATAATAAACACAATTCTAGTTTATTATAATAACACTAGTGCCATTTGCATTTCAAAAAATCATATTCAACATTTTAGAACCAAACATATAGACATAAGACATCATTTTATTAGGGATCATGTATCCAAAGGAGTAATTGAATTGAATCATATTTCTACTAAAAATCAACTTGCAGATATTTTCACAAAATCACTAGCCTTTGATACCTTTAGCACATTAAAAATACGGCCAGGTGTGATTGATCTTAATACTTAAATAAAAATCCTCTGCAAACTTGATATGTTCTTGTGTGTTTTTTGTGTTTTTGTTTGTTTGTGCTTTTTGTTTTTGTATTTTATTTCTGATTTTCTACTTTCTTATTTTTTTTAATTTTGTTTTTGTGTATTTTGGATATGTTATTGACACATCAAAATTACTATTTTTGAATGATCATGAGGATTTTCTAAGTGTTCTATTCGTATTATACGAAATTATTTTTGTCCTATACGAATTCTATAGCATGTCAATCGTTATTGTGAACTAATTGCGTAAAGTTTTATTTTTCCAATACATATCATACTGTATGATATTTATATCATCTCGGATGATTTGTATTACTTCATTTGTACATATATAGATAGTTATATGGGTAAAATTAGTTATTATAACTGATCGTATGTACAAACTTATAGTTCGTACATACAAACCACATGTCATTCTATGTGGGGGACGAACCTAACCGTCATTAAAATGATCTTAAATAACTGATCATCCCAGACGAACACCTATTTTTTTGTATGATCATCTAGTCAATAAGCATATATGAAAAGATGCCTCGTAACTTGTGTGATTACAAAAAGTCATTTCATTTTACACGTATTCATTCATACATTCAAAATTTATTTTGTCATGTACGAACCATCAATCGTATAGTACTAACCCCTTTTTGTACGTACAAAAGATCATTTTTCTTTAAATAAGAGGGCTTTACAATTCATTTTTATTCACTTCAATAGCCTCTTCCGATCCTTCTCAACTTAGAAATGGCCAATTCTAGCAAGCGAGATAGAGTCACTAAGGGATAGCCTTTCAGTAGTGGAGATGACAACTTTCTATCTAGGGCTAATGAGGATTCTTTCCTTAGGTTTATTTCTGTCAAAATTACTCCTAGAATCCTACTTCAAGAGGATATCCACTTTCAAGTGATGCCTCTTTTTGCAACCACTCAATTTGCCTTTATCCTAGATTTTATTCATACCTACAATAAAGAAACCTTTCACTATTTTCTAGCTAATATGTCTTTTAGTGAGGATGAGATTGGGATCAAATCTTGTATTTTTAAGAAAAGGGTAGAAATCACTAAGGAAGATTTGGGAACCATTTTACATTTAAGAACTCAAGGAGTTAGAGCACACATAATAACTTCTACATTTGATTTTTACTGGACCAAAATAAACAAAGTTATTAGAGGGGTTGAACAAATATGTCATTTGCTTAGGGTCTATAACTTAAACCAAAATGCAAGGATCATTCAGCCTGTCCTTAGAACCTCTATTATTCCTAAAGCTGTTGATCACATTAACATTACTCCTCTTCTGTCCACTATTACTTATCTTACCATAACTGATCAACCTATAGATGAAGCCCAACTTATTAATAACTATATTAATGGCCTTTCTTAAATTGGACATGTTTCACATTAGAGAAAGAAGAATATTACTTTAGGACACCTAGTGACCTATATCCTAGAGAAGAAATACAGTCTTGTTCATCCTGAGCCTCTACTTGAATTGCCTATCTACTTCACTGATACTTCATTTCGAAGGTTTTTTTGGTAAAGGTGATAATACAAGTGAGGATTCTGAGGGAGAAGGGGGAACACCAGCACCTACACAAGCACTAGCACCTACACCTGAACCTGCTCATAGACCAAACTTTTAGGAGATGGTCCAACTCTTTGACCGACTAGAGAGTCTTTTTTATTAACGCTTTGATCAAATTCAGACTCATCTAAATTAGCAGGATGCACAATACTAGCATGACATAGGTTGGATTCGAGGTCAGTTTGACTCAGTGAACACCAAGATGAATAGCTATTTTTCTATCTTCAACCAGCCACCTCCTCCAGACCAGGGTCCCTTAGATATATAGATGTATTTCTTGTGTGATATCTTTATCGGTCCTTTGAGATGTGATGTGATGATTTCTATGTTGTGTTTGTTTACTATTTTATGTACTTGTCCTTTGTTCTAATTTTTATTTGTATTGTTATATTGCTTTTATTTTTTATGTATTTATATCAAATGCGCTTCATTGTATCACTTCTTTAAATTGATATCAATAAAAAAATGTCATGTTGTATGTTTTTTTTTTTTTTAAAGATGTCTTATTTTATTTAGTTTGTTTTGTTCTTTATTTAAAATGTTAGTTTGCCTATTTGATAATCTTGAATTAATTGATCTAAAAATTATTATAATATGAATAGCAATATACAAATTTATTTTATTATAAAATCTAATTTTTCAAAAATATAAATTAATTTATAACTTAATTAAGTTAAGGCTATCAAACTCATATTCTTTATAGGCATACATAATTTTAATATTACTATTGCAATTTTGATGTCTTATTATTTTTTATTTCTCTTTACAATGTAATTATCTTTATACTTAGAGAAGTTTGAGTTTTTATATTATTTATTTTGGAAAGATCAATTTAAAAAAAAAATTAAGAAATGTACTAGTGTATAAAAATCAAAAGAATGTGCAATGGTTTGCAAATTAAGAAGAGGCACTAAATTAGCCCAAATTTAAAAAGATGCACAAAATGTGCCACAAATACTTCAAAAGATACGCAATATTGCCAAACAAGTGTATTAATAATGTTTTTTTGTCTATCTTTTAATCTTTAAATTAAAATCAATATAATGTTTAATTATATTTTGTATTGGAAATTGACTTTAATTAATCTTCATTTTTCCACTTTTACAAAAATTCTCCTTATCTAATTATCTAGAATATTTCATGACCTTCATATATTTATCTTGTTTATGTTATATTTTAATTTAAATATTTTGAATCTTTATTTTTCTCTAATGGACAATAATCTTGTTATTGCAATTTTAATTCAATCTCTTTCAAGATCAATTATCAAAGGTTTTTTATATGAATTCTTTCATTTCTTTTGTTTTTTTTTTCTTCCTTCTTTCTGTTGTTGTCAAAAAAGGGGGAAAATATTATTTGATTTGATGTTTTGCTTTTGATTTGATGTTTGTGTTTGATTGTTTGATTTATTTTTATGTTTGTGTGTTTAGGTGTACATGTGTGTAGTGTACGTGTGTGTACGTCTATGAAAATAAATAAAAAAATTTAAATTGTTCTTAATAGAATTTCCCTTATATTCACATGCTTATTTCATTTAGGAGCACTTAAGAAGAGATTTAGGTTTATTCAAACAATAATTATTTTTCCATCATCAAAAAGGGGGAGATTGTTGAGACAGTTTCTACTTAGTTCTTGCATGTTTGATATATTTGTAACTTGTATATTTTTTATGATTCCAAATTTTATTGATTTGATTATTATTTTTCCTAACATATTTTGGAAGAATTAATTTTACTCTTGTGTGTACTAACATTTCAGTGAAATCATATTCCAGATTGTTGAAGACTTCAAATCAAGATTAGCATAGAGTTTATAATAATTGAAGTCTGTATTTTTCATTTTATTGAGTCTAAAAGAGTGTGAATGTAATTAAGTAATTGAGCACATACACACTTGGGGAGAGTTTAAAATTCATATTTTTTAAAATGATCATACTATATGATATCACTTCGAATGGGATAATCTGGTCAGTTATTTTCCTCGTCGAGCAGTCAAACTAATAGAAATGAAAATATTTTTTTAAGTATGGATCATATGGGATGATCCTAGTTCATACATGCTTTCATGAGTATGAACGTCTCGGGTTCCAAGTCATAGAAAAATAATTTTTCTAAGTATGGATCGTACTGTATGAACCTTGTTCGTACATGCTTTCACGAGCATGAACATCTTGGGTTATAGGCTGCATAAAAATAATTTTTCTAAGTATGGATCATACTGTACGAACCCAATTCATACATGCTTTACTAGTATGAACGTCTCGGGTTCCAGGTCACATAAAAATATTTTTTCTAAGTATGGATCATACTGTATAAACACAGTTCGTACATGCCTTTCAAAGTATGAAAAACTGAGGTCCCATTTCATCCCAACATTTTGTATAGACAAATTTTGAAATTTTCTAACTATTTATACCAAATGAACTTCGTTCATACCAGACGATGATTGGGTATGAAATGATTTTGTATCGATTCACAACAGGTTCGTACGCAATAGTATTTGAACTATTCATACGCAATAGTATTTGAACTGTTCGTACGTATGAAATTAAATTGCATTGTACGATCGTGTAAGCTCAAAATTAAAAACTTTAGTTTTTTGGATAGTTTTTCATGTCATTTATATAAAAGGTCCACTAAAAACTGACATAAAAAGTCTTATATTCATGATTTTTTAAGGATAATTGAAGGAGATAGTGTAAGAGAGTGTTTGAGAGAGATTTTTTGCTAGTGGAATGTGAAGAATTCACAAGGTTATTCAAAGGTAAGGATCTCTGTTTAATTTATATTTTTCACTCTTCCTCTTGTCTTTCTAGATTGCTCGTGAGAATATCTTTAGAGGAGATCCGGTTCTCTACCGATACTTAGAGAATGTTAATAGCCGACGGTTCTCTGCCGACAATTCGATAGTGTGAAAGGATGATGGTTCTCTACCGAAACTTGGAAAGTGTGAAAGGATGATGATTCTCTGTTGACATTTAGAGGGTGTGAAAGGATGACGGCTCTCTGTCGTAATGGGGATTGATGGAAGAGAGTTTTTGTAAAAGCTTCTCTGCCTTGCTGTGGGGATAAAAGGAGAGTCACTTTTGATAATAGTGAAATACCTGAAGAGGGAGTCTTCAGAGAGTGGTTGTAGCTCGTGTTTGACTAAACCACTATAAATTTCTGTGTCATTTAAATTTTCGCATTTTATTTACTTCAAGATTTTATTATGTAGTTGAAAAGTTTTATTTTAAAACTTTAATTAACTTGATTCTTAAATCAATGATTTCAAATTTTAAATCCAAGAGATTTTTTGCATTAGCAATTCACTCCCCTCCCCCCCCCCCCCCCCCCCCCCCCCCCTCTTGGTTAGCCTTGGGACATTAGTTTAGATTTAACAACCTAATCTAGATTCAACAAGAATCAACACTAATGATATAGTATGCAGTGTGAATCATACTATTTGATTAATTAAACATCCATTTTTGAGTTCTATAAAATTAAACTGTACGATAAGTAACAGTACAGTATGATCAATTATATTAATTGAAAGATTATCCACCATAATTTCTGTTCAATCATATTATATGACTTGCATTATATAATATGATTGGCAATAAAGATTTGATATTAGTTTGATTACCTAGCTAGTGGTCTAAATTATGATAGATTCATTAATAAACATATAGTACAAAATCATTCGTATAGTATGATTAAGTCAAAATTCAAAAATAAATTTCATCTAAATCTAGCAACTTAGATTCAAGGAAAGGGTTTTAAAAATAAAAATAAAACTAATCATCCTATACAAACTAAAGTTGTAAAGTATGATTAGTTATACAAGAAATTAATTTACTTAATTTAATTAACACATGATTTACTTTTTGAATTAACAAATTATATAGTATGATTAGGATTATAGAAAATAATTTAATAGAGAATTCAAGTGTTTTATTTTAATCCCCAGTCATGACTGTGTGTTTGGTTATCTTACCAATATACACCTGATTTAAAGTTAACTCAAGAAAAATAAGTTTAACTAGACTTAATGTAGTAATTTGTTAAGTTTTCTTCTTTGATTTAGCTCTATGTATGTTTTACCCCAATTATTAGTAGCACACTCAAAAAATAGATACAACATATAAAGCATAGAGAAAAAAAAATATATGACTAATATTATTTGAAATCATCAAAACACTAGATTTGGCTCACGGCGTTCAGCAATTTCCTTCTTTTTTTATTATGGTAAAAATTGTTGAATTTATGCTTAATTCTCTATAGAGGTCTTCCCCTAAATCCATGCACTCTTTTTTGTTTTAATTTTATAAGAAAACCCTTTTAACGAATTTTTGATTTCAAATACATTTTATATTTTTTCATTTTATTATTATTATTATTATTATTATTATTATTATTATTATTATTATTATTATTATTATTATTATTATTATTATTATTATTATTATTATTATTATTATTATTATTATTATTATTATATATATATATAATTTTTTAAAATAATAATAAATAATTAAACACAACCATATATATTAAACCAAAATATGGACACTATTTTTTTATTTCCTTAAACTAGTATTAGGCTATAATAACCAACACTACAACTACTCTCCCTTTTGACATCACAAAAAGAATGAATAACTATAAAGGAAGAAAAAAAGTAAAAGACTGTAAAAATAACAAAAACTAATTACAAAATAAAATCAAATTATTATTTTGATGGTCCTTAATCAGATGATGATGGTGAAAGTTGTGATTAAGGGAAAATAATTACTCCTGAAACCATGCCCTATCATCCTGGTGCTCCAGTCTCATCTCCTATTAATAGTGTTGTAGATGCTCCGCACATAAGGTGGACTCTTAATTGTGTGAAACCAATTCTATTGTAAGTATATAAAACTACTCCCTTTTTCTTATTTAAATCATGCTCCCCTCTTCTTGTTTCCTGCAACATTGGTCATTAAAGAAAAGGAGGAATAAGCTATCAGTAAAGTAATAGCATAAATGATCAGGTGGTGTTGCGTAAACGACGATATACTTGTCATATAATAGAAGGCTAATATGTTCCCTAATGCCATATTTTGCCTATGATAGGCCCTAATACTTCTAATGGTAGTTAGATTTTCAATGCCTGGAATCAACAAACTAAGAAAATTAAATTTTATGCCAATCATACTAAAATAGGTCTCAATTGAGAGATGTGGCATAATAATTATCCTATCACCATCTTAAGGTAAAATTAAGTGTTGGATAACATGCGCATTCAACACCAATATGCGAACAAGTGGTTTTTGATTGTTTATAAGGTTTTTTCTAATGGTGAAATTTACTTGTGTCCAATTATAGTTAATGGTAGTTCATATGTCATGAGGATTGGTGCTAGTGCATGAAATGTGAAGATGCTTTTTCTATAAGGCATCAACGAACAAAAGATTAAATGGACATGCACTCAATAGTGATTCTTAAATTTATAATAAAAACTCAAGAAATAATTTAGTATTATAGGGAAATACTAAGGAGAGGAGAAACCTGAGGGTGGTCCCTACAAAGAGGTCAATTACCTGATAATAAAGGTTATCATGGTTAATTATTTGTTAGTCAGTAATTACAGCTGATTGATATATCTGGTAGGTAGTAGCATCTTCATTAGACTAGAATCGATCGTCTAGCTGGGATCTAGAGAGACCTCAAAGAAGCAACTGATTATGGTTGTTTGCCAAAGGGAACATTATGGACTTGAAGTAAAAGGAAGAAGGATTGAAGTAAAACTTGTGTTGTTTAGAATGAACTTCTCCCTCCCATTTATGATCTACGTGATTGTAATTGTATTGTATGATTACAAGAATCCAAATCATCACATCTAGAATAATACGAAGATAAGTCAATTTGTCCAGTATTATTGGGGATTATATAGTACAATTTTCATCTTTTTGTTTGGCCTGCGGGGTCTCTCATATGATTGTTGACTAAAAGGATCATACAATCTGAATAGGCGTTCATACAGTACAATTCCCAATAATAATAATAACACTAATAATATCACACCATTTATTTTTCATGCCATGTATTTCATATAGTATGGAATGTGTTCAAATAGTATGAACTCCAATAATTTGTGCAATCTCAAGATTAATTTCAAATGAAGGGTTGATTCATGCATATCTACACAAATCTTATAATATGATAGTGACCACATAGTGCAATATGGGGAATTCAGTGTTTTCTTGTATGTGAATATTATAAACACTAATATTGTACTTAAACGCACATTACTTGACAAAGATCATAAAAGTAACCATAAAGCTAATAAACAAAAATAACATAGGAAATAAACAAAAACATAAAAATAAATACATAAATTGTACATAACATAAAACACATAAAACCAAAATACATAAACAAAGCAATACTAAACAAGACTATCTCATAAATGGATAAACTAGAACATAAGCACATTAAAAAACACATAAATAAAAAATAAAAATATAACTACCCCATTTTCTTATGCACTTATATTTATGATTCATAATCTATTTTTGAATGTACTGAATCATTCATAATTTAGGAGTTTTGTGAAATTATTATCATTTGGTTTTTTATGCATATAAATTGTACATTACATCTCCCTTTTCCATGTGGTCCCTAATAAAAATGTCTCATGTAAATGAATTTAGTGTGAGAGTACTAAATTAGATTCTAAGAGATATAGATTGCACTGATCTTGTCACACATGATGGAGATAATGTCTACCAATAATCCAAAATCAAGAAGTTATTATTTTTGCCAAAGAACTTGGGTTACAAAGCTTCCTACAACTATATACTAAGCTTCTATAGTAGATAGAGCTATTAATTTTTTCTTTCGACTAGGCTAGGATACTAAGGATTGCCCTATGAATTGGAAAGTTCCTGAAATACACTTTCTATCCACGTTACATCTTGTAACATCTAAATTTCAGTATGCAGATAATTCAAATTCCTAGGATACCAAATACATATGTTTTGAGTGCCTATAAGATATATTATGATTCTTTTGACAACAGTCTAAAACATAGGTAAATGCTAAACATATTAGATGGCCTACTAGTGGTCAAGTAAATTAAGCAATCTATTGTTGTGACTCGGCTCATGAGTTTATGTTTTTTATGATAACAAACATCTTTATATCTCCAAACATTTTTCATTCTATATTTTTGTGTGTATACAAAATTTGTTCAAGTTTTCAAAGTCCTCTATTTAAGCTTTGTCAAGGCATTTGGTAAGTGTCTTTGGCAGCAATTGAAGTTTCATTTTTCTAGAGAAAACTTAAAGAGAGAACTTGAAAGAGAGAGAGGAAATGGTGGAGTTTGAGAGAGGGAGAAGATCCTCGGAGGGGGTTTCACATGATTGCTCTGGCAAGATTGCACCTTAGTACCATCGGATTCAAGGTTTGTCTTAAGGGAAGTTTTAGGAAGAAGAAGTTCTCTTTGGTGACAAAGGACCTAGAATTTTCTACAGCATCGTGGAAGGTGGAAGTGATTTTGTAAGTGGTTCTCCGCCTAGTTGTGCGGGCTAAAGGAGAGTCACTAAGGTTTAGTGTAATACTCTGAGGGTACCTACAGGGAGTGAACATAGGTCATGGTTTGACCAAACCACTATAAATCTGGTGTGTTCTTTTTGATTATTTTTTGCATTTTATTTTTACTATGATTAACTGCTTGGGTGAAATTTTTTATTAATCTTTGTATTATTAATTTAATATAATTCTACTGCAAGATATAAAAATATTTTTCTTTTACTTAAAGAAGTTTTTTAATATCCAATTCACCCCTCTCTTGCTTAGCCTCGGGACTAGTTCAGAAGGGCTTAACAACCTCTCACGAACTTTCATCTATTATATCATTGAAATTCTTTTCATTAATTTATTTTCCATCCTAATTCCTATCTAATTGGATGGTCGAGCTCATGCGGTGTTTATGATCTTACAATCTTTCATACCAAATTTCCTTAATATTTTTTTATGTATTTTATTTGACTCAAGAAGGTCCCATCTTCTCTTTATTTTACATTAAATCTAATAAAATAGGTCAACTCACCCATCTTACTCATCCAAAAGTCACTACTCATAGTTAAAGAAAATTCTTAGCATAAATTATCATTTGTGGATCCAATGTCATCCACATATATCTTCACAATGAGTATATGATCTCCAATTATTTTAATAAATATTATGGTATCTACTATGCCCATAAAAAGTAATCCTTTAATAAAAAATTTCTAAGCATATTATAACACACTCTAGGTACCTGCTTTGATCCATATAGTACATTTTTAAATGTGTATACATGATTAGGAAATGTTGAGCTCTTAAAACCTAGTGATTATTCTACATAAATATCTTCCTTAATTACTCTATTATAAAAAGCACTCTTCACATCTATCTGTATAATTTAAATCCTATGAAACAAGCAAATGCTAGCAGTACACTGATTGCCTCCAACCTAGCTACTTCCGCAAAGGTCTCCTCAAAATATATCTCTTATATGTTATTATAAATATTTTCTACTAACCTAGCTTTATTCCTTACAACTAATCAAGAGCCATTTAGTTTATTCTTAAATACCCATTTCTTTCAACAAAACTTTGACAAATAGGTTAGCTACTAACTCCCACAAATCTTTCCTTAGAAATTTATTCAACTCTTTTTTCATTTTTATAATCCAAAGTTCATCCTTTAATGCATGTTCTACAATAACGGGTTCTACCATATAATTTAAGGATGTATCTATCTTCATTCTTAAGTTCATGCCTAAGCCTAACTCCTATGGATGGGTCTCCTATGATAAACTCCTTATGATGACAAGATGCATATCTTAACTCTCCAAGTAAGGAATCTTGAGTTTCTTCTCTATAATTTTATATTATACTTTGAATTTCCATGATGATGTCACCCACTTATTTTTCTTATCTAGGTAGACTATCCCTAAAGTTCTCTTCAAATACAATGTGAATACCCATCACACTCCTTCTCCCTCACACATAACCTTGCCTTCTTCCTCTCTAAGCCCAAAGCTCTCTCAAGAAATTCTCCCTTAGAGTTCCTTAAGTAGCCAAAAGTCTTTTCAAAAGACTTCAATGAGATGCTTAAGTATAAAGCTTCAAAAACACAAAATTTTTAATTATGCCATCATTATTCGTATAGTATGATTAGTTTGAAATCGATGTTTGTCTAATATGATGGAATAGTCATTCAGACAAACAATCAAATTGTGCATACTTATCATACAATAAATTGTATGTTCATGCAAACACGATCATAAGTCTGTACAGTACGATTAGTAAAATTTCACCCTATTCATACATGATGATTACTAGGATGATTAGAAATCATCTATGTCGATCATCTGGTATGATTTACATCGTACACTATATTGAATTAGTTTGAAAATCAAGGTTTTAGTCTAGTACGACATTTAGGATGACTGAATTTCTTCTCCGTCAATCGTACGGTATGATATTCATCATACAGTATGATCAGCAATATTTATTAAACCTTGGTTTAATTGACTAATCATGAGGGATAATTTAAGTAAGATTTTAAATATCGTATAGTACGATTGGGATTAGATGGTACAATTAGTTCAAAATTATTCTTTTTAAACACATACTTAAATTACCTGATGGACATGAATCATACAGTACAATATACATCATATAATATATTTAGTTTATTATAATTAATGACAAAATTAATTATTAACCCTCTATATTCATGTACCTATCCGTAAAGTAGGATCCTAATCATATGGTACGATTAATTAAAAAAAAAAATCAACTCAATTTTTCTCACTCCCCTATGTGTGTGTGGGTATAATTATCAATTTAGCATACACTCCTAAATGGACAAAGTGAAGAAATATAAAATTAGGAAAATAAAAAATACATACTCTTTTGAAATGCATCTGATTCTACCCAAACTTGAGTCTTGATCAATCTTGTGTGACATATGATGTACGTGGAATATTAATACACACAAAAAAGATAATATCCAATATATATGCTAGAAGAAATAAATCTCAATTAATTTTGTTTGTTATCATCAAAATCACAAGCTAAGGATTCTGGATTGCAATAGTTTTGAATCTTCCATAGGGTATAAATAAATTTTAAGTATTCAATGATGCTTAACAAAAAGGATTGGGATGTGCAATATAGCATAGGGAGGTTATAACATATGCTTCTAGGAAGTTGAATTCAAATGAGAGGAACTACATAACACATGATTTGGAGCTTATTATTGTTGTATTTTCTTTAAAGATATGGATACATTATTTTATAGAGTTAGGTGTGAGATGTTTACTAATCATTAGATTTTAAAGTATATATTTACTCAAAAGGATCTAAATTTTGGGATATGGAGATAGCTTGAGCTGATCAAAAATTATGAATTGGCTAATTAGTATCAGCATGGTAAGGCTAACGTGGTAGCAAATGCTTTGAAAAAAAAAGTTTTAGATTATCTTATACTTAATTTTTCTTTTGATGAATATTTAATTTAGGATATGGAGAAGCTTTAGTTGGAAGTGATTTCTCTTGTTGATTGAGACTCTGGTATTCTAGCTTAGGTGATTATACAATACTCTTAGAAAGATTAGAAGTCAAGTATAGAATATTTGAAATTGATTGAGCTAATCAAATATGTTATGAAATTTGAAGTGTGGGGTATCTAATTTTGGTGTTATTATTTGCAAGAACTAAATGTGGGATCCTATTTTGGGTGATATATAACAAGAAATTTTTCATGAGGCTCATTATGGATGCTATAGCATTCACCTCAGAAGAAACAAAATGTATAAAATTCTAAAAGGTATATTTTGGTGACTATGATTAAAAAAGGATACAGTAAATTTTTTATACAAGTATGAAGTCTATCAGTTAGTGAAAGTAGAAAATTAGAGATTTGCTGGCTTTTTATAATTGTTACCAAATCTAGAGTAAAAATGAGAAGAAATAACTTTGGATTTTTCTATAGGATTTACTTAGCTGAGACAGGGAAATGAAACTATTTGGGTTATAATGGATCAACTTATAAAGTCTTCTCATTACATTTTGATTTGATAGTTAGACTCAGTGGATAGATTGATATAGGTATGTGTATGAAAGATTATTTGATTTCATGGGATATTAAAGGTGATTGTTTGTGATAGAGATGAGAGGTTTACCTTTAGACTGTGGAGTGGTACTCAACAAGGTTTGGATACAAAATTACATTTCAGTACAACTTTTAATTTAAAGACTGTTGGACAGTATGAGATGACTATTTAGGTACTAGAAGTTCTTGTTAGATTTTATGTTTAAAGTTTTGGCAATAATTAGAGGATCATGTCCATTTGATTGAGTTTTTTATAATAATAGGTTTCAATTAAGCATAGGTCTAGCCCCTAATGAAGCTCTAGAAAGGTAGAAAATGTCTAACACTGCCATCTTAGATAGGGATGGGTGAAATAAATTTGATTTAGGCACATTTAGTTGATGATACTACTAAAAATATTCATCTAATCTGAGATAGATTAAAAGCTATACAATATAGGAAGAAATAGTACTTAGATGCCAAGAACCAATCAATAGAGTTTCAAGTGGTTAATTTTATATATTTGAAGATCAGGCCAATGAAAGGCCTCAATAAATTTTGCAAACAAGGAAGTAGTGTCTAAGGTACGTTGGACCATTTGAAGTTATTGAAAGAATTAGATACATATTATAATTTTCAAATGATATGTCTGAAATTCACAAAGTATTACATATGTCAATTTTGAGAAAATGTGTATCTAATTCTATAAACTATGTGTTTGTTGAACAAGTTAAACATCCAAATCTTAGTTACAAGGAAGAACTAGAGAAGTTTCTTGGTTATGATGTTAGAAAATTAAGGAATAAGAAGATTATAATGGTTCAAGTTCAATAGAAGAATATAACTAAAAGAAAGGCTAATTGGAAGAAGGAATATGAGATGAAGCAATTATATAATAATATGTTTGGATAGTATAAGTGTTAAAATGTTGAGGATGATACTTTTTAAAAAGGGGAGAGTTATAACATATCAAAATTCAGTATGCGGTTCAAAACATTCTGACCAAAATAAATTCAAGATAATATGTTAAATTTCTATATTTGAACTCTTTTTACAAGTGCTTGAGAATATTTTTTATGCATGCAAGAGTCTACATGTATTTTGGAGTGATTACTAGGGGTTTGTTTATGTAAATGAAAAATTGTATTTTCCCCCCTCAAGAGTCCCACCACTAGGGTTTGCAGGATCTAAAGTTTTTGATATTTTTGCTATATGTTCATGCGTACGGTGGGAGTGGTGGCATCGTGGATGCTAGAATTGAGTTCCATAGATAGCGCTAAGATGTTAATGCACATTTTATTATTTAAAATATCCAAATAAATGACTCCATTTCATTTTTTAATAGGTAGTCAGCTTAGAAAGAGAAGGAGAGGAATTGGTGAGAGAAAGTTCATTTTGAGCTATTTTGGGTTATTTTTATCTAATAGCCCAATTCTAAAAGTTATCCAGATAAGGATAGGTCACATTTGGCTTATGTCAATTTTCAAAAATATGAAATTTTTTTATTTTTTCCAATTACACCAGCAAAACTTTCCCCATGTAACTTTATGTATGTTGTAGAAACATTTGTTTTGGACATTTAGGGACTTTTTAGAAATTTTACACTGAGTATTTTGATAAGTATGATATTTTAATTACTTAAAAAATAATTTTGATCTCAAAAAATACTATTATAATATAATGAAAGTTTTGAAACAGTATTCTATATAATCCTTTATAATTTTGCTAAATTTTAAAATAATGCATTCATGCCCAGTAGGGTTTCTGTCGCCTACCATTGCAGCATTTTGTAAAATTCTAATATAAGTTTATATATGCTTTAATTAATGAGATGAATAAGTTCTAAAGAAGATTTGGTTTGTGAGAAGCAGGTTATTCTTGCAGCTTAAAGCCGTGTTCTTGTGCATATAAGTTATCTTCTGGTGGCTAAAATGCATTTTCTTGTCTCTACGGGCATGCTCTAGTGCCTTCGAGCATGATCAGGTGCCTTCGAGCATGTATGATCTTATAAGCACATTCTATTCTTGTGATAGGTTTGGGGAATTATAAGGAGAAATTATATTACATCTTATTCTTAAATATGAAGTGTTATTTATTTATTTTCCTGTAATATAAATTAAGTTTCCTAATAACTACAAGCATGATTTTTTTGAGTACATTGATTGTTATGAAATACCGTTAAAATTTTAATTACATATGTTAATAAGTATGTTACTTAGATATATATTTGTATAAATGTGGTCCACTGAGCTGTGTTAGCTAATAGTTATTTATGTTTCATTTTTTAAGGTCTAGGAAAGAGAAAGAGCTCATTGAGTAGTAGCTACTGGATTTGATCTGAGTTAGTATAGGTATTTCCACTCTTAATTGTATACAGTCATGGCTAGTCATTTTTATTTTTTGCTCTATTCTATTTTCTATCTATAGCTATGTACTTTAGAGTAATCATTAAATTTATATTTTGATGATGAGATGAAAAAAATGTATAGATGAGCTTATTTTTAGCATATTGAATGTTGTTAGTTGCTCTTTGATTTATTATTTGTTAATTATAAAGTTATATTTGAATTAAAATTTAAAAAAAAATTCAAACATAGATCTTAGGTTTGCATGTTGCAAGCCAACATGATAGGACCTATCTAGTTAATGGTTCTTATTAGGTTGGATTGTTACATTGGGGAACCTTCTTTTCTTAGTCTTCATATTGTTCAAAATATAGTCTTATCTAGCTAGTATTGAGTATTCATAAATCTTGATTTAAGCTCATTTAGGAACATTTACTTGTACCTAATGTGCACATAAAGTTTTCTTTAAAAAAAGTAAAATAAATTAAAGGATGCTAAATGGAGCTATCATAATATAATAAAATATATAAAAGAAAATCAAATAAAAACATCACATCACAAAATGACAATCACTAAATAAAAATCATAAACATAAATTTTAAATATTTTTTATGTACATCTCTTATTTATGGAATTAAATACAACATACATCACTAACTATATGCTAACACCAGCTAAAAAATATATTTATTTTAATGTTAAACAATACCCAAATAATGATGTGTCAAATAAGTGCATCCAAGCTAACAATAATTAATCCACTAAGTTGAATGTCGTGTGTCAAGACGATCTTCTAGAAATGTCTACCTAAATTAATGTTCCATGTCCTAATAAACTAAGGGGTTATAAACTACTATAACACAAAAGTATGTACTTAAAAAGTCTTAGTGTAGTAAGGGCGAACTCATATGATTATGGTATATTACTAATTTAACTCATCTCCAGGGGTGGAACCACCTTGAAATTTTTTTTATCTTAAAAAATAGTTGTTTCAATAAATGTAGTTTCTTAAATACTAGGAAAATAATTCCATTTCTATTCCATTCAAGGATTACTCATTTCACAATCATATTTTTCCCACCCTCAAAAGCAAGGCTAGTTTTGTCTTAAAGGATATACTCAAACTTAAGCATATTACCTCAATATTTTATTTGGTTTATAAAATAAAATTTTAAAACTAATTTGATATTACTAAAGTAGTTTAAAAGTAATTAGATTTTTGGTGATATCAATATCAGAGTATTTATTAGATATTTCATATTATCTAAGTATATCTTCGCAAGCTTTATCCTAGAAAACTTAAAATATTTTTCTTCATCAATGACACAAATGAATAATATCTATAAAAACATTATAGATGAAGTTTCTCAAAAGGCAAGCATACATTGATGGGATTTTAGTTGAGTTAGACTTTGGCAATTTAGTTTTTAGACTAGCCTTAATTTGCACAAGATTTATCTATCTATTATTGAATAATGAATCTCAGGAACTTATTATAGAAAAATCCAAACGCACATTTTAAAAGATTAATTTTTAATTTGTATATGCTAATATATCATATTATAGTTCTCAAGCTTTCACATGATCATCAACAAGTTTGCTTTTCATGATGATGATATCTATGTAGTATTTGACCTCATAATGCAAGAGATAATAAACAATGTAGGGCATGGCACACTAATAAACCGAGGTAGCATTTTTTAAGCTTGAAGGCATGGCTTTGTGACAATAAATCCTGCTAGGGTTTAAAATATTTTCAATCATTTAGCTTTAGGAGTCATCTTGATTTGACTGATAAGTCATCATAAAATAGAACATAGAAGTAAATATATATATATAATTACCATCATTTCAATGATAGTGAAATGAACTCATCATTTGAGCATGCCTTACTCAAATCCCTAAAATCAATACAAAAATAGATTTTGTAAACTTTTATCATGACATGAATGATACACTATCAAAAAGATGGTTTTTTTGTGGTAGATATTTGGGGTGGTTTTAAAACCACTGCCAAATCCACCATTTTACAGTTATTTAAACTGTTACAAGTTGTTGTGATTATAATCAGTGCAAATAGCGCCGATTTTGATCGCTGCCAAAATTGTCCATTATACTATACACTACCCAATAGCTCAGCTTGACCTAATTCTTCATTTTGATCATGTGTTCTCTGCCAATTGGATAGAAGAGCTTCGGGCGCTGCTTGCCCTAATTTCTTCCTCTTCTTCGTCGTTAGAGTTTTTCCTTCAATTGGAGGAGCAAAAAGTTTGGTCGAAGCCCGCATGCTCATCCATTCAGCCGATTGCGAGCTACTTCTTCCTCTCCTTCACCGATTTGTATTTCATTCCTATTCTTGTGTAGCTTTGTGGATTCATTTGTATGCTTGCCAAATTTTTTGGTAGTGAGACCATGCTCTCTCATCTTGCCCTATTAGGATTTTGACTTGTCTAATTGGTGCCCTTTGAATGAGAATGATGGACATGAGATTTTGATTAGAGCCTTCTTCAATAAGAAAGGAACAAGGAATTCATTAATAAACATTTATAAATACCAATCTTGTTTTGAATATTGTCAAATGACAATTGAACATGAATTAGATTCCCTTAAGTGATTGACTAATAAGTAGAGGGGGCACAAGTTGAAGCATACGTTCCTTTATTTTGATTCATTCTTTTTTAATTAGCCGGCTCTCCTAAAGCAATTGTTATAGTATAATAATTATGATATGGTGGCATATGTTCAAATTATAGAAATATTTTCTTTGTAAATCTAGAACACCATTAGATGACAAACCTATGAGAGGCATGAATTAATGTGTAATTTGGAAATTAGCATAATAACTTTTTAAAATACATGTATACTTTTTTATAAAGAAATTAATGAGAAAAAAAACTTTTAATTTAAATTTACAATAAAAGAATTTAATATCAAAACAAAAACGTTTTCTAAGATAATGCCACAAGCAATAAGAAATTCCTTAAATGCTATACAGTGCTTCGCTTCATAACCGACGTTAGTGAAAAGGGAGAGAGCACACAAATGCAGTTGTTTAACAATAATATATCAATTTGCATATTTCTTGTTTTATGCTCCCTTAGTTTTATTGCTAATTATATGTATTTAAATTACATTATTAAGATTTAAAAGAAGTCGTGATTTAAGATCAATTGTGATTCAAAATTTAGAAAAAGGTTTTGAAAGTTTTAAACTTTCTTATAAAAAAAACTTAAATTGTTAACAGAATTTTGATAAACTAGATGAAAATATATTTTTTTTTTCTTTTAACTTTTCTAATATGTAAACTTTACATGCAAATCGGGTGAAATAAAAATATAAACAATTTTTTTTTTTTAGAAGATGCATAAAGAAATATTATTAAAAACCAAAGAGAACTAAACAAAGTTAAGATTATCACATTCCTCCTTCAACAAATTGAAGAACAAAGGAGGAACGTCATTGATAATCATATTATTCCAAATAAGATCACCCAACCTAGCATGGTTAGCACAACAATCGGCTAACTTACTACATCTTCTACTAAGAAATTGAAAAATAACTTGATTGAAGTTCCTAAAAAATAAAAAATCAAGTAAATTGAGATGATTACTTACAGTTGGACCAATTTTTAAAATACCTTGGATGTGCTTCATAACATTGAAGTTGTCTCCTTCTATAATGATACCTTTAGCTACAAACATCCATCCTTGACTTATCTTCTTTAAAGTCAACAAAGCATCCAATTCAAGTGTCGTGATATCCCAATGAGTACTTTTAAACCCAAAGGAAAACAAAAATTTACCTTTGCAATCTCTAATTACTCCACCGATTCCCGCAAAATAATCACTACCAAGATAGGCATTCACATTGAGTTTGATCCATTCGGTTTGAGGGGGTTTCCAAGTATTTTGAAATAGCAAATGCTGATTAGAAACCCAGTTTACCGAAATAAGATCTTGACTGAAGGATGAAGAAGCGAAATTGATTGCATTGGCTGCAATAGCTGATATACTATCTTCCACTGTCCCGTGCACCAGTTTACTCCTGCTCTTCAAAGAGAAATAGACTGCATAACAATACAAATTGGCCATGAAAGGATTGAGACTAAAGATATTAGAAAGCCATCTTTGATAGTTCTCCATATTTGAAAAAACAGGGATATATATCATAGCCCCTTTTATTTAAGGTGTTGATGATTTTAATCATAAAAACACAATTAATAACTATATGTCTGGCGTCCTCCACCATAAAACATCCTCTTGGGCAACCATTGTGGTTTATAATCCTTCTATACATTAAGAAATCATTAGTAGGAATTTCCTTGAGTAACAATCTCCACCAAAAAATTTTTACTCTTGGTCTCAACTTCAACATCTTTAGCCATCTCCAGCTAGCATCCTCATCTTCATTTAAATTGCTTTGGTCAGAAATCAAAGCTGCAAGAGATTTCCCAGAGTACTTATATAATAATTCCACTTCATCTTCATGAACTCCAACACTTGAAGGGACCAAAGAGATCAAATCAGCTAATTCCTTCCCGAAAGCTTCATACAATCTCTGGATGTTCCAACTACCTCAATTTAAAAAATACTTCAAACAACATTGATTTTCATGTAAATTAGACAAAAACGTAGGCCATTTTTCTATACACTTATCAAGGATCCAAATATCCTTAGTAGTGTTGATATTTTCACCATTAATAACCTTCCATCTGGTAAGTTGTTGAAGGAGTATGCCTCCGCAGTTTATGATTTTCCAAGTAGGTGAAAAACCTACTTTAGTTTCAAAAAATCTTAAGTTCCTTCCGTACTTGGCAATAAGGATTCTGTTCAACAAAGAAGAAGGATTAGAAAACATAATCCAAGCGAATTTGGCTCTCCACGAACCAACTTTGTCAGCAGTAGACATTACACCTTGGCCTCCGAACGTGACTTGCTTACAGAGAGTTTTCCAATCAACATAATGAATTCCTTTACTCTTATCTTGCTTCGTCCAGAGAAAACTTCTACACAACTTATCAAGATCTCTTAACACCCCCATTGGCACAAGGGAATGAGTAGAGATGAAAATTGGAATGGATAAGAGAGATGTTTTAATCAGCTGAAGTTTACCAGCTAAAGTAAGAGATAGGTTACCCCAAACTTTGAGTTTAACAAAAGCTTTTTCCAACACCTCCTTGAAATCTGAAGCTTTAAGCCTTCGCATAGCCATCTTGATGCTAAGATAATTCATTTCACCAACTGCTTTGAAGCCCAGGATTTTTGACAGAATTTTAGATCTATCTCTGTGTACTGCCTTACCAAACATCAAAGAAGATTTTTGGTTATTAACTTTCTGCCCTATCCAGCCGCTATAATTCTTTAAGATTTTTTTAATTTTCATAGCATTCCTTCGATTAGCTTCCGCAAATATAATATATCATAAGCATACTGGAGATGGGAAACTTTCTCTGTATTTGGAGCCACCTTCACTCCTATCTTGGCTCTATCTCTGTTGAAAGCTTCGGTAAGTAATTGGGAACACATAATAAAAAAAATGGGGATAAAGGGCATCCCTGCCTAAACCCACATTCAGCTCGAATCCAATTAGTATTCCTACCATTTACATTAATAAAATACTTGGTGTCCACCACACATTGGATCTGGAGATTAACAAAAGCCTCGGAAAGCCAAAAAGTTCCAAAACATTTTTTGAGGTGTTCCACCCCATACTATCGTATGCTTGCTCCATGTACACCTTAATGGCCATCAAACCTTTCTTAGCTTTAGAATTTTTGAATTTATGAAATATTTCTTGAGTGACCAAAATATTCTCAGAAATAGATCTTCTTTTGATAAATGCTACTTGATTTTATGAAATAATCTTTGGAATTATGTTAACAATCCTGTTCACTAACTTTCTTGCCACTATCTTGTAGATAGAATTACAAAGACTAATAGGTCTATAATTAGCAGGAGTTAGAGGATTTTTGAGTTTAGGAATAAGAACCACAACTGTTTCTCTCCATTCATCACACATCATTCCAGATTTAAAAATCAGGCAAATAGCCTTCCAAACTTCGGATTTAAATAATAGACCAATAGCATTTGAAAAAAGAGTAAGAAATACCATCAAAGCCTGGAGAAATATTTCTTTCCAAATGTGAGATAACATACTCCAAATCTTCCTCAGAAAATTCTGTCAAGAGTCATTCCCTGTCAGCTTCTTCAAGAGTTCTGGATAGGTTTGGCCAGCCAGTAAGTGAACATCTCTTAATTCTCCACTTCTCATGAAAGTACCTTGAGAAGATTTCTTCATAGCATCTTTGATCTTCAGTCAAGGTACCTTCTGGGCTTCTAATTTGTTTAACAAAATTGCTATTACGTCTACCCGATGCCACCGAGTTAAAGTATTCAAAGTTAGAATCACACTCTTTATACCATTTCACCTTAGCTCTTTGTCTCCACCAAGAGCTTAATCTATCCAAGGTAGAGTTTAGCTCCTTCACTTAAAATCTTAACATTGAAATTTTGTCTTCCGAAAGACTCCTAGAATTGGTCTCCTCCGCTTGCAAAAACAAGATATCCTCCTTCAGCTTTTCTTTCAAGATGTTGAGATTAGCATGTTTTGCTCTACTCCAATGAAATAAAGCTTTAAGAACTCTTTTTGAATTTGAGATTTAACTTCTGAACATCATCACCACCTGCTGGCTTCTTCCAAGAATTGGCAACAATTCCCTTAGAAGCTGGAAAAGAGGACCAAACTTCTTCGAACTGCAGTCTTTTTTATCTCTTAAACCCCAAACTACAAATGTTAATGGCTATAGGGCAATGGTCTGAAGCAATTCTACCAAGATGACGAACTACTGCAGGTTGAATGAACCTCAAGGCTACAGAATTCAATAAACAACGATCAAGCCTCTCAAGGATGCGTGCTCCTCCTTTTTTATTATTACACCATGTGAATTTGGGACCTATACTCCCTATGTCATGAAAATCACAATTCATCATAAACATTTGCATATCTTGAGATCCTTGAGAGAAAACAAACCTCTTCCCACCACTCTTCTCCTCTTGTGAAAGAATGCAGTTGAAGTCTCCACCGATAATGCACGAAATGCTGGAATTAGAAAATGCTTGAAGATCTTCCCAAAGTTGTCTTCTTTGTAAACTTCTTTGTTGCCATAAGTGGTGGCAATAAGCCATTCACCTCCATTATGAATTTTCAACAGTCCAATAACCATTTGAGTAGAAGAATGGATGATAAAAAAAGAACAAAATCTGGACTTCGAACAAATAAGAATTCCTCCCGACAAACCTTCAGCTGGGACATTGAAAAAATCTTAATTAATTCCAATTAAATTGTTAATTTCATCTCTATCAAAAGATTGGACTTTAGTTTCAATTAATCCAACAAAAAAAACATCAAGATCCTTGACAAATTCCCTTAAGTATCGAGAGGCCTCAATCTTTCTAGCCCCTCTACAATTCCAAAATGAGAGCGTCGTCATTTGGATTTAAAAATGGGATTACTCCCATTTTTAAACTTCTTAGTAACTTCACGTTTCCTTTTTTGTAGTAAAATATTGTCTCTTCCCAAAAGAATTGAGCTCTTTGAGAAGCTTGCCCTTGCTTTTCACAGATTCTTCCATCCTTTCTTAATCAAAAACAACAGGAGAAATTTTAACAATTTCCCCTTCTTCTGGGTCTCCTTCTTTGTCCACCAAGTCAGAAAATCCTTCTACTTTTGAATTAAGAAAATCCTTCATTATGATCTTATTAGAATCCTCAGTGGAACTTGCTAGGATACTAGGAAGCAAAACTGCTACATCTGAATTTTTGCTTTCTCCTGCTATTTCTTCATTATTTGCGCAATCTTCTATCAGATTACCTTCCTTGTTATCAACAGAGATTAGATAATTCATCTACTCAACATCCACTTCCCTTTCTTCAACTGGAACATTTGAGTCTTCAACAACTCTTCCAGAATCCATTACAGATTCTTTTCCAGCATTCTCAATAACAGAGAGACTTAAAGACGGCTTGGAGAAAGGTTTCTGCACATACACTTATTTGGATTTCCTAAAGATGGTATTTTTAGGATACTCCTTCCCCTTATCAAGGGTTGGCTTCTTTCTTCTTCTCGAATTTTGGACATGAAACCATGGCCCATAAATTTTATCTGAATCTGCTTCTTGCTAAATTGAAGACTGAGCTCCCTTATCCAAGGATTTTGCTGGTTCCATTTGATTAGCCATCACACCTTCTCTACATTTAGCATCTAGATGTCCAATTTTACCACATTTGAAACAAAGATTGGAAACTTTTTCATATTCTACCTTTTGAAAGAAGCGTCCAAAGGAGCCTTCGATCCATACTCCATTTGGAAATTGCTGATCCAGAGACATACGAACACAAATTCTAGCATACTCCCTCTTGCTCCACTAAAACATATTGCCGTCGATCCAAAGTGGAACTCCGATTTTAGAAGCTATTCTAGTCACATTTTCTTCATCCCAACAAATAAAGGGAAGATGAGGGAACCTGACCCAATTTGGGGAAGATAAACCTCTTAATGAGGTAGGAGAGAACAATGGAGACCATTTATCAATACCCACAATGTGACCATTGACATACCATGGTCCACCTTCCAAAACTTTATCAACAACCTCCTTAACAAAGAAGGTGCATAATATCCAGCCAAGTACAAGGGAGGTAATATGAACCTTCCCAAACTGATTCCATTGACGTCAGAGCTCTCTAGCAATCACATAAACCGGAGCATTTTCTCCAAACACTTTTACCACCAAAGACAATTGTAATTTGTCTTCATTCATCTTCATACATTCTTCATTCAGTTTAAATGATTCGCCATCCTCAGAAATAAAAGAATCATTTCCTTTAAAAGAAACTTTGATATTCGGCTTCCTGGACCATGTGTCAACAGGATTGGACATAGCTTCTTTGATGATACCATATTCATCTACATTACTATGAATATATGATGTGTTTACCATAAGTTTTTGTGAAAATGAGACCCCCTTCTCAACAAATTGAGACTTGCCAGCAGGATTGTTAAATTTATTCACAAACAATTTCAATCCAGACGAAGACGAAGCTTCATTATCAACCAGATTCTTCTTATAATCGATAGGAGATTTGAAAAACTTCATAGGGGATTGATTCAAAATCCCTTTACCTTTACCTGGAACGATCGGAAATTTCTTCATAATAGCATCAGATGGCTCATTTATCTGTAGAGTTCTAGATTTATGATTCCTTAGGAAACCATCTTTGAAAACAGACCTCTGAATGGAGTCGCCGGGAGGAATCTGGCGATTGGCGGCAAACGCCGCAGCTTCTTCCATCAGCAGAGATCAAACCGCCAAAAAAGACGGACAGTTAAAATTTGAATTTCAACGAACTTTCTCTTTCTGATTCCGGGAGCTTCTCTCACTACTTTCTCTAAAAAAAAATATAAACAATATGATCATTGAAACCATAAAAAAAATTAAGTTAACACTATTTGAAAAGATCATTATCATTAAAGGTTGGGTAATTGAGTGTAAGTTTATTAAATTTTCCTATCTGATTGCTCTGAGTTTTTCATCATTAAGAATGGAATAATCTAAATGACTTGAATTAATTATTCGTATGCATAAAGACTAATGATCATATATATTGCAAATTTTGATTTTATAGAAATCTAAGATTTGAAAAGTGAGCTTCATATTTTAATCTCTATTGTGACTTGAATAACATCATTTAGCATAACCTAAGAAAAATTAGAGCATATCATATCTTCATCCATCATATTTTTATTTCCTTGCATGGACAATTTCAATGTATATTAATGACGTGATTATGAACAAATAATTATTATTTCAATTCATGTTTGCTTATTGTATTTTGAAAACTCAAGTACTCCAAAGTACTTATGTAAATCCTTTTATCACTTGAACTTTTAATTCATAAAAATGGAATGGTAATCAATGCTTTAAAAGTTATTCTCAAATGCATGCATTTCTCAAATATTTTTGAAAAACCACATGAATGCTGATGTCACTGTATAACAAGTTGATAGCATTCAGTCTTGCATATGTCATTGTATGAAAATTTGATATAATTAACTCTAGCATTGCTTGCTTGATTGATGACCTTCATCAAGTACATTTAACTTTTGCATTAATATCAATATATTGCACATATTTCATGACAATTGATTGTAACAAAATCCTAAAATGTGATTTCTTTATGCCTAACTTGCAAAAGATAATTTATTGAACTATAGGAAAATGTGGTATTACTAACAGATAACATTCGCCAGTAATAATAAAAATCCACCAAAAATATGAACTTTTTGGCAACTTTCCAGGACAAAATGATCTGACGGTAATTCACACGTCAGAATATCAACAACTGTGAATTTTTTCATCGGAAATGTATCCTTTGGAGTTTCCGGCACAACTCTGGTGAAAACATAGAGGAAAATGGTGCCTTTTTTGGTGTCGTGTTCCAACATTTTAACCACCGATATTTCCAGCAAAAAGTATACGCCAAAAATACTGGCAGATAATACAACATTAAAAAACATTATCTTATTACCGATGTTATTTACCATCGTAATATCTGCCGGCACTAACGGCACAAATTTAAACCGGAAATGTCATCATATCATATTACTGGCAATGTTTCCAGCAGAAAATCCGCCGAAAACCTGTAGTATTTAAAAAAATAGCCTTCTTTCTATTCAAACTAATTTCCACAATTAAACATGCATAAAAAAATACAACAATATATACATTCATACATCCACTTATGATTCGTCATATAGAGGCGACGGCGGCGGCAAAAGGTGCAAGTCTAACGATGAAGGGAGCAAGTCTGGTGGTGAAAGTTGGCGAGGGTCATGTGTTCACGACAGCACTCTGATGCAGGGACAACTCTTGGCCTAAACACAAAGAAATGAGAAGAAAGACGGAAGAAGGGCGAAATAGGGCTATTTCTGTCGAATTTTCTAGCTGATTGTTCGTCGGTTACATCACTTGGGATAATACGACAAAAACAATTCATCGAGTTCAAGTAAGCTGGCATAATATTTGTTTGTAATTACACCGATAATAATTGGCAAAAATTACATCAAAAATGTTTAAATTTTCAGTGGAAAATCGGTGAAAAATTCACCGGTATTTCAACGACGGACATTTCGCCGAAAATGCCTCCATAAATTACATGTGATAATTATCCTGATTCTTCCATCGTAGTTTCTGGCATACATATAGTCACCGAAAAATATGACAGTAATGATGAATTTTTTTGTAATGTTGGTTGGCGTGTCTTCTATATGTAAATTCCTTAAATACATCTATTTAGGAGAGTGAGGAAGCTATTGATATTTTGTGACTAATATTGAAAAAAACATTCTTTGGTTGAATCTTGGTGGGTAGCCAAACTTGTAAGTGTTTGGTGATACTTTCTTGGACAACTACTTGAGTGAGTAGTATAGTTTTCATGATGTTTGATTTTCAGCATTCATAAGCCTTTAATATGGTTGAAGGTCTGCATGCAGCACCCACCATCACTTTACAATGCATTCATATGCTTTCTTTTCTTTCTTATTATCATGATAGAGAATTAAAGGTGGTCACTAGCTAGCCTTCCCTCCCTTCAGTAGCACTCCCAAGCTTGTCACCACCTTTATTCAAAACAAAAATGAAAGAGAGAGATAGTACATACTAAAAAGGATTTTAATTTTTCAAAGAATGGCATGCACTTTTCTATTGAGAACCTTATAGAGCATCCAAGTCATAGAACATCAAAGTGTTTGGAAATATTTTTAGAATTCTATTCTGTCTTTATTCCCCTTTATCTAATTGGGTATATTTTTTCTCAGAAACTATTGGGAATTTATTTTCACATATTTGATGGATAAGAGTTGGATATCAAAACTAAAATGTAGTAGTGATTATATTAAAGGTGTTGTGAATTTTTTAGAATTTTGCAATTTCAAGTCAAAGTTCAACACAAAAAATTCTATGTCCATGCAAGTTATGCATGAAAAAATATTTTTATTATGTAAAAGATGTCAAGTTGATATTACTCTCTAAAGGATTTTATCCCAGATACATTGCTTGGAATCAACATGGAGTGGAACATACTTTTGTAGCTGAAGTAACAAGATAAAAAATAGTTAGTGATACTTGCAATGTTAATGAAGTGCAAATTCAACAAGAGCAACCAAGACAAAATGATATAGAAGGATTTTTAAGGGACACATTCTGCTCAAACAATGTCAATTTAGATATTGAACATAAAAAAAGCAACATAGATCTGACAAATGATGGTGTGAATAAATTTCATGATTCATTACTGGAAGCATGAGAAGAATTATACCCTGGCTGTAAGTCATTTACAAAGTTATCCTTCATCTTAAATTTATTTTTTCTAAAGTGCTTACAGTCTTAAGCTGCAAGATCTTTTGATCAATTGATTGAGTTATTGATTGATGCTTTCCTTGATGGTTCATTACTACCTAAGAATACATATGAATTGAAGAAAATTATAAAAGTATTTGATCTTGGATACATAAAGATAGATGAATGTCTAAATGAATGTTGTCTATTTTGGAAAGATATATCTAATCAATAGGTATGTCATATTTTTGGTTCATCAATGTGGATAAGGGAAAAAATAGTTCAGTGGAGGAAAAAAAAATCAAATGAAGTATGCCAAGGTTGTTTGATACTTCCCATTGATTCGTAGGCTTCAAATATTGTTTAAAACAAAAAAGTCTACTGAAGACATGATTTGGCATGCCAAATAGAGAAATATAGACGGGTTGTTACAGCATTTAGCTGATGGAGAAGCCTTGAAATCCTTTTACTCTAGATACCCTAATTTTACTTTAGATCCATGTAATGTTCATCTCGCATCAACAAGTGATGGTTTTAATTCATTTAAGATTATGACTAGTACATACAGCATTTGGCCCATACTTTTGGTTCCATACAACATGCCTCCTTGGATTACAATGAAACAAACATCTTTCATTTTGTCTACTATTATACCATGAGAGAAGAGTCCAAGAAACAATATTGATGTCCATCTCCAATCGCTAATAGATGAGTTGTACAAATTATGGCATTTAGGGATATCCTACGATGCAGCCTCCAGATAATCTTTTAACTTATGTGCTACATTAATGTGGATGATCAATGATTTTTTTGCTTATGATATATTTTCTGGTTGGAGCACTAAAGGCATATTTGCTTGTTTGTGTTGTGCTGAAAACACATAGTCTTTATGATTATATAGAGGAAAGAAATTCTCATATATGGGTCATCATCATTGGCTACCAAAGAATCACTTAATTCATTGATAGAAACTGTACTTTAATAACACCAAGGAGATCCATAAAGCATATAGAAGGAATACTGGTAGTGACATTTTACAAAAATTACAGAATGTTTAAATTTCTTTTGAAAAATCTAGAACCACAAAAAGAGGGTGTAATAAAGAACTGACTAAACAACTAATTTGGAGGAAAAAATAAATTTTCTTTGTGTTACCATATTAGGAATATAATCTACTAGCACACAATCTTGACATCATGCATACAAAAAAAAATGTGAAATTTTCATTGGCAGTTTACTTGATCTTGAGAAATCTAAAGATAACTTGCAAGCACATTAAGATTTGTTTCACATTGAAATTAAGAGAGAGCTGCATCTATAAATTCTTGAAGATGGTTATTATTTTTTTGCCCTCAATGTGCTTCACAGTCTCAAATAAGGAGAAATTGATATTATGTCAAGTTTTGAAAATATAAAATTGCCCAAAGATTATGCATCTAATATTTCAAGGCATGTTAATGTTATTGAATATAAAATTGTGGGGATAAAAATCCATTATTGTCATGTACTTATTGATGAAATTCTACCAATTGCTTTGAGGTCATGCTCTCCATCCGATGAAATTATACATATTTTTGTAGAGATATTAAAATTTTTGAAGTCAATTTGTGCCAAGATTATCAATCCGAATGAGTTGGATTTACTACATAATAATATTACAATAACATTATGTAAAATGGAAAGATCAATACTCCTGTTATTCTTCACGATCATGGTGTGGACCTCCGAAAGGACACCGCTACACTGTAGAGTGTAGAGGGGTATACGACCGCACCACCTTCAGGGATAGAGATGATTACAGGCTTCTGCGCTCCTCACAAATGAGCCAATGGAATGGCTTATTAGATTATACATATGACTAACCATTGAGAATAGAGGCTTTCGCCAACACACCCAGATGGGTAAAAATATATACGACCTGAACAAAATAATGGGTTTCCCCCACTCGATACATCACTCGAGTGGGATTTATTTGATGTGGATTTAGTTTCCCACGGGCACAGCCCCCGTGGTTAATTATATCTTAGGTCGAAGCCCAAGAAAACTCTCGATTAAGGTTCCTACATTATCCTTTCCAAAGTGGGATTGACACATAGGGCTAAGACTAGGAAGTCCTATTCAAATAGGAAGAATTATTCAAATGGCTTACTCAACATAAATGGCTCATACTAACATCCGGAAGAACTAAGGTAGTGAGAAGAAATTGGAGAAAAGAAAGTCAAGCACTCCTAGTATACATGAGAAAGATGGAGGTGGTGTCATCCTATAACGCAGATAAGTAGGATTTATATTCCATAAAGAGAAGGGACTTACCCACTATTTAGGCATACCACAAGACAGAAATGTAGTAGCCTTGAATCCTAAATCTAAAGTGGGTTTTGTGTTCTACGCACAACACTAATATACGTGTCCAAATTAATGAAGTGCAAAACCAGGACTTATCCTGACCTGGATTGGGGAGCCAGCTAACCACCTAAATGCTTTAAAATCATATTATTCAGTCATTATGAAAGATGGGTGGGTGGTTTAGTTTTTTAAAATTAAGGCCCTAGTTATATAGGGTGAATGCTCCTAGAACTAATACAACTAGAATTTTAATTTAAATTTATTTCTAATGCAATACATGCTAGTTGAGAAGATTCAAATCATGAATGCTTGAGATTTTGAAAAATAGCCTTATATAAAAATAATTTTTAGAAAGAGACTAGACTTTCCCAAGTCTGGCAGCTCATCCTCATAGGCAAGATTATCCGACTCTACCCGCAGGCGGGGAAGTGTTTCATAGCAAGGGTGAGAAGAAATGTAATAATATGCCTGCGATTCCAGAAGATTACAGTAGTTCCCTAGCTCGTTAGGTTTCTAAATTATTTAAATTTTAGATAATAAATTTTAATTATGAGTAGAAAAGATTTTAGTCCTTAGAGAGCCTAACGAAATCCAAGCTAAAACAAAAGCGGCATGCAAATCGCCAATAAACTAAGAAGAATAAGTAACCCTATAGGAAATTATTTATAAATAAAATAAATCAAAATAACTAACAAATTAATAAATATCCATAGCCAAACTGCCCTTAATTATAAACTAGGGTTTGTAGAAAATAATGTGGCCGGGCAATACTGCTAATAACCCTGATTTCTAAACCTAAGAATGACGCAAATGACTTTGAGTGGGATATAAGATCTTCAGTTCTTCAGCCTTCTTAGATTTCCCCTCCTTGGACTTCTTGGATCTCTCCTCCTCGGTCTCATTGGATCCATCGTGGATTGAATATCCAAACGAAGAGATAATTTTCCCTTAAAGGGGTATTAACTTTCTCTTTGGATATCTAAAAGCCTTCCAAACTCGATCTTCCAAATTGAAGAAGATGCTCCCTCTTGAGGATGTCTTCTTCTTTTATAATTTGAGTTGGTTAAGAATATCCTAACTCAAAGACACTGTCATAACTCTCACCAATACTTCAAATATTTACATTAATGGAAAGCAGTAAATCCTGCAAGGTTATCCTAATAAAAGTTCCCAAGTAGTTATAATCATCCCAAGCTATTTATATAAAAATGAAATTGCTCATTGCAGTCGCACATGACCATGCTCTTAATTATTTTGAGGTCTAAGCAATCTCTGAAGCAAATATATCAATTTTTATTTATAATTTTTAGCCCTCATTTATTTAGGGGGGCTGAGCAAATTTTGAAGTGTCTGCATAAAACATCATTAGTATTGAAATCATGACTATTTCCCCCCCCCCCTTTTTATTTAGCATTGTATGAGTTTGGCCACCTGCAAAACATATCATATCGATCAAAAACAAGAGGTAAATCCAACGCACAATCAAATCAATTCTTATAGTACAGTAAAAGTAAGAAAACACAGCATCAATTTCACTCACAACATATAGTAAAAATTTAGAAAGCTCGGCACACAACAGAAAAGTAACCACCGGCCTAGCCTAAGTCTAGAAGTGGTGTCCTAACAAATAATTCTACGTGTGTGTAAAGGCCTGTGGGTAGTTAATTCAAGTTACCTAAAATTTAGGTTTGTTGAAGGTTTAAAAAGGAAACTTTAATTAAAGTTCAAATATTAAAGGTTTGGGGTCTATTTTAGTTAATTTAATTAGTTTATTCAGTTTAATACTTAGGGTAGGAGTAATTAAAGTTTAAATTTCATTAGCGAATTTTAAGAGGTTAGGGGTCCACCTATACACTAAGCTAAGGGGGTCCAAAAGGTTACTATAGAAAATAGGATATGATTGTAGTTCTTAGTATTTTAATTAAATATTAGACCTTAAAATGAGTAATTAAGCTTTGTGTTTGCTTGATTTGGAGTTTTTTAGGCAAAGATATGAATTTTCAAATTTTTTGGCAATTAATAAAATAGTTAAAAATTTCTTAATTAGGGGTGATTTTATTGTTTTGATCCAAACCAGCTCCAAACTAATTGGAATCATCCTCAATGGTAAAAAAGTACCTAAAGAGGTGTTCTCAATGAAATTACTAAATGACAAGAGGGGGGTGAATTGTGAAAAACTTTTTCTCAATAAAAAGTAACCCTAAACAGGAGTTCTAATCTTTTTGTTATTTTGAAATTTGACAATAAAAACTTAAACAAATTTTCTTCCACAAATTTCACCACGCAATAATTATGAAAATATAAGTGCAGGTAAAAGTAAATGACGATAAGGAAAAAATACACCAAGGATTTTTATAGTGGTTCAGTCAAAATATGACCTACGTCCACTCCTCAGAGTCCTCCGCTCTGGGATTTTCACTACCAAAATAGTTCTCCTTTTGGCCCCCTCGGCAAGGCAGAGAAGCCTTTACAAACCTCCCTTTCACCAACCCAGCGTGGCGGAGTGCCAAACTCTATTTTCGCCCTCCTGACGACGGCAAAGAACCTTCTCATTTTTCTCCCTCCTGGAGAAGGCAGAGAACCTCGAGGTCACAGATGTAGACGAGCCTTTCCCTTGGAGATCCTCCCTCAAATTCTTCTAGGGCCACAGGAGGAGAAAGATGTAGCAAGTTTGGAGCAACCGTGTGATCTCCCTCACACCTCATCTCCCTCACAACGCTCACCTTCTCCTTCCTCTCTCAACCCTAAAGAACTTCTCTAGAGCTCTCTCCCTTGGAATCCCTCTCTAACCATGTTCACCCTCTCTGTAAAATCTTACTGAAAAAGGATGAGATTAACATCTAAAAATGGCTCCAAAAACCCTCGTATTTCAAAAGTTGCCATTACTGTTCGTACAGTATGATTAGACATCGTACAGTACGATCTTCATAAACAGATTTCATCCTGGTACGAAGATGTACTAACAATTTAAAAATAATTTGTACTGTACGATATAATATCGTATGGTACGATCCATAAAATACTATTCATACAGGACGATGGTCTGGACGACCAGATGTTGTCTCTGTTCATCGTATGGTATGATCACTATCGTACAGTACGATGAGACAAAAACCAAGATATCGTTTAGGACGATATCCGGGATGATAAAACTTTGTCTCTGTTCATCATATGGTACGATCCGGTTCATACAGTACGATGTTCAAAATATAATTAGGCCTGGATTACATGCATTAATCATGGGTTAGTTTAAGTAACTATTTAAAATAGATCATACTGTACGAATATATTCATACAGTACGAACGGCGAAAAATCACTTAAACTAAACTACAGCTAGGGTTTTTGATCTGAACATATCGTACTGTACGAATATATTCGTACAGTACGATTTATTCACAGAATCGTCCACATAGCTTGGATCGTACGGTACGAATTAAAATCGTACAGTATGATCTCCATAGAGGAAATTCTATTACATTTTGCATTTAAAAATTAAACTCTCCCCCTGTCTGTGTGTATTGTTGCTCTTACTCTTATGCATTTTGTGGCCAGACTCAATAAAATAAAAATAAAATAAATAGAAAAATACAATGCCTGACTCATACTCTTAATCTATCCATTCTTGAGTCTTCCTTTCGTCCTGAGTCACTTGTGATCTTCCTGAAATGTTAGTACTCAAGGATAATAGTAAATAAAATAATATTCAAGGAAAAGTTGTTCCAAAACACTCATTATTTGGCATCATCAAAATCTCAAACTCGGGGTCATGGGTTGCAACAATCTCCCCCTTTTTGATGATGTCAAATAATTTGTTATAAGTAAGTACGAATAACATTTCTTTTGTTTTTTTTTTATTTATATTTTTTAATTTTTTTTTAACTTAAACACAAGAAAAAAAGAAAGATATCAAAAGCAAGTACAAAATAAAAGGAATGCATTTAACAAACTATAACAAGCACAACAACAAGTACAACAAACTTCTCCCCCTTTTGACAGCACAAAAAGGAGAAGCAACTAAAGCAAAAAGCAGAATAAAAAACTACAATACAAACACAAAAGATCTAAACAGACGGGTCCTGATCAGTTGGTGGTGGAGGTGGATTTGGTTGAAAATATTGAAAGAGAGCATCGAATCGGTGATCAATTGTAGTAAAGCGTTCTCCAAACCATTGCATATCTGTCTCGTGTTGCTGATGTTGTTCTTGAATATGCATATCAAGACGAGTCTGCAGTTGGTCGAAGAGTGCGACCAAATCATCATTAGGGTGTGCTGGTGCAGGTGCTCGGGGTGCGGCATGTCGTTGTGGTCGAGCTGGAGCTGCTGCTGGGACATCTTCTCCTTCTTCTTCATCAAAGACAGGTTCTTCAAGCTCGTGTCCCTAATGAAAGAGAATACGGAAGGAGGCATCCGTATAAAAGATAGGAAGAATGTCGGGTTCACCAGGCTAGGTCAATTGATATTTATTATGGAGGATATATCCTATTAGGTGACCAAGAGCTAGATTTTGTTTCCGTCGAGTGGTAGGTAGACGAACAAAAGTCATGTGGCGAATGTAGTTACTAATTAAATCAACCTCATCAAATTTAATGTTGGACATATGTTGGTGGAATTTTGAAAAACAGGTTTTGAAAATATTAGTTTTCTTTGAGAATTTTGAAATTGAGATTTAATTCTAATTCTAGAAGTCGAATCAACTCGTTCGGAAAAGTATATCACCCCGAAAGGCGAAAATAAAATTCCACAACGGTGTTCAGGCATAGAATTATGTAATTCATCTTGAATATCACAGCTAGATTCTAAAGAGAACTCGACAAGGCCCCGGGGGGACGAGGTAGAGTTCAACTAAATAATCTAGTTATCATATTCAAGGAGTATGATTGCCGAATTCATATCCAAAGCCTTATCAAAGAAGGATGAATCTCCCCAAAGGGAGGTATCACCTTTCAATGATAATTCTTCTAATATGATAACGACAATCATTTTTGACTTTTCCCAAAGAAATCTAAGAGGGTTTTTAAAAAAATTAATTTTGAAATCAGGTGTGTGGGGTTCCAAATCTCCTATGATCGCAAGCCCTCGTAGTTAATTACATCGTAGGGAGACAGAGTCCCCTACGAAAACTCTCGATTAAAATAAGAACAAAATTTTGTTAGATTTTCTAGGAGTGATATCAAAAAAAAATTGAATAGAATCTTTTGGAAAATCGAAGGGGAGTGGATCAAAATTGAACAGTTATCAACAGGATCAAAGGAATAGAGGTAGGGGACACTTTGAGATTCCAGAACCATCCGGAAGTGTCCCAACTTAATCTAAGTGTTGGGCTTTACATTTTAGGATTGAAAGGAAATTTAATTTGATTTGAGCATTTTATTAGAAATTTGGGATTATATTCACGAAATTTGGGGTCTTATAATCAAATATCTGCCCCGGATCCTAAATCTATTTTGGACACTGGACCACAGTCGTCCGATCCTAACTAATGCAGTGCAAAACCTGAACTTACCCCGGCCTGGATTGGGGAGCCAGCTAACCACCTAGTCGATTTAAAAGAGATGAGTCCGGTCTTTTATGAAAGAGTGGTAGGGATGTTATACTTAAAGTTTTGGAGAGTTGGGGCAGACATCTATAAATTTTCCTAATTGGCCCCTTTGACTTATGTTGGGTGCAAAATGCTAAGGACTATGAAATTAAAATTTTGACTCTTTTAATTTGTTTCTAATGCAATGCATGCTAGTCAACAACCTTAAATCAAATATGCTTGAAATTTTAAAAACAAGCTTACAAAATAATTTTTTTAGAAGACTGGGCTTCCCCAGGTCCGGCACCTCGGCCTCATAGGTCAGACTATCCGGACTCTACCCGCAGGTGGGGAAGGGTCTAAAACAAGGGAAGTGTAATGCAGTAATATGCATGCGACCCCGGGGTCGATCCCCGGCTAATTCCCTAAATTTGTTATCTTTCTATGTTATTTAGACTCACTAAAATTTTAAACTTTTAAAGTTATGAGTATAAAACTTTCACACCCTTACGAGTCTCACGTATCCAGGCGAAAACAAAAGTGGCACACAATCGCCAAAAAACTAGAAAAAGCAAGCAATCCTAAAGGCAATTAATTCATCACATCAAATATTAACTAATTAATAAATGTCCATAGGCAAAGTTGCCCTGCTTATTACAAACCAGAGTTTTGCAGAAAGTAAAGTGGCCGGGCACAACTAACAACAACCCGGATTCTAAGCCTAATAATGACGCAAGTAATTTTGAGTGGGATACTCTCAATCTTCAAGTCTTCAGTCTTGCCCTTCTTTGGACTCCTTTCCTTCAAACTCCTTGGATTCTTTGCAACGAACTACCCAAATGGATAAGAGGGCACCTCCCCCTTAAGGGGAAGGCAACTCTTTCCTCTTTGGGTATAAGAGAAGTGTGATCCAAATTTGGATCTCCAAATGGAAGAAGGAATTTTTTTCAAAAGGGCATCCTTTCCTCTTTGGAATCCAAGCTTTGGATCTATGTATCCCATCTCAAAATTAACTTTCACAACACTTGACAATTATACAAATTACATTTACATCAAAAATAAAATCTAGACTCACCTGCAGGGTTATCCTAAGCAGTTAATAAATAAGAAGCAATTATTCCCAAGAAGTTATATATATGCAAAAAGGAAGTAAAACACACTGGCCACGCTCTTTTTATTTGGGGGCTTTAGTAGCTGAAGCACCTGTGCAAGCATTTATAACAATTGATATTTATTATTAACTTTGCCCCCCTTTTTATTGCCCTGCATGAGCGTGGCCACATGCAGAAAACTATGTGAACATCCAGATCGTATCTAACCTAAGGGTAATCTAGTCGCCAAACACATCAATCCATCCACAGAGTGCAGAAAAGTAAGCAGACACAACAAAGCGATTTCATCCACAACATGTAGTGAAAACCATAAAAAATCTGGCACACAGCAGTAAAGTAAACACCGGCCTAACCTAGATCTAGAGTTGGTTGTCCTAGCACATCATCTAAAGTGTGTGTAGAAGGTCATGCGGCAGGGATAGATCCTAAGGTGGGTGATTAGTTAAAGTTATCTAAAGTTTTGGATTTGTTAAGGCCTAAAAAGGGATTTAGATTAAAATTTAAGTATTAATAGATTGAGAATTTTAATTAAACATATTTTAAAAGTTAATTGATTGCTACATTTGTTTCACACCGAGGCCGTGAAGTTTATTTCACCTTCCTTGGGGCTAAGCTAATAGCCTCGTAGGCCTGGGTTACCCAGTAGCAATCGGGGTTAATTAAGTTATTTTAATTAGGTTGAAATTCAAGGAGTAAATTAATGTTAGGGGAATTAATTACTGATTTTAATGGGTTGGTTGAGAATTTTAATGACCTATTAAAAGGATTTTAGAGGTTAGAAAAATTAATGGGTTTTAAAGGTTTATCCCGATACATTAATTAAGGGATAAAAACTTGACTTTTAAGATTAAAGTTAATCTTAAGGGTTTCAAATTTTTAATAAATACTAGACCTAATTATGAGTTGTTAGACATGTGGTACACTCAATTTGGAGTTTTTTACGAAAAGTTATGATTTTTAGAAGTTCTGACCCGTTTTGACCTAAGGTCACCTAAGATGTTGAGTCCTTGGTTTTAATTAAATTATGGAGGTTTAAAGTTTTAAGGAATGATAGATTCTAATTGAAGTCATTAACCACTAAGTTGATTAATCAAAATTTTTCTATAATTAACAGTAAATTTTAGAAATTTTACGCATTCGTAGGGATTATTAAATTACTACGACTAAGGGGTCTGCTTAAGGGTTTGAACCCAAATGAGCCCTAAAATCCTTGGGATCAATTACAAAGGTCATAAGAGATCCAAGGACATATCAACAAGTGTTTAGAGCCCTTTTGGGATTTTTTTTTTTGGATTTTTTAGATTAATCAAAATTGGTTAAACCCTATTTACCTAAGGATCAAGCTAGGACAAATCTAGGAACCAATTTGAGAGGGTTTCAATTCTTATTGGTTAAGGGATTAATTAAAGACAATTAAGGACATTTTAATGGATTTTATAAGCTAAGGATGGTTCATTATCAATTAATCAGGGTTAAGGCCATTTTTAAGAAGGATTTTTAGGCTCCTACTTGGGGAACCAAATGAACTCTAAATTTGATGAAATTTGGACCATAGGATCACCTGACTCTAAGGACTAAACCCACCAAATTTGAGCTCAAATGGAGTACTCTAAGGTGGTTAACCAAACCACCCAAGGTGAGCTCTAAGTCACCTTCAAATCACTATGGGGGTCTATCCTAGGCTTGGATTGGGGCAAAATTAGTGGCTCTATACTCCTCATCCTACACATCATCAGCACACGAAAAATCACACCCTGAATCCCATTGGATAGGTCTATATCCCCTTTTGAATTTAAGGGTCAAACCATGACCCTTAAACTTAAAAATTAGGGAAAATACCCTTGAACAACTTAAAATGGGAAGATAAAATTTGGACATGTCATAAACATGTCCAATTTCAATCTCCCAAAATTCCAGACATGGTGGACATGTGTTTAAAAAGTAATTAAAGAAATACATAAAATTCTCAAATTGAAATTAAGCCTAAGACTGATCTAACAAGAGTCTGGAACCATAGGGCTTTTATAGAGCTCCTTGAGACCTTTCCAATGAGCCTACGAACACCTTATTTGGACAAGTGTGCAGGGAGTTATAAATTTTTGAAGTTCCCTTGAATTTCTGGATTTATTAATCCGGCAATTACACAGTCAGCAGCCGTTGACACGCGCCGCACATCGATTCGCCAGGCAATGATTGGCGCTAACGGTTAACGGCCAGGTTAACCACAGCCATTGGATGGAGGATCGAACGGCTGGGATTAACATCACTCTGATACCACGGGATTTATTCTGAGCCGTTGATCGAGATCAACGGTTGGGATTTTGTCTTCAACCTCCCGCTCGTATCCGAGACCGCAGGGCTTCTCCGGCTTGATCCGGGCGATCCCGCCGGTGAACTCTGATGAAATTTCACAGGGAGGATCAGGATGGTGGGAACCTTCAATCCAACGGTGTAAATCCGTTGGGGTGAAGGTTTCCTTCACACTTGACCAGACTACCTAGCTAGGGAGCTCGGGATGGAGAGATTACCGCAGAGAAGGCCTCAACGAATGAGCTTCTCTATCAGGAAGCTTCAGGGGATGGTGGCAAACAATTCTCCTTCAGACATCGGGACCGGAGGACGGCCAGAAGTGCGACTTCGAGCGGGACGCCGAAGGTTTTCACGGGCGCTTGCTTGAACAGAAGGAGGGATCGATCTGGGAGCTCGGAGGAAGCGTCTGGGAGTTCGAAAAAGTTCTGGGAATCGATCCAGAGCGAATGCCAATGCCCTCAGAGGTCTGGAGAGCTCAAGGATATTCAGCCACCTTTCAGGAGCTTGGACGGCCGGGATTGAGCTGGAGAGGGCTCGGATCGCAGCCAGGTGGATGATGGTGATGTCCAGGGGAGATCGTGGGGATCAAACTGATGAACAGCAGCCTTGAGCCAGGAATTGTCTAGGGGGGACCACCGGAGCTCAAATTCCATTGGCTCCGACCGCCGCCAGCCATGGTCTGGCTCGGGTTGACTGGGGAGACCGATGGGGACATGTTGGAGCCAAGGGTGGAGTCAATTTGGTCTGGGGAGGTCTGGATCAGACTGGTGGCTGGAATGGACCCAAACCTGCTCGGTTCGAGTCGAATTGAGCTCGAGCCAGGTCAGGTCAGACCTTAGGTTTGGTATGGGAGATAGGTCTGGATCTAGTGCACCCAATGCCAGTAACAATTGGATCCAATTTGGTCTGGGTCAAAAGTTGGCTCAGGTTGATCCAAATCTGCTCAGTTCAGGTCGATTTGGGCTCAACCCAGGTCAGGCCAGACCCTGGGCTTGAGGTGGAAAGTGGGTCTGGGTCCGGTGCACCCAATGCAAGTGGCAATTGGGTCCAATTTGACTTGAGCTGGAAGATGGCTCGGGTCCAAGTGTTTTTTGGTTACTTTGGGTTAGCCTAACTCTTGACCCAAGTTAGCCCAAGGCATGGGCTAGCTGGAGGAAGTGTATTGCACCTAGGGCCACCTAGGAGAGGTGTTGATCAAGTTCAATTGGGCTTAGGTTGAGAGTTGGCCCAATCCCAAGTGATTTTGGGCACTTTGGGTTAGCTTAACTCTTGACCCAAGTAAGCCCAGGGGTTGGGCTGGTCAAGGAAGGTGTATTGAGTTAATGGGAACTCAATGGCACCTTGATTTGAATTCAATTTGTTTAAGATCAAAAGATGGCTCAAGGGAAGCCTCTCTTTGGTCACTTAGGTCAAGCCATATGGCTAACCCAAGTAAGCCCAAGGCTTGGGTCTCCAAGAGGGGTCTCTTGGGTATCCAAGGGGTCATCCCATGCATTCAAAGGACTTGGAATGGACTTGGTTCAAAATTTTGAAAAAGGAGGGGTGTATGGGTTAATGGGTCAAACCTAGTTGACTTAGTCAACCAAGCTGACCCAAAGTCTAAGTTTGAGTTCAACAAGTTGGGTTTGATATTTGAAATTCATTGAAAGTGGTTTCAAAGAGTTTGGAATTGATTTGAGTTGAAATGGGCATTTGAAATCCCATAAGGGTATTTTGATCAATCTTGACCCATTGGTCAACTAGGATCAAAAATGGGTCTGAAAAAAATGCAGTTTACTGCTCAATAGGTTGTAATCAAGGGTTTGGAAGTGATTGGAGGTTTTGATAAAGGCTTCAAGATCAAACTCTTCAAGGGGTTAGGTCCAGTGGCATAGGCTATAAATATTTGAAGGTTTTACAGCCTTTGGATTTTAATTCAAATTCTGGGGTTAGAGACCTCAGAATGGGCTCAAAATTGGAGGGTAGCCCCTAGAGACATGTATTATCACTTTGTAAGTGATAGACTCTGAATCAGAGGCCATTTGACTGGGCTTTGAAATGTTTAAAAAAATCTTTGAAAAAGGTCCTTAGGACAGGGCCTTAAGACTTTGGATTTGAGTCTGGATTTCTAGATTTGGATTGGATCTTAAGTTTGAATGATTGGAGTATCCAAATCATCTACAATCATGTGGTGATTGTTAATGAATGGATAGGGTCAAGGCTAGATCAAAGGTGGAATCAAAGTCTAAGTTGAAATTTGGATTCTCAAGGGGATTGAATCAAAATTTGGGTATATTTAAAATTTGAATTAATTGGGATTTGAGTTGAATGAAGCTTGAGATTCAAATTAATCAATGGTAGGAATTAAATTGAAGTTGGAGTTGATCAAAGGTAGGAATTGATTTGAGGTTGAAGTTGATAGAAGGTAGGGATTGATTTGAGTCTAGATTGATCCTAAGATCTAGAGGGGTTCTAAGATCTAGGGTCTAAGGGAATCCTAGGCTCTAGAATGGATCCTAAGGTCTGGCTCTAGGAAAGGACCTTAAGATCTAGAGTAGATCCTGGGATCTAGAATTAATCTGGGGTTTGGAAGTGCCTTAGTGACCTCATACAAAAATTTGGTCAACAACATAATAATATAGGTAGCGACGGATAAGGTCGAGGTCAGATTGATACGGTCGCCACCTTTGGGTATTATTGAGGTTCGAAGGACATGTTGAATTATTTGGGCATTTCGAATTAAGGATTGAACGAGAGGTTGGTGTTGATGGAAAGTAGCATTCCTGAGGACTCTATTAACATTGCTCCAATCGCTCCAATCGAATTTTGATCGTCCCGAGGCCCTCAGTACGACTTTTGACCAAAAGTTTTGTACTGTACGAACAGGTGTATCATACAGTATGATCAATAATAAATATCGTACCAAACAGCTTTAACTCATATTTATTCCTTGTGCTGATGTGTATCGTACCGTACAAAAGGTATGTATCGTACAGTACGCTACTCAGTAATGTCGTACCAACCGGATTTAATTCGTCCCAATCTGTTGCTGATGTGTATCGTATCGTACGAAAGAAGAGATATCGTACCATACGATAGCCAATAATTCCTGATGCATATCGTACAGTACGATGTAGGTCGTACCGTACGATCAACAGAGCCGAAATCTGCTTGTTGGTGGACGTTATGGAGATTGAGATGTATCGTACGGTACGATATGTGTATCGTACAGTACGATGAATAATCAAGGCAGAGTTTTTGTGTGGTGAGTGTGTGATGATCAGGATCAACCCTATAAATTTTTTTTTGCTTTTTTTTTGTTTTTGTTTTTTTTTTTGTATTTTTTTTGTATTTTTTTTTATTCAGTTATATCTATGACACCTAATCTAGTCCTCAAGGTGCTAAAAGTGTTGAAAGCTAGAGATTTTGTGAATATGTTTGCTAGTTGATCTCCTATAACGATGTGATGCAATTCTATATCTCTCTTTGCAACGTGATCTCTAATGAAATGGTGTCTAATGTCTATGTGTTTCGTTCGAGAGTGTTGAATTGGGTTCTTAGAGATACAAATTGCACTTGTGTTGTCACACATGATCTCCAACAGGTAGTCTAAGATCAAGAATTTATTGTTTTAACCATAGTACCTGTGCAATATAGCTTCCTACTGCAATATATTCTGCCTCGGCTGTGGAAAGTGCTACTAAGTTTTGCTTCCTACTGGACCAAGAAACTAATAATTGTCCTATAAATTGGCAGGTACCAGAGGTACTTTTTCTATCTATCCTACATCCTGCAAAGTCAGAATCTGAGTAACCTAGGATTTCAAAGGAAGTGCTGTGTCTGGGATACCAAATTCCTAAGTTTGGGGTGCCTAGTAGATATCTAAGAATTCTTTTGACAGCAGTTAAGTGAAACTCTTTAGGATCGGCTTGGAAATGGGCACAAAGGCACACACTAAACATTATGTCTGGTCTACTGGCAGTCAGGTAAAGAAGTGATCCAATCATTCCTCTATATTTTTTCTAATCTACTAATTTTCTACTATGATCTTTATCTAATTGGATTGTCGAATTCATTGGGGTGTTCATGGGTTTTGCACTATCCATTTCATATTTCTTTAAAATATCATTAATATACTTTGATTGGCTAAGAAAAGTTCTATTATCCATTTATTTTACACTAAAGCCAAGAAAGTAATTAAGTTCTCCCATCATGCTCATTTCAAACTCATTACTCATTATTTTTGAAAATTCATCGCATAACATTTAATCTGAAGATCCAAATAAAATGTCTTCCACGTATATCTTAACAATGAGAATTTCTTCTTTGACCTTTTGTAAAAAGAGTGTAGTATCTACACTACCCTTTTTTAATTCTCTATCCAAATAAAATGAGCTAAGTCTTTCGTACCATACTCTAGGTGCTTGCTTTAATCGATACAGTGCCTTCTTTAATTTGAATACATGGTTTGGAAATTGTGAACTTTCAAATCCGGGGGGTTGCTCAACATATACATCTTCCTTAATTACCCCGTTTAGAAATGCACTCTTTATATCCATTTGATATAACTTAAAGTTCTTGAAGCAAGCAAAAGCTAAGAGCACTCTTATGGCTTCTAGTCTAACAACCGGGGCAAAAGTTTCTTCAAAGTCTATCCCCTCAATTTGGTTGTACCCCTTAGTTACTAGTATTGCTTTATTCCTTATTATTATTCCTAAATCATTCACCTTATTCTTGAAGACCCATTTTGTTCCAACAACACTTTATTCTTTAGGTCTCTTGACTAACTCCCAAACATCATTCCTAGTGAATTGGTTCAGCTCTTCTTGCATTGCTAGAATCCAAAATTCATCTCCTAAGGCTTGATCTATACTTGTAGGTTCTATCATAGAGATGAATGCTGAATGACTAACCTCCTTCCTAAGTCCATGCCTAGTTCTTACACCTTCTGAAGGGTCTCCTAAAATTAACTCTTTAGGATGACTAGAAGAATATCTCCATTCTCTAGGCAAATCTTCCTGAGGTTCGACCCTTTCTCCTAAGGTCATAGTCTCTACTCCTTGAATTGCCTCTATTTCATCATCTTCAACTTTAGATTCTGAGGGTTTATCTGATTCATCAAATACCACATGGGTGGATTCTTCTACTACAAGGGTTCTCTTATTAAAAATTCTATAGGCCTTACCTACAGAAGAATAACCTAAGAAGACACCCTCATCAGACTTGGGATCAAATTTTCCTAAGGGATGTTTACCATTATTCAAGATGAAGCACTTGCACCCAAAGACATGTAAATGTGAAAGGTTTGGTGTCCTACCCTTAAGGAGTTCATATGGAGTTTTATTCAGCTTCGATCTAATGTTTACTCTGTTTAAAACATAACAGACTGTGTTGACTGCTTCTGCCCAAAAGTATCTTGGAAGGGTATACTCCGCTAACATTGCCCTAGAAGCTTCTACCAAAGTTCTATTCTTCCTTTCTGCTATACCATTTTGTTGGGGTGTTCTAAGGGCTGAGAAATTATGTTCTATTCCTATCTCTTGACAGCATGACTCAAACCTATCATTTTGGAACTCTCCACCATGATCGCTATGGATTGTTGATATTTCACAACCTAATTTTCTTTGAATCCATGTGGAGAAAACTTTAAATTTCTCAAAAGACTCATTTTTGTGTGCTAAGAATCTTACCCAAGTAAATCTAGTGAATTCATCTACAATCACAAATCCATAATTCTTTCCACCTAGACTGGCTGTACTAACGGGTCCAAATAAGTCCATGTGTAGAATTTCTAGTGGACTAGATGTGATCACATCTCTAATTGAGTGAAAGGATGATTTGACTTATTTTCCTAGTTGGCAAGCATCACATAAGTGATCCTTGGTAAAGTCTAACTTAGGTACACCTCTAACTAGGTTTTTCTGAGTGATGTTTCTAAGAGTTTTCATACTAGTATGGCATAGTCTCCTATGCCATAGCCACGAGTCATCAACTATTGTTTTCAAACAGAATAAATTTGAGCTATCAATGCAATCAAGGTCTAACATGTAAACATTGTTCATTCGTTTTCCTTCTAACACTAGTTTATCAAATAAACTAATCAGGCATCTATCAGATAAAAATTTAATATCAAAACCTTTGTCACATAGTTGACTAATGCTAAGTAGATTATGTTTCAAACCATCAACTAGTAAGACATTTTAAATAAAAAATTTTTAGCATTACCAACGATACCTGAGCCTATCACCTTCCTGGTAGTGTTTTCTCCCAACGTTACTTTGCCTCAAGTTTTGGTCTCCAGGAGTATGAACTTTTTCATATCTCCAGTCATGTGTCGCGAGCAGCCACTATCTAGGTACCACATGCTCTCACTAGGTCTTTTGTGAGAGCATCCCTACAATTTCATTCAAAGATTAGATTTGGGAACCCAAGTGAGTTTGGGTTCCTCCTTATGCTTGCATGAATGAGATGTATGCATGCTATGCTGTGATGGATGCAGTTTAGGTCTCCATACTAAGTGTGTCCTACGATGAATTGTGCATGTGCGGGCTATGTGACCTAACATGCCATAAGAGAAACACCTAACACCAGGAAATGGATTTACTAATCTATGTGGGTGGTGGTGCCTCTTCCTAAAGTTTTGTGATGCATGCTGTGTTGGGGGTTTGCTAGGATGGCCTAATGTGAGTGATGCAATTTTATTTTTTAGTTCTTTTATTCTCTCACTAAAAGTTTTATTTTGAGCTGTTAATCCATCAACTTCTATTAATAGCAAGTGCTCACTATGATCTACTTCTAATGCAAGTTTGTCTAGTCTATGAAAAGCTTCTTCTAGTTAAACATGAGTGGTTTTCAAGGTTTTATGCTCTTCAGTTAGTTCAATATGCTTCTTATTTAATGCATCATACTCATCAAGAAGAAACATATGATCTTTATCTAAATTAGAATTTTTTTTAACTAAGTTAGCATACTCAATTTGTAAAGAACTAAATTCAATATTAAGCTTAGCATGCATCTTTTTCAGTTTCCTATACGAGTCATGAATATTCTCAGAAATAAGCAATAATTCTTCATATGAAAGTTGACATACCTCATCCTGATCCAATTGATCAAGGTTATCATTAGCCATAAGACACAAATTTGTTACCTCCTCCTCTGCTTCTTCTTCTGATGATTCTGAGGCAGAGTCGGCCCAAAAAGCTTTCTGTGTCTTTGTCTTTCCTTTCTTGTATTTTGCTTTGTCATCTCCTTTCTCCTTAGCTGGTTGACTCTTCAGATTGGGGCAATCAGCTTGAAGGTGACATGGCTTCCTGCACTCAAAAAAAATTGTATCAGATGAAACCTTATTGGACCTTAAGCTCTTACCTTTGTTCCAGCTGTTCTGATGACGCTTTTGTTTTCTTTTCAGGAAATTTTTGAATTGTCGGGTCATCAGTGCTATCTCATCCTCTTCCTCCCCTGCAAAGCTTTCACTTTCTGAGTTGCTAGCTTTTAATGCCACCGTCCTTTCCTTTTTCGTTTCACCTGCATCACTTTGCCTTTGGCTCACTCCTTGCTCGTATGCAATGAGTGACCCAAGGAGGTTATCAATAGAATAAACATTAAGATCTTTGGACTCAGTGATAGCAGTTATCTTAGCATCATAGGAACTAGGTAGGCATCTAAGAATTTTATTCACTTTCTCAGAATTTGAAATTTTTCTACCTAATGCATGCAAGGATGTCACGATTTGGGTGAACCTAGTGTACATGTCAGAAATTGTTTCGCTAGGTTTCATACAGAATAATTCATAATCATGCAGTAGAATGTTTAGCCTAGACTATTTTACTTCGTTTGTTCCTTCGTATGTAATGCACAGTCTATCCCAAATCTCCTTTCCAGAAACACAGGTAGATACTCTCATATAGTCCTCAGATTTCAATGCACAAAAAAAAAATAGTTTAAGCACTTAACATTCAGTTGGGCTAACTCCATATCCTCATTGCTCCATTCATTAAAAGGTACAGGAGTTTTCAAACCATTAACAATTTTAAAAGGTGCAACATATCCATCATTTACTAACATCCACATGCGGTAATCTATAGATTGTAAAAATGTAGACATTCTAATTTTCCAGAAATCAAACGGAATGTTATCAAAAAGTGGTGGACGAGTTATTGAATAACCCTCCGCAGTGTTACAATTACCAAAATTCGACATGATCTTTTTTTCAAGGTTTTCTAAAACACTATTTTTTAAAAACAAGCCCAGATACGAATTGAAATTACTAAATGACAAGAGGGGGTGAATTATGAAAAACTTTTTCTCAATAAAAAGTAACCCTAAATAGGAGTTCTACTCTTTTTGTTATTTTTGAAATTTGACAACAAAAACTTAAACAAATTTTCTTCCATAAATTTCACCACGCAATAATTATGAAAATATAAGTGCAGGTAAAAGTAAATGACGATAAGGAAAAAACACACCAAGGATTTTTATAGTGTTTCGGTCAAAATATGACCTACGTCCACTCCCCGGAGTCCTCCGCTCCAGGATTTTCACTACCAAAATAGTTCTCCTTTTGCCCCCCTCGGCAAGGCAGAGAAGCCTTTACAAACCTCCCTTTCACCAACCCGGCGTGGCGGAGTGCCAAACTCTATTTTTGCCCTCCTGGCGATGGAAGAGAACCTTCTCATTTTTCTCCCTCCTGGAGAAGGCAGAGAACCTCGAGGTCACGGATGTAGACGAGCCTTTCTCTTGGAGATCCTCTCTAAAATTCTTCTAAGCCATAGGAGGAGCAAGATGCAGCAAGTTCGGAGCAACCGTGTGATCTCCCTCACACCTCTTCTCCCTCATAATGCTCACCTTCTCCTTCCTCTCTCAACCCTAAAGAACTTCTCTAGAGCTCTCTCCCTTGGAATCTCTCTCTAACCATGTTCACCCTCTCTGTAAAATCTTATTGAAAAAGGACGAGATTAACATCTAAAAATGGCTCCAAAAACCCTCTGATTTCAAAAGTAGTTGTTACTGTTCGTACAGTACGATTAGACATCGTACAGTACAATCTTCATAAACAGATTTCATTCTGGTACGAAGATATACAAACAGTTTAAAAATAATTTGTACTGTATGATATAATATCGTACGGTACAATCCACAAAATACTATTCATACAGGACGATGGTCTGGACGACCAGATGTCATCTCTGTTCATCGTATGGTACGATCACTATCGTACAGTACGATGAGACAAAAACCAAGAGATCGTCTAGGATGATATCCGGGACAATCAAACTTCGTCTCTGTTCATCGTATGGTATGATCCGATTCGTACAGTATGATGTTCAAAATATAATTAGGCCTGGATTACATGAACTAATCACGGGTTAATTTAGGTAAGTATTTAAAATAAATCGTACAGTACGAATATATTCGTACAGTGCGAACGGCGCAAAATCACTTACTTAAACAAAACTATGACTAGGGTTTTGGATCTGAACATATCGTACAATACGAATATATTCGTACAGAATGATTTATTCACAGAATTGTCCACATAGCTTGGATCGTACGGTACGAATTAAAATCATACAGTACGATCTCCAGAGAGGAAATTCTATTACATTTTGCATTTAAAAAACAAACTCTCCCCCTGTTTGTGTGCATGGTTGCTCTTACTCTTATACATTTTGTGACCAGACTCAATAAAATAAAAATAAAATAAATAGAAAAATATAATGCCTGACTCAAACTCCTAATCTACTCGTTCATGAGTCTTCCTTTTGTCCTGAGTCACTTGTGATCTTCCTGAAATGTTAGTACTCAAGGACAAGAGCAAATAAAATAATATTCAATGAAAAGTTTTTCCAAAACATTCATTATTTGACATCATCAATATCTCAAACTCGGGGTCATGGGTTGCAACACTCAAGTGTTTGGAGAAAATTTAGAATTTTTAATAATTTTTAATTATCTAATAGGGACTAAAAGTTAATTTTAGATTAAAGTTGAATTAAGGGTCAGAATAAGGTCCAACTAAGGAACCCTAATTATCTAAGGTTAAGTATTAAATTCTTAATAGTTCAAGCTATTATGGGTAATTGTTTGAGTTAAAATATATTTATTATAATTTTCATAAGTTACCGGGACCTAATTAACGGACGAATTAGGGTTTGTTAATTAAGGGGTCTAAAGGCTCTTAAAAATTCCTAAAAAATTTTGAGAGGTTTATGATATTACAAAGTTTAAATGTTGAAGTTTTCATGTCAATCAATAATCTATCCAAGCTCCTAGAAATTTTCTAAGTTCACTAGACAGGTCTTTAATTATTATCCTTAGGGTGTCACTACGTTAGAGGGATTTAAAACTAAGTTTTGGACTAACCCTTAAGGTAATAATATAGGGGATATACAAAAATAGTAAACAAGTCAAGTCCTTAGATCTAGGAGAGCCTAAACTAGGTGTCCGTGTGTCTTACACATGTAAAAGACGATAAAAGAAAAAAAAAAGTATGCTTATCGGTGAGAATAGTGAATGATTGGATCACAATCATCCACTAATACACCTCCCCCATGATTGTTATGTACATTAATGATCTATGTTTAAATTTTTAAATTGTGGATCTCCCAAAATTAGGGATTTAAAAATGTATGTATTTTTAAAATAATTTAAAATATATATAAATATAAAAATTTTGGAAAGTAACATAATTAAAAATAAATCAATTTTATAAAAACTAAATATAGGTGAAATCCATTGGCCATCCTAATGAGGTTTTAAAAAATTAAAAAAAATTAATTTAAAAATAATTAGTATATTAATTATTTAAATAATACATAAATAATCAATAAATCAAATAATATAGAGATATAATAGAAAACTAAGCATTGATATCTTAAAATATTTTCAAATAAAAATACACATTTTTGTGAAAAAAACGAGGTATTATATACTAAAATTGGATTTAAAATGAATTAGTTATAAATTTATGAAGTTTAAAATGAATAAAAGTAATTTTAAAATAATTTTTAAAAGAAAAAGATTAACCTTTAAAAATAATTACTAAATTAGGTTAAAAATAAATTTTAAAGTTTTTGGTTTTAAAATAAATAAAAATATATTTAATGAATAATAATAAAATAATACTAAAAATATAATAGTAATTATATTTAAAATAATTTTAATAACACAAAAAATAATTATAAATAGGGCAATAATAATATTAGTAAAAATAATTTAATAATAAAATAATATTATTATTATTTATATTTATATATGATTATTTTACCATAAATTTAGAAAATTAATTATTTTTATTAATTACTTTAAATTAATACTTAGTTATTGTGTTATCTAAACTATTTTTATTAAATTTCTAACTAATTAATTATTGAATATTATTTAATTAATAAACCAAGTTGAAATCTCAATATTTTAAGTAAAACCTACAATTATCTTTTAACTTACCTTAAAACTTTAAAAACTTTTTTATTTTAATATTATTTCACTTATTAATTATTTTTAAATGTAAATTATTTTAAAATTATTTTTTTTAAATACCCTTTATTTATTTTAAACTTCAAAAATTCATAACTTATTCAGCTTAATACCCTTTATTCTTTTGCATATAATACCTTAAAATTTTCAAAAAAATGTTTACTTTAATTTAAATTTATATTTTGAGATTGAATTTTTCTATTCTGGCAGATTTCAATTTTATTAAATTATTTGAGGATTTGAATATTATTTAAATAATTATTATAATGATTATTTTTAAATTAAAATTTATTTTTAAACCCTTTTCAAATCCTTATTAAGGTGGTCAGTGGATCTCCACTATATATACTTATTACAAATTGATTTATTTCTATTTACCTTATTTTCTAAAATCTATATATTTATAAGTATTTTAAATTATTTTGAAATTACTTATACTTTAAATCCTAATTTTTGGGAGATTCACTTTAATGAAATTTTAAACATTAGATTTTGTATGTGAAGAGAAACCATAGGGGAGTGGATTAGTGAATGATTGAGTCCCAATCATTTACTTTTCTTTTATCGTACCTTGCATGTGTAGGATGCACGAGCACTTAATTTAGGCTCTCTTAAATCTAAAAATATTGTGTGTTTACTGCTTTTGTGTATAACATAGTGATACCCTAAGGACAATAATTAAGGACCCGTCTAGTAAACTTAGAAAAATTCTAGGAGATAGGATAGATCCCTCATTAACATAAAAACTTTAACATTTAAACTTAGTGACATCCAAAATCTCCTACAATTTTCTAGGAATTTTTAGGAGCTTTTAGACCCTTTAATTAACCAACCTAATTTACCCGTTAAATAGGGCTCAATAACTTCTAAAACTTATAATAAATTAATTTTAACTTAGAAAATACCCATAATAGCTAAAATTATTCAAAATTCCATCCTTAACCTGAGATAAATAGAGCCCATTAGGTTGACTTTAATCTGACCTTTAATTTCAATTATAATGAAAATTCTCGTTTTTCCCCTATTAGATAATTAAAAATTATTAAAAATTCTAAATTTTCTACAAACACTTGGGAAAACTTTCTTAGGTCATTTCTGACATTTGGGGGTGATTCTAATTAGTTTGGAGCTAATTTGGAGCAAAACCATTAAATCACCCCTAATTAGGTAGTTATAATAATTTCCTTAATTGCCCAAAACTTGGAAAATTCATATCTTTGTATAGGAAACTCCAAATCCAACAAGCTACATATCTAACTACTAACCTTAAGATCTAATATTTACCTAAAATGTTAGGAATCCCAAACGTAGCTTATTTTCAAAAGTAACCTTTTGGACCCCCTCAGCCTAGCACTTAGGAGGACCCGGGACTTCCCAAAATTGGATAATATAATTTGAACTTCAAATATCGCTACCTTAAGTATTAAAAAGTGATAAAAAAAATTAACTAAAATGGACCATATTCCACTAATATTTAAACTTTAAATAAAATTTTTCTTTTCTAGCCTTTAACAAACCTGAACTCTAAGCAACCTTAACTAATCATCCTATATAGAACATATCCAAAACCACACAAGCCTTACACACACATAGAATTATTTACTAGGGCACCACTTCTAGACTTAGGCTAAGTCGGTGTTTACTTTTCTGCAATGTATCGGGTTTTCCGATGATTTTATTACGTATTATGAAAAATTGATTTGTGTATTTGCTTACTTTTACTGCACTCTATCGAATTGAAGTGATGCGCGTTAGATCTACCCCTAGGTTAGGGGAAAGATATATATTACTTTTTTTGCATGTAGCCATGCTAAAGTGGGGTAAATGTCACGATTTTTAATAATGTCTTATGCAGGTGCTTCATAATTTGCTCAGCCGCCCTAAATAAATGAGGGCTAAAATTATTAAATAATAACTGCTATAGGTGCTCTAGAGATTTTGGAATCAAGGCTACTACATATGGTCTTGTAGTACGACTAAATAGTGGGTAAGTCCTTTCCTTTCAGGGACTATAAATCCTACTTATATGCATCACATGGATGACGCAAGCTCCATTTTTTCTCTCACGCATGTGTTGATTGCCTGACTTTTATTTTCTCCAGTTTCTTCTCACTACCTTAGTCCTTCTGAATACTGGTATGAATCCTGCATGTTGATTAAGCCATTTGAGACCTTTCTTCCCTTTGAGTAGGATTTTCTAGTCTATACCCTTACGCTAGTCCCATTTTGGATAGGATGATATATGATTCTTAAGCGAGAGTCTTCTCGGGCTTCAACTTGAGATGTAATTAACCACAAGGGCTTACGCCCGTGGGAAACTAAATTCCACCATCTACTAAACCCCATTTGAGCTAATGTATCCGGTGGGGGAAACCCATGATTATGATCAGGCCATATATATTATTACCCGTCGAGGTGCGTAGGCGAGAGCCGCTATCCTCCATGGTTAATCGTATGTATGGTCCAATCTGTCTCTTCTACTTGGCCCGTTTGCGAGGAGCGCAGAGGTCCACACTCATCTCTATCCCTTAAGGTGGGTGCGATCATATACCCCTCTACAATCCTGCAGTCGTAGCGGTGTCCTTTTAGAGGTCCACAACCTGGTTGATTAAGTCAATCATGATTGACCATATCAAACATTAACTCTCACGTACATTCAATTAAGCTTCTATTCAAACATGAATTCACTCAAAACACTTTGAACAGCTTCCTTAGTGATTTGAGCTTGATTGGACACTTTAACCCAGCTAATAGTTGACTTGGTCAACTAGGTCCAAGTGTGGTCAAACTTGACTTATTTGGAAACAATTATTCCATTCAATCAAATCCAATTTTATCAAGATATCCAAACCCTTAAGATCACTTAATCACATTCCTTGAATATTCCCAAACCTTCAATGACTCAAACCATGGTTGATTTAGCATGGTCAAGCCATCAGAATTGGTCAAACATACACACATTCTTGGTCCTTTATTCAAATGATCATATTATTGCTTCAAACTCTTAACATCTCATTCCATTTGATGTTCAAATAGTTCCCATGACATAACTAAGTTAATTTGTTTGACTAGGTTTGACTAGTCAAACTAGTCAAAACTACTAAACCTCCTTGAGTAGTCAGTTATGCATTCAAACTTACATCCTATGTCTTTAAGACCCTTTAGGGTGACTCAAACAGCAAGCATGTGATCTCTAGTTGTCACCTCAATAACCTTTGACTAGTTTGACTAGTCAAATAGTCAACAAGTGGTTCAAAAGGGCTCTTATGGTCAAAATCTCTCAAACCTTTAAATCCCTTTCAAAGCTTCTGAATTGACCTTCCAAAATCCACTCAAAAGCTCTCTTAGAGTCCTTTAAACCAAGCTTAAGGGTTGGTTTTACCCAGAATGGCAAATAAAACCCCCTGCCCAAACTAACCAATGAGGATGTGGCTTGCTCCAGCCTTTCCCTTGCCATCCCAATAGCCTGTGATAGGTGTAATCCATCTTATAAAAACCTTTGATCGATCACAACCATCCAAGGTAAACCTTAATGTCATAATACTCTTAAGGGTCTCATTTGGATGAATCAATCTATCTTATTTTCCCAGAGCTCTTATAGCCCCCATTTCTCTTTATTTTGACTCTCCAAGAATTTCACTACTTTCCTCCAGCCAAATTCCTCTAGTCATACTCGACGGTGACAAACTTCTGGCCACCACCACCTTGAGTTCCATCCAATTTAAGGAACTATTGATCCAAGGCTTCTCAGACCGTGACCTCAACTAGGAACTTAAGCGAGGATATATATTGGTTAAATCTCAATAAAATTGAATCCCTAACTCAAATGGAATTGGTTTAAATAACTTTTTATAAAGTGCTTTTTAAACCAAACAAACACATCCCCACTCTTTCTCTTCATTTCCTTGAGCTATGCCTAACATTTCATGAAATCTGGTTGAATGGATTGAGTGAACATTTCAATTATTCAATTTCTACGTTATTCATTATGTTTATGTCCATATATGAAATCTAGACCATTGAACACGTTATTTCACGGCCAGTTTCAACTGCACGGTAGCCTATCATTCAAACATCTATCTAATATAATATGAACTATCGATTTGATATAGCAAATAATATGAGGGCTCTGAGTCACTGCTGATTTGGATAAGTGACCCGCGATGTCCTTTCACCGCATTCACATTGATGGCCAATGATTACTGCCTCGTAATCATTGGCCATCATCTAGCCATCGGGTAATGATTTCATGCGGTTTTGAACTCACTCACCATGGACCACCGCATGGCCCACTGCCTTGTTTCCCTTTTAATAGTTTTTTTTATTTAATTTAAATGATTTTAAATAGTAGATGCTTTAAAAAATCATATAAAATTAAAATTTTATCCAAAAATTACAATTAAGTACTCTTTCTTTTCAAAATTTTATCCTCTTTTATTTAAAATAAAAATTAATTAAAAATGCTCTCAGATTTTTGAGTAACTTTAAATATTTAATATTTGGTATTTTATTTATTATTTTATTAAACATAAATCTAAATGTTTTGGAAATTTTGGGAAAGTTACTTTCAAAATATTTTTGATCTCCAGTAATTTTCATATATTTATTTGAACCCAATTTTTAATTATTCTCAAATTTGTATAAGTATAAATCCCTTTCTTGAATTCATATTCTCTTAAAATTAATTAAAATCTTTTCTTAATGCAATCAAGCTCCTTTCTGATATTTTAAATTAGAGCTTAATTATATGTGAAATAAATTAGTTAATCCAAATGCAAGTTTAGGGCATTTTTATACATACTTTATATTATTTTGCATGTCCCTTCATTTAGGCACTATTGTCTTGGATTGTAGTTTGATTGCCCAATGTTATGGTCAATGCCCCTATGCCAAAACACTTTGGAGTTGTTAATGTGGGGAAGTGTTTACATAGGTGAATGCCTAAGTGTTTTGGCCATGGGTTAACCCAAGCACTTAGTAACTTACCTTTCTATCTCACTTGGATTTAGGTCACATGCCTTTTTTTATTTGCATGGTGTGGTTGGTTGCATACTTGATAAGGGTTAGAGACCTCTAATTGCAAACCAATACAACTTTTTTTTTAAATTGCAAACCCATACAACTTAGTGACACATAAGGACAAAATTAAGAATAATTTTTAGGGATTTAGGTAAATTATAGGAATTAAAATATATGCCCAATAGGTGTGAAATTTAAAGTACATAAACATTGAGACATTTCCTATCTTAAGTCAGGAGTACACTCCTTCTAAAAATAATTAGGTGAGAATTTTAATTAGTTAAAAAAATTAACCCTTTAACTAAGCTTGAAAATCCCAAAACTTATTAAAAATCCAAATTAATTCCAAAAATTACAAATAACATATCAAATTGACCATAATTAAACCCGCAACTTAAGTAAATTAAAAGCACTTTGATTAAACTTCTAATTTAAGCTTAATTTAATTTTAAAGGAAAATTAATATTTAATTAATTTAAATAATTAAAATTTTTAAAATTTTCAAACACTTGAGAACACTCTCTTGGTTCATTCCTGGCCTTTAGGCGTGATTTCAAGAACTTTGGAATCAATTTGGATCAAAACCAATAACTTTTCTTAATTAAGTAATTTAAAATTCAATTAATCACCCAAATATTGAAATTTCATAATTAATTAGAAAAAAATTAAAAAGATGAAACTCAAAGTTATTAGACTCCATTTAGGGTTTAGTATTTATTAAAATTTTCAAACCACTAGAATTAAGTAAAAGTAAGAAAATCAACAATTTGATCAGTTGTAGTTTAAAAATATGTCAAAACGTCAAAACTTCATAACCTAATATAAAAAATATAAATCAAGAAAATTTAGTGTCTAATTACTCACCTTAGGTTCTAGTATTTAGGAAAAATATCAAAAATCTTGAATTCATTTTAATTCAAAAATTCAAATTTTGACCCCTTAATTTTATTTATTAAATAAATCACAAAAAATTCAAAAAATATAACAATTAATTAATCTTCAAAAACCATTAACTTTATTGATGAAATTTATCAACTAACCCCTTAATACATAACAAGCACTCTAGAGACGAACTTCTAGGATTGACTATCTTGAGCTGCAGGTTTATGGATGAAATCAACAAAATCAATGGAGGAATCAAGGTGAAATCCTACTTGAAATAATCGTGTGGAATCCTCTCACACCCTTTTCCCTCTCACACAACCTCACCCTCTCTTTCTCCAATTCTCTAAGACCTCTCAAAAAGCTCTCTCTTAAAATCTCTTTAACTGTTAAAGATTCTCTAAGAATCAAATAAGAGAGATTTTATACAAGGCTTAAAAACCTAACATTTCAATTATGACAACTCTGATCATTAGGATGACATGGGATCGTATAGTATGATATGGGATCGTACAATACGATTAGTTCATTTCAACTTTTTAGTATTATACGATAAATAAGGATCTGTACCATTAGTTCAGTTAGTTTTAACTTATCATCCAGTACGATATCAGGAGTCATATAACATGATTAATTTAATTGAATAAGATTTTCATGTAGTATGTGTAATAGCCCATATTTTGATTTTACCAATTTTTTTGGAGTCATAATAACTCCAAATCGTAATTCATCTTCGCCATGGTATTTTGATCGAAGTATTTTGCTTACACGAATTTTTTGGTAATTTTTTAACACCGTTGAAAATCCTTAAGGAATTTGTATCTGTTGGTATAAGTGAGAATTTTAGAACCTTTATGTTCATTTTATAAACTAATTATATTTATATTTTTTTAAATAACATGTTTTATTTTTGAATTTTTTTTTTGTAACTTCCTGTGTCCTAAAATAATTTATTTGAATTTTCTATTAAAATAAATTAATTAAATTAATTATATAATATTAAAATATATTTTATTCAAAATATCCTTAAGCACTATTAAAAAATTTATTTGAATGATTGAATGACATAGCATATAATGCATATTTGAATGACATATGATAAAATGAACTGCATGACTGTATGATTTTTGATGAGTTTTGATTTTGATTTTGATTTTGATTTGATTTGAGTTTTAATTGTACATGTTTGGTTTTTATTGATTTTATGCCTGAATCTTAAAAGGGAAATATCGAGGATGATATTTTCTTAAGGTGTGTAGATTGTAATAACCTGTATTTTGACTTTGCAAATTTTTTTCTAGAGTCATAATAACTCCAAATCATAATCCGTCTTCGCCATGATATTTTGATCAAAGTATTTTACTTACATGAATTTTTTGATAATTTTTGGACACCGGTGAAATTTCTTAAAGAATTTGTACCTATTTATACAAGTGAGGATTTCATAACCTTTAAGTGTCCATTTTACAAATCGATTTCATCGATATTTTTTTAAAATAAAATGTTATATTTTATGAATATTTTTTATATAATTTTCTGAGTCTTAAAAAAATTTATTTGAATTTTCTATTAAAAGAAATTAATTAAATTAATTATATAATATTAAAATATAATTTTAATCAAAATATCCTAAAGCACTATTAAGAAGTTTTTAAAAAAATCCTTTTTCCTCATTAGTTCGGCCAACATAGACTTGGTTTGAGTTTATTAGAGAGATTTGGGAGGAGAGAGAAAAGAGATTTGTGATTTGGAGGCCACGGAGCAATTTTCGTCCGTTGACATAATTGAGATATTTTCTCGTCTAGCTATAATGAATCCATATCCTATTTATGATTTCAAAGATTTTGTACTTTTGATATTTTTTCGCTCAAATTTGTATTTCTATTACCAAAAAATTAGAATAACTTTGTATTGGCAAAACTTTTGCAGCGTAACTTTTTATATGTTAAAGAGATCGTGATTATGAGCATTTTGAGTATTTATTTGAGATTTTTCACAAGGTGATTTTAAAAATACAGTAATTTTTATCTACTCCAAAATTTATTTTAACCTCTAAAATAGTAGTGAAGTAGAATAAAAGTATTAAAATATTATTTTATATAATCTCTTATAATTTGATAAATTTTTGAAAATATGTATTTTTGCCTAATAAGAATCTTTATTATCTACCACTATGTCATTTTGGTATCTTCTTTATTAAGTTCAGTTATGTTTGTTTGTTACAATGCATTAAAAATGAATTTTGATACTTGATTAAAATTGTTATTATAGTACTGTAATATTATTATGTGTGTAAAAGATAAGTAAAGACTTGTTGACCTGTTGGTTGGAGACTTATAGACCTATACAAGATGGTTAGCCGATGGGCTTTCCATTAAATTATATTGTGATTTGGTGTTATCCTCTACTGATTAAGATAATACTGATTTGGAGTTATAAGGAGATGATTACTATGCCGATGAGTAATGAGTGACGACTCTATTTACTGAGCCAACGGTTTATTGATACTAATAGAATGCTGAAAAATACCGTGATAGCAAGTACTTCTTACTTGTTTAGTGTGACTATTAAAACATATGTTTTTACGGCATTATTCTTATTATTATACAATTTTATTATTACTGCACAAATTTACTATTATTGCATTATTCCACCAGTTTGTTACTGTTATTGATATAAACACTAGACTATTCGATATTGCTGATTCATTGTATCGATATTATGCATGTTATATAATGATCATGTGATATAGAATAACTATATAGCATGTGTAAATTATGATATGATTTTACTATATTGATTGATTTTAACAGTCATTATCGATGTTTTGATTTGATATTTTGTATGATAATTTTATACTGACTAATATTTTGGATACAATAATTTTTTTAAGAGATCTAACACTTATACTTGTTTACTACTTTATGGATTTTTTTATTGCAGTGTTTTACTCATTCTAAATTCTGCTACTACTTCACGTGAATTTTTCTATGTATGTACTGATTCAATGATCATATGTATATAATTACTATGATTTGACTATTGACATGCATATTTCTCCTTTACCATATTTTGAATTAAGTTGTAGGTTTTGGTGACCTGCTGGGTTTTTTAAGTTTAGTATATCTGGTTAAATGATTTCAAGCCAGGACAAAGGAGTAGGAGTGTGAGGCTAGTCAGGGTTCTTAAGGTTCTATTCCTTTTTATTTTTCTTTTGTACTCATGACAGAGTAGTTATGATTTGATTGTTTAGATCTTGAGTGGTATATATAATTTTTGGAAATGTATATAGATGTGTGTATTGATGATGTTTTAAATTATAAAATATGGTGTGCTATTTATTACTGATATATGATATTAGATAACTTTGGTTGTTGATTATTTAAAGGAAAAATGAATAATTCTTTTAATTTAGATTCTGGGGCGTCACAGTATGATTGCTGGCAGTTAATTATTGTCTAGGGATCAAATCGGATCATACAATACAATGGGGTCATTGTTTAGTATAATCTGATGAATCAATTAATTTTGATTTGTTTTCCTAACCACTTGATTAAATTAGGAAAGCTTTATTAATATTGTCCAGTATGATTGGAATCATATAGTACAATTAGTTCAAATTTTGAGTTTCAAATAATTTAGCAATTTATGATTAGTAGCTGGAAAATCGATTTTTACAGATCGTTTGGTATGATGTAGATTGTTCGACATGATGTAGATTGTACAACACAATTTATTCAAATTTAGATTTTATTAATTAAGTGTTTAACTAATCATTTACGTATATCATACATTATGAAATAGGTCATATAATATGATATTCACAAAATTTTCAACACTTAGTTTTTTATCCCCAGAGCATGTGTGCACAGACGCCAAATTAGCATGCACCCTTACATAACATAGACTCAAGAAATATAAAATTAAGAAAATCAAAAGTACATACTCTTTTAACACATCATATTCTATCCAATCTTGAGCCCTAAATGATCTTGGACGGTGTATGATGCACCATAAATATTAGTATATACAAAAACGAATAGAATGCAAATTCTATAAGAAATGAAAATTCAATCAATAATAATTATTATTATCAAAATCACAAGCTCAGATCCCATATTACAATAATAATCATGTTCCTAATTATCCCATGGACCAAATCTCCACAGAGCTACATAATGTTTAATATTTATAGCTTTATGAGCCTTTTGAGGTTGCATGGATTAGTGGGTTAGTCAAAACACCAAATTAAAGTTTGGGTTAATGGAAATTTAAGTTTCATTGTAGTTAATAGGGTGGGGGTGGCAGTGGAACTATTATCTAGTCATGAAAATGACTAGATTTTTATATAGACCCATGGTCGAGTTTGGCCAGAGAGCTTCATAGCTTTGAGGGGTCTCCACTTACCATTTGGCTTGAATAGGAAAATCAAAAGGTTGGGGAACTACTACAAAAGATGAGTAATTATGTACTTAAATCCACCAAATGGAAGAACTTGATTTGAGTACTTGTATCAATCCTTTCTAACACATTATCTTAACCAAAAGGTAGATGGGGTATAGAAGTTTAACCATTATTAGAACCTATGGGTAATTCTTCTAAATGGGTTTAGCAATCATTCATGAGCTTGAGCCCAAAAGGTTTAATGTTTTGGGCATAATTTAACCAAGTTAACCTTACAACTCCAAATTGGATAACTTGACCCATTTACCTAAATTTTCTCATTTAGGTTGATCAATTAGTTTGGAACATTGTGGATTAGTGTTCTTAATATCCTTACCAAGATTTACTGTAAAAGATTTGACTAAATTTGGTCAAGGGATTAAGTTTAACCCCTTTTGAAGGCGGGTCTCCTCATTTGAGCTCAAATTGATTATGTTAAGCCATTTTTACAAATTGACACCTTATGAAGAGTCAAACCCGGTTGTGTTCAACAATAGTAACCTTTATAATATCCTTATCTAGTAGCACTCTCTAGGATTTAGATTATCTTGATCAATAAGTTATGTCAAACTTCTTTAAAAAGTGTATGTCGTCATTATAAGCAATATCGCTACTTTCACCTTACTTGGCCAAACCAGATATAGGCTTCTTTTGTGACAGCTTTCATACTGCTTATAAGGCATATTTTAGTACAAAAGATTTTTGAAAAAAAAAATATACTGAAAATTTACTTTAAAAATTAATAAGAAAGTTGTTTCCCAAATGAATCCCTAATTTATGCTTAGAATTATCCCATGACTTCTATGTCCATCGGATTAATTTGATTTGATATTTAAAGCAAGTTCGACCTATTTGAGACCATATGAGTCAAATTGGTCTTGTGAATTCCATCCAGGGTTTAATGGACTCCCTAGACTCTTATTCTTTGGGGATTTTCTAAGAGGAATCTAAAAGTCATTAGGTGAGAGTTTTGGAATTTAAGATATCATTTGAGTAGAAATGTACTCAATGGATTTACATTAGGTAAGCTTAATTATCCTGATGGAAGAAAGCTTATCAGTTAATGGGTATATTACGGTTAACATTATTATACGTAAATTAAAAAGTAATTACGATATTAAGATATTCTTATTAATTCTTAATCATACAGCTTTCAAAATTATTTGATTTATTATATAAATTTTGATTTTTTTTTTCAAAATCATTCTAATTAATCTTATTCAGATAAAATAATTTTTTTTACTTATTAAAAGCACATCCACTAAATAAAATCATAAAAATTGCAGAATTATATTAAAAAAAAAAACTATTCTGAGATCGGGATTGCAGCTAGACGGTCGACGGAAGCAATTCCTCTCTTCTCACCCGTGCTCGAATTCAATAAACGTCCCAAAAAAAAATCTTGATTATAGTTAGTTACATATTCTCAATATAAATAGACAAAATAAAAATATAAAAAATTAATCAAATTAATATTATAAAAAATTTGATAAATTTTTAAAATAATTATGTGACTCTATTTTCTTCTCATACATGAGAGAAATTATTACGTGTGGAGTTCGGACAGATCCATTTAGATTTGCCGAGTGTTTCTAAATATTTGCTAAGTATATTTAAGAATTTTGTGAGTATTTTTTGAATATTTTCTAAATATGTGCCCAATTATTGAGTATTTACTTAATATTTTTTTTGGGACATTTAGGTCATTTAAGGCAAACTCATACACACAACGCATACACATGGACTCGAACCTTGGACCTCTTAGTTGGAAGCCTAAGCTCTCAATCAATAGAGCGGGGAGTTGTGTAAGTATTTACTTAATATTTATTAAGTATTTAGAAATACTCAATAAATACTAAAGGCTCACTTTTCCTAATATGAACACATCCGTATCATCTGCGAGATTGGGAAAATGGCGGCCCCACGTGTCACCATGTATATCCCCAATTCGGACCGAACTGGTCCGCCCGTCGTCTTATTAGAATTAAAAAAATCAAAATCACAGGACATTTAACCACTTAAGTACTTGTAGCCGTACTGACGTGTCAAAATTAGAGAGCAGTAGAATTATTGAGGAAAAAAAAAAGGTGATTTAAGAATGTTCTAACACGTTTCCTATAAGCTTTTTTCTCTTTTAAATCCTTATTATATCATACATGTAGGTGTAGGTGGAGGTGTACGTGTGACAAGTCAATTTTCATGAGTTTCGATCTGACTATGGTGTGCAATGAGTCAAATTTGGGCCAATTTGTATTTTATTTTTTTTTTTTTTCAAATTTATCATATTTTTATTATTTTATTATAATAAATATTTGGATTAATTATTTTTTTCTATTTCATAATAAATGAATTGACTAGTGAGTTAGATTGAACTCGTAAAATAAAACTCGAGTTCAAGCTAAAGCTTAAATTTGATTAATTAATCAAGCTCGTCAGAATTTATTCGAGCTTGGCTCAACTCATTTACAACTTTATATTAATAATAATCACATACTGTTAAATAAAAATAATTATTTCAATATTTTTAATGTGACAAGTCAATTTTTCTTTAAGGTTCGTCCGAACGATGTGGAGATCGTCCGGGACGATCAGTTCAAAAGCTGGTGGCAGAGAGGTTCGTCCCAGTACGAAGCCAGGTTCGTACGTACGAAATTTCTCCAGAGCCCATCGTACTGTGAAAATAATTAATTTTCATCTAAACGAATTTTGTCTAGAGGCGATCTTCCCGGGAAGATCGGGAAAATCGTCCTGTATGATCCAAATTTATAAATATCCAAACATATATTTTTGAAGATAGAGAAAAAGGAGGAGAGAGAAAAAGGAGGGAAAAAGGAAGAAAAGTGGATTTTGGGCGACTTCGGTCCGTATTCGTCCGTCGCCGTAGTTGTAAAAGTTGATCGACTCGAGGTACGGCACATTATGCCTTTCTCAATTTTCAGAAATGTAGATTTTGACGACTTTTCTGTTTCAAATTCCGTTTCCGTTAGCAAAAATTTTGTATTATTTCGTACTGATAAATATTTTACCGCGTAACTTTTATTATATTTTTAAGATGATGTTTTTGGACGTTTTGAGTATTTTCTGAAAAATTTCACTGGTATTTTGAATTCTGCGGAGTTTTAATCGAATAACGAATTATCTGGATGTTGAAAATATTTACTTCAGTACAATGAAAATCTTGAAATGGTGTTTTACACTTTCTACGGTAATTTGGTAATTTTCTGAAACTATGATTTGATCTATGGAAATTTCTGTAGATTGTTGTTATGTCGCTGACGATTCTCCTAAAGTAATCTGTTTTTTTTGCATTTGAATGAATTGATGTGTTTGAATGATCAGAAGGGAGTTATAAGGGGGCAGAATCTTTTGAGATTCTGTCAGGGTCCGGGAATCTAAAAATAAGTTTTGATATGATAATTCTATATATCTGATATATTCTGGTGCTATAAGCACAAGGGAGGCATAAGGGCCAGAATCCTTTTAGATTCTATCTATGTTTGGAAAGGGAGGCATAAGGGGAAAAATCCTTTCAGATTTTGTCTGTGTCCGGGGATGGGGGCATAAGGAGCCAGAATCCTTTGAGATTCTGTATGTGTCCGTGGAGGGAGGCATAAGGGGCCAGAATCCTTTGAGATTCTGTCTGTGTCCGGGAAGCGAGGCATAAGGGGCCAGAATCCATTGAGATTCTATCAAGGTCCGAGAATCTGATATCTGATATGTGATATGCGATCTTATCTACTTTGACAATGTGCTTTATGATTTGTATGATTCTGATTTGGAATCTGATTTGAAATACTCTATTATATGAAATAAATTCAATTCTTCTGTATCAGTTGTTTGATTTCTATTTGATTAGTTGTTTTATACGAGTATCTATATTCTATCTGATTATACAATTTTCTGTACGATTATCTGAATTATGTACGACTATTATTCTGATATATTTTTGGATGTGAGTTTCTGGATATTTTGATTGGCTAGTGTAGTCTTGCTGAGCTGTTAGCTCATTCTTGTTATCTGCATGTTTTTCAGGTTCTGGGAAAGGAAAGGAGGTCTTGGACTAGCCGTTTAGTGTCTGATCTAAGATTAGGTATTTTTGTATTTTTTTATTTTTGTACAGTCATGACTCTTCTGTTCTATTTTTTCTATTGGTAGCCATGCACTGTAATGTACATGATTATTTTAAAGAAAGAAAGAAGAAAATCATGGATGAACTTTTCTGTATATTTGAATGTTTATAGTAGCTCTGTGTTTTCTGTATGTCTGTTTATTGGAAGTAAGTCTGAAAGAAAATTCCAAAGCTAGATCCTTGATTCATTCGTCGTGACTCGATGTGATGGGATTCGTTCCGGTCGGGTTGGATCGTGATAATTAAAGTGGTATCAGAGCAATAGTTTTAGAATTTGGATTGTAAGACAGAGCTACAGGAATTGATCTGTAATTCTAGTGGGGTAGTTTCTGTTTGTTTGGATTTTCATTTTTTTTGTTTTATATGCATGTGCATAGTTGTATTCTGTGTGATTATGGATCTGCCAGACCCAAATATAATTGGTGGGCAGAGTGCTAGTCAGGAAGCTCCTATGAATAGTTCTGCCCTAGTGGTTGGTTCATACACAGTTTCGTAGTTTGCTACGTTGGTTGTTCAGATGATGAGCGAGATGCAGAATAGAGTATGTACTGTTAGATCTGAGGATGTAGATAGACATCTACAAATGTTTCTAAGGTTGAAGCCTCCGAGGTTTGAGGGCACTATTGAGCCCAGAGCAGTAGAGGATTGATTGAGGATGTTGGAAAAGACATTTGACGGTATGCAATATCCTCCGGATAGGAAGGTACCATTAGCAGTTTTTCTGTTAGATAGCGAGGTAGAGTGCTGGTGGATGGGCCAGCAGGAGGAGAAATTCCAAGGTAAACTGAGCTCTCTGATTACTTGGGAATAATTTTCTGAGGTATTTCAATCTTGGTTTGTACCCCCTTATGCAAGACAACAAATGCGTGAGACTTTTCTGAGGATGGTTCAGGGGAGCAATACAGTTATACAGTATGAGGCAGAGTTTAGTGCTTTAGCCAAATATGTTCCACAGTTAGTGAGTACTTTTGTAGAGAAGTGCTATCGATTTTTGAGGGAATTATGAGATAGTCTGAGGTAACCCCTGGTACCATTTCACATTTCTGATTTCTCTGAGCTTGTGGAAAGAGCTCGACTAATAGAGAATGATCTGATGGCTACTCAGCAGTGGTGGACTGCTAGTAGGAAAAGATTTAGTGGTGATACATCTAACAGTGGTTTTTTTGGAAAGAAGAATATATTTGTATCTGGAGACTCCAAAAGGAGTAGACAGTCATGATCTGCTACAGTTTCTGGTAGTGGCAGTGTGACCAATTCTGGTTCAGTCAGTGGGGCACCGGTGTGCCAAACTTGTGGGCGAAGACAGTTTGGCCAGTGTTACATGATGACTGGTCAGTGTTTCAGATGTGGTCAGCTAGGACATCGGATAGCAGAGTGTCCACAAGCTAGATTTGATCGACGATCTGAGTTTAGATCTGACAGCTTTGTTAGACCAACAAGAAGGCCAAGGACAGTTCTTCCCCGTACTATTTTTAAAGGATCGTCTGGTAGAGTTGGTGGTTCAGGTTCTATGGCAAGGAGACCACCAAGTGGTAATCAGAAGGAGCCTAGTAGTTTTGTAGCTTCAGCTCCAATTCAGCCATGTGTGTACAGTTTGAATCAGTAAGAGGCTCGAGATGCTTCGGATGTGGTGAAAGGTACGATTTATATTTCTAAACACCCCTGTCATGATTTGTTTGATTCTGGAGCCAGTCATTCATTTATTTTTTAGCGTGTTTTGATGCTTTGCAACTGGATTCTATTACGTTACCTGTTTCACTTTCCGTTCTTTTGCCGGTTGAAAATAATTTGATAACCCAAAAGTTTTGTTTCTATGAGATTGAAATTTCTGACAAGAAGTGGAAGTTGTGTTTGATTTTGTTGCATATTTCTTTGTATGACGTTATTTTGGGCATGAATTGGCTGAGTCTATATGAGGCTCAAATTGACTGTTTGAATAAACAAGTTAGCTTATTTATGGATGGTGAAAGGTCTGTATTCCAAGGTTTAAGAGGTATTTTATCATGTTTGATTTCTGTGTTGGAAGTAGGAAAATGTGGAAGAAGGGTTGTATGATATTTTTGGCCTCAATACGGGATACGAATATAGATGCGGGTTCTATTTATGATATCCTGGTAGTACGAGATTTTTCAGATGTATTTTCTGAGGAGTTAGTTGGTTTACCTCCGGATAAAGATGTTGAGTTCTGTAATTGATGTATTTTTGGGTACGGCTCCGATATCTAAGGTTCCATACAGGATGGCACCGAAGGAACTTGCAGAGTTGAAAGTTCAACTCCAGGAGTTGGTGGATAAAGGATTTGTTCGTCCTAGTGTTTTGCCTTGGGGAGCACCTTTTCTGTTTGTAGAGAAAAAGGACAGGATAATGCGTATGTGTGTTGATTATAGAGATTTGAATAAAGTTACAATCAAGAATAAGTATCCTTTGCCACAGATTGATGATTTGTTTGATTAGCTTGCTGGATCTTCTGTCTTCTCAAAGATTGATTTGAGATCAGGATATTATCAGGAAACTGATGTGATGAAAATAGCTTTCAGTACTCGATATGTGCACTACGAGTTTTTGGTTATGCCATTTGAGGTATCCAACGCACTGTCTATTTTTATGGATCTGATGAACAGAGTGTTCAAGGATTACCTGAATCAATTTGTGATCATCTTTATAGATGATATTCTGGTATATTATGCTTCTGAGGAAGATCATGACAGACATTTGAGAAGTGTATTGGAGACTTTGAGGCAACACCAGTTGTATACTAAATTCTCCAAGTGCAAATTCTAGCTGAAGAGCATTTCTTTTTTGGGGCATATGATAAGCGGTGAAGGTATTTCTATTGATCCCCAGAAAATTCAGGTAGTTGCTAATTGGTCAAGGCCTACTACGGTATTTGAGATACATAGTTTCTTGGGTATGACCGGATATTATAGAAAATTTGTGAAGGAATTTTCTCAAATTTCTGCACTTCTGACGAGACTGACTCATAAGTTAGTAGCTTTTATTTAGACATAGGAGTGTGAAGCTAGCTTTCAGAGATTAAAAGATTATTTAACTTCTGCTCAAGTGTTAGCCCTTCCAATTGGTACGGAAGGATTTCAGGTATTCAGTGATGCTTCACTGAAAGGTTTGGGCTGTGTTCTGATGCAATATGGTTAGGTAATAACTTATGCTTCAAAACAGTTGAAACCACATGAAAAGAATTATTCGATGCATGATTTGGAATTGGTTGCTATTGTATTTGCTTTGAAGTTTTGGCGTCATTACTTGTATGGCGTCAGGTGTGAGATCTTCACGGATCATAAGAGTTTGAAGTACATATTCACTTAGAAGGATCTGAATTTGAGGCAAAGAAGATGTCTAAGTTGATCAAGGACTATGATCTAACGATTCAGTATCAGCCTGGTAATGCTAATGTGGTAGCAAACGCCCTAAGCAGGAAGTTTTCTGGATTATCATGTGTTCAGCTCACTTCTGATTAGTATTTGATACGAGATATTGAGAGATTGCAACTGGAGGTGATTTCCTCTTCTGGTAAAAATTCTGGTATTTTAACTCAGATGAATATTCAGTCTTCTTTGGAAGAGAAGATTCATGAAGCTCAGAAGTCAGACTCTGAATATTTGAAGTTAATTAACCAGATCAAGTCTGGTAAGAAACCTGAACTACAAATTTCTGATTCTGATATTAATTTTTGTAAGAATATAATGTGGATTCCTATGTTTGGAGATTTGAGGAAAGAGATTCTGCACGAATCTCATTATTCAGGCTATATTATTCATCCAAGAAGTGGTAAGATGTACGGAGATATGAAAAACTTGTTTTTGTGGCCTGGAATGAAAAAGGACATAATGAAGTTTTTTTCGAAATGTGAAGCCTGTTAGTTAGTAAAGGTAGAGCATCAGCGACCAGGAGGTCTTTTGCAGTCGTTGCCTATCCCAGAGTGGAAGTGGGAGGAGGTAACGATGGATTTTTCTATGAGTTTTCCTCAATCGAGGCAAGGACATAATGCAATTTGGGTAATTATTGATCGACTGACGAAGTCTGCACATTTTCTTCCAGTCAGACAAATGGATCCGGTGGATAAGTAAGCTCAAATATATGTTAAAGAAATTGTCAGATTGCACAGTGTGCCAAAAGTGATTGTATCTGATCGAGATGGATGATTTTCCTCTAGAATTTGGAGAGGTATTCAACAAAGATTGGGTAAGAAATTATATTTCAGTACTGCTTTTCATCCGCAGACTGATGGACAGTCTAAGAGGACTATTCAAGTACTGGAAGATCTTCTGAGGTTATGTGTTTTGGATTTTAGAGGCAGTTGGGAGGATCACATCCCTTTGATAGAATTTACTTACAATAACAGTTATCAGTCCAGTATTGGTATGGTACCTTACGAAGTTCTATATGGTCAAAAATGTAGAACTCCTTTGACTCTGACTGAAATGGGAGATAAATAAGAGATGGATTCAACTTTTATGGATGAAATTGTTATAAAAATCAATTTGATTAAAGAAAGATTGAAAGCTGCACAAGATAGACAATAAAAATATTACAATCAGAAGCACATATTTGTAGAATTTCAGTTGGGTGACTTTGTCTATGTCAAAGTCAATCCGATGAAAGGCGTCGGTAGATTTGGAAGAGTGCGCAAGCTCAGTCCAAGGTATGTCGGACCTTTTGAAATCATCAAAAGGATTGGAAATTTTGCTTATAGATTACTATTATCTGATCAAATGTCTAACATACATAACATGTTTCACATATCCTCTTTGAGAAAATGGATATCTGATTCTGAAAAAAAAACTTTCTGTTAATGGCGTGGAGATTTAGGAGAATTTATAGTACAAAAAAGAGCCCGAGAAGATTTTGGCTTATGATGTGCGGAAGTTGAGAAGTAAACAAATTCCTATGGTTAAGATTCAGTGGAAGCATAGAACAGTAAGAGAGGTTACTTGGGAGAAGGAGTCAAATATGAGACAGTTATATCCGAGTCTGTTCTGACTCAGTTTTGCTTTGGGAATGTCGGGGACGACATTGTTCTGAAGGTGGTGAGATTGTGACAAGTCAATTTTTGTTCCAGGTTCATCCAGATGATGTGGAGATTGTCCGGGACGATCAGTTCAAAAGCTGGTGGCAGAGAGGTTCGTCCCGGTAGGAAGTCAGGTTAGTACGTACGAAATTTCTCCAGAGCCCATCGTACTCTGAAAATAATTAATTTTCGTTTGAACGAATTTTGTCCAGAGGCGATCGTCCCAAGACGATCGGGAAAATCGTCCTGTACGATCCGACTTTACAAATATCCAAACAGATATTTTTGAAGAAAGAGAAAAAGGAGGAGAGAGAAAAACAAGGGAAAAAGGAAGAAAAGTGGATTTTGGGCGACTTCGGTCTGTTTTCGTCCGTCGTCGTAGTTGTAAAAGTTGATCGACTCGAGGTAAGGCACATTATGCCTTTCTCAATTTTTAGAAATGTGGATTTTGATGATTTTTCTGTTTTAAATTCCATTTCCGTTAGCGAAAATTTGGTATTATTTCGTACTAATAAATATTTTACCGCGTAACTTTTAATATGTTTCTGAGATGATGTTTTTGTACGTTTTGAGTATTTTATGGAAGATTTTCACCATGTATTTTGAATTCTACAGAGTTTTAATCGAATAAAGAATTATCTAGATGTTGAAAATATTTGCTTCAGTACAATGAAAATCTTGAAATGGTTTTTTACACTATTTGTGATAATTTGGTAATTTTATGAAACTATGATTTGATCTGTGAAAATTTCTGTAGGCTGCCGTTATGTCGCTGATGATTTTTCTAAAGTAATCTGATTTTTCTGAATTTTAATGAATTGGTGTGTTTGAATGATCAGAAGGGAGTTATAAGGGGCCAAAATCCTTTGAGATTATGTTAGGGTCTAGGAATCTGAAAATAAGTTCTGATTTGATAATTCTGTATATCTGATATATTCTGGGGCTGAAGAACAAGGGAGGCATAAGGGGCCAGAATCCTTTGAGATTTTGTTTGTTTTCGGGGGGGGGGGGGGGGGGGGGGGAGAGGTATAAGGGGCCAGAATCCTTTGAGATTTTGTCTGTGTCCGGGGAGGGAGGCATAAGGGGTCAGAATTGGAGGGAGGCATAAGGGGCCAGAATCCTTTGAGATTCTATTTGTGTCTGGGGAGGGAGGCATAAGGGGCCAGAATCCTTTGAGATTCTATCTGTGTCCGAGAAGGGAGGCATATGTGATCTTATCTGCTTTGATAATGTGCTTTATGATTTGTATGATTCTGATTTGGAATCTGATTTGAATTATTCTATTATATGAAATGAATTCAGTTCTTCTGTATCATTTATTTGATTTCTGTTTGATTAGCTATTTTATACGAGTATCTGTATTCTATCTGATTATATGATTTTATGTTCGAATATCTAAATTCTATACAGCTACTATTCTGATATATTTTTGGATGTGAGTTTCTGAAGATTTTGATTGGCTAATGTAGTCTTGCTGAGCTGTTAGCTCATTCTTGTTATCTGCATGGTTTTCAAGTTCTGGGAAAGGGAAGGAGGTCTTGGACTAGCTGTTTAGTGTCTGATCTAAGATTATGTATTTTTGTATTTTTTGATTTTTGTAAAGTCATGGCTCTTCTATTATGTTCTTTCTGTTGGTAGCCATGCACTGTAATGTACATGATTATTTTGAAGAAAGAAAGAAGAAAATCATGGATGAACTTTTCTGTATATTTGGATGTTTATAGTAGCTCTGTGTTTTCTGTATGTCTATTTATTGGAAGAAAGTCTGAAAGCAAATTCCTAAGCTAGATCCTGGATTCATTCGTCGCGATTCGACGTGATGGGATTCGTTCCGATCGGATTGGGTTGTAACATTTAATATCTTGATTATTCTCCTAATTCAAAAAATATAGTTTTTTCATAATTTTTTTAAATATTATTATTATGCACTAGAAATTTTACTGTGACAAAGATAAGGTGTTTTGTATCTTAATTGTATACAAAGATTTAGCATGTACAAATAGATTGTAGAAAATGCATAAAAATTTTTGTAAAAAATTTAAAAAGTGAAAAAACTCCTAGATTTGACACACTTGAAAGAGTCAATTTTATTATTGAGGATACAAAAATTTGTTCTTCTTGATAATTAAAGAAGACAGGATTACACAATTTAAAATAATTGTATGAGTCCCATTATAAGGATTATAAAATAAGTTAAGAAGTGTAGAAATAATTATATAATGCCAATTGAGCGATGATAATCTCCACGATTAGACAATGAATGTCAAATGATCGGAATGGATGTTAGTAATTATGCGATTAATGATGGTGATGATTGTTGATAGTAATCGTCAATGGCTATCATCAGGCAGTGTAGTATTGTTCTTAAGATCTCTCAACTCTAGAGTCTCTCTTGCAGAAAGTGAAGCTCTGTTTATAGCCTTTTAAGAGGCATATATTGATAAATTTTGGAAAAAAAATATTAATAAATTTGGTTGGAATAAAAACCCTCCATCAAATGACTATTGATTTGCTTGATGATATGTCACTTATATACTATTTTGTTGCCTTAATAATGTAAGAATTAAATAAATTTTGGATTGTTAGATTTATCTCGTTGAGATGCTCAACTTGACTATAACAAGTAGGCAAAATTTGGAGATCATTTTGTGTTATAATTAATATCCCGAATATCTTTAATGTACTTCAACTAATTAATATGGGTCGAGTTAAATTGAATCATTTGTGTGTTGATGGGTTCATCTCATCGAGATGTACCGTTCGATTATAACCTTGCTAAAATTGGAGCTTGAATGATCCTCAGCATAATTTCAAAATTGTAAAGTTAAATATGCATCAAAATTTATGCTTGATTAAGTCCAATTTAATGCAGACTTATCATTATTTGAATGTTTTATTTAATAACATATGTGAAAATTCAAATTTTATTCGTACAAATTATTTAAAATTTAATACAAATATCTTTAACTTTTAATACTTTATTTTAAATATAATTGTCATTTTTTTAATCTTTTTCTTATAAACTTTTATCAACTATGAATTTAACAAGTGATTGTAACATTAATTTCATGTCCCATTATTTTGAAGGTAAAATATTAAAAGTTTAAGAGATACATACAAAATTATAAGAATATTTGTAATATTTTTAATTTTGATAATAAATATCAAAATAACAAGGTTTTTGTATAATAGATTTAAAAATAATGTAATAATTTTTGAAAATATTTACTTCAATTATCAGGGAAAAAAATATAAAAGATAATTAATTTTCTAATTTAATAAACACATTACTACTAATATTTAGTATAATTTTATAAAATCTTATTTAGGAAGATTAGTTAGAATATTTTACTAAATTTCTAATCAAAATAAATCTCAGAAGTATTAAATTTAATTTAAGGAAATCATAATAAAAGTTTTCATAAGTTTTTTTATATTATAATTATCTCAAAATAAATTTACTTATTTTAAATTGATCAAAATTTTTTTGGGAGAAATTTAATAAATTCTAGTTAGCCTAAAAATATTTTCCTTTTGAAACCTTTCATAAAATTTTTTAGGTTTAAATATCGAAGTAAAACCACTCCACTGCAATGCTAATGTCCTCTCTCACTCTCACTGGCGTATAGAATTGCTGTGATAGTGATGGAGAGATTTCGCCACCAGAAATCCATCGGCTCCGATCGATTCCTTGCATCTCTTTCCCCGCCGATCTCTGGCGATGCTGTCGGCGTCGAGCTCGACGAGGACGATCTCTTCTCTACGGGAATAGAATCACCGGAGCCGGATCATCACCCTCGCCTCCAACCCTCCCCTCCGAACCCTATCTCAAACAACAGTCGAAGCCCACTTTTCCTCTCGCGAAGCAGCAGGGGCGGATTACAAGAGAGGAATTTCGGCGTCCTGGCAGCCCTACCTGAAGAAGAAACGAAGATCTATCTTCTTCAACGAAAGCCTTCAATCTCCCTATCTTCTTCACCTTCCACTTCCCCTTCACCATCGTCTTCTTCCGCTAGGTTGATTCCTGCTATACCAACCCCCAAATTGGACTTCTCGCTGAGCGCTGCAGGGGGCAAGATCTATCACCAATCGGCGCCTGTGAACGTGCCTGTGATTCCACAGTGGTTGAGGAAAGAAGCTGGAAACCAAGGCAAGGGAGAAAGCGGGGACAATGAAGGGGATGATGATGAAGATGAGATGCTTCCGCCGCATGAGATCGTGGCAAGGGCATCTGGAAGGGGATCGCCATTGACTACCTTCTCTGTTCTGGAAGGGGCTGGGAGGACTCTCAAGGGCAGAGATCTCCGCCGGGTACGTAATGCTGTCTGGCGACAGACAGGTTTTCTTGATTGATTGTTGAAGCTGATTGCTTTCTGAAATTGAACATGCTTGTATTTTGTATTCATATGAATGGATTATGTATCTGGGAAAGGTATAATTCAGGGGTTTTAAATGTCTGGTCGAAATAAATGAAATTTTTGTCTTTTTAAATGAATTATTTTGCTACAAGAAGCATTTTGTTCATTCTTTAAATTCAAATTTAGTGAATCTTAAAAGGATTAAAATCTGAAAATTGTTCCTGGCCAATAAAACGCACTCAGACAAAATTTTCATTAAAAGGCCCAATCATAGGCTCAAAATCGAAGGTAAAAGAGTTGAATAAAACTGGTGAGTTATCCAATTAGCAAAACTCTAGCTCGGAAAACATGAATGCAAAGGTGAATAGCAGAGCAGCAATGCATCAGCAAAAAGCCGAACAGCAGAGATCCTGTTCAGGAAAAAGAAAAGGAATATAGTAAGTACAGAGCTCGGCGCCAACTAGAAGCAGTGGATGGGCGGACCAGTCTTTAAAAATAGCGTTAAGCATAAGATTTTCAAGTTCAAGCACCCAACATACACGCATCTGAGAGAAATCCGAAGACTCATATGATGGAAGCAAAGAAAATTTGAGGCCAAAATTTTTAAAACAAGATTCGCAACACGTTAAAAATCGTCATTTCTTGTTCTCCAAATATGATTTATGCTGATTGCAATACTCAACTTGGTGATGTACATATTGGATCCAAAGTTGTCGGATGTGGTCTTTTTTTTTTTCTTTGAAAATGATGGCTCACTTCTGATTTTGAAAATTCTCAATGAAAACTTTCACAAAAAACCTTAAATTCCTGAAGCACCTTCAACGTTTTATGTCAGGCAAGATGATGGGGGAGAAAGTATAAGTGACTCAACAGAGACAAATATGGTATATTAAACCAGAATGCTTGTGATTACATGGGACTCAATATCTAACCTAAGCAAGAAATGAATATCAAACTCTTTTAACTCCACCAACCATTTGATCAAATATTTGTATGTTTTTATTTTTGATGGATGTCTCTTAATAGGAGATTGATGTAAACACTTATGGTGTGGGCTTTGAAATATGATTGCATTTTTTTATATGAAAAGTATAATACATTCTGCTCCCGTACTTAGACTGAGTTTATATTATGGGGAGAGATAGGGAGATGCACATACTATATATTTTCTTGAACTAATTTTGACAGCATATATAGGGAAGCTAAGTATGTTCTAAGTTGTTTGAAGGTTGTATGGTACTCATCTGACCATTGAAAACTAGCATTATGGACTCCTCTCAGAAGCTTGAAGAGTGATACGTATTTATTTTCATAGTGAGGAATAAAGTGAGATAAAGTTGTAAATATTTCATAAAGAGAAAGTACCTCTTTAGTATTCCTCGGGTATATCATATCCTTGTATTGTAATCTTTTTAGGATTGGCATCAATTCCATAATGAATGATTATGAATCCTAGAGATTTTCTTAACTTAACTCCAAAAGCGCACTTAGCTAGATTAAGCCACATATTTTGATGTTTAAATAGGTAAAGTATTGCTCGAAGTCAAAGATATGCTGTGATTTTTCTTAAGCTTTTCACCAACATATTATCAATATATGCTTCCATTGTGCATCTTATAAGGTCTTTGAATACATTATTCATGATATGTTGGTAAGTAACTTTAACATAACTCTACTAAAAAGTAATGATGTGTACTAGTGTAACCCTTTATCTATCTAAAAAAAAAAGTTATCCCCTCAAACACAAGGTTCATCTTTGTTTGATAAAAACTAAAGTATCTATAAAGCTCACGTTTGATGTCAAGATATAGTATCGATAAATTGATCTAGGGAGTGAAAAACAAATTTTTTTGGATAAGCTTTATTAATGTTAGTGAAATCAACACACAATTTCTAGGCCCTTACTAGCCTTCTTAATTATAACAAAATTTGCCAACCAAGTAGGATAGTGCACCTCTCATCTGAATTCAACCTCAAAGAGTATATTGATTTTATGTTCACTTGCTTATTGGCGATTTGGTGTAATGTTTTACTTTTTTTGAACTAATTTACATACGCTTCTATATTGAAATAATACATAATTATTTTAGAGTCAATCATCCACATATCTATTGGATAATAGGTGAAAATGTCATTGTTCATGCATTGAAAAATTTCCTTATTATAGCTTATGCTCATTGGAGTGTAATGAATTGACTTATATTATCTATGAAGGATATCTATGAAGGATGCTTGCTTAATCTAAGTATACAAGTTAAGTATTTCATAGAAGAAGCTCTCTGAGTGATGTCTTCATCTTGGAAGTCAATTAAAGTTTACAATGCTAAGGGTTACTAAAGGGAATGCTTAAGCTTGTTTAAGATAATATAATTATTCTACCTGCTAATTTTAATACACTGCACTAGACCTAGCTGGAATTAGGAACTTTAACTTAAGGTGCAACGCATAAGTGATAACATCAATGATTGACTTGAGGGGCATCTTAATGATGACATTGTATGTTGATTCTAACTTAGCCAATATTAATTGGATCGAGTGAGACACTTATAGGGGGAATTCCCTAAGTGTGTTGGGAAAGTAATTGTTCCTTCCACTCAAACTAGTTCATTATCAAACCCATATAATTGTTGGGCAATATGTTGAAGCTTGTCCTTAACTAGGTCAATGCTAAACAATGTGGAGTAGAACTAGACATCAATAGAACTCACATTGTCGATTATAATTCCTTTAACATTGTAGCATGATTCACTAATCCTTACATTAATGACAACTGAGTCTTGATGTGGGATTTTGACACCCTTCAAGTCAGTGTCATTAGAAGTAATAGAGTGATTAGCACAAGATTTCTTCTATATTGGTTCCTTAATAGTGATGATAAAGACTTGGTGGATAATAGTGTGCCTCAAGTGGTAGTTTCAATTTCACCAAACAATTGATGATTGTCTTATTGTGTTTTTATATTGGTAGCCCCTAATGGGAGCAATGTCCTTATGAATGTGTTGGCTTTGTAAGAATCATACAAGTTAGTCCTATCAAATCAACCTCTCAATTACTTTCTTAAGTTCCTTGCAAGCTTCAATGGTGTGTCTGTGACTTTGATGGAAATAGTAGTATTGCTCTTATTTTTTAAAGTTTGATTTCAATAGATTTTCCCACTTAATAGGTTCTTCATCTTGGATGCCCATTAAGATATAAGTGTGATGTGTTGAGTGGTATGTGTTTTTCTTCGTTTAGGGCTCATGTCATTGGCTTGATGGTCAAGGGGGGAGATAATGGTGCCCCCACTATTCTTTCTTTTTTATTGTGATGATTGATCAACCCATCTTGGTGTGTTATTATGCTTACCCATAGACTGCTCATATTGCTTTGATAGGCATTAATAACCTCGTTGGTTGAGATTTGTACTTATATATAGTGGATTAGGTCAGCATAAGAGAGAATCGTATCCCGCGTTGATGATGAATAAAAGAACCATGATAGAGCCATCTTAAAAAGATCTCTCTTAACAATTTATGATCTACTCCTAGGATTTGACGAGCTTCAAAAAAGAACCTCTAAAAGTACTTTATTTTCTCTCCCTAGTTTTTATGAATTCGTGAGAGTTGAGAAGAGTCATTTACAATACTTTGAATTATAATGATTTATTCAACAAAACATTTTATAAGTTTTACAAAGGTTTGGATTTTTTCTCCTATAAGAGAATTAAATCATATGTGAGCTCATCCTTTGAAGGCGAGTAGAGAATACTTGATGAAGGAGCACATCTGAGGTTCGTTGAATGTATATGACGGTCCTATAGTGATTTATGAGCTTGTGAGGGTTGGATGCCCAATCATAAGAGTCTATGTTTAGTACTTTGAAACTTTTTAGAATGTGGAGTTAAAGGATATATTCTGTTAAAGGCAAGGACTCTTAAAAACTATATCAAAGAGGGAGATAACTCACATCCCTTAATTGAAAATTCCTCTTACACCAGGCATCATAGTTCGTTTCATAGAATATTACAAGGGGTATTAATGAGGTGGGGTCTTGTCATGTTCCTAATGATTATGGGAGGATTGCAACTTAGCATGGCTACACATGATGGATGGGTAGAGTTAGCTGTGTTAACGAGATCAATGTCCTACTGCGATAGAGGATGAACCCTTTCTTATGGTGTTGGGGCTTTATACATGTATTCTCAAGCTAAGCAACCTTGACTTGTAGTAGATATTGAGGGAGGCAGGTTACTTAGTCTCGTGTCTGCATTGTCTGTTAAGTCCCTCACAGGAGCTAAAAGAATTTATTTAGAGACATCTCTATTTTGTAAATGTAATTTTTCAGTGATGCTCCCAATGTACTTTCACTAGTAAGTTTACGCCCATCGAAGTAGAAAGAGATATAGTCTTGACAGTCTTGACATCACTAGTTCAAAGATTGGTTGTTGGAATGATGAGTGTTAGAGTAGGAGGCTTCATTGTTATGATTGTTATGTTTGTTGGCCATCTAATAATAGGCATTTTTAAGGCTTATAATGGTCATAATGTCTTTCGATTGATGGTGCAAACTTATTCAATGTTAGAAATTTCACTTCACTAGATTGAGAGAATTTTATAACTTAGCTTTGCATGATGATCCCATGTAGAAACATATAAATGAAAAGAACTAATAAACACTTGAGGGTTTTACATGGAATTCTAGAAATGGGAAAAATTGTGGAGCCTAGCCAAGCCGAAATAATTTCACTATATTATGATTGATTATAAAGATTTGTTTAATCCCCTGATTTGGAAAAGGCAAGATTACAAGAGTATGAATACAACAAAAATATCAAGCCTTTATCCCACTATGTGGGGTCATTGATTCATTTTTTTCCATTGTCTTGTTAAGAGTCAAATTCTCATTTAAATCTAAATAAAGAAAGTTCATTCTAATATTTTTTTTAACCAAGTTTTTTAGGTCTACCTCTACCTTTTTTAACATAGGCAAAATCTAATGCATCTACTCTCCTAATCGGGTGGTAGAACACCATTTTATGTGACCAAACTATCTAAGGAGAATCTTTCTAATCTTATCTACCATTGGAATTGCACCAACCTTTTCACCTATATGTTTATTTCGTATCCTATCTCTAGGAGTAAAACCACTCATTCACCTGAGCATCATCATCTGTAATACTCAACTTAATATTATGCTTCTATTTTAATGGCCAACATTTTGCGTCATAAAGCATTATAGGTCTCACCTCCATCTTATAGAATATTCCCTTAAGTTTGAGATGTACTTTTCTATCACACAACATGCCCGATACATTTCTCCACTTCAACCAACTAACTTGAATTCTACTAATAATATCCTAATCTATCTTACCATCACTCTGAGCAATTAACCCAAAATATCTAAAATGTGTACCCTTATTAATGAATTAATCACTTAAAAGTCATAAACCCATCATTAGATTTATTACTACTAAAATTACGCTCAATGTATTTGGTTTTAGATCAACTTAAACGAAAACCTTTAGATTCTAAGGCTGACCTCAATAATTCATGTTTACCTTCAACTCGCTCTCTAGTCTTATCAATAAGAAAAATATCACCAGCAAAAGGCAAACACTATGGTACATCCTCTTACAAATGTCTAGTAAAAACTGTTGAAATAGTTGCAACTTAGTTCTTGATTGTTGATATTCTTGTAACATGTTTGTTTTTTATGATTCCAAATATTATTGCTTTGATTATTATTTCTCATAACATACTTTAGATGTATTATTTTTTTGTTCGTGTATACTAACATTTCAGAGAAATCATACTCCAAATTATTGCAGACTTCAAATTAGATTAGTTTAAAATTTATTGTAATTGAAGCATGTAATTTTCATTTTATTGAGTCTGAGAGAGTGTGATTGTAATTGAGTAACTATGCACACACACATCGGGAGAGAGTTTGAAATCAAATTTTTATAAATTGATCGTACTATATGATTTATTTTCATACAGGACGATCTGATCAGTTATTTTCCCTTTCGAGCAGTCAAATGAACAAAAATAAATTTTTTCTAAGTATTAATCATACAGTACGATCACATTTCGTACATGCATTCTAGAGTATGAAATGGAAGGGTTCCTGGTCGCGTTAAAACTTTTTTTTTTTTAAGTATGGATCGTAGTGTACGATCACATTTCGTATATGCCTTATAGAGTACGAAATTGTGAGGTCCCTCTTCGTCCCAACTTTTCATCTTGATGAGTTTGAAAAATTTATGAATTGATTGTACCATACGATGTCGTCATCGTATGTACGCTGTTGAGAGTACAAAATGGATGGATCTCTTTTCATCCCTACGAACTTAAAATGTTTCGTAGCTGATCGTACCATACGTTGTCATCATGTACGTATGCCATCCAGGGCACGAAATTGTGGGGTCCCTCTTCGTCTCGATGAAGATGAATAATTTTCTAATTGTTCGTCTCGAACGAACTTGGTTCGTACCAAACGATGATCGTGTATGAAATGATTTCGTAGCGATTCACAGCAGGTTCGTACGCAATAGTTTTTTGAACTGTTCGTACGTACGAAATCCGATCATACTGTATAATCGTGTACGCTCAAAATTAAAAATTTTAATTTTCTGGATGGTTTTTGTTGTCTTTTGTATAAAAGATCCACTAAAATTGTTGTGAAAAAGTCTTGTCTTCGTGATTTTTCAAGGGCAATTGAAAGAGAGAGTGTGAGAGACTATTTGAGAGAGATTTCTTGCAAGTGAAGTGTGAAGGGTTTACAAAATTATTCAAATGTAAGGATCTCTTTGTGATTTTGGTTGTCACTCTTCTTCTTGTCTTTCTAGTTGCTCATGAGAAGATCTTTGGAGAAGATCTAATTCTCTGCCGACACTTGGAGAGTGTGAATAAACAACGGTTCTCTACCGACACTTAGAGAGTGTGAACAGACGACAGTTCTCTGCTGACACTTGGATAGTGGGAAAGGATGATAGTTCTCTGCCGACACTTGGAGGGTTTGAACAGACGACGATTCTCTGCCAACACTTCGAGAGTGTGAAAGGATGATGGTTCTCTACCGCACCGAGGATTGTTGGAAGTGAGGATTTGTAAAGGCTTCTCCGCCTTATTTTGAGGGCAAAATGAGAGCACTTTGGTAATAGTGCAATACTTAAAGAGTGAGTCTTCAGGGAGTGGATGTAGGTCATGTTTGATCGAACTACTATAAATTTTTGTGTCTATTTAAATTTTCGCATTTTATTTGTGCAAGCTATCTGTTGTGGTTGAAAATTTCTTTTAAAAACTTTAATTAACTTTCTACAAAATTCCAATGAGTTTTCTATCTAAAAATTTAAGAGTAAATTTTTAAATTACCAATTCACCCCTCCTCTTGGTTAGCCTTGGGATAATAGCTTAGGCTTAACAACTTAATCAAGATTCAATAAGTGGTATCAGAGCTTTATTTCGAAACCATAAGTTTATACTACTCTTTGATAAACGAGAATGACTTCTTTTGGAAACTGAAACACACCTGAAAGGTATTCGATCACTAGACCTCCGTTATTTGACAATATCCCTTTCGATTTTTTTGAAAAACACGCATGTCTATACTTTTATAATCTTAGATTATCACATGTATATTTTAGTTCAACAAGGGTATACTAGGCCAACTAGATTAATTGATTGCATTAGAGTTGAAATACCCTTTGCTGATTGGACTATAGGAGAATATGACTTAGCACAACTAAATGCAAAATATTTAAATATTTTCTTTTGTGCACTTAAGTCAGAAGATTACATGTGGGTTTTCACTTATAAAAGTGGAAATTACATATGTGATAGATTTTGTATTACTTTCGAAGGGACTAATGAAGTAAATCAATTTAGATTAAACATCTTGTTATATGACCATAAATTATTTCGCATGAAATCTAATGAATCTATTTCTGACATGTATACAAGATTCACTCAAATAGTCACTTCTTTGCACCCATTAGATAGGAAACTAATGAACGTTGAAATGATTAATCAAATTCTTCATTATTTGCCAATTGTTTATGATGCAAAAATAACTACTATTACAGAGTTTAAAGATTTAAATATTTATTCTATTGATAATTTTTTTGGTTCACTAATTGCTTACAAATAAGGAGTGAGTCAAAAGAAGATTAATGCATGTGAACAACGAAAGGAGAAGATCATTGCACTGAAAGTGGAGGAGTCGGAGAGTGATCTGTCACAACCTGAAGATGAGAACGACGTCTTCTTAATGATTTGAAAATTCAGAAGTTTTCTTAAAAGAAAGCAGAGGAGATGCCAAAAGTGGAACATAGGTAAGTTTAATAAAAATGTTAAGATTTTTAATGATATTATTTGCTACGAATGTAGGAAACATGAACACAAAATCAGATTGCCCAAATCTAAAAGCCACTTCTAGCAAGGAAAAAGTAGAAGAGAAAGCAAATATGAAGAAGGGGAAGAAGAGATTTCAGAGAGCTTTTTGGATGGACTCAGCTTCGGATTCGTTAGAAATAGAAAAAGTGTAGGAAGTCACCAACCTATGTTTAATGATCGGTAATCTTGATCAGTCAGATCAAAAAGATGTATGTGACTTAACTTATTTTGATTTATTAGAAGTTTATAAAAGAATTCATGATGCATATAGAAAATTTAAAAAAATGCATGCTAATTTAACCCTTGAAATGCAAGAATTGTAAAAAAGAACATGAAATCTTTAGGAAAGATCATGCACTGATAGATAATAACCACATGAGCACACTTAATGAATTTTATGACTTGAATAAAAATAATGATATTTTAAAATCATTTTATGCTCGATTGAAAAAAGAATTTAAGGATTTTAAGGATGAATCAGAGAGTAGAAAGTATTATTTGAATTATGGTAAGAATGTGCTAGAAGATTTAAACACATTTCTTAAATTGAAAATAAAAGCTCTTGAAGAAAATAGGAAAACCCCAACACTTGAAGATTTTACGAATCCTATTTTTAGATCCAAAATTTTAGAACCCGGGAAGAGAGAGTAATTATAGATGATTAAGAAATCCATTTCCTGTAGTTAAATATTTTTCTTATGGGATAATTTAATATATTGCACACACTTATACTTTAAATAGAAAAACTCATTTAGTGTGGAGACTTAAGATATATAAACCTAATCATATCATACATGCATCTAGTTTTATTTTGTCAAAAGGAGAACCCAAACTTGTTTGGGTTCCCAAGTCTAACATTTGATTATTTTGCAGGCACGCTCTCATACAAAATCTCGTGAGAGCATTTAGTACCTGAACAACGGTTACTCAAAGCATATGATTGGAGACACTACACAATTTATAACGCTGGAAATTAGGAATGATGGCAGGGTTACACTGAGAGATAATACCACTAGGAAAGTGGTTGGCACATATATGATCATAAACTTGCAAAATTTTTTCATTGAAAATGTGTTACTTATAGAAGGCTTAAAGCACAATTTGTTAAGTATTAGTCAGCTATATGATAAAGGATACAGTGTAAATTTTTTTCCACTTACTGCATATTGAGCCAAAATGGAAATGATGTTTTGCATGAAATATGAGTAAACAATATTTATATGTTAGATTTTAATTGTATTAAATCTCCTAATACTTTTTGTTTGAAAACTATTTCTTATAAATCATGATTATGACATAGGAGACTTTGTCACTATAGCATGAAAAATCTTAGGAAAATTATCCAAAAGAATTTGGTTAGAGGTATATCAAAATTAGACTTTACTAAAGATAATCTTTGCTATACATGTCAATTAGGAAAATATGTGAAGTCCTCATTTCATTTCAAAAATGATTTTAGAACTAATAAACCTTTGGAGATTTTATATATAGACATTTTTGGACCGAATGGCACTATAAGTCTAGGAGGATAGGTAAAATAACTCCCAGAAGATTGAAGATTAATTTGGAAGAAAATTTGAAGAAAGAAAATTCATTTTCTAGAGATTTAAAATTTTCTAAAAAAACCACCATTAGGAATTGATTTTAGGTGAACCTAGTGAGGTTGTTAGGACTATGCGTGGACTTAATAAAGAAGTCAATCATTCTGCCTTTATTTTTATAATAGAACCCATAAATATAAATCAAACACTTTCAGATGAATTTTAGATTTTGGCAATGCAAAAAAAATTAAATTAATTTATAAGGAATGATGTTTGGGAATTAATTGCAAGGCTAAAAGATCAAAGTGTAGTTGAAATTAAGTGGGTACTTAAAAATAAAATGAATGATTTAGAAGTTATTGTTAGAAATAAGGCTAGATTGGTGGCTAAGAGATATAATCAAATTGAAGGAATTGATTTTGAGGAAAATTTTTCCCCTGCAGTGAGACCTGAAGTAATTAGGGTTTTATTAGTATTTGTCGATTTTAGAGGATTTAAATTATATCAAATGGATGTTAAAAGTGCCTTTTTAAATATGGTGATACAAAAAGATGTTTATGTTGAATAACCTCCAGGTTTTAAAAAATTATAAATACCCAAATCATATTTTTAAATTAAAAAAGGCATTATATGGATTGAAACAAGCACTTAGGGTTTGGTGTGAGAGGTTAAGCACTTTCCTATTTGAGAGATCTTTTGAAAAAAAGAAGTGTGGACACCACTCTATTTGAAGAGATTGGGAGATGATATACTCATTGTATAAATTTATGTTGATGATATCATCTTTGGATCTACAAATAAAAATATTTATAATGATTTTTTTAAAATAATGAGTAGTGAATTTGAGATGAGCCTAATGAAAGATCTTAGTTACTTTCTAGGTTTTAGTATTAAGCAAATTGAGGAGGGAGTTTTTCTTAGTCAGTCAAAGTATGTTAAGGACATCCTCAAAAAGTAGGAAATGGATAATGTTAAACCTGTTAGTACACTATGAGTTTCTCAGTTCAGTTGGATAAAGATTCAATGAGAAAATCCGTTGATAAAAAAAATAGAAGAATTATGTGATCTTTACTTTACTTGACTACTAGCAGACTTGATATTATGTTTAGTCTTTGTTTGTGTGCTAGATTTCAATCAGATCCAAAGAATCATATTTGAAAGCACTAAAATAATTTTGAGATATCTCTTGGGACTTAGAATTTAGGGATTTGATATCCTAAGTTTAGTTATTCATTTAAAATAATTGGTTATTTAGATTCGGACTTTGCAGGTTGTAGGGTTAATCGAAAAGGTATATATGGAACTTGTCAATTCATAGAAAATTCTTTAGTTTCTTGATCCAGTAGAAAACAAAATTTTGTTTTCCTATATACTGCTAAAGCTGAATATATTGCATTAGAAAGTTGTGCAGCATAATTTTTTTGGTTGAAATAATAATTGATTGATTTAAGATTTATAATAGGCATAATTCTAATTTATTGTGATAACACTAGTGTCATTTGAATTTTAAAAAATCATATTCAACATTTTAGAACCAAACATATAGACATACGACATCATTTCATAAGGGATCATGTATCCAAAGGAGAAATTGAATTGAATCATGTTTCAACTGAAAATCTTGCATACATTTTTACAAAATCACTAGCTTTTGATACTTTTAGCACATTATGAACAAAGCTAGGTGTGATCGATCTTAATGCTTAAACAAAAATCTTCTGCAAACTTGATAATTTGTTTTCTATCTTTTGTGTTTTCGATTGTTTGTGTTTTGTTTTTTTGTGTATGTTTCTATTTTTCATGTTTCTTGTTTTTGTTTTTATGTTTTTGTTTTTGAACATGTTTTCACACATTGAAATTTCCATTTCTAAATGATCGTGCTAATTTTTCTTAGTATTTTATTCATACTGTACGAAATTATTTTCATCATCTCTTAAATTCTGTAGCATGTCGATCGTTGTTTTGGTTCTAATGCGCAAAGTTTGATTTTTGAATACATATCATATTGTATAATATTTATATCGTCTCAGACGATTTATATTCATTCGTTTATATGCACCTAGATAATTATTTAGGCAAAATCAATTGTTATAACTGATCGTACGTATGAAATTTTATTTCGTACGTACGAACCACATGTCATTCAATGTGGGGAACGAACCTAACCGTCATTAAAACAATCTTAAATAACTGTTCATCCCGGACGAACACTTGTTCGTCTATACGATCGTTTGGTCAAAAAGCATGCACGAAAGGATGCTTCATAACTTGCGTGATTATGAAAAGTCCTTTCATTTTGAACATATTCGTTTGTACATACAAAATTATTTTCGTCGTGTATGAACCAACTATTGTACATGCGAATGGTCATTTTTCTTTAAATAAGAGGGTTTTAGAATTCATTTTCATTCACTTCAAAAGCCCTTATAGTCCTTTCCATCTTAAGAAATGGTCAGTTATAGCAAGCATGGTAGAGTCACTAAGGGATCATTTCCTAGGAGTGGAGAAAAACTTTCTATCTAGAGCAAATAAGAATTCTTTCCTTATATTTGTCTCTGCTAAAATTACTCGTAGACTCTTACTCCAAGAAGACATTCACTTTCAAGTCATGCCTCTTTTCACCACCACTCAATTTACCTTCATCCTAACTTTGATTCATGCCTACAATAAAGAAATATTTCAATATTTTCTGGAAAATATGTCTTTTAGTTCTGATGAAAGTAGGATAAGATCTTATGTCCTAAAAAAAAGGGTAGAAATCACTAAGAGTTGAAAACTTTTCTGCATTTAAAAACTCAAGGGATTAAAGCACACACAATGACCTCCAAATTTGATTTTGATTAGTCTGAAATAAATAAAGTTCATAGAGGGGTTACACAAGCAAGTCATTTTCCTAGGGTCTATACCTTACACCAAAATGCGAGGATATAATTCAGCATATTCTTAGAACTTCAATAATTCCTATCACGACTAGACAACCAATAGATGAAGCTTAACTTATTCTTAATTATATTCATGGACTTTCTGAAAATGGGCATTTTTCTCATAGGAGGAAGAAGAATATTGTCTTAGGACATCTTGTGACCTATATTTTAAAAAAGAAATACAACATTGTTCATCCTGAGCCTTCACTTGAAATGCCAATCTACTTCATCAATGCTTTGTTTCAAGCACTTTTTAGGAAGAATGATAATGCAAGTGAGGATACTGAAGGATAAGAGGGAGCACCAACACTTGTACCTGCACCTGCTTAGGGATCTGACTTTTAGGAGATGATCCAACGCTTTGACCGTCTAGAGAGTCAATTTGATCAACATTTTGATCAAATTCAGACTCACCTTAACCTGCAGGATGCATAGTACTAGAACGACATGGGTTGGAAGGTGTACTTTTTATGTGTTGTCTTTGCCAGTCCATTGAGATGTGTTGATCTTAGTGATATTTTTCGATGTTTTATGTACTTGTCTTTATTTAGCTCTTGTGTTGATGTTTTGTTGTCTTTGTGTTGTGATTTGATATCAATTGTTCTTTAATGTATTTCATCTTTAAATTGATATAAATAAAAAAAATGTCCTGTTTTGATTAGTTGCTTTTGTTCATTGTTTGAAATGTAAGTGTGCCTATATGATATTTTTTTGTTAATTGATCTAAAAAGTGTTATAAATTAACTATAATACAAAAATTAATTTCATTATGAAAACTAATTTTTTAAAAATATATTAACTTATAACTCGATCTAGTTAAGATTATTAATCTCATTTTCCTTTTAGGCATACAAAATTTTAATATTATTATTGTAATTTTGATGTCTTATTATTTTTTATTTTTCTTTTCAATATAATCATCTTTGTAAATTAGAGAAGTTTAATTTTTTAAATTATTAATTTTGAAAAGATCAAATTAAAAAAAAAATATATAATGTGTACAAAAATCGAAAGAATGCGCAATGATTTGCAAATTGAAAAGAGATATAAAATTAGCCGAACTATAAAAGAAGCATAAAGTGTGCCAAAAATATATGAAAAGATGCACAATGTCGTTAATTGATAATATTCTTTTCTCTATATTTTAATCTTCCAATTCAAGTCAATCTAATTTTCAATTATATTTTATATTGAAAATTAAAATTATCTAATCTTTATTTTGTCACTTTTGCAATAATTCTCATTACCTAATTGTCTAGAATGTTTCATGACTTTGATTAAATTTTTTTATCTGTGTTATAATTTAATTTATATATTTTGAATCTTTCCTTTTCACCTAATGATCATTAACTTTGTTATTGCAATCATAGTTCAATCTCTTTGAAGATCAATTACTAAGGTTTCTCATGCAATTTCTTCCATTTCAACTATCTTTTTTTCTTTTTTATTGTTGTCAAAAGGGGAAGTAGTAATATTATTTATTTGATTGGTGATCATTTTTATTTTAATATTATTTATTTGATTAATAATATTATTTGTTTGATTTGATGATCATTTTTGTTTTAATATTGTTTGTTTGATTTGGTGATCGCTTTTGTTTTAATATTGTTTGTTTGATTTGGTGATCACTTTGTTTTTGTGTTTAGGATTTTTTATTTGTGAAAATTTTTGAAAAAAAAGTTGTGCTCTTCAAGAAATTTCCTTTATTCACATGTTTATTCTTATAGGGGGAGCTAAGGAAAAATTTAGTGTATATAAGTTTACTCAAACAATAATTGTTTTGACATCATCCAAAAGGGGAAGATTTTAGAGATAGTTGCAACTTAGTTCTTGATTGTGATATTCTTGCAACATTTTTATTTTTGATGATTCCAAATATTATTGTTTTGATTATTATTTCTCCTAACATACTTTGGATTCATTATTTTGTTATTCATGTGCACTAACATTTCAGGAAAATCATACTCCGGATTATTTAAGACTTCAAATTAGATTAGTTTAGGATTTATTATAAATGAAGTTTGTATTTTTTATTTTATTGAGTCAGAGAGAGTGTGATTGTAATTGAGTAATTGTTCACACACAATGGGGGAGAGTTTGAAATCTAATTTTTTTAAACTGATCGTATTGTACGATTTGTTTTCGTATGGGATGATCTGATCAGTTATTTTCCCTTTCGAGTAGTCAAACGAACATAAACAATTTTTTTTTAAGTATTAATCATAGTGTACGATCACATTTCATACATGCCTTACAGAATATATTATACTGCATATATGAAACTCAAAAAGCTGCAAGCTAAGTTGAATATAAAGTATTCAAATTTATAAAAAGAATGAAATCCTTAGAAATGATAATGCATTTATTGTTAGCAATTGCATAAAATTATTAAATGAATTTAATGATTTAAACAAAAAGCATGAACTATTGAAATCATCTCATACTAAACTTGAAAATGATTTTAAAGTATTCATGGCTGAATCAGATAAAAAAACATGAGTTGAAATTTGATAATTTGACTTTAAAAAATACAAACTCATATCTTGTAGAAAAATTGAATGCCATTAAGGCAGCAAGAAACTGCCTACAGTTGCATAATTTTATAATCTTGATTAGAAGTGTATAATTTCAAAACCTAGGAAAAGATAATATAACTCACATAGAATGATAAGTCCTTTCCTGGAGTTAAATGTTTTTCGTATTGATTGGTCATATCTCTCACACTTGTACGATTCATAGTATAACACATATAGTGTGGAGACCTAAGATACATAAATGAATACATATCAAACATGCATTTAGATTATTATTACCAAGAAGAGAACCCAAACTTGTTTGGATTTTCAAGTCTAACATTTGATCATTTTATAGAAGCACTCTCTTATAAGTCCTTGTGAGATCATTTGGTACCTAGACATCAGATATTTGAAGCATATGACAAGAGACATAACATAATTCATATCGCTAGAAGCTAGGAATGGAGGCAAAGTGACACTAGGAGACAATACCATAAGGAAAGTTGTAGGTACATATATGATTGGCAATAAGAATAAATTTTTCATTAAAAATGTATTATTGGTTGAAGGCTTAAAATATTACTTGTTAAGTATTAGTCAACTTTGTGATAAAAGTTATAGTGTTAAATTTTTTCCCATAAGCTGCATTATATGTCAAAATGGAATTGATATGTTACATAGAAATAGGGTAAATAATGTATATATGCTTGATTTAAATTTTGTTAAATCTTCTAATACTTTTTATCTCAAAATAATCATTGATGAATCATCGTTATGGCATAGAAGACTTTGTCATGCAAGTATGAAAAACTTAGGAAGATTATCCAAAAAGAGTTGGTTAGAGGGATAACCAAACTAGACTTTACTAAGTATCACCTATGTGATGCATGAAAATTAGGAAAACAGGTGAATTCATCTTTACATTTAATTAAGGATCATAGAACTAGCAAACCATTGGAAGTCCCATACATGGAACTTTTTGGACTGGTTATCACTATAAGTCTATGAGGTAAAGTTTTTAGGTTTGTACTCGTCGATGATTTTTCAAGATTCACTTGGCTTAATTTTTTTTTTTAAGAGTGAATCATTTGATGAATGTAAAAATTTTCTACTTGGATTCAAAGAAAACTAAGGTGTGAAATTTTATAAATTCAAAGTGATCATGTAGGAGAGTTTGAAAATAAAAAATTTAAAGATTTTTATAGAGAGTAAGGAATTGATCACAATTTTTCAGTATGTAGAACTCAACAGAATGAGGTAGTTAGGAGAAAGAATAGAACTTTGATAGAAGCCGCTAGAGCCATGCTGGCTAAATAATCACTTAAAAAAAATTGATATGAAGTGGTTAGTATGGTTTATTATATTATGAATAGGTTGAACATTAAATCCAAGTTGAACAAGACACCCTATGAACTTGTTATGGGGAGAACACCTAAACTTTCACAATTGTATATTTTTTGATGTAAGGTATTCATTCACAATAATAGAAAAACTCCTTTAGAAAAATTTGATCCTAAATATTCGGAAAGAATTTTTCTAGTATATTCTAGTGTTAGCAAATCTTATAGGGTTTTTAACAAGAGAACTTTGGTAGTTGAGGAGATCACATATAGAATTTTTGATGAATATGATATTTTGGAAGAGCCAAGGTTTGAAGAAGATCATATTGAGGATATCTCCCAAGAAATTAAAATGATAAATTTAAAAGAGAAAGTTGGAACAGAAAATACTTTTCCTAGAGAATGGAAATTTTCTAAGAGTCACCCTAAAGAATTAATTTTAAGTGAACCTAATAAGGGTGTTAGAACTAGGCATGGACTTAGTATAGAAGTGAATCATTTTATCTTTATTTCAATGATTGAACCTACTAATAATATAAATCAAGCACTTTCATATGAATTTTAGATTTTGGCAATGCAAGAAGAATTGAATCAATTTGTTAGAAATGATATTTAGGAATTGATTGAAAAGCCTAAGGATCAAAATGTTATTGAAACTAAGTGGGTGTTTAAAAATAAAAGAAATGATTCAGGAGTTATGATTAGAAACAAGGAAAGATTGGTGGCCAAGGGTTATAATTAAATAAAAAGAATTAATTTTGAAGAAACTTTTGCCCTATAGTCAGACTTGAAGAGATAAGAGTATTGGTAGCCTTTGCCTAGTTTAAAGGTTTTAAATTGTATCAAATGGACATTAAGAGTGTCTTTCTTAATGGCGTGATACAATAGGATGTTTTTGTTGAGAAACCTCTAGGTTTAGAAAATTCAAAATTCCCAATTATGTGTTTAAATTGAAAAAGGCAATATATGGACTAAAATAGGCATGTAGGGCTTGATATAAGAGGTTAAATACTTTTTTATTAGAAAAATCATTTATTAAATGAAGTGTGGACATCACTCTCTTATTAAAAAGGATAAGAGATGACATACTCATTATTCAAATATGTTGATAATATCTGATTTAGATCTACCAATGAAAATCTTAGTGATGATTTTTCAAAAATAATGAGTAGTAAATTTGAAATGAATTTGAAAGGAGACTTGAGTTAGTTTCTTAGTTTTAGCATAAACTAAAATGAGAAAGGAACATTTCTTAGTTAGTTGAAGTATATTAAGGACATCCTCAAAAAATATGAAATAAATAATATTAAACGAGTTAGTACACAAATGAGTTCCTTAGTGTAGCTAGATAAAGATTCTAAAAAAAATCTTTTGATCAAAATAATTTTAGAGGAATACTTTGATCATTACTTTACTTGACTACTAGCAGGCCATATATTATATTTAGTGTTTATTTGTGTGCTAGATTTCAAGCTAATCCAAAGGAATCACATCTGAATAATGTTAAGAGAATTATGAGATATTTTTTGGAAACTCAAAACTTAGGGATTTGGTATCCTAAGCACAACTTTTCTTTTGAAATCATTGGATATTCTTATTTAGATTTTATAAGATGTAGGTTTGATCAGAAAAGTACTTCTTAAACTTATCTATTCATAGGAAACTCTCTTGTTTCTTGGTCTAGAAAAAAAATAGAATTCATTAGCCCTTTCTATTACTGAAGTAGAATACATTACCTTAGATAGTTGTGTGGCACAGGTTCTTTGGTTAAAACAACAATTGATTGACTTAGAATTTTCAATTGGCACTATTCTATTTTTTTGTAAAAATACAAGTGTCATATGAATTTCAAAGAATCTTATTCAACATTCTAGAATCAAGTATAATTAAATAAGGTATCACTTCATTAGGGATCATGTAGCTAAAGAAGAAATTGAATTACATCATGTTGCTACTGAGAATCAACTTGCAGACATTTTCATAAAACTATTAGCATTTAAAATGTTTAGCACTTTAAGAACCATATTACGTGTGATTGATCTTAATGCTTAAAATTGAAATACTATAAATTGGATTTGTCATGTATTGATGTATTTGTTTGTTTGTTTTCTTAGGTTTTTTATTAGAGTTTGTTTGATTGTGTGTTTTTGTTTGTTTTTATTTTGTTAGTTTTGAGTTTTTAGTTTTAATTTTCTTGGTAGCATATCATCGGATCTTGAGTGATTGGTTTTTGAAAAGGTTTTTTGTTTATTAAGTCTTATATTAATTGTTTTCTTTATATTATACAATTTTTTTTGTACTATAGGAATTTTATAGCGTGTACATGTATTTTCTTAGTTGAGCATGCAAGATTGAAAACTTTTAATGCATATCAAATTTTATGATGTCATCATCATTTGTATAATATTTATTTTTTTTCATCTATATGATTAGGGATGATTTTTTTTCCAAAAGTCAGTTATTAATTATGGATCGTACATACGAAATCACATTTAGTCTATATGATCCTTTTATCAATTTCTCATGTGGACGAACATAACCGACATAAATGATCTTTAATATTATGATCGTCCGGGACGAATAGGAGTTCATCTGTACAATCGTTTGGTTAAATGGACTAGAGAAATGATGCATCGGGACTAATAGTTTACAAAACATTATTTCATTTTTGATCATTTCTATACATATGTATGAAATATTTTTCATCCCTTATGATTTTAAAATCATATGTATGATCAAAATTTCCTACTGTATGATAGGTCAATTTCTTTATATTGAAAGGTGGTGGATGATTTTTTCTTCACATTTTCATTTAATCCTAAATCATCTTGTGTTCAAGATTTACGAATGGCAAGTAGTAGCAAACATCCTCGTATCTCTAAGGGCTTATCATCTCGCTCTAGTATAGATGAGAACTTCTTTTTTAAAGAAAGTAAGGAAGCCTTTGATCGTTTCGTGGTAGCCAGGATTACCCCCTCTCGACTCCTTATTCAAAGTGACATGAACTTCTCTATTATACCCCTTTTTGCCTCAACCCATTTTTCTTTTATCCTTACCTTGATTTGTGCTTATCATCAAGAAACTTTCCAAACTTTCTTATGAACATGAAAGTGAACCAAAATCATACTAAGATGACCTCTTATGTCTTTAAGCAGCATGTTGAAATAACTAATAAAGATTTAGGAAACTTCCTTCACCTTAGGACTTCGGGGTTATAGCACACACCTTGATCTCTAGAATGGATTTTGATTGGTAAAAATATATATCAAACTCTTAGAGGTGTTGCATAAGCAAGCCATCTTTCTTGTGTGTATACCCTTAACCAGATTGCCATAATCATCCAGCATGTCTTGAGAACTTCTATCATTCCCAAAGCTGGTGATCATATGAATTTGACTCCTCTTTTGTCTACTATCACATACTTGATCATGACTAAAACTCCTATTGACGAAGCCCAATTAATCACAGACTATATCTATAAACTTTCTGATATTGGACTTCCCACAATAGGATGAAGAAAAATGTGACCTTAGGACACTTAGTTGCCTACATTTTAGAGAAGAAGTACAACCTAAACAATAATGATCCTCCCACTCAACTTCTCATTTACTTTATCGATGCCTCTTTTTGTGCACTTTTTAGTCAGGATCAAAATTATAAGGGAGAAGATTTTGAGGGAGAAGAAGGATCCCCAGCTCCAGCACCTACACCTACACTTGGAACCAATCAAACTTTCTATCAAGAAATGGTCCAAAATTTTGACAGACTAGAATGTCATTTCGATCAACATTTTGATCAAATTAAGAATCACCTGAACCAACAGGATGCGAGGTACAACGAATACATGGGATGGATCTGAGGGCAATTTGACTCGGTCAATACTACTGTAATTATGATTAGTAGCTACTTTATGATGTTCAACCTTCAACCACCTCCATACCATGTCCATCTGGATTTTAGATGTTGCTTCTGTGTTGTACTTGCTGTTAAGTTTTTTATACTTGATCATGAGATGTTTTTTTTTTTTTTTGTGATTTCATGTGTTTATTTTGTGGTTTTTCAGGTTTTAATATGATGTAATATTTATGTGTGTTTCAAATGATGAATGGAATGATGGAAATGATGTTTTGACATGTATTAAAAATACTCTTCTTGAAATGTTTATGTTTTTGGAGACAAATCATTTGCAGTTGATCTCTAGAATAGAATTTTGAATTACTTTGCTCTACAAATTAATTTCCTTGCAAAATTTAATCTTTCAAAAATTTAAATTACATTATGACTAGATGTAGAATAGAAGATCAATTTCATGTTCTTATAGACAAGTATAATTTAGCTATAATTGTTGCGCAAAATAGATGTATTATTTTTTTTTCTTTTTCAATGTGTTTATTTTTGTTAATTATTGAAATTTATGTTAAGATTCTTTTATAATGAAAAGACTACAAATGTAAAAAGATGCACAAAACATTCCAAACTTGAAAAGATGTATAAAATATGTCACTTGTTTAAAAAGATATATAATATTCACCAAAGTGAAAAGGTGCATAAAATTAGTCCAATCTGAAAAGATGCACAAAGTGTGCCATAAAAAATTGAAAAGATGTGCAATGTTGCAAATTAAAAAATTCATACTATTCTTTTCTTTATCATTCTGTCTCTTATATAAATCCATATAATCCGCAATAATCTTCACTATTGAATTAGAAATTAGTTAATCTTTATTTCATTATTTTTGCTATAATTATTTTTATTTGATTTGTCTATAATAAATAGTGAATCTGGTTAATTTTTCTTATCTTAATTTTTTTATAATTTAAATTTTTTTTTCTTTTTAGCATTAAGAAGTTAATGTTGTATTTGCAATTAGTTTAAAATCGTCTTCTTTATCAACTATTTTGATTTATCCATAGAAACTTATTATTTTAAGATGTGCTTCTCTTTTTGTTATTGTTAAAAGGGAGAGTCATTAGTTATTGTTTGATGTATTATTTGTTTGATGTTATTTGATATTTATTATGATTATTTATTATGTTAGTTTTGTGATGTGTTTATTATTTATTGTGCGTGTTTTTTGTTGTATTATTTTTGTTTCTTTTTAATTTATTATTGTGTTTTTTATTTTTATTGGAATCCCTTATATTAAATTGTTCATTCATTTAGGGGGAGCTTAGAATAAAAATTACCTTTAAGTGTTAGCTCAAGTAATAATTATTGTGCTATCATAAAAAAGGGGAAGATTGTTGCAACTTAATTTCAAAATTATTTTTTTATATAATATGAGTTTTTTATGATACCAAAATATTATTTTGTTGATTACTATTTCTCTTAACACATATTGGAAAAAAAAAGTTTATGTTGTTTATGTGTACTAAATTTCAAGAAAATCATACTCTAGACTACTGAAGACTTTAAAACAAGTTAGATTAGAGTTTCTTATGATTGAAGTCTGTAATTTTTCAATTTTTCTTGAGTCTAAGAGAGTGTGATTGTAATTGGGTAACCGTGCACACACACACACACACACTAGGGGAGTGAGTCAAAACTTTTATTTTTAAAACTATTCATACTATATGATTCTTGAATCGTACTGGACGATTTGATTGAAATAACTAAGTTAATCAAATTATGCCTTGGAAATTTTCTTTTGAACTATTCGTACTGTATAAATTTGGATTCGTACAAATGATGTCTAGAGTATAAAATAGATATATACCTTTTCGTCCCAAAGGAACTCCCCAAATTTTGAACTGATCATACTATACGAAGTGAGGTTCGTACAAACAACGTTCAGAGTATGAAATGGGTGCGTACCGGTTCATCCCGTATGAACATCTAAATTTTTTGAACTATTTGTATTATACAAACTTGGGTTCATACAGAAAATATCCATAGTAAAAAATGGGATCATCTATGTTTATACCATACAAAGCATGATTTCATTTAATAGTTTGTACTGTATGATGTAGAGTTCATATAAATGATGACCAGCGTATAAAATGGGTTCATACAAAATCATATCAGATAATTTATTCAGTTTTAAACTATTTGTACTATACAATATCAGTTCGGACATGCGATTGACATAATATAAAATCAGGTTCGTACAGGATCATACATCAGTTTTTGAATTGTTCGTGTGTATAAAATATGATCATACTGGATGATCCAAGTACGTTCAACTTGAAATTTTTAATTTTCTGGACTGTTTTTTCTTGTCCTACATATATAGTAGTCATAAAAACTGACTATTCAACTTCTTCTGTGAGTTTTCTCCTGGGCGTGATAGTTAAAGTATTTTGGGAGAGTTTTTGGGAGTGACGATTGAGAGATCTTACAAGTGGATTTTATGAAGGGTTCATAAGGTTGCCTAAGGGTGAGGATCTCTTTATACGTTCTTCAAATCTCTACCCTACATCTTTGAAGACTCTTGAGAGAAGATATTTGGAGAAGATATGGTACTCTACCAACACCAGGATGGTGAAAAAGGATATTGGTACTCTGCCATCACCAGGAGGGTGAGAAAGGACACCGATACTCTACCATCACTAGGAGGATGATAAAGGATACTGGTACTCTATCATTATTAGGAGGGTGAGAAAGGATGTTGGTAATCTATCGTCACTAGGAGGGTGAGAAAAGATGATGGTACTTTAGCTCACTGAGGTTGGTGGAAGAGAGGTTGTTGTAAGGGCTTGCCCGCCTTACTGAGGGAGCAAAAAGAGAGTCACTATGATGTAGTGCAATACCTGAAGGAGTATTCAAGGATTTGACATAGGTCTAGTTGGACCGAACCACTATAAAAATTGGTGTTCTTTTATCTTTGCTTTTTATTGCTTTTTATTTTCTTCATCTTTAATTTTAATGGTTGAAAAATATATTTGAGAAAATTTTAATTATCTTGTAAAATATCTAAATCAATTTTCTAAATTACCAAAAAAATTTTAAATAACTAATTCCCCCCCCTCTTGATTAGCCTTAGGACTGTTGTATTATGTTTAAGAATCTATTTGAACTTTCAAGTGATCTTAGAGCCTATATTCAAAAAATAAGGTTTAGATAACTTTTTGAAAACAAGGAATGGAATGTGGTTGAATTGAGGAAATTATTTGGTAGTGAAATGGTGGAGCTCATTTTACACACAAAAATAATGTGTGATCAACGGGAGGATAAACAGGAGTTGATATACAAGAGATCGGGGAGATCAATTTCTAGAATGATTGCTGAAGCCAGATTTCAATATCAGCATGAGTGTAAATATTCAAAATAGATGAAAAAAGCTAAACTAAGCCCAAGGGTAGAAATTTTCTGCTGGAGACTATTCAAGGAAGCTATTCCAATTTACCATTTTCTGGTTCATAGAAGACTGCAAGGAACTGAAGTATGTCCAAGGTGTATGGAAGACATTGAAGATATGGAACATATTCTATTCAAATGTATCAAGATTAAGGAGACGTTGTCATATATTAACAAATGGGGATTTGGAATTTCTTTCTTTGAAAAATTTCAAGATTGCTGTAGTTGGATGGATCAAACAGCAGCTCACAATGGTATGATTCTCAATTTATTCTTCAATGTCCTATTTTTTTGGAAGGCTAGAAACAAGTTTACACATTATAAAGTGGTTGAAGGTGCTATTTCGGTGGCTGCTAATGCAGTTTGCTATTCTTCTATATCTAAATTGATTGTTAATGCTAATTCGGATCAATGGGATGCTAACCAGTCCCTTAGGCTGTCCAAAACTTGGCTTCCCCCTCCACCCGAATGGTTAAAAATCAATGTAGATGCTTCTCTTGACACTTCTTATAAAGTTGGTATAGGAGGTGTTATACGTGATAGCAAGGGGAGATTCTTATTGGCTTTTGGAAAAAAATACATTCATTGGGATGTTTACCATTTAGAGCTTCTGGCTATCAAGTCTTTGAAAGAAATTATTAAATATTGGATGTTCAAATACAAGGGAACTATCATCGAAGGAGATAATGCAAATGTAATTAGAAGGCTTCAAAAGGCAAGGATTAATGACTTCAAGGATGAAGAAGACTTTGAGTTCTTTAGAGAGTTTAATTTTGTTATTTTCTCTTCTATTGATAGAGGTAGAAACAAGTTGGCCGATTGGTGTGCAAAGTATGCCACGGCTAACAATTTTATTTGGGAAGAACTTTGCTTGAATAAGATTCCTCAATCATTTGTAAAGTTATTGAAGGAGGAATCAACTTTGTAGTTATTTATTTTTATTTCCTTTGCTTTTAATGCATTTATTGCTCTTTTAAAAAAAAAAAACCTATACATCTAGAAAAAAATATGGGATAGACTTTTTATAACGTATGAAGGAACTAATGAAGTAAAATAGTCCAGATTGAATATTCTATAACATGACTATGATTTTTTTTTTTTTTGCATGAAATTAATGAATCAATCACTGATATGTATACTCATTTTATTCTAATAGTCACTTCATTGCATGCTTTAGGTAGGAAACAAATTAATTCTGAAAAAGTTAATAAAATTCTTTATTGTTTACCTACCACTTATGATGCAAGGATAATTGGAATAACTAAATCAGAAGGCCTAATTATTTATTATATTGACAATCTTCTTAGATCACTAATTTCTTTAGAGCCAGGAGTGACTCAAAGATAGATTGATGCAGGTGAAAAGAAGGAGAAAAATATTGTATTGAAAGTGGATGACTCGAAAAGTGATCAGTCACAACCTGAGGATAAAGATGATATTGCACTCATGATGAGGCAATTCAAAAGTTTCCTAAAAAGAAAGTAAAGGAGACCTTAGTAGTGGAATAAGGATAAGTTCCATAGAAATGAAAAAAAAAATCTAATGAAGTGATTTTTTATGAATGCAGGAAGCCTAGAAATATTAAATTTGATTGCTGGAATTACAAAGCTAATCCTAGCAAGGAGAAAGTTGAAGAGAAGACCAAGGTTAGGAATGGCGAGAAAAGACTACAGAGAGCATTCTTGGTGGACTCGTCATTATATTCTTCAGAAATAGAAGCAGAGGAGGAAGTCATGAACTTGTGTTTAATTGATGACAAACTTGATCAGTCAGATCAAGAGGAGGCATGTGACTTCTCCTATAATGAGTTATTTAATGTTTATGAGAAAATCTATACTGTATATAAGAAACTCAAAAAACTGCATGCTAAGTTGAACATAAATTAATCAAATTTACAAAAAGAGCATGAAATACTTAAAAATGATCACACATCTATTGACATCAATCACATAAAATTATTAGATAAATTTAATGATTTTAACAAAAAGCATAAACTATTAAAATCATTTTGTAATGAACTTGAAAATGATTTTAAAGTGTTTATGGTTGGATCAGATCAAAGAGAATATGAGTTAAAATTTGATAATTTGACTTTTAAAAAATGCAAACTCATGTCTTGTAGAAAAATAGAATGCCATTAAGGAAGGCAAGAAACCCCCTATATTTGAATAATTTTATAATCCCGATTAGAAGTGTAAAATTTTAAAACCTAGGAAAAGATAGTATAACTCATGTAGATTGATAAATCTTTTACCTTGAGTTAAATGTTTTTTTATGTGGAATGATTTCTCATATCTCTCATACTTACATGATTCAAAGTATAACAAATCTAGTGTGGAGACCTAAGATGCATAAATCATAGTATATTAAACATGCATATAGATTATTATTGTAAAGAGGAGAACCCAAACTTGTTTGGATTCCCAAGTCTAATGTTTGACCATTTTGTAGAAATGCTCTCTTACAAGTCCTCATGAGAGAATTTGGTACCTAGACATCAAATATTTGAAGTATGTGACTAGGGTGTTAATTTAGGGTCATGGGTTCGATTCACGTCAAACCCAAAACTTACCTGGCACTATTCGGATTCCAGTCGACACGGGTCAATTTTTTGGACCTGAACCTGACCCGCTTATGGTTTGGGTCAACCCAAACCAACCCGCAGACACGGAAGCGGACCGATGGCTGATGCGGGATGCACATAACTCAGAACTGATAAGGAGGTAGCGGAGCTGCCCATCGACTAACACTAGCACTGGCCTCAGGACGCGACGTGGAACTGCCTGATGACTAACGATTGATGTGACGCGATGCTAGCCTTACGACTTAATGCGATGCGATGCGACCAGGCAGGTGGGCATAGGGCAGGAGGGGTAGCCAGGGTAAGCTAGGCAGCAGGGGTAGCCAGGGTGCGGTCATTCCGTGCAAATGGTTTATGTGTCATTCCAGGTCATTCCCGGGTTCTTGGGTCAATTAGAAACCCGACCCAATTTTTTAAACAGTTATATTTTCTGGACTTGAACCGAACCCGCTTCGGGTTTGGGTCAACCCAAACCCAAAATTTTTGGGTTAGGTTCAGGTCAGGTCTAATAGTGACAGCTCTTCATATGACTTGAGACATAATATAATTCATATCTTTGGAAGCTATGAATGGAGGTAAAGTGACATTAGGAGACAATACCATAAGGAAAGTGGTAGGTACATGTATGATTGGAAACAATAATATTTTTTTCATTAAAAATATTTTATTAGTTGAAGGCTTAATATAAAACTTGTTGAGTATTAGTCATCTTTGTTATAAAGATTCTACTATTAATTTTTTTTTCATAAGATACATTATAAGCCAAAATATAATTGATATGTTGCATGAAAATAGGTTAAATAATGCATATATGCTTGGTTTAAATTATGTTAAAACTTTTAATACTTTTTATCTCAAAACAATCACTATTGAATCATAATTATCATATAGAAGACTTTTTCACGCAAGCATAAAAAATCATAAGAATATTACCCATAAAGAGTTGGTTAGAGGGATGCCCAAACTAGTTTTCACTAAGGATCACCTGTGTGTTGCATGTCAACTAGAAAAATAAGTGAAATCCTCTTTTCATTCAATTAAGGATCTTAGAATTAGCAAACCATTTGAAATCCTATACATGGATCTTTTTAGACTGGTTAGAACTATAAATCTAGGAGATAAAGTTTTTGAGTTTGTAATTATCGATGATTTTTCAAGATTCACTTAGGCCAAATTCTTATTTTATAAGAGTAAATCATTTGATGAATTTAGAAAAATTTTTACTTGGATTCGGAGGAAACTATGACGTGAAATTTTATCAATTTAAAATGATGATGGAGTGTTTTAAAATGAAATATTTGAAGATTTTTTTAGAGGGCGAGGAATTGATCACAATTTTTTAGGACGTAGAATCCCTTAGCAAAATGGGATAGTCGAAAGAAAGAATAGAACTTCAATAAAAGTCATTAGAGCCATGTTGGTTAAATATTCACTTTAGAAATATTTTTTTGCTTAAGCGGTTTGTATAGCTTGTTATATTCTAAATAGGGTGTACTTTAGATCCAATTTGAACAAGATACCCTGTGAACTTCTTAAGGGGAGAACACGTAATCTTGCACTTTTTTATATTTTTTGTTGTAATATGTTCATCCATAATAATAGAAAAACTCCTTTTGGAAAATTTGATCCTAAATCATATAAAGGATTTTTTTTTATGATATTCTAGTATTGACAAATTCTATAGGATTTTTAACAAGAGAAATTTTGTAGTTGAGGAGACCACACATATAGTTTTTCATAAATCTGGCATTTCAGAATAGTCAAGGTTGGAAGAAGATTATATTGAAGATGTCACTCTAGGAATTGAAAGATAAATTTGGAAGAAAATGTTGGAACAGAAAACACTTTGCCTAGAGAATGAAAAGTTTCTAAGAGTCATCTTAAAAAATTTATTTTAGGTAAACCTAGTGAGGGTGTTAGAACTAGACATGGACTTAGCAAAGAAGTGAATATTCTACCTTTATTTTAATAATTAAACCCACTAATATAAATCAAGCACTTTTGGATGAATTTTGGATTTTGTCTATGCAAGAAGAATTGAATCAATTTGTTAAAAATGATGTTTGAGAATTAATTCAAAAGGCCTAAGGATCAAAGTGTTGTTAGAACTAAGTGGATATTCAAAAATAAAATGAATGATTCATGCGTTGTGGTTAGAAATAAGATAAGATTGGTGGCCAAGGGGTATAATCAAATAAAAAGAATTGATTTTGAAGAAACTTTTTCCCCTGTAGCCAGACTTGAAGTGATAAGGGTATTGCTAGCCTTTGCAAGTTTTAAAAGTTTTAAATTGCATTAAATGGATGTTAAGAATGGCTTCCTTAATGAGATGATATAATAGGATATTTATGTTGAGAAACCTCTAGGTTTTGAAAATTTCAAATTCCCAAATCATGTGTTTAAATTGAAAAAGGCAATGTATGAACTAAAACAAGCACCTAGGGCTTGATATGAAAGGTTAAGCACTTTTCTATTAGAAAGGTCTTTTGAATAAATGATGTGTGGACACCACCCTATTGTTAAAAAGGATAGGAGATGACATACTTATTCTTAAAATATATGTTGATGATATCTTTTTTGGATCTACAAATAAAAATCTTTGTGATGATTTTTCAAAAATAATTAATAATTAATGTGGAATGAGTTTGATGGGAGACTTGAGTTACTTTTTTGGTTTTAGCATAAAACAAAATAAGAAAGGAACATTTCTTAGCAGTCAAAGTATATTAAGGACATCATCAAGAAATATGAAATTGATAATGTTAAACTAGTGAGCACACCAATGAGTTCCTCATTGTAGTTAGAAAAGGATCCTAAGGAAAAATTTATTGATCAAAAGAAATTTAGAAGAATTCTTGGATCATTGCTTTACTTGACTGCTAGCAGACTAGATATCATATTTAGTGTTTATTTGTGTGCTAGAATTTAAGCAGATCCTAAGTAATCACATCTGACTGTTATTAAGAGAATTTTGAGATATCTTTTGGGAACTCAAAACTTAGCGATTTCATATCCTAAGCATAACTCTTTTTTTTTGAAATTATTGCATATTCTAATTTAGTTTTTGCAGGACGTAGGGTTGATTAGAAAAGTATTTCTAGAACCTATCAATTCATAGGAAACTCTTTAGTTTATTGGTCTAGCAGAAAGTAAAATTCAGTATCACTTTCTACTGCTGAAGTAAAATACATTGCCTTAGATAGTTGTGTTGCATAGGTTCTTTGGTTAAAATAATAATTAATTGACTTAAGATTTTCAATTGGCACTATTCTAATTTTCTGTGATAATATAAGTGTCATGCATTTCAAAGAATCTTATTCAACATTTTGTTACAAACATATTTTTTGGATTATGATTTTGATGATAACAAACAAATCCTGTTTTACTCTGACTGCCTTTTCTACTGACTTTTCAGGACTCAAAGATCGCACGGAAATTAGAATCAGCTCAAGAATGGGTAGATTAGGATTGAGTCAGTCTATAATTTCTTTTTTTTTCTTGAGTCAATTGTAATTGCGTAAAGTGATTGATGTTAAGTAACCCTACACACACACACACACACTTGAGAGATTTAGAATTTGTGTTTTTACTCATATCGTCCCAGACGATATTTATATCATCCTGGACGATCGAGCTCAAAATAGAAGATCTAATCAGGATTTGTTAGTTAAGGCAGCCATAATTAACCAATCGACCTGGACGATACCTGTATCGGCCAGGACGATATGCTCAATACAGAAAGAAATTGCCACCATGATCAATTTAGGTATTATGTATTTTTAGGAATCGGCTAGGATGATAATGATATCAGCCATGATGATATTACACAATTATGCCTAAATTGAGCCATGAATCAAGGAAGTAATTAAGGATAATCAATACAATCACATCGTCTTGGATGATCGCAGGATCGATCAGGATGATCTATTCAAAAACCCTCAGTTGCTTCTGGATGATAAATATCGGCCAGCTCAAATTCAGGGCGATGCTCTGGACAATTTTCCTCTTATTTGAACTGATCGGCCGGGACGATCGTGAGATTGTCTGGGACGATCAAGCAAATTTTCAATCGTCTAGTTTGCATTAAGGGTGATGCTCTGGCCAATCTTATGAGAGTTGCACTGATAGTCCAGGACGATTTAAATATCATCTTGGACGATAAAGTCGACAACTTATAATTAATGAGCTCCTTTGAAGCTCTTCTATTTAAGAGCTCTTGTTCAACATTTTTCAACATCCTTGACTATTGTCTTGACCTAAGAAAACCTAAAGGAGAGAGAGAGAGAGAGAGAGAGAGAGAGAGAGAGAGAGAGAGAGAGAGAGAGAGAGAGAGAGAGAGAGAGAGAGAGAGAGAGAGAGAGAGAGAGAGAGAGGGAGAGAGAGAGAGAGTATCTTGTGAGGGGGAGCTTGTGAGGGGATTCACAAGGGTTGCTCCAAGCATTGTTCAACTTCTTCATCCCTAGAGTCTCTTGTCCTTGGAAGGGTTGGGAGAGGTAAGTTTCAGCAAGTTATCATGTTCTCGGCCTGCTTCAAGAGGAAGCAAAAGGAGTTGGGTTCTCTGCCTTGCCGGGAGTGGCAAAAAGAAGGTGTTTTTGTGAGGGCTTCTTTGCCTAGATGTGGGGGCTAAAGGAGAGTCACGATTGTAGTGCAATACTTAGAGGGCGCCTCCAGGGAGTGGACGTAGGTCGAGTTGACCAAACCACTATAAACCCTTGTGTTCTTATTTTTACTGCTTCAGCATTTATTTTCCTCCGCGCTTGTTTTTTGTGGTGATTTGGTTTGTGATAATCGTTCTTTTGATTTTAAAGAATCTTTAAAAATACCAATTCATCCCCTCCCTCTCTATAAGCCTCGAGCCAGTTTTATAGGGCTTAACATCTCTAACAAACTTTCAAGTGGTATCAGAGTGGGATTCATAAAAATTAAGTTTGAAAACTTTTTGAATTTTAATCCATGGCTATCTTTGGGAATCGTAATACACCGGAAGGGTATTCTATTATCCGACTTCCTTTGTTTGATAATATCCCATTTGATTTTTGGAAAACTCACATGTCTACGTTTTTACAATCTACTGATTATCGCATGTGGATGCTTGTTAAAGATGATTACACACCTCCAACTAGTAAACTTAACGACATTACTGTTCCACTTCCTTTTACTGAATGGACTTTAGATGTAGGGATTTGGCTCAATTAAATGCAAAATGTCTTAATTGCTTTTTCATGCTTTAAAATCAGAAGACTACATGCATGTTTCCACTTGCAAAACTAGTAAAGAAATTTGAGATAAATTATGTATCACTTATAAAGGCACTAATAAAGTTAAACAATCCCGTTTGAATATTCTCTTGCATGATTACGAACTTTTTCGTATGAAACTTCATGAATCAATTTCTGAAATATATACGAGATTTACTTAGATTGTTACTTCGTTGCATGCCTTAGGAAGAGAACTTTTAAACTATGAAAAAGTGAACAAGATTTTGAGATGCTTTCCTTCGTCTTTTGATGCTAAAATCATTGCAATCTTTGAATCTAAAGATTTGAATATGTATTTGATTGACAACTTACTTGGCTCACTCATTTCTTACGAGCAAGGAGTGAATCAAAGAAATCTTGATGCAGGCGAGAAAAGAAAGGAGAAAACAGTGACACCGAAAGCGCACAAATCCGACTCTTATTCTTCCGGGTCTGAGAGTGATGACATTACCTTTATCACAAGACAATTCAAAAGCTTTCTAAGGAAGATGCACAAGCATCTTCAAAGTTGGAGAAAAGATAAGGATAATAAATATTCTAAAAGATCTTCTGATGTTGTTTGCTTTGAATGCAGGAAGCCTGGACATGTCATAGCGGATTGTCCTACACTTCAAGATCACACAAGTAAAAAAAAAAAGGTGAGGAAAAACCCAAGCTTAGGAAGGACAAAAAGAGACTTCAAAAGGCATTTTGGGAAGATTCTGCAACTAATTCATCAGAGGCTGAACCTGAAGACGAAACAACAAACTTGTACTTAATGGCGGAAGATCATATTAATCAAAGTGATGAAGAAGAGGTATGTAAACCAACTTATGATTAATTGTTCAAAATTTGTGAGAAAATTCATGCATCATACAAAAAACTTAAGAAAACTCATGCTAGTTTGAAGTTGGAACTTTTAAATTTACAAAAAGAGCATGAAAATATTCTCAAAGATCATTCTACGATCGATTCAAATCACATGTCTCTACTTGATGAATTTGATGATTTAAACAAAAAGTATTCAGAATTAACTGATGAGCATGATGCATTAAAAGTTTCACACACCTCACTCAAATCTGATTTGAAGAAATTTAAAAAAATAGGGCCCAACTTGAGGATTGATAATAATGATTTAGAAGATACTAACTTGAGGCTTAAAGATGAATTGGACTCAATTAATAGAAATTGGATAACACCTACTTCTGATCTAAAGCCAAGACCTAGGAAGAGGCATTACAATCCAAACCATTTAAGAAATTCTTTTTCTAGTGTTAGATGCTTTTCATGTGGCTTGCTAGGACACATCTCACACACTTGCACTATTCACCGTAGTATACATTAGGTGTGAAGACCAAAATTGCATGATTCACAGCATAACAAACATGTAGTACACTCTACTTGTTATGAAAAAGGACCCAAACCTATTTGGGCACCTAAGTCTGACAGTTGTTGATTCTTGCAGGATTGTTCTCACCAAAGACCTCGTGAGAGCATATGATACTTGGACAAACGGAGGCTCACAGCTCATAAATGCTTAAACTTGCTGCTTAATAAATTCTTGAATTGCATTTTGATTATTGTTATGTTTTGTATTTTGTGATAGTTTTTTTTTGTTCTAGTCGTTTTCACTTTTGTTTTCTGTATGATGATTTTTCCTTGTTCTTAAACTTTGGATATTTATGGTCAATGATTAGCATTTCTAAATCGGTTAAAGGGGGAAGACACCGTTGATGGTTTCCCTCCCTCTAACCTCTTTTGGTGATATAGTTTTCTTTTCTAAATAAAAAGTCTATCTCATTTTAACAAATGGTTTTTGAAGTTAAGATCCTTTTTTATCTTGCTACAATAGTCTATCTTATATATATGATCCAAAGTTCTTATATATCTTTCAAGTTAATTGAAATCTTGTCGTTGCACTTATCATATAATTTTGATTTTCATTTTGTGGTTTGTTCTTCCCTATGTTAGAGAGAGAGTTCATCTTCTCTAATATCTAGAAGATATAATATCAACTAAGAACCTTTTTAAGGGTTTGTTAAAGAGTTTTTAGCTTGCAAAAAAAAAAAGGCCAATGACGCCAAATTGAAAAGAAAAGTATATACATGAAAGTGTATAAAAAATCAAAGATGCTCAAAGAGCCAATCAAAGTGATAAGAAGCAGAAAATGAGCCCACTAAATACAACCTATCCTCTCTTTTCAAAACTTTTAAAACTTAGAAGGACTCATGGGTTATTTGATGTTTTCAAAGGCATGATTTCAAATTCCATAATAGAGACAAATTACTTTGGTATACTATTTTATAAGATATTTTATTTGTAACCATGTTTTGAATGGATCTTTTTTTTATCAAATTTATTCTGAGTTCGACCTCTTATTTTCAAAAGACAATTTTTATCCTGAAAGAAGTCCGAGCTAGGGTAAACAGGATCGGAGTTTCTACCGTTTTTAGATTGTGACATTGTTAACTCATTGATCTTTCAAATCTTTAAAGTTTAATTTTTTGGGAAATTTGTCATATACTTGCTTTGCTAAATATTAAAAAAAAATAGAAAAATTAAAAACCAAAAACTTCATTTTTTTGTTTTTATCTGTTTTTATTGTATTTATTTTTGTTTAGGGTTTTCTCTGATCATCTTCATATTTCCTTGATTTTCAAATTCTTGTCACATCGTCCTGGCCGATACCTCTATTGTCCTAGACGATATGATAATTTCTCTTCAAAATTTCATTTGCTGAACTTTTTTGAGCTTGCTATAACTCATCATCCCGGACGATCCTTTATCGTCCTGGCCGATATGATTGAACTCTATTATAATTATTTTTGATCGTCATGTCCGATACAATTTTCATCCTGGCCGATGCATTTATGGTCATCATCCTGGCCGATACACCTGATCGTTCTGGATGATACACGTGTCAGTACGTTTAAATACTTAAAATCGGCCCCGAACGATCCATTATTGGACAATCATCCTGGCCGATCCACTGTTCGTCCTGGACGATACACGTGGCACAGATTTAAAACATTTTAACTTCAGCTGGTACGATCAATTATTATGCATCATCCTAGACAATACACCTGATCGGCCCGAATGATCTTCTTTTTCAACGGTCGTCCAGCTTGACTCCTCGGGACGATCGCCTATGTCTAATCGTCCTGGTAAATATCTGATCGGCCTGGACGATCAGACCACCTTTTTGACCAATCAGCCTATACGCCATAATTGAACCAAATCATCCTGGACGATTTGGGGATCGTCCTGGACGATGTAGTCGTTTCTTTAAATTCAGGCCATTTCAGCCATTGTTTTCACCTCAAAGCTTCTTCTGATGTCATATTTACTTACTGATGTCTTGCTATAGCTGGTGGGAAGCGAGTCTGACAGGATTCTGGAAGTTCCTCGAGGGCCACTCTTGACCCTCAATTCAGGGAAGTGGAAGATCAAGTAGCTTACCATCGCTATAAAGAATGTGGCATCACCCTTTCCAGAACCATTTATCCTGTCCACCTTTCATATTCGGTAATGGATCTCTTTGCTCACACTTCTCTCTATTTCATTCTTACCCTCACCGTCCCTTTTTCCTCAGAACTTCTGTTAGAATTTTATGCAAATCTTTGTATAAATTCTACTTTCATAGCCCTGACCTCCTATGTGAATCGACGCTCGGTCGAGATCACATATCAGGACTGTGCTGAACTATTGCAGCTATCCACCACCGGGGATAAGGTGCATATAATTGTCTTAGATCCTAATTTTGACTGGTCCACGACAAATCCTTTTCTTCGCCAAACCAACACACCCTTTCATGTTGGAGAGACTAGCTCTTTAGTCAAAGATGCTAAGATAATTCAGCATGTCCTTCGCACCTCCATTATTTCAAAAGCTGGGGACCGAGTCCACATTACTCCTCTGCTTTCTCTGACTACCTTTTTCATTATGTCCTGGAGAGAGTTTAATGCTACTGACTTGATTTTTTGATACATTGATCATTTAACAACTATTCGTGATCCAGGCCATAGGAGGAAATCCAACCTTGCTTTAGGACATTTCATAGCATATATTATTGAAACCAAATACAATCTTCAATATCCTTCTCGTCACGACCTTCAACCTCCTTGCTACTCAAAAAGCTCTTTCAATATCCTTAATAATACTCATCTCCACCCAGGGGATGGGGAACCTCAGGGGGCCGAGGAGGAGGAGGCTTCCACTCCCGTTCCTGATCCTGCTTCTCTTCGCCAGAACTCACAGTTTGACCAGTTAGTGGAGAGATTTGATCGTTGGGAGACCCGTTTCGATTCTTACGTTGCTGCACAAGAGCAGCAATATTCTGAGGACATTGCCCGCAACGAGCAGCACTGCATAGAGGTCTTAGCCCATTTTGACAGTCACATTACTCACCAGCAGTAGAAGCATGACTAGGACATAGCTTGGTTCAATGCTCCGTTTACTATGCTAGCTAGCTACTTTCAGCAGGCTCCACCACCTCCACCTCCATCTGATGATCAGGATCCCTCATTTATGTAGTTTTAGTTTCTATTTTATGTAGATTACTTTCTTTTTCTGGATTATGATTTCGATGATAGAAAATAAATCTTGTTTCACTATGACTGCCTTTTCTACTGACTTTTCAGGACTCAAAGATCGGACGAAAATTAGAATCAGCTCAAGACTGGGTAGATTAGGATTGAGTCAGTCTATAATTTTCTTTTTTCTTTCTTGAGTCAATTGTAATTGCATACAGTGACTGATGTTAAGTAACCCTACAAACACACACTTGAGATATTTAGAACTTGTGTTTTTACTCACATCATTTCGGACAATCGAGCTCAAAATAAAGGATCTAATCAGGATTTCTTAGTTAAGGGAGCCATAATTAACCGATCGGCCTGGACGATACCTGTATCGGCTTGGACGATATGCTCAATACAGAAAGAAATTGTCGCCATGATCAATTTACGTATTCGGTATTTTTGGAGATCAGCCAAGACGATCATGATATCGTCCTGGACGATATTACACAATTATGCCTAAATTGATCCAGGAATCAAGGAAGTAATTAAGGATAATTGATACGATCACATCGTCCTGGACGATCGCAGGATCGGCCAGGACGATCTATTCAAAAACCCTTAGTTGCTTCTAGACGATAAATATCGGCCAGCTCAAATTCAGGGCGATACTCTGGACAATTTTCCTCTGATTTGAACTGATCAGTCGGGACGATCATGAGATCAACCAGGATGATTCAAGCAAATTTTTAATTGTCCAGTTTGCATTCAGGGTGATGCTTTGGCAGATCTTATGAGTTTTGTACTGATCGGCCAACACGATTTAAATATCATCATGGATGATAAAGTCGGCAACTTGCAATTAATGAGCTCCTTTGAAACTCTTCTATTTAAGAGCTCTTGTTCAACGTTTTTGAACATCCTTGGCTGCTGTCTTGACCTGAGAATACCTAAAGGAGAGAAAGAGAGAGGGAGAGAGAGAGAGAGTATCTTGTGAGGGGGAGCTTGTGAGGGGATTCACAAGGGTTGCTCCAAGCATTGTTCCAATTTTTCTTCCCTAAAGTCTCTTGTTCTTGGAAGGGTGTTTGAGAGCTAAGTTTCAGCAATTGATCGTGGTTCTCTGCCTGCTTTAGGAGGAAACAAAAGGAGTTGGGTTCTCTGCCTTGCCGGGTGTGACAAAAAGGAGGTGTTTTTGTGAGGGCTTCTCCGCCTAGCTGTGGGGGCTAAAGAAGAGTCACAATTGTAGTGCAATACTTGGAGGGCGCCTTCGAGGCGTTGACGCAGGTCGAGTTGACCGAACCACTATAAACCCTTGTGTTCTTGTTTTTACTACTTCCGCATTTATTTTCTTCCGCGCTTGTTTTTGTCGTGATTTGGTTTGTGATAATCATTCTTTTAGTTTTAAAGAATTTTTTAAAATATCAATTCACCCCCCCTCTTGGTTAGCCTCGGGCCAGTTCTATAGGGCTTAACATCCCTAAAGAACTTTCACATTCTAGAACCAAGCATATTGATATAAGGCATTACTTCATTAGATATCATATGGCTAAAGGAAAAATTTAATTACATCATGTTGCTACTGAGAATTAACTAATAGACATTTTCACAAAACCACTAGCTTTTACAACGTTTAGCACTTTAAGAATTAGATTAGGTGTGATTGATCTTAATGCTTAAAATTGAAATTCTATAAATTGGATTTGTAATGTATTGATGTGTTTGTTTGTTTTCTTATGTTGTTTATTAAAGTTTGTTTGTTTGTGTGTATTTATTTATTTAGTTTTAGTTTATTTTTCTTTCGTTAGTTTTGAGTTTTAAGTTTTAATTTTCGAGGTAGCATATCATCAGATCTTGAGTGTTTGGTTTTTGAAAAGGTTTTTGTTTATCATATATTGTTTTAATTATTTTCTTCGTATTATACAAAATGTTTTCATATTGTATGAATTCTAAAGCATGTACAGGGTATTTTTTGAGTTCAGCATACAAGATTGAAACTTTTTAATTCATTTCAAACTGTACGATGTCGTCATCATATGTAAGATATTTTTTATCGTTATGATTGAGAACAATTTTCCAAAAAACTAGTTATTGATCACATATCGTATGTACGTACGAAGTCACATTTCTTCTATGCCATCCTATTATCAGTTTCTCATGTCAATAAACCTAACCGATAGAAATGATCTTTAATATTCTAATCGTCCCAAACGAACATGCATTCATCTGTACGACCGTTTGGTTAAAAAGCCTCTATGAAATAATGCATCAAGAATAATAGTTTTTGAAAAGTCATTTCATTTTTGGCCATTTTTATTCGTATATATGAAATATTTTTCGTCCAGTATGATTTTAAAATTATATGTATGATCAAAATTTCATACTATATGTTAAGTCATTTTTCTTTAAATTGAAATGTGGTGGATGATTTTTTTCTTAACATTCTTATTTGATCCCAAACTATCTTGAGTCCAAGCTTTAAGAATGGTCAGCTGTAGAAAACATCCTCATGCTGCCAAGGGCTATTCCTCTCACTCTGGTAGAGATTAGAAATTCCTTTCTAAAGAAAATGAGGAAGCCTACTATCATTTCTTTGTAGCCAAGATTACCCCCTCTCAACTCCTTATTCAAAGTGACATAAACTTCTATGTTATGCCCCTTTTTGCATGAACCCAATTTTCTTTTATCATCACCTTGATCTACGCTTATCATCAAGAAACTTTCCAAACTTTTCTTGCGAACATAAAATTGAACCAAAATCATACTCGGATGACCTCTTATGTCTTTAAGCAACATGTTGAAATAACTAAGGAAGATTTAAGCAACTTCCTTCACCTTAAGACTCAAGGGTTAAAGAAAAAACCATAACCTATAGAGCATATTTTGATTGAAACAAACTCTTAGAGGTGTTACACAAGCAAGCCATCTTTCTCATGTGTATACCCTTAATCATAATGCCAGAATCATCCGGTATGTCTTGAGAACTTCAATCATTCCCAAAGTTGGTGATCATATCGATTTGACTCCTCTTTTGTCTACTATCACATACTTGATCATGACCGAAACTTCAATTGATGAAGCCCAACTAATCATGGACTATATCTACAAACTTTCTAATATTGGACTTCCTCATAATATAAGGAAGAAAAATGGGGCCTTACGACACTTAAAAAAAACACGCAAAAGGGGCTTACGCGTTAATTCAAAATAAAGATTATAAGGTCCTTATGAAAGACATTGAGCTCCCTACTGCTCAAAGGAGCTACAGAAAAAGGCAAAAATGAACATATGAGGTCAAGTTCTTTACTAGGTACAAGTATAAAAAAACTAAGAATATTCTACAGTGCGACAAGCCGACCATACACACAAAAAAGAGAAAAGATAATGAGATAAACTTGATGCACCGCCTTTCTTCCAAAAAGGTCCACAGGCAAGATGTCAACATGAAAATTGTCCTACATAGTCAAAAGAGAAGAAAAAGGAAACATACAGACACAATAATTATCATTGGTACTTAAAATAATATCAGAGAAATAGCCAACAAAATCCCAGACCTCAGGACTACAAAAACCCAAATGGTATATATGAAGAACCTTAAATTAGGAAGCCACCAAAACCACCCCTATAAAATCACAAAAACATAAGACAACAAACCATCAGCAGAACTCCAAGGATATAACTCACCACAAATCCCACTTAGAAACATATGCAAACATTTAAGATAAAGGCCATAAGAGCTTAGGTAAGGAGTATCAATCATGAAATCATGAAAAAAACCCAAGTGCCACTACAGAATACTCCCGAAATCACCCAGGCACAAGGACGACCTGTACGAGAAATAGTCACTAGAATAGGAGGAGAGCCACTTGGAAAAACACTTCAACAGGTTAACAACAAAATTCTGCCTCCGATAAAACTAGCATGCCTTCAAGTTCAAAGGATCCAAAGACTTAAACTTCAGATGCAAAGTAAAAAATAGCTCAACAACATAATAGAAGAATAAAAAAGGGTTACATAAATGCCAATCCAACATAGATGCCTAGCCTGAGAGATGATAAAGTAACAAACATATGAACCCCTGGTAGTATCTGAGCAGCACATCGGATCATAATCAATAATTTTCCATCTCTAATCACTGCTCAAACCAGGATAGTTCCAAACAATCGCAACAAAATGAAAGTCCACAAATCTGGAAGACTGGTTTTCGAACCAAAGGTACCCCTGATTCAACCAAATTCTAAAAATAAAATCATCTTCTTAACTAAAATATGCAAATGGTAAGACAACAAAATCTCAAGGAGAAAGATCCCCATATTGATGGAATGAAGGCCAGCAAAAGAAAAACTACTCAAAGAAATAGACCCATGCGAATCAAATAAACTATTGAAATGAAGCATGAAAGAGTCCCACAAAAACCTAAAATTTGTTTCTAGCATAAGGAAAACCATGTTTATCTAATCTAAGGAGACCTTTAACAATATGGGGAAGCTGGTTAAAAGTAAATTCAGTAAGGAATTCAAGATTAGCCCCATGGTTAGCTAACCAGTCATCACAAGCATTACATTCTCTATGAACATGAGTCTACTTGATATTAAGAAAATTAAAAAGCTATTTAATTTATCTAATTAGATAAATAATTCAGGAATACAGATCTTCTCATCAATATCTTTATGGCATAATAAAATATATAAGGCATCCACTTCAATCCAGATATTAGTAAGACCAAGAGAAGGCAAAATTTAAGACCAAATAATATAGCAAAAAGTTCAGAAAAAATAACAGAGCAAATGGGAAGAGGGCTATCATATGAAATAACGAAATTACCATTATGATCTTTAATAATACCACCGTAGCCACGACTGTCGCCTTTCACAGAACCATCACTGTTAAGCTTGTACATGTTTTGAGAAGGTTTAAGCCAATAAATAATTCTATAATCCACAACATTAACCTTATCATGAAGTATAATACCAAACTCCTTAGCAACAAAGAAATACCCCTTAAAATTCTTAGAGGTAAGAATGTTAATAGAGAATAACTTACAAACCTTATCTTTGACATTAGCAATAATAAGATCATGATTAAGACTGATATTGTTAAAAAGCGAGTTATTTCTACCAATGCAAAGGTACAAAATAATGAGGGAAGGGATATGATTAGTAATATGACCTTTAGATTTTGAAAACCAAAGATGAAGGATGTTCTTAATAGAGATATTACCTTTAAAATAATTAAGTTTGAAAACATCCTCAAAACAAATCGAAACTTTAGAAGCAATCGGCCCGGAAATAAACACATGATGTATATTTTCAACAATAACAACATTGGCCCTTGGAAGCCAAAATAAATCCTTGTTTAATTAAAATCTCATCCGTAGGAACAAAATTATGCATGACTCTCCAAATAAAAGTAGCAATAGAGGTGGGAATGTTTTTATTTCATAACATTTTAAAAATTTTAGAATTGGTATGATAAATTCTAAAAATATCCCAAGCCTTCTTAATACTAAAATTGTCGTAATTAGTCAAACTACATAATAAACAATCCTCAACATCATTATTTAAGGGGATTTTTAAGATCTGATTAATGGTGGACATAGGAATAACATCAAGTAATTTTGTGATATCCCAAGAGTTTTTAGAAATAAAACAATTAACCTTCATAGCCAAAATAGATATTGATTGGAGCAATCAAATAATTGAAGAAATATTCAACCACTTGTCCTACCAAAAAAAGAGGTTAGCGCAACCAAGAACCCAAGAAAATGTGTGGTTCCTCTTCCCATTTGATATTACAAAGTCTTTTCCAAACCCTAGAATCCCCCATTTTATAAGAACAATTAGTAGGGTATTTACCAACACAATATTTTTGCGACATAAATTTAGACCAAAGATAATTATTAGCACGCATGTTGTACCAAAGTTTAAAGGAGAAAGCATGAACTAAATATGCCATGTTCTTGCACCCCAAACCCCCTTCCTCCAAAGTGCAACAACACTTATGCCAAGAGGACTGGATAATTTTAGAATTGCTACTCTTACCTTTTCAAAAAATCTTGATGATTAATTTTTCCAATCTATCACAATCTGCATCAGTAGGCTGAATAGTTTGAAAACTATAAATAGGAAGAGAAAAAAGAACACTTTTAATTAAAACCAATCTACCACCAAAGCTATGAAAATTAAATTCCCAAGAGTTAAGTTTATGTTGCACAGTAGTAAGCAGATCATCAAAAAAGAAAGATCTTTTGCGACCTTTAAAAGAGGAACCCCCAAATATTTTAATGGAAGAGATCCTTGCACATAACCAGTGGTATGCTTGATATCCATAATACAACTTCTAGAAACATTCTTCATGGGGATAAAATAGCATTTGTTTCTTTTAAGGTATAAACCACTCAACAACCCAAAATTATTTAATAATCTACTGAGTAAACTAACCATATTCACCAAACCATTGGAGAAAATTATAAGATCATCAGTAAAACTTAAGTGGGAGATGGGAAAACCACCTGATGTTTTAAAATATAGGTTAGGGTGAGCTTCATAGAGGAGACTAAGACCACTAGAAAGATAATCAGTAGCAATATGAAAAGAGCAGGGGAAAGGGGATCACCTTACTGAATATTGTGAGCAGATTTAAAGAAAACATTGCTTTTATCATTAATAATAACCATAAAGTAAGATCCCTCAATAGAGTTACGGATCATACTAATGAAATTAGCATTAAACCAAACAGCTGTAAAATATGATCCAAAAAATTCTAGCTGAGGTTATCATAAGCTTTAGCAATATCTAATTTAAACATCATGTTACCACCTCTAACTTTGTGATCAAGATCTTAAGTAATTTCTTGATCTAGAAGAATGATATCAGTAATGGATCTACCTTTAACAAAACCTGTTTGAAAATGGGAAATAATTTTAGGAAGTAAAGGAGATAGCCGACCTAAAATAATTTTAGAAATCCACTTACTAAAAAAAGAATACAAACTAATAGGATGAAAATTAACCCACTTTTTAGAAATCATTTTCTTAGAAATTAGCATAATAGAAGTACTAGAAAAGTACTTAGGAATTAAGTTGCCTTTAAAAAAAAAAATCTAAAACTACAACATATAAATTCTCAAAGATGATATCCCAAGTTTTTTGAAAAATTTTAATAGTAAAACTATTAAGTCCAGGCACAGAATCAACCTTCATATAAAAAACCATTTTCTTAACATCCTCCAAAGAACACAAATAGGTAAGAGAATTGTTGTCCTCATCATTAATAAAGCTAGGGATTTAAACTCTTCATTTTAGAGAAGAAGTTGTTGAACTTAGATTAGGTTGTTATGCCTAAGCTATTGTCCCAAGGCTAACCAATAGGAGGGGTGAATTGTTAATTTAAAAATTTTCTCCTGGATTTAAAATTTGAACGATGTTGAAAATTTTAATGCAATTTAATTAAAGTTACAAAATAACTTTTCAACCATAGATAAACAACTTACAGTAAATAAATGCAGAATTAAAAAGATACAAAGATTTATAGTGGTTTGGTCAAATAGAACCTACATCCACTCCCTGATGACTCCCTCTTCAGGTATTGCACTATTACTAAAATAACTCTCCTTTTGTCCTGATAGCAAGGCGGAAAAGCCTTTAAAAAAATCTCTCTTCCACCAATCCTCAGTGTGGCAGAGAACTGTCATTCTTTCACACTCTCCAAGTGTCGGAAGAGAACCGTTGTCCTTTTACACCATCCAAGTGTAGGTAATGAACTTTCATCCTTTTACACCCTCCAAGTGTAGGCAGATAACCTTCATCCTTTCCACACCCTCCAAGTATCGATAGAGTACTAGATCTTCTTCGAAGATCTTCACACAAAAAATCTAGAAAGACAAGAGGAAGACTGATAACCAAAATTACAAAGAAATCCTTACCTTTGAGTAATCTTGTGAACCCTTCACACTCCACTTGCAAGAAATCTCTCTTAAACACTCTCTCATACTTTCTCTTTCAATTGCCCTTGAAAAATCATGAAGACAAGATTTTTTCATGTTAGTTTTAGTAGGCATTTTATACAAAAGATAAAAAAACTATCCAAAAAATTGAAATTTTCAATTTTAAGTATCCACGATCGTATAGTACGATCGAAGTTCGTACGTACGAACAGTTTAAAAACTATTACATATGAACCTGTTGTGAATAGGTACAAAATCATTTCATACATGATCATTATTTGGTACATACCATGTTTGTCCGATACGAATAATTAGAAATGTTTTTGAGTTCGTCGGTACGAAAAGGAACCCCATAATTTCGTACTCTGGATGGCGTATAGACAATGATGTCATTGTCTAGTACGATCCATTATAAAAATTTTCAAATTCGTCTGAAAGAAACATTGGGATGAAATGGAACCTCATAATTTTGTACTCTGGAAGACATGTATGAACTGGGTTCGTATAGTACGATCCTTACTTAGAAAAATTTTTATTTAAGCAAATAAGGACCCATCCGTTTCATACTATGGAAGGCATGTAAGAACTGGGTTTGTACAATACGATCCATACTTTGAAAAATTTTTCATTTATGTTCATTCGACTGCTCATTAGGAAAAATAACTGTCCAGATCGTCCCGTACGAATGGATATCATACAGTACGATCAGTTTTAAATATGAATTTTAAAACTCTCATCTGGTGTGTGTGTGTGTGTGCTTAGTTACTCAATTACAACCATACTATTTCAAACTCAATAAAATGGAAAATACATACTTCAATTATAATAAACTCTAGACTAATCTTGATTTGAAGTCTTCAATAATCTAAAGTATGATTTTCTTGAAATGTTAGTACACACAAGAGCAAAATAATTCTTCTAAAATATGTTAGAAGAAATAATAATCAAAATAATAATATTTCGAATCATAGAAAATATACAAGTTGCAAGAATATCAAATAGATAAGAACTAAGTAGCAACTATCTCAATAATCTCCCCCTTTTATGATTGTAAAACAATTATTGTTTGAATAAAATTGAATACCCTACATTTTTTCGTAACTCCTAAATGAATAAACATGTGAATATAAGGAAATTTCTTTAAGAACAATTTTTTTTTTAATTTTTCATAAATGCATATAAAACACACAAATAGAAAAATAAAATAACACTAATAGACTAAACAATCAAACGCAACACAAAAATCAAATGCAAATAATATTTCTCCCCCTTTTTGACAACAACAAAGGAAGAAGAGAAAGTTGAAATGAAAGAAGTCATATGAAAAAATTTTAATAATTGATCTTGAAAGTGATTGAATTTATAATTGCAATAACAAGATTAATATCCATTAGATAAAAATAAAGATTCAAAATATTAAATTAAATTATAGCATAGAAAAGAAAAATAGATCAAGGTCATGAAATATTCTAGACAATTAGATAAGGTGAATTATTACAAAAGTGATGAAATGAAGATTAGTTAAATTTAATTTTTAATACAAAATATAATTGAACATTAAATTGATTTGAATTTGAAGATTAAAAGATAGAGAAAAGAATATTTTCAATTGATGACATTGTGCATCTTTTTAAATATTTATGGCACAAGTTATGTATCTTTTGGTATTTGGGCTAATTTTATGCCTCTTTTCAATTTACGAACCATTGCGCATTCTTTCGATTCTTGTACACTTATACATTTCTTTTTGATGCTCCCCATTTTTTTAATTGATATTTTCAAAATAAATTATCTATAAACTCAAATTTTTCTAGGTACAAAGATAAATATATTGAAATCAGAAATAAAAAATAATAAGATATCAAAATTACAATAATAATATTTAAATTTTGTATGCCTAAAAAGAACATGAGATTAATATCATTAACTTGATCAAGTTATAGATTAACTTGATCAAGTTATAGTAGATTAACTTAAATTTTTCAAAAAAATTAGATTTCATAATGAAATTAATTTTTGTATTGTAGTTTATTTTATAATACTTTTTAGATCAATTAACAAAGAAATATCATATAGGCACACTTACATTTCAACAACAATTAAAAATAACTAACCAAAATAAGACATTTTTTATTAATATCAATCCAAAGATGTAATACGTTGATGAATAATTGATATCAAATCATATATCTCAATACAACATAACATAAAAATGACAACGTCAAGGATCTAAAATAAGACAAGTACACAAAGCAACAAAAAACATCATAATCATCAACACATCTCAAAGGACTAACAAGGACAACACACAAGAAGTACAACTAGAACACTAAAGGGCCCTAGTCTGGAAGAGGAGGCTGGTTGAAGGCAGAAAAATAGCTATTCATCATAGCTATGTTAGTGTTCACAGATTCGAACTGTCCTCAAATCAATCCCATGTCTTGTTGGTACTGAGCATCTTACTTGTTTAAGTGAGACTGAATTTAATCAAAGTGTTGATCAAAATGACTTTCTAAATGGTCAAAGCACTGGACCATCTCCTGAAAGTCAGGTCCATAAGCAGGTGCAGGTGCTGGTGCTCCCCCTTCTCCCTCAGAATCCTGACTTACATTGCCATCTTTCCCAAAAAGTGCTCGGAATGAAATATCGATAAAGTAGATTGGCAATTCAAGTAGAGGCTCAGGATAAACATGATTGTACTTCTTTTCTAAAATATAGGTCAAAAGATATCCTAAGGCAATATTTTTCTTCCTCCTATAAGAGACATGTCCAATTTTAAAAAGGCCATGAATATAATCAAGAATATGTTGTGCTTCATCTATTGGTTGTCCAGACATGATAAGATAGGTAACAGTAGGCAGAAGAAGAGTAATGCTAATGTAGTAATTAGCTTTATGAATTATGGAAGTTCTAAGGATATGCTGAATGACCCTTACATTTTAGTTTAAGGTTTAAACCCTAAGCAAATGACCTACTTGTTCAACCCCTCTAAGAACTTTGTTTATTTCAGACCAGTTAAAATCAAATTTAGAAGTCATTATATGGGCTCTAATAACTTGAGTTCTTAAATAAAGAAAGGTTTCTAAATATTCTTTAGTAATTTCTACCCTTTTCTTTAGGATATAAGATATAATCCTACTCTCATCATAACTAAAAGACATATTTGCCAGAAAATAGTGAAAGGTTTCTTTGTTGTAGGCATAAATCAAGGTCAGAATAAAGGTAAATTGAGTGGTGAAAAAAAGAGACATTACTTGAAAGTGAATATCTTTTTAAAGTAAGCTTCTAGAATGAGTAATTTTAGCAGAGGCAAACATAAGGAAATAATCATCATTAGCTCTAGATAAAAAATTTTTATCTACACTCCTAGAAGATGATCCCTTAGTGACTCCACCATGCTTGCTAGAATTGGCGATAAATAAGAAGTGAAGGATTGAAGGAGGCTGTGAAGTGAATGAAAATGAAATCTAAAGCCCTCCTATTTAAAGAAAAAATGGCCATTCGTAAGTATGAAAAGAGGTTCGTAAGTACGATAGATGGTTCGTCATGTACGAAAATAATTTCATATGTACGATCGAATACGTTCAAAATGAAATAACTTTTTGTAATCACGGAAGTTACGAAGCATCCTTTCGTACAAGCTTTTTGACCAGATGATCGTACATATGAACAGGTATTCGTCCAAGATGAATGATTATTTAAGATCTTTTTAATGATGGTTAGGTTCGTCCTCCACATTAAATTACATATGGTTCATATGTATGAACTAAAAGTTTATGTGTACAATCGGTTATAATAACTGATCTACCCATTTAACCGTCTACATGCATACAGACGAAGTAATACAAATCATCTGGGATAATATAAATATCGTACATTATAATATGTATTGAGAATTTAAAACTTTTACACGATCAGTCCAAAATAATGATTTACGTGCTACAAAATTCATACATGACAAAAATAATTTTATACAGTACGAATAGAACACTTAGAAAAATTCACATGATCGTTCAGAGATAAGAAATTTTATTTTTGAAAATATTTTAAAAACACACAAAATATAAAACAAAAATAGAAAAACTCTTACATAAATAAAAATATTAAAAAACAAAATTGAAAACACACAAATAAACATATTAAGTTTGTAGAAAATTTTTATTAAGCATCAAGATCGATCACACCAAGCCTTGTTCTTAATGTGCTAAAAGTATTAAAAGCTAGTGGTTTTGTAAAAATATCTAGAAGTTGATTTTCAGTAGAAACATGATTCAATTCAATTTCTCCTTTGGATACATGATCCTTAATAAAATGATGCCTTATATCTATATGTTTAGTTCTAGAATGTTGAATAGGATTTTTTGAAATCCAAATGGCACTAATGTTATCTCAATAAATTGGAATTGTGCATATTAAAAATTCTAAATCAATCAACTATTATTTCAACCAAAGAAATTGTGCCATACAACTTCTTAAGGCAATATATTCAAGTTCTATAGTAGATAGGGATACAAAATTTTGTTTTCTACTGGACCAAGAAATTAAATAATTTCTTATAAATTGAAAAGTTCAAGATGCACTCTTTCGATCAACCATATAACCTGGAAAGTCTAAATTTGAATATCTAATTATTTTAAAAAAAGAGCTAAATTTAGGATACTAAATATCTAAATTATGAGTTCCCAAGAGATATCTCAAAATCTTTTTTACTTCTGTCAAATGTGATTCTTTTGGATCTGATTAAAATCTAGCATATAAATAAATACTGAATATAATATCGGGTCTACTAGCAGTCAACTAAAGCAAAGATCTAATAATTCTCCTAAATTTTTTATTATCACCAGATTTTCATTTAGATCCTTATCCAACTGAGCTGAGGAACTCATAAGTATACTAATAAATTTAGTATTGTCTATATCATACTTTTTGAGTATGTTCTTAACATACTTTGTTTGACTAAGAAATGTTTCCTCCTTAATTTGCTAATGCTAAAACCTAGAAAAAAACTAAAATCTACCATTAGACTCATCTCAAATTTATTACTCATTATTTTAAAAAAATAATCATAAAGATTTTTATTAGTAGATTCAAAAATGATATCATCAACATAAATCTTAATAATGAGTATATCATCTCCCAATTTCTTTAAAAAGAGAGTGGTATCTACACCTCTTTTTTCAAAATATCTCTCAAGTAGGAAAGTGCTCAACCTCTCATACCAAGCCCTAGGTGACTGCTTCAATCCATATAATATTTTTTGCAATTTAAAAATATGATTTGAGTATTTGGAATTTTCAAAACCTAGAGGTTGTTCAACATAAACATCCTCTTGTATCACCCCATTCAAAAAAGTACTTTTAACATCCATTTAAAATAATTTAAATCCTCTAAAATTGGTAAAGGCTAACAAAATCCTAATTACTTCAAGTCTCGCTACAAGGGCAAAATTCTCCTCAAAATTAATCCCTTTAATCTGATTATTTCCCTTAGCCACAAATCTAGCCTTATTTCTAACAACAACTCCAGACTCATTCATTTTATTATTAAATACCCACTTAGTTTCAACTACACTTTGATCCTTTGGCCTTGCAATTAATTCTCAAACATCATTTCTCACAAATTGATTTAATTCTTCTTGTATTTCCAATATTCAAAATTAATCCGAAAGTGCTTGATTTATATTTATGGGTTATATCATCGAAATCAAAGCTGAATGATTGACTTCTTTGACTAGTCCACGCATAGTCCTAATACCCTCACTAGGTTCACCTAAAATTAATTTCTTAGGGTAGTTTTTAGAAAATCGCAAATCTCTAAGCAACGAATTTTTAGTCTCTTAATTTTCTTCCAAATTAGTCTTCTTAATACTTTGGGACTTATTTTCCAAATCATCTTCTTCCAAAATTAGCTCTCCTAAAATTTCAGATTCATCAAATATAACATGTATGGTCTCCTCAACTACCAAAGTTTTTTTGTTAAATACTTTATAAGATTTTTTAATATTAGCGTATCTAAGAAAAATTTCTTTATCTGATTTTAGATCAAATTTTTCTAAGGAAGATTTTCCATTATTATATACAAACACTTTACATCCAGAAATATGCAAATGAGACAAATAAGGTGTTCTCCCCTTAAGAAGCTCATATGGTATTTTATTCAATTTTGATCTAATCTTCACCCTATTCAAAACATAACATGAAGTGCTAATCTCTTCAGACCAAAAATATTTAGGAAGTGAATCTTTAACCAACATGGCTCTAACAACTTCAATTAATGATCTATTCTTTCTTTCGACTACCCCATTTTGCTGAGGGATTTTAGTTGCAAAAAAATTATGATCAATCCATTTCTCTTTACAAAAATCTTCAAATTTTTATTTTCAAATTCATCGTCGTGATCACTTTATATAATTAAAATCTCACATCTTAATTTCCTCTGAATCTAAGTAAAAAAATTTCTAAATTCCTTAAATGACTCACATTTTTGAAATAAAATTTTAATCCATATGAATCTTGAGAAATCATCCACAATCACAAAACCGTATACATTCCCTCTTAGACTAACAGTGCTAATAAGTCCAAAAAGATTCATATGAATAATCTTCAAAGGTTTACTAATTCTAAGATCCTTATTATATTGAAAAGAGGACTTCACCTATTTTCTTAATTGACATATGCATCGCAAAGGTGATTCTTAGTAAAGACTAGTTTTGATATACCTCTAACCAAATCCTTTTGAGTAATTTTCTAAAAGTTCTTCATATTAGAGTGACAGAGTTTCCTATGCCATAACCATGAATCATCAGAAATAATTTTCAAACAAAAAGTATTAGGAATTGAAATACAAATCAAATCTAGTTTATAAATAATATTTACCCTTTTTACATGCAAAATATCATTACCATTCAAGTTTAATATGTAGCTAGTGAGAAAGAATTTTACATTATACCCTTTATCATAGAGCTGACTTATACTTAACAAATTATTCTTTAAGCCTTCTATGAGCAGTACATTTTTTATGAAATAATTTTGCAAGTTTCCAATCATACCTGATCGAACCACTTTCCTAGTGGTGTTATCATCAAGTATAACCTTGCCTCCACTTATGGCTTCTAGCTATATAGATTGCTTAGTGCTACAGTCATATGCTTTGAGCAACCACTATCCAAGTACCAAATGCTCTCATGAGGCCTTATATGAGAGCATTCTCGCAAAACAATAAAATGTTAGACTTGAGAACCCAAATAAGTTTGGGTTCTCCTTTTGGAAAAATAAAATTAGATGCATGTATGATATATCTAGGTTTATACATCTTAGATTTCCATATTAAATGAGTTTTTCTATTCAAAATATAAGTGTGTGCAATATGTCCAATCATGCCACAATAATAACATTTAACTCTAGGAAATGGATATCTTAATCTTCTATAGTAAATCTATCTTTTCTTGGGTTGTAAAAATTTTGACCTCAAATTAGAATTTATAAAATCTTCAAGTGTTGGGGGTATCCTATTTTCCTCGAGAGCTTTCACTTTCAACTTAAGAAATATGTTTACATCTTCCAAGATATTAATATCATATTTTAAATAATGCTCTCTACTTTCTAATTCATCCTTAAAATCCTTAATTTTTTTTTCCAATTGAGTATAGAATGATTTTAAAAGATAATTCTTTTTATTCAAGTCATTAAATTCATCAAGTATGCTAATGTAGTTGTTATCTATCAATGCGTAATCTTTCCTAAGGATTTCATACTCTCTTCGCAATTCTAACATTTTAAGATTTAAACTATTATGTATTTTCTTAAGCTTTTTATATGCATCATGAATTATTTCAAAAACTTCTAACAATTCATTATAAGTCAAGTCATATAACTCTTCTTGATCTGACTGATCAAGATTATCACCCATTAAGCATAAATTGATGACTTCTTCCTCATTTTTTATTTCTGATGAATCTGAAGCTGAGTTCACCCAAAAAGCTCTCTGAAATCTCTTCTTTCCCTTCTTTACAATTGATTTCTCCTCTACATTCTCCTTACTAGGAGTGGCTTTGAGATTGTGGCAATCTAATTTTATATGTCCAGGTTTCCTGCATTCATAGTAAATCACATCATTATAAACCTTAACATTTTTATTAAACATACCTCTATTCCACTACTGGCGTCTCATCTTCTTCCTTTTAAGAAAGCTCCTGAATTGCCTAGTCATCAAAGCAATGTCATCCTCATCTTTAGGTTGTGACTGATCACTCTCTGATTCCTCCACTTTCAGTTCTATATTATTCTCCTTTCGTTGTTCCCCTACATCAATCTCTCTTTGACTCACTCCTTGCTCATATGCAATTAGTGATCCAAGAAAATTATCAATAGAGTAAACATTTAAATCTTTAGACTATGTAATCGTAGTTATTTTAGCATCATAAGCAGTAGGCAAACAATGAAGTATTTTATTCACCAATTCAGCATTTGTTAATTCCCTACCTAATGCATGCAAAGAAGTGACTATATGAGCGAATCTTGTATACATTTTAGAAATGGATTTATTTAGTTTCATGCGAAATAATTCATAGTCATGTAATAAGATGTTTAATCTAGATTGCTTTACTTTATTAGTCTCTTTATAAGTAATATAAAATCTATCCCGTATGTCTTTTTCACTTTTGCAAGTGGAAACTCGCATATAATCTTCTGACTTAAGTGTACAAAAGAAATTATTTAGACATTTAGCATTTAACTGTGATAAGTCACATTGTTCTATAGTCTAGTCAGCAAAGAGTGTTTCAACTCAAATTCCATTAACCAATCTAGTTGGTTTTGTATACCTTTCTTGAACTAAAATTTACATGCGATAATCTAGTGATTGTAGAAAAGTAGACATGCATATTTACCAAAAAATTGAAAGAAATATTGTTAAATAATAGAGCTCTAGTGATAAAATACCCTTATGGTGTGTTTCAGTTTCCAAAAATATCCATTCTCATTTTCAAAAAGTACTCTAAACTTATGGTTTAGAAAGAAAGCTCTTATACCACTTGTTGAAACTAGATTAGGTTATTAAGCCTAAGCTATTTTCCCAAGGCTAACCAAGAGGGGGGTGAATTTGTAATTTAAAAAATTTCCCTTGAATTTAAAATTTGAAAGCCATTGAATTTTTAAAGCTAGTTAACTAAAGTTACAAAATAACTTTTCAACTATAGATTAACGTCTTACAGTAAATAAATGCAGAATTAAAAAGACACAAAGATTTATAGTGGTTTGGTCAAATACGACCTACATCCATTCTTTGAAGACTCCCTCTTCAGGTATTGCACTATTACCAAAGCGACTCTCCTTTTGCCCCCACAACAAGGCGGAGAAGCCTTTATAAAAACCTCTCTTCCACCAATCCTCGGTGTGACAAAGAACCTTCATCCTTTCATACTCTCCAAGTGTCGGCAGAGAACTGTTGTCCTTTTATACCCTCCAAGTATAGGCAGAGAACCTTCATCCTTTTATACCCTCCAAGTATAGGCAAAGAACCTTCATCCTTTCACACCCTCTAAGTGTCGGCAGAGTATCGAATCTTCTTCAAATATTTTCACATGAATAATCTAGAAAGATAAGAGGAAGAGTGATAACCAAAATTATAAAGAGATTCTTACCTTTGAGTAACCTTGTGAACCCTTCACACTCCACTTGCAAGAATTCTCTCTTAAACACTCTCTTACACTCACTCTTTTTTGCCTTTGAAAAATCACAAAGACAAGACTTTTTCATGTCAATTTTAGTTGACCTTTTATACAAAAGACATGAAAACATCATTCAAAAATTGAATTTTTTAATTTTGAGCATCCACAATCGTATAGTACGATCAGAGTTCATATGCACAAAGAATTCAAAAACTGTTGCTTATAAACCTGTTGTGAATATGTAAGAAATCATTTCATACATGATCATCATCCGATACAAACCATGTTCATTCAGTACAAATAGTTAGAAATTTTTTTGAGTTCGTCGATACAAAAAGGAACCCCACAATTTCATACTTTGGATGGCGTATAGACTAATGTCATCATCAGGTATGACTCATTATAAATTTTTTTGAATTCTTTTGAATGAAATACAGGATGAAATGGGGCCTCATAATTTTGTACACTATAAGGCATATACAAACTGGGTTCGTACAATATGATCCATACTTAAAAAAATTTTTATTTCAGGTAACAAGGACCCATCCATTTCGTACTCTGGAAGGCCTATACGATCTGGGTTTATACAGTACGTTCTATACTTAAAAAAATTTCATTTATGTTCGTTCGACTGCTCGTCAGGGAAAATAACTAACCAGATCCGAGACTGTATAATTTTTTGAGCGAACAATAACTAACCCGTACGAATCGATATTGTACAGTACGATCAGTTTAAAATGTGAATTTTAAAACTCTCCCCTAGTGTATGTGTACTCAGTTACATAATTATAATTACACTCTCTCATACTCAATAAAATGGAAAATATAGACTCAATTTTAATAAACTCTAGACAGATCTTGATTTAAAGTGTTCAATAATTCAGAGTATGATTTTCTTGAAATGTTTGTACATACAAGAGTAAAATAATTTTTCTAAAATATGTTAGGAGAAATAATAATCAAATTAATAATATTTGGAATCATCAAAAATATATAAGTTGCAAGAATATCAAACAGACAAGAACTAAGTAGTAACTATCTCAACAGAAGTACAACCTAATATATCCTAATCCTCCCACTCTACTCCCTATTTACTTTATCAATGCCTCTTTTTGTGTACTTTTTGGTCAGGATCAAAGATTTAAGGGAGAAGATTCAGAGAGAGGAGCCTTAGCTCCAGCACCTGAAACTTGCAGCTAGACCCGATCAAAATTTTGATCAAGAAATGGTCCAGCATTTTGACAATCTGGAATCTCATTTTGATTAATATTTTGATCAAATTGACAATCATCTGAACTAGTAGGTTGTGAGGTACAATAAAGACATTGGGTGGATCCGAGAGAAATTCGACCCGGTGAACACTAATGTAGCTACGATCAATTGCTACTTTATGATGTTTAACCCTCAACCACCTCCAGACCAAGGCCCTCTAGATTTTAGTTATTACTTCTTTATTGTACTTGTTGAGATTTTTGTACTTGATCTTGGGGGGTTTTTTTTTTGTGATTTCATGTGTACATGTTGTGGTTTTTCAGTTTCTAGTATGATCTAATATTTTGTACGTGTTTCAAATGATGAATGGAATGAGGAATGATGTTTTGATATGTATTGAAATTACTCTTCTTGAAATGTTTATATTTTTGGAGACAAATCATTTATAGTTGATCTCTAGAATAGAATTTTGAATTACTTTGCTCTATAAATTAATTTCCTTGCAAAATTTTATCTCTCAAAATTTTAAATTACATTATGACTAGATGTAGATTAGAAGATCAATTTCATATTCTTATAGACAAGTATTATTTAGCTATAATTGTTACAAAATTAATATCTTATTTTTATATTTTTTTCTTTTTCAGTGTATTTATTTTTGTTAATTATTGGAATTTGTCTTAAGATTCATTGATATTAAAAGACTAGAAATGTAAAAAGATGCATAAGCGTGTCAAACTTAAAAAGATGCATAAAATATGCCTATTGTTTAAAAAGATACTCATATTTGCCAAAGTGAAAAGAGGCATAAAATTTGCACAAATTAGAAAGATGCTCAAAGTGTGCAACAAACAATTGAAAAGATATGTGATGTCGCCAATTGAAAAATTCATACTATTTTTTCCTTTATCATTCTATCTCTTATATTAATCCATATAATCGACAATAATCTTCACCATTGAATTAGAAACTAATTAATCTTTATTTTGTCATTTTTACAATAATTATTTTTATTTGATTTTTCTAGAATGAACAGTGAACCTGATTAACTTTTCTTATCTTAGTTGTTATTTGACTTAAATTTTGATTTTTTGTTTTTAGCATTAGGAAGTAAATATTATATTTGCAATTAGTTTAAAATCTTCTTTTTCATTAATTATTTTGATTTATCCATAGAAACCTATCATTTTAAGATGTACTTCCCTTTTTATTGTTATCAAAAGGGAGAGTCTTTAGTTATTATTTGAGGTATTTTTATTATTTGATGTATTGTTTTTTTGATGTTGTTTAATGTTTGTTATGATTATTTATTGTGTGATTTTTGTGATGTATATACTATGTTATTGTGTGTGTGTGTTTTATTGTGTTGTTTTTGTTTAACTTTTTGTTTCTTTTTAATTTATTGCTATGTTTTTAATTTTTATTGGAATCCAATATTGTAAATTAATCATTCATTTTGGAGCTTAGGAGAAAAATTTCCTTAAGTGTTAACTCAAACAATAATTATTTTTCCACGTCAAAAAGAGGAAGATTTTTGCAACTTAGTTTTCAAAACTATATTTTTATATCATGTAATTTTTTTATGATACCAAAATATTATTGTGTTGATTATTATTTCTCCTAACATATATTGAAAAAATTTTATTTGTGTTGTTTATATATACTAATGTTTCAGGGAAATCATACTCCATACTGTCAAAGACTTCAAGACAGATTAGATTATGATTTATTATAATTGAAGTCCATAATTTTTCTATTTTTCTTGAGTCTGAGAGAGTGTGAATATAATTGGATAACTGTGCACACAAAAATTGGGAGAGTGAGTCAAAAATTTTATTTTTAAAACTAATCGTACTGTATAATTCTTGAATTGTGCTGGACAATTTGACTTGGAAGTTCCTCGAGAACTAAGTTTATCAAATAATGCCTTAGAAATTTTCTTTTGAACTATTTATACTGTATCAAGTTGGATTTGTACAGACCACATCTAGAGTACAAAATGGATACATACTTGTCATCCCAAACAAACTCACCAATTTTTTAATGGATCATACTGTACGAAGTGAGGTTCGTACAGACAACGTCTAGAGTAGAAATAGGTGTTTACCAATTCATCCCATATGAATACCTAAATTTTTTAAATTGTTTGTATTTTATAAACTTGGGTTCATATAAACGACATCTAGATTACGAAATGGGATCGTTCATAATCATTCCATATGAAGCATGATTTGATTTAACAATACATATTATACGATGCAGGGTTCATACAGATGACGACCAGTGTATAAAATGGGGTCGTATGTAATCATATCAATCAAACTTGTTCATTTTTGAACTGTTAAAATTGTATAATGCCAGTTCATATATATGACTAATAGAGTATGAAATATTGTTCTTACACAATCGTACATTAATTTTTAAACTATTCATATGTACGAAATACGATTATATTGTATGATCCAAGTATATTCAACTTGAAATTTTCAAATTCTTAAATGGTTTTTCTTGTCCATCATATATAGGAGTCCTAAAAATTGATTGTCCAACTTCTTCTGTGAATTTTTTCATGGGAGTGATAGTGAGAGTATTTTGGGAGAGTGTTTGGGAGTGAGGATTGAGAGATCTTGCAAGTGGAAATTGTGAAGGGTTCTCAAGGTTGGCCAAAGGTAAGAATATCTTTGTATGTTCTTCAAATCTATGTCCTGCTTCTTTGAAGACTCTTGAGAGAAGATCTTTAGAAATGATCCGGTACTCTAAAATCATAAGGAGGGTTAAAAAAATGTTGGTACTCTACCATCACCATGAGGGTGAGAAAGGACGCCGGTACTCTGCCATCACCAGGAGGGTGAGAAAGGACACCGACACTCTACTATCACCAGGAGGGTGAGAAAGGATGTCGATACTCTGCCATCACTAAGAGGGTGAGAGAGGAAAACGGTACTCTATCGTAGTGTAGTTGGTGGAAAAGAGGCTATTGTAATGGCTTCTCCTCCTTGCTTCCGGAGCAAAAGAAGAGTTACTTTGGTATTGTGCAAGACCTGAAGGAGTCTTCTCGGAGTTAAAGTAGGTCTAGTTGAACTGAACCACTATAAAATTTAGTGTTCTTCTATCTTTACTTTTTACTACTTTTTTTTATGCACGTTTAATTTTAGTGGTTGAAAAATATTTTTGAGAAAATTTAAATTACTATGCAAAATATTTAAATCAATTTTCTAAATTACCAAGAGATTTTTAAATAAACTATTCACCCTTCCCCCCCCCCCCCCCTCCTCTTGGTTAGCCTTGGGACAGTTGTATTAGGTCTAACAAGTTATTCAAACTTTCATCTTAGCTATAAGTTGAAGTATTCATTACATAAAGGGCCATTGATACATGGAGGATGTGTGTAGACTTCACTAACCTAAAGTTTTCATGCCCGAAAGATAGTAATATATTGCCCAAGATTTATTCCCTGGTCAACTCTGTAGTGGGTTATTCAGTTTAGAGCTTTTTAGATTCTTTCTAAGGCTACCACCAAATTAAAATGCACCAAAGTGAATGGGATAAAACTTCTTTCATCATTATAGAAGGCTTATATTGTTTCAAGGTAATGTCTTTTGGCCTAATCAATGTCGGGGAGACCTACTAAAGAACGATGGATAAAGTCTTCAATGATTAAAAGAGAATGAACATAGAGGTATATTTGGTTGACCACTTAGTGAATATCAAGTCGCTTGGCCAATATATAAAATATATCAAGGAGACATTTTCCACCATAAAAAAAAAAATACAAAATAAGGTTGAACCCCCTTAAGTGTACTTTTGAAGCAAGGTTAGGAAAGTTCCTATGATTTCTCCTTATGTCAAAGGGGATCAAGGTAAATCTCAACAAGGTGAAAGTAAATCTAGAAATGTTGTTGCCAAAAATAGCCAAGTATAACTCACTAGATGAGTCATCAAACTCAATTATTTGATTTGTCAACAAGGAAAGAGATGCTCACCTCTCTTAAAGATCCTAACAAATGTAAGGAAATTGTCTTGGGAAGGGGGGGGGGGGGGGGGGGGGATTATGAAGTCGCCTTCTAATAATTAAAACTCCTCCTCACATCCCCACCTATGCTTCAAAACTCATGACTAGGAGAAGATCTACTGCTATATTTAAGGGTGGAGCAAGGATTTTATTAGTTTAGTGCTCATTTGAGAAGAATGAAAGAAGAATTGGCGAGTGTACTGCATGAGCAAGATACTCAAAGGTCTTGATTAAAGGTACCCCATTATGGAGAAGCTTTTGTGGGCCCTTCTTAGCTCAGCCAAGTGGTTGCATCTCTACTTCCAGGCCCTTCCAATTCATAAGGTGATTAATCACCAATTCAAAACAGTGTTGGCCAAGACAAATTACTCATGAAGTTTGCTCAAGTCTTCAGGGAAATTGAGAAATTTCCAAATCACATTTTTGTAAGGAACAACCACCAAGGCCCAAACACTCACTGACGTTCTTGAAAATTTTAATGATTAGTGTGTGAGGTTAGAGGTATGGACTCCATAGTAATATTGGATGTTATATATGGATGGCATTTTGGGCGATCAAGGATAATGTTGAATTGCTCTATTGGAATCACCATAATATACGTTATGATAATCAAATTCTAGGTTACAAAAATTAAAGTCGAGTATGATACCCTACTCACTAGTTTTTCAACTCACCTTCAGGCTAGGACTCATTCAATTAATGTTATTTTTTAATTCACACTTGATGGTGAGTCAGATTAATATTGAGTATGAAGTCTGAGATGAGCTACTACTGAAATATCAATTCAAAGTGATGGTGGAAATTAAAAAGTTAGAGAATTTCAAGATCTTGTAAATTCAATTAAGGTTAATTTTGGCTAACACTGAGGAAAGATGCAGAAGAATTCTCCAAAAAGTGCCCTCAATGTTAACTATTCAACCCCATACAACTTTAATCTTAAAAAAAATTGTAACCTATCAATAGTCCATAGCCTTTCGTAACATGGGTGATGTACTTGTTAGGACCATCCCTGCCTTCTGTATGATAAAGGAAGCTCTTCTTAGTCATGGTCAACTATTTCATCAAATAGATTGAAGGCAATATGCTTGCAAGAACAACCACAAGCATAGTAAGGAATTTCATATAGAGTGACATCATCTGCTAATATATTGTTCCCCTCATCATCATTACTAATAATATACTATAGTTTGTTGACTAAAGCCTAAAAGATTTCTGTCTCTCATAAGGAATTTACCTCAAGTTCATGTCAGTCCACCATGTGTAGACCAATATATAAGTTGATGATACCAATAAGTTAATCTTATATCTCCTACGAAAGATGGAAGGTACAAAGGGTAAATGGGTATAATCACTCCCTTCCATACTCTAGGCCTTTCACTAGTTGAGCTCAACTTGCATAGTTAATGTATGGTCACAACCACTAATTATGAAAAGAATGCATTTTCCAAGTGGGAGGATTCTAATCATGTGGGATTATCAATGGATACATATTTATTAGCAGATTTAAGGGGAGAAGTGCCCTCAAGCAACAAGAGGTGAAGAGAAGAAAATCTATATAGTACAACTCCCAAGTTAAAGAGAATGACTTCCAACCCAATGATCTTATTCTGAAGAAGGTATGTGCGATAACTCACATTTAAGTACATAAAGAGTACATAAGACATGCCATATATTATCAAGAATTAGCTTATAACGCTTATGAAATATAAACATATTAAAGGAATGAGGTCCCGAGTACATAGAGCTTTAATGATTTAAAAAAATTTTACCTATAAGGGGAAGTCATCCTCTCGAACTTGTATATTTTTCTCAATTAAAACAATAAAATCATTCCTATATCTCTTGAGTATTTGTGATGCCCTTGAGAAAATCTTTAAATAATGAGTTTAATTATTTAAAATGCAAGGGAACTCTTCCTAGTTTTTTAAACAATACTAGGGGACTCACTCGTATAAAATAGGTACCTAGACACTTAGGGAACTTATTTGTTATATGCTCAAGGAATTCAACCAAATGAAATCCATTTACCTTTGAATATTAAGCAGATTTGGAATAGAAACTTGCTATCCTTAGACATTCATCTTTGAAGTAACCTAGTACGATTGACTAGGATAAGAACCAATCAACTTCTCACCCAGTTTCAAGTTAAAAGCAACCCGAACTACTCCTTTAGGAGAGTCAAAACCCCTAAAAACTCAAGACCCACAAGCACGCTAATTCCCTAATGATGATGGAAAGTTGGTTCCTAACTGAGATCATTCTACTTTTTCTACAGAGTTACTTTAGCTAGTTATGCCTCATGTTTCATATATAAACATTTTTGGTGAGTCCACTTAGAGCATAGATGGAGGAGGATGAAAGGACTACCTTTCTCTAACTATTTCTGACATGTGACCACAAAATTCTAATATAACATATTTTTTTTCTCGACAACCATCATCGAGCATAGGAACTTGTGCTTGCAAACTCGAGCTTAGATATTTTAATATCTTTTGAAAGGAACTCGAACTGTAGAACTCTAATTTCGAAGAGAAAGCTTATTCGAAATAAGAGTATATGGTAAACCATAACTTTTATTTCATTTTCATACTAAAGATTTATATTTTTTCCCTAAAGATTTATACCTTTTGGAAAAAGAGGCTTTCTGGGTAAGTCCCATTGTAGCCACATGTGTGAAGAAGAAAGAAGGTGCGAAGGAAGCACAACACGATTGCCCCTAGGATGTCTCTATCGCTAGCAAAACTAATTTCTCCATTTCCTTTACTTGACATAGATGTAAACCTTTAGGACTCTCTAGCACTCGCTTCCATATGAGCAACCTTAGGGCTAGGCTACCCCCAGAGCTCAAGCCCAAAAGAATCTTGAAAAAGCTCTCCATTACCTTATCACTCCATGCCGTAAGAGTAGGAAGTGTGAATCCATTTAAATCATTTATCATGTCAACTTTCATTAATGTTGGTAGCTATGTTGTCATATTAGGCAATAATGAAAGAGACAATATTTATACCAACATCATAAAACAAATAAATAATTATGCATTTACTCTTTTGAGCAATTGTGCATTTACTATAGTTGACTAGAATAAAAACCATGTGTCTTAAGTTAGGCATAACGCATACCACTCATTTTTTATAGTTTCTTATTACGTGCTGAATCATTATTTATATGTATTTTAATACTAAAGAACCAAGCTTATTATATAAAGGAAGTACACCACATAATTTGTGGTATGTACCCATTATAACTATACAGGTGAGTCAAAAATTTTAAAATTTTCATTTACTTCAGAAATCTTTTATACAAACTTCATATGGCCAACCAGCACAAAAAAGAAGGAAAAGATAAAGAAAACGAATGATTAGCTACTAGATCCACTCTCCTCAGTCAAGTCCTCATCTTCAACCTCACTTATAAATTCCTCATAGATGGCTGAAGGATCTCTATAATGGGGATCAAGCTTTCCCTTGGCTACTAACTTCCTTAAGTAGAGCGGAATTGCTTATTCAGAATGGGGTCATACTCATCACCCTTTATGAAAGTAGCCCATTCCCCCTCATATATCTCTTCTACTCATCACCCAAGGTCCGTCTCTCTCTCTCTCTCTCTCTCTCTCTCTCTCTCTCTCTCTCTCTCTCTCTCTCTCTCTCTCTCTCTCTCTCTCTCTCTCTCTCTCTCTCTCTCTCTCTCTCTCTCTCTCTCTCTCTCTTCTAACTGACCACCCATCACTAATTCAATAGATCTATTATATAACATATTTGATGCCTGATTAGCTCACACCTTGAGTTCTTCCAAAATCCTCCTAAGCCATTACCTCTGCATGCAAGTGGTCACTAGTCCCCACTCATCTCAGTGACCTCTCTCCTAATACCCTTAAACTCAATCATCACACAGTAACATAACTTGCCATATGATCAAGGAGGTAAAAAACACCTATAACATTAATACTTAAGAAAGTATAATCACTCAATCTCATTACTTGAAGCATTACTAAAAAAAGGAGAACGAATGGGGGATCCCTTGCTCTTTTGTGCTTCATAGGGAGGACCTATCTATTACATACTCATGAATAAACCTACACAAGGGGTTCCTCACCATCTTCAGCATCAAAATATTCACACTCACTAAGAAATCCATATAATAACCCTTGCTATAGTACTAAGTTCACCTATAATAATCTAAATAATATTTAGTAAAATTTATAAGCTTATTATATGTTTGTTAAATCTCCATATGCCATCTTAAATTATTTCATTTTTGAAATGATCACAAATAGTTGTAAATTGAATTTAAAAGTTTATAACTAAGTCAACAAAATTTTCTTTGGAGCACAATATTGTGTTGGGGAAAGTGGCGATGCATTACAAAGCTCTCCATCCTTAGTGTTAAATAATCCTACATTAGAGTTCTATGTGTTGCAAATCTGGACCCAAGTCCTATGATTTTGATGATAACAAATATTATTAGATTTCTCATTATGCTAATTAAATTTATTGCATATCTATTTTTTCCCTTCTCACTAACATTTCAATTCCTCTGTTCACTTACAACCTCGATCAGCTCAAGATTGGGTAGATTAGGATAAGGATTAAACTCTATATTTTCAATGTTTTTAAATAATTTATCTTTCTTGAGTCAATTATGTATTTTGGTGGATCCTAAAAATAGATAACCTTACACACACACTCAAGGGGGTGAGTTAGTTAGTTAAGAAGAAGTTGAGTTTTCTAAAGTAATTGTAAAGTATGATTTATATCATATTAGATGATCACCTAACCAAAAAATCTTTAATTTGGGCACTTCTATTAATTATGATTGATTAAACTAATCATATTGTATGATCTAAATCATATGGGACGATCGATTATAATCATGAAAATATCCACCAATCACAATTTAGGCAATATTTTATAATTTAAATATTCTTTTAATCGTACCATATAATATTTATCATATTGTGTGATATATTACAATCTTCCCAAAATTCATCCTATGATTAGTGAATAATTATGGTTAATTTTTTAATCAAATCAAATAGGATGATTGGTGATGATTGTATTATATGAACTGTGTGATGCATAGGATGATATTTTATTGTCGCCTATCATTCAACATGAAATGCCATAGATTTTCAACTAATTATATAGGATGTCACCCAAATTTTGTATTGTATAAATTAAGCTCTGTATAGATGATAATTTATCATTGTTTATTATATTGGATGATCATTATAAACTCTTGAATTGATCGTACATGGCAATACAATTCATACTATCTAAAAGGCCAATTTTGTACATATCATATTAGATGATGCTCTAAATTTTCTTAGATGATCTATTCATCTCCTTTAACTGATCCCACATGGTCTATCTCTTTGTGCATTACTAATAGGGGTACTTTGAGCTAATTATAAATGATGATCTTGGATCATACTGAATGATCCTAGTCAGCAGATTAAAATTTAGGGTTTTTTAAGATGATCTTTATTTAAAATCTTACTTAGACTTGGTTTTAAAACTTTTTACTACTAAGTGTCTTGAAAAGGAGCATAAAGAGGGAGTTGAGGAGTGCTTTAGGAGAGAAGATAGGGAGAGTTATTTGTGAGACAAAGTTGTGAGGGATTTATAAAGTTAAGTTACTCCAAGAAAGTTTCTTCCCTGTCATCTTCAAGCTTATGAATTGATCTTTTGGTGGCTTTGGGTAGACATTATATAGCACTAGTTATGGTTCTCTGCCATCTCTAGGAGGGAGAAAAAGGATTCTTAGTTCTTTGTTATCTCTAGGATGGAGAAAAAAGATTATAGGTTATCTGCATTCACTAAGAGGGTGAAAAGTAGATTCATCACTAAGAGGTTGAAAAGAGTAAGGTCCTCTGTCAAACTGAATTGGTGGAAGAGATTTTATAAACGCTTCTCCATATTACTGTAGGGCAAAAAGGAGAGACTAGTTTTAGTGCAATACTTGGAAAGGAGGTTTCGAAGAAGTTGACGTAGGCCAGGTTTGACCAAACGACTATAAATTTGGATATATATTGTTCTTATTATGTTTTGTACTTTATTATTTTTTGTGATTAATTGTGTGGTTAAAAACTCTGATCTTTTGGTTATTATGAAATTAATTTGCTTCCATATTGAGGGATAAAATTTTTAGCCCCCGGTCTACTATACCTATAGCTCCTTCCACGTCCTCCACAACACTCATCATCATAATGTTCACTATATGTACGAAGAGCCTATAGCAAAAGAGGGAGGACCTAATCCAGTACCTACCCCTATTCTCCATTAATCTCAGTATGATCTACTAATTCAGGGTTTTAATCAGTGGGAGTTCCATTTTAACTCCTACATATCATTGCAATAGCAGCAACATGAGAATGAATTAGTCTGTTTTGATTAATGCATAGCCCAGCAGTAACAACAGTAACATGATCAGGATATGGCTTGGCTTAGAAACTAGTTTGCCTCGATCCACTTGTACTTCCAGCCACCACCTCCCCCACCTCCACTTGATCATGACCCCTCATTGTTCTAGTTTTTACTATTTTTTTTATAGTTAAACTTTTACTATTTTTTAGTTTCATGTTTGTTTGTTATTGTTTTCTCCTCTTTTATGATGTCAAAAGGAAAAGTAGCATGTGTTGGTTGTTAAGAGAGTTGCTACTTAGCTTTTGTATATTTTATATTCTTGCAACTTATTATTTTGATGATTCCAAATATTATTGTATTTATTATTAATTTCTCCAAACATATTTTGGAATCAGTGTTTTTGGCTCTTGTGTGTACTAACATTTCAGGGAAATCAAACTTCAGATTGTTGAAGACTTCAAATAAAAATTTGATTATAATATTTTGTAATTTGGAGTATGTATTTTGTTCATTTTTTAGCCAGAGTGAGTGTGATTGTAATTGAGTAACTTAACACACACACACACTGGGGGAAATCCTTAAAAGTCAAAATTTCTTACAATGATCGTACGGGACGAACCATGTTCGTACGGGACGATCAGGTCAGTTATATCCCTCAGAGAGCAATTGAACGAACAGAAAGTGAGAAAAATTTTCTAAGTCCTGACCATCCAGACGATTTTACCCAGTTCATCCCTGGACGATGTCCTCTGATTTCTCACTTTGAACTGTTCATCCAGACGAATTGCCCCATTCATCCCTGGATGATGTCCTCTGAATTCTCAACTACAATTGTTCGTCCAGATAATTTTACCCTATTCATTCCAGGACGATGTTCTCTGGACTCATGCTTTGTATTATTCATCCAGATGAACTTGTACATTCATCCTCAAATGATGTCCTCTATTCCTTAAACATATGGACCGTCCTGCAGTTTCGTTTTAACGAAGCTTGGAAATAATCGTTCGTACCAGATGAACTATGTTCATATGGGATGATGATATAGTACAAAGTCATTTCGTACCAATGCCCATCGAGTTCGTACGCAACAGTTTTTACATTATTCATACATACGAATTCGATCGTACGGGACGATCGAGTATGCATAGAATTGAATTTTTTATAGTCTTATGACAGTTTTTCATGTCTTTCATATAAAAGGTCCACTTTAGACTATCTTGAGATCTTTTTGTCCATTGGTCTTCATGCAAATTGAAGGAAGATTGAATGAGAGAGTGAAAGAGAGTGTTCGAAGGAGAGTTCTTACTACTAGAGCATGAAGGGTTCACTTGGTATTCAGAGGTAAGAATCTCCATTTGTGAATTGTGGTTACTTTACTCTTTTCTCTTATCCTTCTAAATTTCTTGTGAGAAGATATTTTAAGGAGATCTGATTCTCTACCGACACTTGAGGAGTGTGAACAGCGGGACGTTCTCTGCCTATAGTTGGAGAAGTATGAAAGGATGAAGGGTTCTCTACCTACACTTGAAGAGTGTGAACAGCGGGAAGGATTCTCTGCCTATACTTGGAGATTGTGAATAGTGGGAAGGTTCTCTGCCTACACTTGGAGAGTGTGAACAGTAGGAGGTAATCTGCCTACACTTGGAGGGTGAAAAAGGATGACGGTTCTCTGCCGCACCAGGTAGTAATGGAAGAGAGTTTTTTTGTGATGGCTTCTCCGCCTTGTTGTGGGGGCAAAAGGAGAGACACTAAGTGGTAATAGTGCAATACTTGAAGTGGAAGACTTCAAGGAGTGGATGTAGGTTGTGTTTGACCGAATCACTATAAATCTTATATCTTTTTTATTTTATGCTAGTTTTTACTTTATTGTTTTTTGTTGATCTGTGGTTGAAATTTTTTTTTCAAAAAATTTCACTATAAGATTTTTATATGTTTAAAATATAAGAGAGAAAATTTTTAAATACCAATTCACCCCCCCTCTTGGTGCGCTGGGACATAAGCTTAGGTCTAACAACCTAATTCATAATTAACAAGTTTCAACAAGTGGTATCAGAGCTTAGTTTCAAAATCATAAGTTTAGACTATTTTTTGATTAACGACCATGGCTAAATTTAAAAATCAAAACACACTTGAAGGTTACTCTATAACTAGACCTCCCTTACTATATAATATTACTTTTGATTTTTGAAAAACATACATGTCTACATTTTTACAGTCACTTGATTATCATATGTGGATTTTAGTATAAGAAGGGTATACAAAACCAATTAGATTAGTTGACTGAGTTAGAGTTGAAACACCCTCTGCGGACTAGATAGTAGAAGAATGTGACTTAGCACAACTTAATGCTAAATGCTTGAATAGTTTCTTTTTTGCTCTTAAATCTGAACATTATATGCGGGTTTCCACTTGCAAGATTGAAAAGGACATATGGGATAGACTTTGCATAACTTATGAGGGGACTAATGAAATTAAATAATCTAGACTTAATATCTTATTACATGACTATGAAATATTTCACATGAAACCAAATAAATTCATTTTTGATATATACACAAAATTCACATAAATAGTCACCTCTTTATATGAATTGGGTAGGGAACTAACGAATGCTAAAATTGTTAATAAAATACTTTGTTATTTACCTACTGCTTATGATGATAAAATAACTGTGACTACAGAGTTTAAAGATTTAAATATTTACTTTATTGACAATCTTCTTGGATCACTAATTGCTTACGAGTAAGGAGCGAGTCAAAGAAAAATTGATGCAGGAGAGCCATGAAATGAGAAGAATATTACACTAAAGGTGGAGGAGTTAGAGGGTGATCATTCTGCACTTGAGGATGAGGACGATATCTCATTAATGATTAGACAGTTTAGAAGCTTTCTGAAGATAAAGCAAAAGAGACGCCAGTAATAGAATCGAGGTAAATTTAATAGAAATGTTAAGGTTTCAAATGATGTTATTTTCTATGAGTGCAGGAAACCTAGATACATTAAGTCAGACTGTCCAAAACTCAAAGCCACTCCTAGCAAGGAGAAGGTACAAGAGAAACAAATGGTGAAGAACGGTAAGAAGAAATTCTAAAAAGCTTTATGGGCAGACTCAGCTTTAGACTCGTTAGAGACTAAAAAGGAAGAAGAAGTCACCAATCTGTTCTTGATGGCTGATAATCTTGATCAGTCAGATCAAGAAGAGGTATGTGACTTGACTTATAATGAACTTTTAGAAGTCTCTGAACGCATACATTTTGCATATAGGAAATTAAAAAAACTGCATACTAGTCTGAACTTAGAATTACAAGACCTTCAAAGAGAACATGAAATCCATAAGAAAGATCATACTTTAATTGATAACAACCACATGAAATTACTTGATGAGTTTGACAATTTTAATAAGAATCATGAAATTTTAAAATCATCCTATAATGAACTTCAAAAAGATTTTAAAAGCAGTAAGGATGAATCAGAGAGCAAATTGTATCGAGTAAACTATATAAATCATATCTTAGAAGATACGAATTTTTTTTATAAACTGAAGATAGAAGCTCTCGAGGATAATAGGATACAACCAAGACTTGAAGATTTTACAAATCCTATTTTGTATCCTAAATTTATGCAATCCATAAATAGATAGAGAAACTATAGAAGATTAAGAAAATCCTTTCTAGGAGTCAAATGTCATAATTGTGGATTGATTGGACATATAGCTCACACCTGTATATTGAAGAAGAAAACTTATTTGATGTGGATACCTAAGATGCATAAACTTAGACATATCATACATGCATCTGTTTATAATTTGTAAAAAAGTGAACCCAAACTTATTTGGGTTCCTAGGTCTAATATTTGATGATTTTGTAGGATCGCTCTCACACAAGGCCTTGTGAGAGCATATGGTACCTTGATAGCAGTTGCTCAAAGCATATGACTAGAGATACTACTCAATTCATATCGCTGGAAGCCAGGAGTGGAGGCAGGGTTACACTTAGAGATAACACCACAAGGAAGGTGGTAGGATCATGTATGATTAGAAATCTTAAAAACTTTTTTATTGAAAATGTACTATTTGTACAAGGCTTAAAACATAATTTGTTAAGTATTATCCAACTTTGTGATAAAGAATACTGTATAAAATTTTTCCTTACTAGCTGCATATTAAGCTTAAATGAAAATAATATTTTGAAAGGTATTTAGGTAAACAATGTGTATATGCTAGACTTGAATTGTATTAAAACTCATACAGTTTTTTGTTTAAAAACTATTTTTGATTAGTCATGGCTTTGGCATACTTTGTCACTGTAGCATGAAAAACCTTAGGAGGATTATCCAAAAGAACTTAGTGAGAGATATACCAAAACTAGACTTTACCAAGGATCACCTTTGCGATGAATATCAATTAGAAAAATAGGTGAAGTCCTCTTTTAAGTCCAATAAGGATCTTAGAACTAGTAAACAATTGGAGATATTACATATAGATCTTTTTGGACTAGTTGGAACTGTAAGTCTAGGAGGTAAGGTATACAGATTTGTAATTATTGATGATTATTCTAGATTCACATGGTTAGATTTCTATATCATAAGAATGAATCATTTAAGGATTTTAGAATTTTTTTTGACTTAGATTCAAAGGAAACTAGGATGTGAAATTTTAACTATTCAAAGTGATCATAGGGAGAATTTGAGAATAAAAAATTTGAGGATTTTTATAAGGAGAAAGGAATTGATCACAATTTTTATACACCTAGAACCCCTCAGCAGAATGGGGTAGTCAAAAGGAAAAATAGAACATTAATAGAAGCCGCCAGACTCATATTGGTAGAATATTAACTTCCTAAATATTTTTGGGTTGAGGCGGTTAGCACAGCATGTTATGTTCTGAATATGGTGAATGTTAAATCAAATTTAAATAAAATACCCTATAAATTACTAAAGGAGAGAACACCTAATTTGTCACATTAACATTTTTTTGGATGTAAGGTGTTCATACATAATAATGAAAATTTTGTCTTAGAAAAATTTGATCCAAAATCAGATGAAGAAATTTTTATAGGATACTCAAGTGTTAGAAAATCTTATAGAGTATTCAATAAAAAATATTTGGTAATTGAGGAGACCACACATGTTGTATTTGATGAATCTATAAGTTTGAAAGAGCCAATTGTTAAAGAGGATGAAGTAGAGATTAACTCCCAAAAGATTGAAAAAATAAATTTAGAAGAAAATTTAGAGTTAGAAAACCCAATGCCTAGATATTTGAGATTTTCTAAAAACCACCCAAAAGAATTGATTAAAGGAGAATTTAGTGAGGGTGTTAGGACTATGCATTAACTGAACAAAGAAGTAAATCATTCATCATTTATTTCAATGATAGAACACATAAATATTGATCAAGCACTTTCAGATGAATTTTGGATATTGGCTATGTAAGAATAATTAAATTAATTTATAAGAAATAAAGTTTGGGAATTAACTGCAAGGCTAAAAGATCAAGGTGTGTTGCAGATCTATGGTTTATGATTTTGATGATAGCAAACATTCCTTATTTCTCTATGATTGCCTTATGTGCTAACGTTTCAGGTTCACACGATCGGACTACAATTTGGAACCAGCTCAAGATTGGGTAAACTAGGTCTGAGTCAGTTTATAATCTTTTTCTTTTCTTGAGTCTGTTGTATTTGATGTGGGACCTATTGATTTGTAACTTGGAAGATTTCTTGTTGTTCCCTATAGGATTTCTATTTTTGATAATATCGTTCGGGACGATATTTATATCGTCCTAGACGATCTGTCCAAAAATAGAAACCCTAATTAGGGCATCCTCATTAAGGCAGCCGTCATTAGCGGATCAGCCTGGATGATACTTGTATCGGCCAGGATGATAGTATAAATTCAGAAAGAATCAGCCACCATAATCAGTTTAGGAATTTTTTGTTTTAGGAAATCGGCCAAGATGATATTTATATCGTCCAGGCCGATCTAACTCAATTATGCCTAAATTGATCTGGTATCTTTGGAAAACATTAATGGTTGATTGATACGATCACATCATCAGGGACGATCGCCTGATCGGCCGGGACGATGTCCTAGACGATCTACATCGGACAACTCAAATTCAGGGCGAGGATCATAACGATTGAAATCAGTTTTAAACTAATCGGCCTGGATGATCGTGAAATCGGCTAGGACAATGTAACTAATTTTCTTCTGATCGTCTCAAATTGTCCCGGACTGATGAGCTGAATTTATACTGATCGGCCAGTACGATATACCTATCGTCCTGGACGATAATGTCGGTAACTTGCATTAATGAGCTTGTTTTGAGCTTTTCTATTTAAGCTTGGCATGACACTTTCTAAGTTTCTTTGGCAGCCATTGTAGCTTCGTTCTTGTGGGGGAAACTTGAAGAGAGAGCTTGAAAGGGAGAGAGGAAAGGGTGGAGTTTGAGAGGGAGAAGATCCTGTGAGGGGGAGGAACTCAAGGGAGTGTGGTGGGGGATCCACACGGTTACTCTGGCGAACTCGCACCTTAGTACCATCGGATTCAAGGCTTGTCTCGAGGTAAGTTCACCAAAGAAGTATATCTCCTTGGTGTCAAAGGACCCGGCGACTTCGGCGCACTGGGGAAGGTGGAAGTGATTTTGTAAGGGCTTTTCCGCCTAGCTGTGGGGGCTAAAGGAGAGACACTTATTTTAGTGCAATACTTGGAGGGTGCCTCCAAGGAGTAGACGTAGGTCAAGGTTTGACTGAACCACTATAAATCCGGTGTGTTCTTTTCTTATTATTACTTTCGCATTTATTTAATTTCCGCACTTTGTTTGTGATTAGTTGGTTTGTGATTTTATTTCTTTGTGTAAAGAATTTTTATTATCCAATTCACCTCTCTTTGTTAGCATTGGGCCAGTTCTATAGGGCTTAACATCCCTAACGAACTTTCAAGTGGTATCAGAGTATGTTTTCATAAAATAAGTTTTTAAAAGCTTTTGAATTTTTATCCATGGCTAATCGTACTATTACGGAAGGTTATTCAATCACCAAACCTTCTTTATTTGAAAATATGTCATTTAATTTTTAGAAAACTTGCATGTCTATTTTTTTGCAATCAATTGATTTTCACATGTGGCATATGATTTTAACTGGTTATTCATCGCCGTCATGAATTGTTAATGGAGTTAAAATTGATATTCCTTTTATTCAATGGAACAGGGAAGAACAACTCATTGCTCAATTGAATGCAAAGTCTTTAATTTGCTTTTTCTGTGTTTTAAATTCTGATGATTTTATGTTAATATCCACGTGCACTACTGGTAAGGAAGTTTGGAATAAATTGCACACCATATACAAAGGCACTAGTGAAATCAAGCAATCCAAATTGAATTTGTTAATGCATGATTTTGAATTATTTTCCATGAAACCTTTTGAAATGATCTTAGACATGTATACCAGATTCATTCAAATTGTAAACTCATTACATGTTTTAGGAAAAGATTTTTTAAATTTTGAAAAAGTTAACAAAAGTTTTCGATATCTATTGGATAAATTTGATCCTAAAGTTGTTATTATTTGTGAATCTAAAGATTTGAATGTATATTCTATTGATAATTTGATTGGCTCAGTCATTGCCTACGAGCAAGGTTTGGGTCAAAGACTTTTGGATGCAGGTGAAACAATCATTCTAAAAACTGAAGATACGGAAAGAAGAAGCTTAGTTGGTGACGATAGCAATGACTTATCAAGAAAATCACAAAGCTCACCAAAGCATAAGCAAAAGTGGAAAAATGATAAAAATGGTAAGGATATTAATATTTCCTTTGACGTTATTTATTTTTGATGTAGGAAACCTGGACATATGAAAAATGAGTGCCCTAATTTAAGAATTTTTCCTGCAAAAGAAAAGGGTGAGGCAAAGCTAAATTTAAATTGGGGAAATAATAAAAAGCAAAAAATCTCATGTGCAGATCTGATCTCTGAAGCATCAGACAAGAAAAGAGATAATGGTTAAATGCCTTATTTGTGTCTTTCCTTTTTATTTTTTGTTTTTTTTTTTATTTTTTTTTTATTTTTTGTGTTTTTGTTTTCGTTAAATTTTTTTTCTCCCATTAACACACACATTCTCTTTTCTAAAAATAAAAAATATACTTCCTGATTTTTCTTAAAATCTTTGGTATGTTGTGTTTGACTTCTCTAAAACAGTCAAAGGAAGGAAACTCATTTATTTTTAACTCTCAACCTCTGTTTTCTAAAAAACGTTATCCTACTTTTGATTTAAAATCTTTTTCATCTTTTAAATTGGGTTTTGAAACAAAATTTTTTATCTCCCTACATTTTATTTATCGCATAGGAATCTTTTGCAAGTTTTTGAATCTAACTCATAATTTTTTTAATCAAGCAATTTGCTTTATCACTAAGATGGGTTTTCCTTTATTTTTAAGAATTAAGAAAGGAAGCATATTCAAAAAATTGGCCAATGAAGTCAAAAATAAAAGATGCGCAAAGACGTCAAATTGAAAATATAAATTACACAAAGTGTATCAAAAGATGCGCAGTGTGCCAACCAATTATCAAGAGGCATAAAATGAGCCCACAAAGTTAATGCTTACCATTCTTGTACTTCTTAAAAAGCTTAAGAAAACTCTTGATACTTTCGTACTTGAGTTTGAAAATCTTGATTCTTGATTCAAAAATTTATGCATTGATCTTCTATTAGATATATTTTATGGGAGTTTTTAAAAAATTATTATTTCTTTCTCTAATTTATTCCTTGATCTAGTTTGATTTTACAATGTTGTTTAGTGTTTTGCCATCATCAAAAAGGGGGATATTGTTGCAAATTCAGGTCCATGAACTATATTTTGATGATTGACAAATAATCTTACTTGACTTGGACTGTCTTTTACTACTAACTTTTCAGGAATCAAAGATCGGAAGGAAAAATGGAGCCAGCTCAAGATGGGGTAGATTAGGGTTGAGTCAGTCTGTAATTTTATTTTTCCCCTCTTGAGTCAATTGTAATCTTTGGTGTGATTAATGATAAGTAAACCCACACACACACACACTTGAGGAACTTAGAATTTCTATTTTTACTCAAATCGTCCAGGATGATATTTTACATCATCCTGGACGATCGAGCTTAAAATAGAAAATCTAATCAGGGGTTCTTAATTAGCCAATCGGTCTGGATGATACATGTATCGGCCAGGGCGATAAACTCAAAACAGAAAGAAATTGCCGCCATAAATAATTAAGGTGTTCTGTATTTTTGGTAATCAGCCAGGACGATCTTAGATCGGCCTGGACGATATTTATAATTATGCCTTAATTAATCTGTCAAATCAAGGAAGTAATTAAGGATGATTGATACGATCATATCGGCCTGGATGATCTCAGGATCGATCGGGCTGATCTATTCAAAAATCTTAGTTACTTCTAGACGATAAATATCGGCCAGCTTGAATTCAGGGCGATGCTCTGGACAATTTTCCTCTGATTTGTATTGATCGGACTGGACGATCGTGCGATCATCCTGGACGATAAAGCCAATTTTCAATCATCCAGTTTGCATTCAGTGCGATGCTCTGGCCGATCTTCTGAGATTTGTACTGATCGGCTAGTACGATGTCCATATCGGCCAGGACGATATCGGCAACTTGCAATTAATGAGCTACTTTGAAGCTCTTTTATTTAAGGGCTCTTGTTCAACATTTTTAAACAATCTTTTGCTGCTACCTTGACCTGAGAAGACTTTGAGGACAGAGAGAGAGAGAGAGAGAGAGAGAGAGAGAGAGAGAGAGAGAGAGAGAGAGAGAGAGAGAGAGAGAGAGAGAGAGAGAGAGAGAGAGAGAGAGAGAGAGAGAGGATCTTGTGAGGGGGAGCTTGTGAGGGGATTCACAAGGGTTGCTTCAAGGATCGCTCTTCTTCTTCATCTAGAGTTTCTTGTTCGTGGAAGGGTCGGTAGAGGTAAGGTTTAGGCATCTGATTGTGGTTCTCTGCCAGCTTTAGGAGGAAGCAAAAGGAGATAGGTTCTCTGCCTTGTCGGGGTGGCAAAAAGAGGTTCTTTGTAAAGGCTTCTCTGCCTAGTTGTGGGAGCTAAAGGAGAGTCACGATTGTAATGTAATACTCGGAGGGCGCCTCCGGGGAGTGGACGTAGGACGAGTTTACCGAACCACTATAAATTTCTATGTTCTTGTTTCTTGCTTCCGCATTTTAATTTCCGCACTTATTTTTGTGGTGTGATTTTGGTTTATGTGATTTATACTTCTTTGTGAAAAGAATTTTTAAAATACCAATTCACCCCCCTCCCCCCCCCCCCCCCCCCCCCCTCTTGGTTAGCTTGGGACAGTTCTATAGGGCTTAACATCCCTAACGAACTTTCATGGATTGGGTTATATGTCAGTTTGATTCAGTCAACACGAATATGGCTATGATGAGTAGCTATTTCAACATCTTCAACCCTTTTCAACCTCCTCCATATCAGGGCCCTTTAGTGTGATGAATGTACATTCTTTTTTTCTTCTTTTTACCATATGCGATATGATGCGATGTGATGTTTATTTTCATTGTGATGTTTTGTGTTGTTAACTTTTGTTTTAATATTTAAAAAAAAAATGTATTTTTTGATATCAATCATACCTGATGTAATATTCGTTATCTTGATATCAATAAAAGTTATCTTATCTTGCTTTTAATTTATTTGAAATGTGTGTTAGCTTATATGATCATCTTTAAAATATTTGATCTTACAAGTGTTATATCTTAAATTGCAACTCAAAATTAAATTCATTAGAAATTCTAATTTTTCAAAATTTAAGTTGTGATTATAACTAAATGTAGTTAAGAATGTCAATCTCATGTCTTCTATTAGACAAACAAAATTTTTATATTATTATTGCAATTATGATGTTTTCTTATTTTTGTATTTCTCTTATCAATATAAATATTATTGTACTTAGAAAAATTTGAGATTTGAGATTATTGATTTTGGAAAGATCAAGAATACACTTGAAAATGTACAAATGTACAAAAAAAATCAAAATAATGCATAATGGTTCACAATTTGAAAAAGATGCACAAAATAGGCCCACAAGTAAAATGATGCACAAAATGTGTTACAAATATTAAAAGGATAAGCAAAGTGCCATAAGTGGTATTTGTTCTAATAAATTCTTTCCTTAATCTTTCAATCATTCAATTCAAATTAATCTTTTGTACAATTTTATTTGGTATTGAAATTTGAAATATACATATTTTACATTCATTTACTTTGAAATAATTTTGTTTATCTCATTGTCTAAATTGATTCATGATTTTGATAATTTTTTTCTTTTTCTATGTTATATCTCTTCTTAAATCATATGAATCTTTTTATTTCTCTAACGATCTTTAATTTTATTTGCAAATATATATCAATCTCTTTCAAGGATTAATTATCAAAGGGTTTTCATATGACTTCTTACATTTATGTATTTATTCTTTTTCTTCTTCTCTTTCTACTGTTGTCAAAAAAGGGAGAAATCTTGTTCGTAACTATCGTTGCATTTATTCGTTGCATTTGTTTTATCATTGTTTTATCATTGCACTTTTGTTTTATTATTCGTAATTGTCGTCTGTGAGTCTTTTTTAATGTTTATTGTGTTTTTTATTCAAGTGATTGTGTGTTCAAAAGTTTTAGAATAAAAATTTTTTATGTTCAAATGCCTCTTATTCTCACATGCTTATTAATTCAGGGGTAATTTAGGAGATACTTAGGAATTTGAAAATTATATCAATAATAACTATTTTGTCATCATCAAAAAGGGGGAGATTGTTAAGAGAGTTGTTACTTAGCTTTTGCATGTTTTATATTCTTGCAACTTATTATTTTGATGATTCCAAATATGATTGTATTAATTATTAATTTCTCCTAATATATTTTGGAAGAAGTGTTTTTGGCTCTTGTGTGTACTAACATTTCAGAAAAATCAAACTCCAGATTGTCGAAGACTTCAAATAAAAAACTGATTATAATATTTTATAATTTGGAGTCTGTATTTTGTTTATTTTTTAGTCAGAGAGAGTGTGATTGTAATTGAGTAACTTAGCACACACACACTTTATGAGATGTTTAAAAGTCAAAATTTATTACGCTGATCGTACAGGATGAACCATGTTCGTACGGAATGATCAGGTTAGTTATATCCCTCAGAGAGCAATAGAACGAATAGAAAGTGAGAAAAATTTTCTAAGTCCTAATTTTCCAGACGATTTTACCCAGTTCATCCCTGAACGATGTCCTCTGATTTCTCACTTTGAAATGTTCATCCAAACAAATTGCCCCATTCGTCTCTGGACGATGTCCTTTAAATTCTCAACTGGAACTGTTCATCCAGATGATTTTACCCTGTTCATTCTAGGATGATGTTCTTTGGACTCATACTTTATACCGTTCGTCCAGACAAACTTGTACATTCATCCCCGGACGATATGCTATATTCCTTAAATATATGGACTGTCCTGCAGTTTTGTTTCAACGAAGCTTAGAACTAACCATTCATACCAGACGAATTATGTTCGTAAGAGACGATGATCGGGTATAAAGTCATTTCGTACCGATGCACATTGAATTCATACGCAACAGTTTTTACACTGTTATTATATATGAAATTCGAGCATACTGGACTATCAAGTATGCACAGAATTGAATTTTTGTAGTCTTTGGATGGTTTTTCATGTCTTTCATATAAAAGGTCCACTTTAGACTATCTTGAGATCTTTTTGTCCATTGGTCTTCATGCAAGTTGAAGGGAGATTGAAGGAGAGAGTGAAAGAGAGTGTTCGAAGGAGAGTTCTTACTACTGGAGCGTGAAGGGTTCACTTGGTATTCAAAGTTAAGAATCTCCATTTGTGAATTATGGTTACTTCACTCTTTTCTCTTGTCCTTTTAGATTTCTTTTGAGAAGAACTTTCAAGGAGATCCGGTTCTCTGTCGACACTTGAAGAGTGTGAATAGTGGGAGGTTCTCTGCCTACACTTGGAGAAGTGTGAAAGGACGAAGGGTTCTCTACCTACCCTTGGCAAGTGTGAACAACGGGAAGGATTCTTTGCCAACACTTAGAGAGTGTGAACAACGGGAAGGTTCTCTGCCTACACTTGGAGATTATGAACAGCACGAGGTACTCTGCCTATACTTGAAGGGTGTAAAAGGACGACGGTTCTCTGTCGCACCGGGTAATGGTGGAAGAGAGTTTTTTTGTGAAGGCTTCTCTGCCTTACTGTGGGGGAAAAAGGAGAGACACTAAGTGGTAATAGTGTAATACATGAATTGGGAGACTTCAGGGAGTGGATGCAGGTCGTGTTTGACCGAACCACTATAAATCTTGTGTCTTTTTATTTTCTGCTTATTTTTACTTTATTGTTTTTTGTTGATATGTGGTTGAAAAATCTTTTTAAAAAATTTCACTATAAGATTTTTATTGGTTTAAAATATAAGAGGGAAAATTTTTAAATACCAATTCACCCCCTCCCCCTCTTGGTTAACCGCTGGGACATAATCTTAGGTCTAACAACCTAATTCATAGTTAACAAGTTTCAAAAATTGGTGACTTATATTTTTCTTTAAAATGTTTAATTCATGTTTGTCTGTTATTTTTTTGTGTTCTATTATTGTATGTTATTTTTCATTTTAAAATAAAAAAAATTTCCACCACCATTATATTTTAAAAAAAATTACTTAGAGAGGGGGAGTTTAGGGAATAGAAAAATGCTCTTGAATCCAAAACCAATTATATTTGACATCATCAAAATGGTGGAGATTATTGTAAATTAAGACTGAAGTCTTATAATTTTAATGATAATAAAAATTATTGGATTTCACACTAAGCTAATTGAATTTATTGCAAATCTATTTTTTTCCTGCTCATAAACACTTCATGTCCATTGTTCATGTATAACCGCGATCAGCTCAAGATTAGGTAGACTAGAATTAAAGTCTATATTTTAGCCTTTTTGTACTTTTAATTTTTCTTGAGTTAATTAAATATTTTGGTGGATCCTAAGGCTCAGTAACCTTGCACACAAACACTCAGGGGGGTGAGTTAATGAGTTAGGAAGAAGTTGAGTTTTTTGAACTAATCATAAAGTATGATTTATATCATACTGGATGATTAGTTAACCAAGAAGTCCTTAATTAGGGCACTTCTATTAATTATGATTTATTAAACTAATCATAATGTATGATCCATATCATACGCGATAATCAGGTATAATCATGAAAACAACTGCCAATCACAATTTAATTATTATTTTATAATTTAAAATTTGTTCTAATCATACCAAAAGATATTCATCAAACTGTATGATATACAACAATTATAGCTAAATTGATTATGTGATTAGGGGTATAATTATGGTTAATTTATTCAATCAAATCATATAGGACAATTGGTGAAGATCATGTTATATGACACATGTAATGCATGGGACGATAATTTATTATTGCTTATCATCCAAGATGAAATACCATAGATATTTAACTAATCGTATAGGATGACCCTTAATTTTATACTATACGAACTGATCTCTCCATGAGATGATAATTTATCATTACTTTTCATATTGGATGATTAGTACAAACTCTTGAACTAATCATACATGACAATGTAATTCATATTATCTAAAGGGTCTATTTTATACTAATTATACTGGATGATGCTCTATATCATCATAGAAGATTAGTTCATCTCCTTGAACTGATCATATAGGGTTTATCTCTTCATATGATATTAATAGGAGTACTTTAAACTAATCATACAGAATGATCTTGGATCGTATTGGACAATCAAAGTTGTTAGAATGAAATTTAAGGCTTTTTGATAGGCTCTCTATTTAAACACTTACTTAGACTTTCTTCTAAAACTTTTTAGCTACTAAGTGTCATGAGAGGGAGCAAAGAGAGGGAGTTAAGGAGTTCTTTAAGAGAAAAGAGAGGGAGAATTATTTGTGAGAGAAAGTTATGATGGATTCATAAGGTTACTCGAAGCAAGGATCTTCCTTGTCTTTTTCAGGCTTCTTCCTTAAACTTTTTGTGGCTTTGGGGAGACATTCTATATCACTAGGTTGTGGTCTCTACCATCTTCAAGAGGGATAAAAAGGATTCTAGGTCCTCTACCTTCATTAGGAGGGCAAAAAAGAATTTTAGGTTCTCTACCTTCACCAATAGGTTGAAAAAGAGTAAGGTCTTCTGTCACACCGGGTTGGTGGAAGAGATCTTGTAATGGCTTCTCACCTTGCTGTCGGGGCAAAAGAGTTACACTTGTTTTAGTGAAATACCTAAAAAGGTTATTTTTGAGGAATGGACGTAGGTTAGGTTGGACCAAACCATTATAAATTTCGGTGTGTTTGTTCTTATAATTTTCCACACTTTATATTTCTATGAATAATTGTGTGGTTGAAAACTTTGATAATTTTGTTATTTTTAAATTAGATCGCTTCCGTATTGAGTGATAAAACTTTTTATTTTCAAAATTTGAAAAGTTATAAAATATTTTCTTTTTGTTAAATATCTTGATTTTCCACACCTTGATTTTTAAATATCTTGAGGCCACTCTTGTATTGCTTATATGAACAAGTTAATTTATCATATCATTCAAATTGGAGGGGAGTGTTATTCAAAATTAATAGCCCTAATTTAAAAATTAAATTAAATATTTAAAGTACTTTGAACCTATAATATTTAAAAACTCATATTTATAGTAGTTAGATTTATCATTTAATTACTCCGCATCTCTGCTGAGTTTGTTAGAGTGTTTAGCTAATATTTGTCTCATTTACAGTATTATAATATCCTTAAGATTCCAAAACTATAATCACCATATATTTATACATGGAATATTTAAGTTTTAAATCCCCTATTTATTCTTCTACTCCTCCACTGAGGTTACATATTACACTATTTTTAAGTTCATGCAAGACAACATAAATAAATGAAGTATGTAAAATTTAACAATAACATTAAGTCATTCATGAAATTATAAAATCTAATCTATAGCTAATATGGTTTCAGCCCAAAGAAAATGTCTTAGCTAAATATGAAAATTAAACTAAACAAAACATACCTCATTATAATGTGTAAAATAAATGTACAAAAGATGAATAAAGATAGAGATCACTAGGAAATCTTTTATAATAACATTTAGAGGCCCCTTGCACTCCTTCCTTCTCTCTACATTCTCCCTAAACTAATACAAAATAAACTTAAGGCCAACCTCCTCTAGTAGTAGTAGTTCCTTACATGTAAAAAGAGTTATCTATTTATAGTTTGTAAAAAAAATTAAATGATGCAAAAAAGATGACAATGTAGCTCAATGGAACATCTACTGCTAAACCATCTCGTTGGTTCTTCATTCATCACATTATTTCACTATTTAACTATCTGTAACTATCTTTTACCATGGCATTATAATGATTTGAAATGGTGCATGGTCTAACGTTGCGATGCTCCTTACTTACTGCCTCCATGCCTTGCTCTTAAATTAAATTTAGTCCTCTACCATTATTGTGTCAAACTAACAATGCTTTGGCATTGGGTTAAATTTAGTGTTATAACACTCTATTTGTGGCACTATGATGCTCCCTCAATTTTTAAGAATTTTGCTCATTTCCTTCACTATTGTAACTCTGGCTCCTAAGTTTATAGTTTGGATGCTAACAAATATTATTGATTACCTCATTATTTCTCCTAGTACTTATATTACAAATTTATTTTATATGAAATTCAAAGTATGTATTAATCATACCTTGTGATAGGTTTCATGTTGTACAATTGGACAAATCATCATACTATATGACCCAATCCTTATATGGGATGATATTTATTCCTCATCAATCATATGGGATGATAATCTAATTTGATTGAACTAATCATACTAGATGATGCATTATATCTTATTGAATGATCAGCTCAATCACTTGAACTAATTGTATAGCACCTTGTTCTTTGTATTGTACCAAAAGGGCAATTTGGACTAATCATACTAGATGATCATGGATTGTACTGCATGATCAGTGATGATAGAATTGAATCTTTCGGATTTTTTAATGCCCTCTATTTAATCTTTCTCATAATTCTTTGTAAGAGTCTTTTTGGCATTCATTGTGTTATTTTCTAATGAAGAAAGCTTGAAGAGAGAGCCTAAAGTATAGGAGAAAAAGGGTTGAATTTATGATTGATGGAGAATATCCTTGTGGGTTTAAAAGGAGTGTGAGAGGGAGTTCCACATAGTTGCTTCGACGAACTTTCACCTGAGTTCCTCCATGTGTCAAGATTTATCTTGAGAAAAACTTTTGGAAGAAGTCCACTTTGGTGTTAAAGGACCCAACTACTCCATCGCATTGGGGAAGGTGAAGTGATTCAAGGTTCTCTACTTTCACCAGGAGGGTGAAAAAGGAATTTATATTCTAAGCCTTTGTCAGAAGGGTGAAAAATAAATTCATATTCTTTTCCTTCACTAGGAGGGTGAAAATGAATTCCAGGTTCTCTGCCTCCTCAGGAGGGTGAAAATATTATGGTCTTCTACTACATCGAGTTGGTGGAAGAAATTTTATAAAGGCTTCTCTACCTAAATGTGGAGGTTAAAGAAGAGTCAATAAAGGTTTAGTGCAATATTTCGAGAGGACTCCGGGGAGTGGACTTAGGTCATGGTTTTATTGAACCACTATATAATTTTATTTTTTCATTCTAATTTTAATTTTTTGCACTATACATTTTTGTGATTTATTAATGTGAAAAATTGCATGTTGAAAATCTGAGGTTGATATTTTATTGTGTTGAGCATAACCATTTTTATTTCCTTTTATAAGTATATTGGCATCAACATCGGGTGACAATATTGTTTTCTCATTGGTGTGTCTAGGGATAGTTCACTTAGGCTTAACATCCTACATCAAACTTTTAATTGACATTAGAGCGGGTCTTGGAATTCATGATTTTAAAATCTCCAAGTAATTATTTTATAGTGTATTTTGGTAATAGAAATAATAAGAAAGGTTATTTTATAACTTGTCCACGTCTATTTGAAAATACTCCTTTTGATTTTGAGAAAAATTGCATGTTTACTTTTCTACGATCAATTAATTTTTGAATATGGCATATGATTCAAATCGGTTATTATGTACCATCATGTAATGTCGATGGCGTCAAAACTAACATTCCTTTTACTGAATAGAGTTGAGAAGAACAAGTCCTTGCATAATTGAATGTTGAATGCTTAAACTTTTTTTTTCTTTGCACTTAAGTCTAAAAGATTTTATGAGATTATTTACCTACACCACTTGTAAGGATATTTGGGATAGACTACGCATTACATACAAAGGTACTAGTGAAGTCAAAAAATTTAAGCTAAACATATTATTGCTTTTTTTTTTTGAAAAAGTGCAATTTGCATTAAGAAGAAAAGGCACTAATTACAATTATCGAAAGAATGACATTCCTCCTTGATTAAATTTAACATCAAGGAAGGAATATCAGCAAAAGAAAAACTATCAAAGAAAAAACTACTATCTAATGCCAAGTAGCACACAAATTGGCTACCTTATTACAATTTCTATAGGCATGTAAAAAAACAACTTTATTAAATTCATTTAGGAAGAAGGAATCTCTTACCGAACAGATATCCATAAGCCATTTATTCCGCTTTAAAGAATTTTGGAGGTAAGTAATAACATTGATGTTATCACTCTCCACAATCACCCCTTTGTATTCAAGCATCCAGCTTCTAATATAATCCTTCACTGAGAGAATAGCCTCTAACTCAAGCTGAGTAATGTCCCAATGAACCTTGTTCTTCCCAAATGTAAGGATGAATCTACCTTTGTGATCCCTAAAGACACCACCAATTCCAGCAATGCCCGAACTAAGTAAGGAAGCATCAACATTAATCTTCATCCAATCTTTTGGTGGAGGGCACCAAGTGTTTTGAGACTCCCTAAGGAGATTAGTACCCCAGTTAGAAAGATAAGGACAAGTTTTGGTGATAGCCACGGAAAGAGCATTTGCTGCAACCACATAACAAGGTAGCGCAGTTTTGCCATGCTTAACGTCATTTCTGTTTTTCCAAGAGAAGTAGAAAATGGTGTAGTAAACTTTCACTATGCCAAGATTACTTGTAGATATTCTCCTAAGTTCCTTTAAACAATGTTCCAAGAAATGGAATGCAGGAATGTAAATACCCCACTCAATCACCTACATAATGATTTCAACCAGATACTTACATTTAACTATAATATGTTTATAACTCTCCACCACTTGACATCTTCTAGCACATGAATCAGTCATCGAGATCTTACGGTTCTTGAGAAAGAGGTTGGTAGGAATAGCAGATTTCCCAAGTCTCCACCAGAACATCTCTACCTTTTTTCTAAGCTTGAGTTTGTTAAGCCACTGACAGTAATCATCATCACTTAAATTGAATCTACACTTCATCACATGATCAAATGACAGGGCAGAAATAGTCTTCCCCAAACATAATTTCTGCATTTCCACCCGATCTTCCATACTAGAATCAATCAAAGTTTGACTAATTAACACAATGAGGTCTGGATGAAAAACCTCCTGAAGCAGGGTAAAATTCCAGTGACCATTCTCCAGAATAAGCTGCTGAACACTAGTCTCCTCCAAAGCAACACAATCAACAAAAGTTGTCCATCGGTTTATACTTCTATCTAGAATCCAGACATCATTCAATATATTGATCTCCTCGCCATTGCCTACTTTCCATCTGATAATACTTTTAAGGTGTCTTCCTCCATCTAGTAAAATCTGCCAAGCCTTAGAAGTAATTTTATTATGAGTACCTTTCATAATATTCTTCCCATATTTAGCTTTGATTGTTCTGTGAAACAGAGTATCAGGCTTTTGTAAAAAAATTCCAAGCCAAATTCGATCTCAAAGAACCAGCTTTCATAACAGGAGACTGCAAGCCTAGCCCTCCCATACTTCTCGGTTTTCATAGATCATCCCAAGCAACATAGTGAATAACATGGCTGCCATCTAGTTTATGCCAAATGAAATTTCTACAAAGTTTTTCCAGTGAATACAACACTCTCTTTAGGATCAAAGAATGTGTAACTAGAAAGTTAGACATAGACAAAAGAGCGCTTGTGATGAGAGTAATCTTACCACCCATGGATAGAGACTTCTTATGCCAAGCATTAAGTCTATCCATAACATTGATTAAAAGATCCTGAAAGTCAGCCGCCTTCAACCTATTAAGAGATATCTTTATCCCAAGATAGTTCATTTCCTTGACCACTTTGAAGACAAAAACTTTAGCAATCTTCTTCTTCATAGGATAACTAACAATCTGGCCGAAAATAACCTGTGATTTACTGACATTGATCCTCTGCCCTATCCAATTACAAAAGTCTTCAATAATACCCTTTAACTCCTTTATTATTTCCTTGGAAGCATGTGAGAAGATAAGTACATCATCTGCATACAAAAGGTGAGTGATCCTTGGTCCTCTAGGAGAGAGTTGGATGCCAAGACTTTGACCCCTTTGTTCTAAAGAGTTAGACATCAATTGAGAGCACATGATGTAAAGATAAGGGGATAGTGGACATCCTTGACGAAAACCACTATGAGCATTGATCAACTTGGAATTCTTCCCATTAATAATAATGGAAAATCTCACATCAACAATACATTCCATAATAAGATTAGCATACATAGAAGGGAAGCCATACCATTTAAGAACATGATCAAGAGTTGGCCATCCCATGCTATCGTATGCTTCCTCCAAGTCCAACTTCAAAGCCATCAACCCCTTTCTGTTTTTGGAGATTTTGAACTTGTGAAAATTCTCCTGAGCCAGAAGGCAATGTTCTGAAATCGATCTCCCCGGGATAAAAGCCATTTATTCTTCGGTAATCAATTTGGGAATACAAGTCTTCAACCTGTTCACTAGCATTGTAGCTGTAATCTTGTAATTAGTCTGGCAAAGACTAATAGGGCGGTAGTTGGAAGGAAGCAAAGGATTTTTCACCATAGCAATCAGCACTATTAAAGTATCTTTCCAATCCTTTCTCATACAACCAGAAGTAAAAAAGCTATTGATAGCATTCCATAAATCTTTCCACACAATATCTCAATAACACTTGTAGAAATAAGAAGTGAGACCATCCATACCTGGTGATCGATTATTCCCTTACTCTGTAAGACTGATTATTGTAACTCAATCAACAAAAATTTAGTACTAAGGGCATTAACTTCTTCAGGAATCAACTTCTGATGCTCAAAAATTTCAGGCTAGCACATTAATTCGCATTCTCTATACTTCCACTTTGCCTCAAAGTGTTGAATGAACACCTTCTCAATTTCCTCATCTTCTACTTGCACCTCATTATGTATATCTTTGACTTGATTCACCCTATTGCCGTTCCTTCTAGCCGTAGCAAAATTGTGAAACAATTTTTAGTTAGTGTCTCCTTCCTCATGCCATCTTGCTTTCGCCCTTTGGTTCCACCAAGTGGACAATCTTTTCAATGTTGCATTGAGATCATGGATTTTACTTATAAGTAAAAGAAGATCATGAGCTGACCAATCAACTCCCATGGCTTCCTTATGTTGGAGATCCAAAATCTCCTTTTTCAGTCCTTCCTTTAGCACATTCAAGTCTTTACATTTGTTTTTGCTCCAAAAAAATAAAGCTTTTAAAGTTCTACTAATCTTCCTTTGAAGAACCATACCTTCATCTCCAAAATCATTTTTCTTCCAAGAATGATATACAATACTTTTAGCTACAGGATAAGACTTCCAAGTATCCTCAAATTTGATGGTTCTCGATTTGATGCGGACCTTGTCATCCAACTTGAAGGCATAGAACTATGATTCGAAGCCACCCTTGCTAGATGTCTAGTAGCAGCTGAAGGAAGCATTTGGAGGGCAGCCCAATTCAGAATACACCTATTCAGTCTTTCCCATATCCTAGATGCTCCATCCTTATTATTGCACCAAGTGAATCTTGGTCCAATGCTCCCCACATCATGAAAATCAAAATTAGTCATAAAACACTTCATATCTCTAGATCATTTAGAGAAAAGGAACCTTTTACCACCTCTCTTCTCCTCTTTGCTTAAAACACAATATAAATTCCCACCAATGATAGAAGGAGTAGAACTCTCCATACAACTTCCAAGCAGGCTTCATAGTCTCTCCCTCTCCTTACAACATCTGCTTCCATAAACAGTAACAATCCTCCACAGCCCCAATTTAGGGATAGAGAGATCCCTAGCTATCATCTAAGAAGAGGTCTCTTTGACCACAAAATTTACAACCTTCATGTTCCAAAGCACTAAGATACTACCTGAAAGACCAACAACAGGAAAATGGAAATACTCCAAATCCTTCCCAATAAGGCCATCAACATCCTTCATACCAATACTTGTCATCTTGGTCTCTATTAGTCCAATGAAGAAAATGTCATGATCTCTAACCACTTCTTTCAAATAGAGAGCAGCCTCTTTCTTCCTAGCCCCTCTACAATTCCAAAATAATAACGAAGACATTAAACAAGTGTAAGGGAACTCACCCCAACTATTGATGTCATCCTTCCATCTCTCTTCTTCTTCTTATAATTAGGATCACAAGGCCCCAAAGATTTCAACTCCTTAGCAAGTTTAACTTTAGAACCACTGAAACAAGATATAACATTATTCACAGCAACAACATTTTGAACTTCCCTATCCATGTGAAGCAGTTTATCAGATTCTTCAAACTTTCCCAAATAGTCTACTTCACTGTCTTCAATCAAAACGGCAAATTTGTTGTTCAAAAAAATACCTGGTCGACTTCCTTCAGCAGCTTTTTCTTTATCTGAATTATTTTCTGGACCCGAAACCAATTTCTCCGCATTATCAGCATTCACCTTTCCACTTAAAGTTTGCTCCTGCATAATATTCTCCTAATTCACACTTCCCCTATTTTCAGGCCTGCTCTCATTATTACTAATTTTTCCTCTATTAACAGCTCCTCCTTTATACACACGTCTATTCTTAAAATGGATGTGTATCCAAAGCCCATACTCAGATTTATTCACATAAGGCTTCGCGTCAACTTCAGCTTTTTTCACATCCCCTATTACAGCTTCAGATTCTTTCAGCACTAGTCTTTGATACCCTGCAACACCTTCTCAGGATATTCATTCACATCATGTACCGCTCGACCACATTGATAGCAAAGCAAATTAATCTTCTCGTACTCTTCCCGTTGGAATAATCTACCAGCTAAACCATCTATCCAAACTCCATTAGGAAGTTTTTCTCCAGGTCGATCTTGCACATATGCGGGTAAATTCTCTTTTTCCCCACCTAAATGTATTTCCATCTAGATACATAGGTGTGCCAAAATGAGAGGCTATTCTCGGTAGATTATCCTTGTCCCAGCAGTACAACGGCAAGCACGGGAGTCGGATCCATACAGGAGCTAAAATCGCTTTAAAAGAATACGGATCAAAGGCTGGAGACCACCTATCCATGCCGACAATGTATCCATTAACATACCACGGCCCCCCATTCAAAATTCCTTCCACTGCCTCATTCATCTTGAAGGAGCAGAGAATTCAATTCATGCCAATTGATGTTATATGGAACCCACCAAACTTACTCCATTGCCTTCTCAGTTCAATACTACAGACAGAGAAAGGCACATTACTTCCTAGGACTTTAATCACGATCGAATGTTTTAGCACATCAGAGTTCTTAGCTTCCAAAACTAGATTAAGCTTAACTTCAATTCCATCTTTAGAAAGTTCTATTTTCTCTTTATTAAAAGAAATCTTGATGTGTTTCGGCTTCGACCATGCTCTAACCACCTCATCAATACCACACTGTTCATTAATATCCTGCACATTGGTGATCAAGATTTCCTCATTCAACAAATCCTTTCCAGAAACATTTCCATCTCCATTAATTTTGTATTTCTTTGCGATTTCAACATTATTCAAATCATTAAGCACCAGGAGACCCTTATTCATCCCAGAAAAACTTTTAACCTTCAAAATAGGCTCATTCGTCAATGAAGAATCAAGAGTAGCAAGATTAGCCGCACCTTCAATTTCTTTTGAAACTGCATCATTCCGAACATAACAATATTCAATCAAAATCTTCTTTCCCTTGCCTTCTACCATAACCGAACGATTCAAAGGTCTCGTCCCTTCTCTGATGACCACGCCATTTCTTCCTCTACCACCGATACGTAGATAACTGGGGGGTTGCGGGGCATTCATGACATCAGCAAATAATGTCGATGATCTTCCGGCGACGGCTCCACCGGTCGCAGAAAAGCGTGGGAGAACAAAATTCAAACAAGAAAAAGATCTTAGAACTAATTCAATAGAGGAGATTATTGCTGATTAAATGGATTTTGAAACAGATTATTGCTTTATTGTGAATTTTCTCACATGAAACCTTATGAGACTATCTCAGACATGTACACTAGGTTTACTAAAATAGTGACATTATTGAATGCTTTAAGTATAGAATTTTCAAACTCCGAGAAGGTCAACAAAATTTTACATTATCTACATGATAATTTTGATGCCAAAGTCAATATTTTATGTGAATCGAAAGACCTGAATGCTTATTTTATTGATAATTTTCTTGGCTCATTAATTGTCTACGAGCAAGGTGTGAGTCAAAGACTTTTGGATGCAGGAGATAAGAGAGTAAAGAAAACTATAAAGCTAAAGGAAAAATATTTATGTTATGAAAGACTAGTTTTTTTAGAGAGATAATCTTCTTCATTTCTTTCTTTTTTTGAATTTTCCATTCGTAGCTTTTTCGCTGACAGAGATTATGGTGGCGACTGATTGTCGGCAGTCTATGGCCGATGATATTTCAACCAATCTACATTCCACTATTAATTTCCCTAGGTCTTCTTTGATTCAAAATGTTTTGAGGCAACAAGGCGAAGTCAGAGTTGGAGTTCGTGCAAATGGGAAACCTCAAAATAATTTGGTGATTAGAGAGGGGTTTCATCCACCAATTCACCAAGACACAGTGGTTGAAGGTAAAGGAAAGAAGGTGTTGAATATTCAGGAAACTATTTCAAAAAGTTTAGATTTCTTTACCTGATTTGCTGCAGACTCTAGATAAATTTGATTGTGAAGCTACTTCCTCCTCTAGTTTGGTTTTAAAAGTCAATAAATTTTTGGGTAATCAAGAAGAAACTGATCAGATTCAAATTAATCGTAATCTTGCGATGAAGTTTAAAAGTGATGAAATTGATGTGATGAAAGGAAATGTTAATAATGAGAATGAAGGAGCTAAAGAGGAATTTATTAATGCTTGGAAGAAACCACAACATATCAAATTATCTTATAAGAGTGGACCAAATGATATGTGGATGATGGAATTGTAGTGAGGTTAAACTCTAATTTGGAATGATCTAACTCGTAAATTATAAAGTATTCACTGGTTGTTAAGGTTCTAGGCAACAAAGTCCCATTTTCGGTTTGTAGTATGGAGCTTAGAAGACAATGGAGCAAATTTTGTAATTTCCAGTTGACTACACTTGGGATGAACTGGATCCTTTGTTTGCTTAAAAATTCTGAATTTATGGAAGAAGTGTTGAGTGGGGGGACCATGGTATGTTGGAGGACACATTGTTGGTATGGATAAATGGTCTCCTTCATTTTCTCCTACTTCTTTTAAATGTCTTACTTCACTTGTTTGGATTCATCTTCTATTGTTACCTTTGTTCTGCTTGGATGAAGAAAATATTGCAAGAATTGCATCAATTATTAGTGTACAAATGTATCTTGATGGTAATTCATTTAAATGGGGGAGAAGAGAATTTTCCCATGTTTGTGTCTGGATTAATATGGAGAATAAGCTTCCAAATGGAGTTTGGGTAGATGGTTTATCTGGAAGATTCTTTCAAAAAGTTGAATATGAGAAGATTTCTTTGTTATGTTTCCAATGTGGTAAAGTTGGTCATGAAAAGTCGGATTGCCCTGAAGATGGAAGTTTAGCTCAAAAGAAAAATTCTATGGTGCAGACGGATAATGTGTTGATTATGGAACATGATAGACACGAAGAATAATGGTCTTCTCAAGAACATGATGAATATGTTCCATGGATCCATGTAAAATTAAAAAAAATATTAGATTAAAAAATGTAAGAAATACATGAGTTGCAAGAGATGGAAAAAGCATGAAGTATTTCAATAATGTTATTCCTGAGTCTCAAGCTCTCAGTGAGGAGGTGCAGATGCAATCTAGGAATGAGAATATGAAAAATATAGATGTTTCTACGGCAAAACAAAATGCGGTTGAGGAAGCTGAAGGAGGTAATTTGGCTGAAAATGTGCTTTCAAGTGTTGATAAGAATTCTGGAAATTTGTTTGGCTAATAAATACAACATTCTGGTTGAGAAGAATGAATTTGTGGGAGCTGTTGTTCATCAATCTGAAAGCAGTAAGGATTATGAAGAGGCATCCACTTATCTGACACTAAAATTAAAGTTATTGATGATACTTTGGGACATGATAATGATGTGAATAGTGGTTTGTTTAAACACAAATTGGATAAAGAAATTATGTCCTTGGGGCCTAATGAAGCTGCTCATAGAAAAAGAAAAAAGGATGGGAAAGGTAACAAGATAGGTGGGGACTTTTCCCCTTTGGGTGATTAATGTCTTCTTTTATGCTTTGGAATTGTAGAGGGGCTAGAAAGAGGGAAGGCTTTATTTCTCTTAGAGAGATTGTGAGGGTTCATGATGTGTTTTTTATTGGGTTGACTAAAAGTAAGTTAGGAAATATTGATAGGAGTGATGTTAACAGCATCATCAGGGTTTATTGGGATTTTTTCCATCAAATTGTTGAGGGTACTTATGGTGGAATTTTGGTACTTTGGAATAGGAATGTTGTGTCTTTTGTGGTGGTTTAGAATTCTTCTCAAGTGGTGTTTGGGAATCTTAGTACTCCTTCTATAGGTGTTTGGAATGTTGCTACTTTGTATGGGAAAAAGTCTTATCATGAGAGGAGTTTGTGAAACTTGCTTGAAAAGAGTGTGGTGGGTAGTATTCCTTCTATTGTGGGAGGTGTTTTCAATTGAATTTTATCCAAGGAGGACAAAAGGGGGGCTAGAGGTTTCTCTTTTCCCAAGGGACAAAAGAAATGAAGTTGTATATGACTAATAATGACTTTCATGATATAGGGATTGTTGAACCAAGATATAATTGGTGCAATAATAATGAAGGTGCGAAAAGAATTTGGGAAAGACTTGATAGATGCTTGGTGAATTTTGCTGCTCTAGAGATGGTGCCTTAGGCAATGACTAGACATCTTACAAGGGTGGCATCTGATCATAATCCTATTGTTTTTAAATTGGGAGAAAAATAGTACAAGCAGTCCAAGATTATCATATTTGAAGACACTTGGAGATCTTATCCGGAAGCTTGGAGTGTCATGCTTAAGGCTTGGAAAAAAAATCAAATTTTGGTGATGATGTGGAATTCTTGCATAGGAAACTTCGTAGAACTTTGAAGGCACATTTTGATTGGAATAAGAACAAGTGCAAATACCTATGCTTATTGAAGGAGGAGCTAAAGAAGGACATTCTTGAGTTACAATTGGAGGAAGCAATGGATGAAGGCATTACCTTGGAAAAGATGATCTTACTTTGAATTAAGGTACATGAGTTGAATGTTACATTAAAAAGGTTATCTACATGGTGGAATCAGAGGGCTAAAGCTAGGTGGCTTGATGAAGGTAATACCAATTCTAATTTTTTTCATAATTTTGCTTCAGCTAGGAGGAATGGGAATTTTATTAAATACATCAAGGATGAAGAAAGAAATGTGTTGGAGGACTTTGAACATATTGAATCTATTTTTATGAAGTTTTTTTATTATTAAATGGAGATCAAGATAATGCAATTTAGTTGATTGGCCTTTGATTACCAAAAATGAGCGTATAACACATGTAGATATAGAGATGAAGAATGCTGAATTCAGTCATGAAGAATTGGTAGCAGTTATTTTTCAACAAGGGAACAATAATTCACTTGGTATGGATGGGATAACCTCTTTGTTTTTTAAGTTTTATTGGAGTATACTAAAAGAAACTACTTGGAAAACTATTGATAGTTTCTTCAAATCTGGTTCTATGCATTGGGAGTAGAAGGATACCTTGATTGTGTTAATCCCTAAGGTGAAGAATTCGATTGTACCTTCCAAGTATAGACCAATTAGTCTATGTCAAACTATTTAAAAGTTTGTTACAATTATGATGGTGAAAAGGTTAAAAAGATGTATTTTCAATATAATTTCTGAAGAACAAGTGGCTTTTATTCTGGGTAGATCCATGTTAGAGAATTGTTTATTAGCTCATGAGATCTTCAACAAGTTTAGGATCTTGAAAATAAGAAAATTATGATGGTGGTGAAGCTAGATATGGAACAGGCATATGATAACATGGGATGGCCAACCTTAAATCAAGTTTTAAATTTGTTTGGATTTCCACCTAAGTTTTCCAAACTCATCAGGGAATGTGTAATGAATGTGTGGTTCTCTATCATTTTGAATGGTAAAAATTCAAAATGGATTAATGCAAAGAGTGGTTTTTGGCAGGGATGTCCTATATCACTGTATTTATATATTATGCTGCTTAATTATTATCTAATGCAATACACCAAAGAGGCATAGGCTTGGGTATTTAAATTTCACCAAGCACCCAAAAGATTACAAATCTTCTATTTTTTGATGATGTGTTAGTATTTGCTCATACTTCAAACAGAGTAGCTAATGTTCTGAAAGACATTGTTGTTGATTTATGTGGATGGATGGGACAACAGGTTAATAATAACAAGCCTTTGATCATGTTTGGTAAGGTGGTTAAACGACCAAGAAATAACAAAATTGTTAAGAAGTTGGGATTCAAAGTGGTGAAAGAGATGCATTATTTGGGAAATAAAATCACCTTAAGGAGACTTGGAATGGCAGACTTCCAAGGTATCTTAGATCATGTTATGGAAATGCTTAATACTTGGGGAAATAAAAGTTTATCTACGGTAGGAAGGATTACTCTTGTTAAGTTATCGTTTATATCATTGCCAAACTTCTTATCAACACATTCTTTGGTTCCTAAGAGATTTTTGTATGAAATGGATAAAATTAGTAGGGATTTTATCTGGCATTAATCAATGGAAGGAATGGTTTGAATTATGTTGTTTGGGGTGAATTATGCAAACCAAAAAAATTTTGGAGGATTGTGATTGCATTCAGCTGTTCTTAAGGTTGGCCCTCTTAGAGCAAGATTAGTGTGTAGACTCCTCCAAATTTTGATTCTTTGTGTCATAAGAATATTTCTAGTAAATATGGCAATAACATATTGAAGGGAGAAAGCAAGAAATGAGCTTCTATTGCATATCAAATTCTAGTTGATGACAACAAACATCTTAAACCATTACTAGATGGAAAGTGGGTAATGGTAAAAGTATTAATGTGTTGAAAGATATATGGCTTCGAGATAGATGTCTTAATTCCTGGCATGCACTTGCTGATTGTGTGGGATTGGAGGATATGATGTTGCATCAATTTATTTCTATTGAAGGTAGTTGTGTTGCAAACATGGATTCAAGGATTATAATTTTGATGATAGTAAACATTTTTGGCATTTTTATTTCTCTACTATTGCCCTGCTTAATAATATTTCAGGTCCATAAGATCAATTGTAAATCAAGTCAGCTCAAGATTGGGTAGATTATGGTTGAGTCAGTCTGTATATGTACTTAAAGTTTTTTTTTACCTTTTCTTGAGTTAAATGTAACAAAGTGGATCTTAATGCTAAGTAACCTTGCACACACACACTCAGGGGTAGAAATTCTATTTATATTAGAGTTTTTTTATTTTTAATCATATCATCCCGGATGATCTAAAATCATCATGGGCGATCAGTTAAAAATAAAAACCCTAATTAGGGCATCCTAATTAAAATAATCAAATTAAGCAAATTATCTTAGACGATATTAACATCATCCTGGATAATGGAATCAAAATAGAAAGAATCAGCTGCTAACTCCTTTAGGAATAATTTTATTTTAAGAAATCATACAAGACTATCCCATATCATCATGGACGATTCAGTGCAAAAATGCCTAAATTAATTATGTGATTAAGGAAAGTAATTAATGTTTAATTGAATAGATCATATCAAACTGGATGATAGAAGGATCATCCTGGACGATTAGTTATAAAATCTTTCATCTACTCTTGGATCACCTAAATGAATAGAATGATGTGTTGGATGAAAGTCCCTAACTTTGAACTAATTGTACATGATGATTCAAGGATCATCCTGAATGATATGTTATATTTCTTCATCATCCAACATATATGATTCTGGACAAATCAAATGATGTGCTAAATGATATGTGAGGTTTTGAACTAATCATACAGGATGATGTCCAAATCATCCTTGATGATCAGAACAAATAAGGGTTCTAATCGTCTAGCCCTCCCAGATCGTCCTGGATGAAAGGGCTAAAAATACTCAGATTGTACAGCTTGGATGATCCTTGACAGCTTATTGTAATTTAGGCAAAATATTAAGCCCTTCTTTATAAGATCTCTTGATTATTTAAGATAGAATCTTTTGCTATTATCTTGACCTGAGAGAGCAAAGATAGGGAGAGGGAGAGCTTGGGAGAGAGAGAGGATCTTGTGAGGGGGAGTTTATGATGGTTTTATAAAGGTTGCTCTAAGAAAGAATCCGAGTCATCTTCTCTAGTTATCATCTCTGGTTCCTTGGAGGCTATAGGAAGGTCTTCTTCAGCAATCGATCAAGGTTCTCTACCTTCTTTAGGAGGAAGCAAAGGAGGTCGGGTTCTCTACCTCACCGAGGTCGGTGGAAAGGAGTTTGTATAGGCTTCTCCACCTTACTGTGGGAATAAAAAAGATTTATTAAATTTTAGTGCAATACCCGGAGGACAGGCTCTAGGGAGTGGACATAGGTCAAGTTGATCGAACCACTATAAAATTTGGTGTACTCTTTTTTATTACATTTTTACATTTTACTTTGCACTGTTTACTTTTTTGTGGGTGATCGTATGATTTAATGTTTTAAAATATCTCAAAAAATTATATTTTTTTAAGGTTTTTAGAACTACCAATTCACTTCCCCTGGTTAGCCTTGGGCTAGTTCATAAGGGCTTAATAACCCTAACAAACTTTCATGTGGATTCAGAGAAACATTCATAAAATCTAGTTTTTAAAAACTTTTCAATTTTGATATGTGGTTACCTTTAGTAATAGAAATACCGTGTAAGGGTATTCTATTACCCGACCACCATTATTTGATAATATATCTTTTAATTTCTAGAAAACTCGCATATCCACATTTTTATAATCTATAGATTATCGCATGTAGATGATCGTTAAAGAAGGTTATTCTCCACCATCATGTGAAATTAATTGCATCAAAATTGAAATTTCATTTACTAAATAGATTCTTGATGATAGGGATTTAGCTTAACTTAATACAAAATATTTAAACTATTTTTTCTATACAATGAAATCTAAAGATTACATGCATATTTCAACTTGTACAACTGGTAAAAAAATTTAGGATAAATTATGTATCACTTATGAAGGCATATTTGAGGTTAAGAAATCTAGATTGAATATATTGCTTCACAACTACGAACTCTTTCGCATAAAACTTAGTGAGTAACATCTAGAATATATATTAGGTTTATACAATTTATTACATGCCTGCATGCCTTAGGATGAGAACTCATTAATTATGATAAAGTTAATAAACTTTTGAGATGTTTACCTTCTTCCTTTGATGCTAAGTTAACTACTATCACTAAATCTAAGGATTTGAATAGTTATTCTGCTGATAACTTATTTGGGTCACTCATTACTTATAAATAAGAAGTGAACTAAGGACAACTTGATGTAGGTGAGAAAAAGAAAAAGAAAACTGTAGTGTTAATGGCTAATAAAATGGATATTAAATCTTCCAGGTTTGAAAGTGATGGTATTGACTTAATCACTAGGCAATTCAAAAGCTTTCTAAGAAAGAAACAGAAGCACTATCCAAAATGGAACAAAGATAAGAGTAGTAAGAATTTTAAAATTTTTTCTGATATGGTTTGCTTTGAATACAGGAAGCCAGGACATGTAAGAGCTGATTGTCCTACACTTAAGGCTCACCCAAGTAAGGAGAAGGGTGAGGAGAAACCCAAGTTTAGGAAGGACAAGAAGTGAATTCAAAAGGATTTTTGGGCAAATTCTGCATATGACTCCTCTGAGACGGAAGCTGAAGAGGAGACTACAAACTTGTGTTTGATGGAAGATGAACATCTTGGTCAGTCTGACTAGGAAGAGTTATGTGAACTAACATACGATCAATTACTTGAAGTTTTTGAGAAAATTCATTCACCATATAAGAAACTTAAGAAATTGCATGCTATCCTAAAATTAGAATATTTAAACTTGCAAAAAGAGCATGAAGTTTTACTTAAGGATCACTCTACACTTGATAGCAATCACTTGAAACTATTAGATGAGTTTGATGAATTAAATAAACAATATGAATCACTAAAAGAATCACACATTGAACTTGAAATTTTTTTTAAAACATATTGTTGGTGGAATTTTGAAGATATGTTTTGAAAAATATTAGTTTTCTTTGGGGATTTTAAGATTAAGGTTAAGTTCTAATTCTAAGGTCGAATCGACTCGTTAGAAAGAGTATATCACCCCGGAGGACGAAAATAAACTTTCATAACGGTGTTCAGACTTAGAATTGTGAAATCCATCTTGAATATTGTGAGCGGATGCTAAAGAGAAATTCATATGACCTCGAAGGGTCAAAATGAGGTTCAATTGAATGTCCAGCTACAATATTCAAGAAGTGTGATCGTTAGGTTCACATCCAAAGCCTTATCAAAGAAAGATATATCTCTCCGAAGGGAGAAAATATCGTTCAATGATAATTCTTTAAATATGATGATAATGATCACTAGTATTTTAAGTTCTCCCAAAGAAATCCAATTGAATTTTGAAAAATCAATTTTTAAAATCAGGTGTGTGTGGTTCTAAATCTCCTACGAGCGCAAGCCCTTGTAGTTAATTACATCGTAGGGAGATAAAATCCCCTACGAAAACTCTCGATTAAAATAGTGGCAAAATTTTGTTTAGAATTTCTAGGAGTGATATCAAAGTATGAATAGAATTATTGAAAAATCAAAAGGGAATGGATCAAAATTGAACAGTTATTAACGGAGTTAAAGGATGAGAGGTAGGGGACACTTTGAGATTCCAGAACCATCCGGAAGTGTCCCAACTTAATCTAAGTGTTGGGCTTTATGTTTTGGACTTGAAATGATATTTAATTAGAGTTGAGCATTTTATTAGAAATTTGGGATTAGATTCCCGAAGTTTGGGGTCTTATAATCGAAGATCTGCCCCGGATCCTAAATCTATTTTGGACACTGGACCACAGTCGTCCGATCCTAACTAATGCAGTGCAAGGTCTGGACTTACCCCGGCCTGGATTGGGGAGCCAGCTAACCACCTAATCGATTTAAAATACATGAATCCGGTCTTTTATGAAAGAGTGGTAGGGACGTTATAATTAAAGTTTTGGGGAGGCGGGGCCGACATCTAGAGATTCTCCTAATTGGCCCCTTTGACTTATGTTGGGTGCTAAAATGCTAAGGACAATGAAATTAAAATTTTGACTCTTTAATTTGTATCTAATGCAATGCGTGCTGGTTAACAACCTCAAATCAAATATGCTTGAAATTTTTAAAAACAGGCTTATAAAATAATTTTTTTTTAGAAGACTGGACTTCCCCAGGTCCGGCACCTCGTCCTCATAGGTCAGACTATCCGGACTCTACCCGCAGGCGGGGAAGGGTCTAAAACAAGGAAAGAGTAATGCAGAAATATGCATGCGACCCCGGGGTCGATCCCCGACTAATTCCCTAGATTCGTTATCTTTCTATGTTATTTAGACTCACTAAAATTTTATACTTTTAAGATTATGAGTATAAAACTTTCACAACTTCACGAGCCTCACGTATCCAGGCGAAAACAAAGAGCGGCATGCAATCGCCAAAAAATTAGTAAAAACAAGTAATCCTAAAGGCAATCAAATCATTACATCAAATATTAGCTAATTAATAAATGTCCATAGGCAAAGTTGCCTTGCTTATTACAAACCAGAATATTACAGAAAGTAAAGTGGCCGGGCACCACTGACAACAGCCCGGATTCTAAACCTAGTAATGACGCAAGTTCTTTTGAGTGGGATACTCTCAATCTTCAAATCTTCAAGTCTTCAATTTCATTCTTCTTTGGGCTCCTTTTCTTCAATCTTCTTGGAATCTTCGTAGCAGATTACCCAAATGGATAAGAGGGCACTTCCCTCTAAGGGGAAGGCCACTCTTTCCTCTTTGGGTAAGGAAGAGGTATGATCCAAATTTGGATTTCCAAATGGAAAAGGAGTGTTCCCTAAAGGGGTATCCTTTCCTCTTTGGAATCCAAGCTTTGGATCTATGTATCCCAACTCAAAATAAACTTTCACAACACTTGACACTTGCACGAATTACATTGATATCAAAATAAAAATCTAGACTCACCTGTAGGGTTATCCTAAGCAATTAATATGTAAAAAGCAGTTATTCCCAAGCAGTTGTATATGAGCAGAAAAGAAAGTAAACACACCGGCCACGCTCTTTTTATTTGGGGGGCTTTAGCAGCTGAAGCACCTGTGCAAAGAGTTTATAATATTTATGCATTTTTAATTTGCCCCCTTTTTATATTGCCCTGCATGAGCGTGGCCACCTGCAGAAAACTATGTCAACATCCAGATCGTACCTAACCTAAGGGTAATCTAGTCGCCAAACACATCAATCCATCCACAGAGTATAGAAAAAGTAAGCAGACACAGCAAAGCAATTTCATCCACAACATGCAGTGAAAACTACGAAAAACCCGGCACACAGCAGTAAAGTAAACACCGGCCTAACCTAGAACTAGAGTTGGTTGTCCTAGCACATCATCTAAAGTGTGTGAGGAAGGTCGTGTGGCTGGGATAAATCCTAAAGTAGGTGATTAGTTAAAGTTGTCTAAAAGTTTGGATTTGTTAAGGCTTAAAAGGGGATTTAAATTAAAATCTAAGTATTAATGAATTAAGAGTTTTAATTAGACATATTTTAAAAATTAAATGATTACTACCTTTGTTTCACACCGAGGCCGTGAAGTTTATTTCACCTTCCTTGGGGCTAAGCTAATAGCCTCGTAGGTCTGGGTTACCCAGTAGCAATCGGGGTTGATTAAGTTGATTTAAATTGGTTAGAATTAAAAGAGTGGATTAATATAAAAAAAATGAGTTAATTACTGATTTTAAAAGCTTGATTAATTTAAGTTTGGCATTAATTGATTCGTGGCGTTGTGCCACCAGGCTCGAGGAACCAGACTCCTTAGGACACTTAGCCCCGCAGCCCGGAGTAGTCCAGCCGATAAACCAAATTAATGTAATTGAATTAGAGATTTTTAAAATGTTAAATAATTAAAAATTAATCGATTTTAAGGTTTGACACCCTTTAGAATTTATTCGTGGCGTTGTGCCACCAGGCTCGAGGAACCAGCCTCCTTAGGACACTTAGCCCCGCAGCCCGGAGTAGTCCAGCCAATAAACTTCAACTTTAGGGTGGTTGTTGTGTTTTAAAGGATTTGTTAAGTGTTTTAGATATTAAGCCAATATTTTCTGAGTTTTAGAATGATTTTGAGCTTTTATGAATTTTTGAATATTTTAATGATTTAATTAAGGGGTCAAAAATTGAATTTTTGATTAAGCTCAAATTCTGGAATGTTTGTATTTTATTAAAATATTAGACCTTACTACGATCAGTTGGAATGTAAGTACGTTGAAATCGGATTTTTCTACATTTTATTACGAAGGTTTGAAGTTTTGAACTAGTTTTAACTACGGTTTGACCAATTTGTTGACCTTTTGACTTTGACCAGATTTTGGGGGTTTGACATTTTTAGAAAATACTATATTTTAATTAGAGTTATTAGCCACTGAGTTTGATTGATTTGGAATTTTCTATAATTAATGGTGAATTTTAAAAGTTTGGATATTTATGATAATTTTTAATTATTTCAATTAAAGGCTATTCTAGTGATTTGGGCCTAAATGGATCTCAAACTCCTTGAAATCTCTCCCAAAGATCAGAGGTGATCTAAGGGGAGATTACCAAGCATTAAATTAATTCTTGGGATTTTTTAATGATTATTAATTAATTAATATTAATTAAACATTGAATTTTACTTAAAATTAAATTAAGGCTTAATTTGATGTCCAATCAAGGGGCTTTTAATTCTCACAGGTTAAGGGTTCAACACTGATTAATCTGAGGTATTAAACTTAAATTTTGGATTTAAAATGGATTTATTGAGATTTAATTAAGGCTAAGGGGCAATTCTAGCAAGGGCAAGCTATGGCTCCTAATTGGTGAACCAAATGGACTCCAAATCTGATGAAATTTGGACCATGGGGTCACCTGATCCCAAGGCCTAAACACACCAAATTTGGGCTCAATTGGAATACTCTAAGGTGGCTAACTAAGCCACCTAAGGTGAGCTCTAAGTCACCTTAAAAAGATCCTAGGGAGCTATCCTAAGGTTGGATTGGGGCAAAGTCAGTGGCCCTAAACTCCATATCCTAAGCATAATCAACACAAAAAAAACCAGATCCTAATTCTCATTGGATAGGCGTAAATCCCAATTTGAATTTAAGGGTCAACCCATGACCCTTAAACTCAAAATTGGGGGAAAGTGCCCTTAGACTTTTAAAACAGGGGAGACAAAATTTGGACATGTCAAAGACATGCCCAAATTCAATCTCCCAAAGTTCCATGCCCTGGAGAATTAACTATAAATAGTAATTGCATAAATTGAAATAATACCATTAATGAAATTAAGCTTAACACACATGCAATTAGGGCCTGGAACCAGAGGGCTTTTGAAGGTCTCCCTTAGACCTTTCGAATGAGCCTAAGAACACCTAATTTGGTCAAGTGTTCAGGGAGATATGGATTTTTGAAGTTCCCTTGAATTTCTGGATTTAATAATCCAGCCATTACACAGTCAGCCGCTCTTTACACGCGGCGCGTCCCGATTGGCTGGGCAATCATTGCCCGAAGCCGTGAACGTTCTCCGGCGTGATCCGAGCAATCGCACCGGCGAACTCCGACGAAATTTCACAGGGAGGATCAGGGGGGTGGAAACCTTCAATCCAACGGTGGAAATCCGTTGGGGTGAAGGTTTCCTTCACACTTGATCGGACTACCTAGCTAGGGAGCTCGGGATGAAGGAATTACCGCAGAGAAAGCCTCAACGAATGAGCTTCTCTATCTGGAAGCTTCAGGGGACGAAGGCGAGCAGGTTTCCTTCAGAGGCCGCGACTGGAGGACGGCTGGAGGTATGACTTCGAGCGGGACGCCGAAGCCTTTCGCCGGAGTTCGCTCGAAGCGATGGAAGGGACGGTCTGGGAGCTCGAAGGAAGGTGCTGGGAGATCGAGGGAGCTCTAGGGAACCGTTCGAAAACTCTGGGATCGTCTGGCGAGCCTTGGGGAGCACCACCCTATTCAGCCTCCTCCCACGAGCTCGGACGGCCAGGATTGAATCGGAGGAGGCCTCAGATTGATGCCAAGTGGAAAGGGGCACCATTCCAGAGAGCTCGTGAGCCTCAAGCCGGCGAGCCACAGCCTTTGGAAGGCTTTCGGTCTGGGGGGACCACCGGAACTTGCTCTCCATTGGCTCCGACCGTCGCCGGCCATGGTCTGGGTCGGATTGACCAGGGAAGGCCGATGGGGACATGCTGGAGCTAAATGTGGAGCCAATTTGGCCTGGGGAAGCTGGAGTCGATCTGGTGGCTCGGTTGGGCTCGAACCTGCTTGGTTTGAATCGGATTGAGCTCGATTCCGGTCAGGCCAGACCCTGGGTTTGGTATGGGAAGCAAGTCTGGGTCTGGTGCACCCAATGCAAGTGGCAATTGGGTTGAATTCGATCTGGATTAAAAGATGGCTCGGGTTGATCCAAACCTGCTCGGTTCGGGTCGATTTGGGCTCAACCCAGGTCAGGCCAGACCCTGGGCTTGAGGTGGGAAGTGGGTCTGGGTCTGGTGCACCCAATGCAAGTGGCAATTGGGTCTAATTTGATCTGGACAGGGAGATGGCTCGATCCCAATTGTTTTTGGGCACTTTGGGCTAGCCTAACTCTTGACCCAAGCTAGCCCAAGGCATGGGCTGGCTGGAGAAGGTGCATTGAACCTAGGGCCACCTATGAGAGGTGTTGGTCAAGCTCAATTGGGCTTAGGTTGAGATTTAGCTCAATCCCAAGTGTTTTGGGCACTTTGGGCTAGCCTAACTCTTGACCCAAGCTAGCCCAAGGCATGGGCTGATCAAGGAAGGTGTGTTGGGTCCATAGGAACCCAATGGCACCCTGATTTGGATTCAATTTGGTTAGGATCAAAAGATGGCTCAAGGGAGGCCTCTTCTTGGTCACTTGGGTCAAGCCATATGGCCAACCCAAGTGAGCCCAAGGCTTGGGTCACCAAGAGGGGTCTCTTGGGTACCCAAGGGGTCTTCCCATACATTCAAAGAACTTGGAATGGACTTGATTCAAGAATTTGAAAAAAGGAAGAGTGTATGGGTCCATGGGTCAAACTTGGTTGACTTGGTCAACCATGTTGACCCAAGGTTTGGGTTTGAGTTCAACAAGTTGAGTTTAACATTTAAAATTCATTGGAAGTGGTTTCAAAGGGTTTGGAATTGATTTGAATTGAAATGGGCATTTGAAATCCTATAAGGGTATTTTGGTCAATTTTGACCTATTGGTCAACTAGGGTCAAAAATGGTTCTGAAAAATGCAGTTTACTGCTCAATGGGTTAAAATCAAGAGTCTGGAAGTGATTGGAGGCTTTGATAAGGATTCCAAGATCAAGATCTCAAAGGGGTTAGGCCTAGTGGCATAGGCTGTAAATATTTGAAGGTTTTACAGCCTTTGAATTTTAATTCAGATTCTGGGGTTAGAGACCTCAGAATGAGCTCAAAGTTGGAGGGTAACCTCTAGAGACATGTCTTATCACTTTGCAAGTGATAGACCCTGAGTCAGAGGCCATTTGACTGGGTTTTGAAATGTTTAAAAAAATCTCTGAAAAGGGTGTTTAGGACAGGGCCTCTAGAGTTTGGATTTGAGTTTGAATTCTGGGTTTGGATTGGATTTCAAGTTTGAATGATTAATATTGAAGTATCCAAATCATCTACAATCATGTGGTGATTGTTAATGGGTGGATAAGGTCACCACTAGATTGAAGTTTGGATTGTCAAATTGATTGGATCAAAGTTTGGATATGTTTGAAATTTGAATTAATTTGGATTTGAATTGGATGGAGTTTGAGATTCAAATTGATCATAGGTAAGAATCAAATTGAAATTGGAGTGGATCAAGAATAGGAATTGATTTAAAATTGAGGTTGATCAAGGGTGGAGATTGATTTCAAGTTGGAGTGATCCTAAGGTATAGAAGAATTCTAAGATCTAGGATTTAAGAGAATCCTAGGCTCTAGAATAGGCTCTAAGGTCTTGGATCTAGAAGGATCCTAAGGTCTAGAGTGGGTCCTAGGGTCTAGGATTAAATCTGGATTATGGATGGGTCTTAGTGACCTCATACAAAATGAGGTCAACAAATGGACCCCCAATGTGTGTAGTAGAAGGAACTTCTGCTGCACACATTGGCGTTGACCGAATGGAAGTAGAATTTTGAGAGTGAAAGGGAGATCATCTCCCAACCTCAAGCCTATAGGATGCTAATGGAAGGCTTACACCTATTGGATAAGGAAAACTGGTAAAACCAAGGTAGGGAATACCTAACCTTGGGTCTAAGGAAGGGCATCACCCAGCCTTAGGTCTACAGGATGCTGATAGAAGACTTACTCCTAGTAGACAAGGAAACTGGAGAAACCAACGTAAGGAATACCTAGCCTTGGGTCTAAGGAAGGGCATCACCCAACCTTAGGCCTATAGGATGCTGATAGAAGACTTACTCTAAATAGGCAGATTAATTGGAAATCAAAGTAGGGAATACCTAGCTTTGGGTCTAAGGAAGGGCATCACCCAACCTTAGGTCTACAGGATGCTGATAGAAGACTTACTCCTAGTAGACGGATCAACTGGAAACCAAGGTAGGGAATACCTAACCTTGGGTCTAAGGAAGGGCATCACCCAACCTTAGGCCTATAGGATGCTGATAGAAGACTTACTCCTAATAGGCAGATTAACTGGAAACCAAAGTAGGGAATACCTAGCTTTGGGTCTAAGGAAGGGCATCACCCAACCTTAGGTCTACAGGATGCTGATAGAAGACTTACTCCTAGTAGACGGATCAACTGGAAACCAAGGTAGGGAATACCTAACCTTGGGTCTAAGGAAGGGCATCACCCAACCTTAGGCCTATAGGATGCTGATAGAAGACTTACTCCTAATAGGCAGATTAACTGGAAACCAAAGTAGGGAATACCTAGCTTTGGGTCTAAGGAAGGGCATCACCCAACCTTAGGTCTACAGGATGCTGATAGAAGACTTACTCCTAGTAGACGGATCAACTGGAAACCAAGGTAGGGAATACCTAGCCTTGGGTCTAAGGAAGGGCATCGCCCAACCTTAGGCCTATAGGATGCTGATAGAAG